>OY735198.1:57905436-58522936 GCA_963457665.1 Thysanoteuthis rhombus | reverse complement strand
AAAACCGTCACCTGCAGTCAAGAGTGATTGGAAGCTTTGATTTTCTTGGGACCTACGTCTCAGATTGACCCTCAAACTAAGAGCTATGCAAAGTGTCCAAGAAAGGATCATGTTTAACATTACGTAGGGAGATCACAAGGCAGCACAGTATATCAAAGAGAAATATGTGTCAGGGATATCGGAGAATGTATTTGAAAACCCAAATGGCATTGGGCTGGTCATGTTGCAAGAATGTCAGACAACCGCTCGACTTAACGTCTCACAGTAGTCAATAGAGGTCATACGCAGAACTGTGGTCGGCAGAAAATGAGATGGCGTGACTATTTAGACAGATGTTGGCCCTGCGACATCCGTGGTAGAGAGATCTATCGATTCTTGGGGAAGGTCTATGTTCAATAACAGACAAAAAAAGGCCACTGCTGATGATTTTCTTCGATTCAACAAGTAAGACTTCATAAAACAGATTTTACGCTATCTGTAACGTTTAGTTTTATTCAATGGGTTTCCCTCAAAATTACAATGGCTACTCTACGTAAAAGACTGCTAATCACAGGAGAAATCATACAATTTGGAGGGAAATTTTCAAGAAAGTTAAGCATGCTCTATTGGGAAAAGATTATTATCAGTTCACAGTCATTAAATTCGAAGGTAAGTATGGCAATACATTAACAGCCCGCTTAGCTTCAACCCGTTTGCTGCCGATTCGCCATAACGCTCTTTTTCAAGTATTTTTCGTGATAAATTTGATAGTGACAAATTTCCAAGATAAATAACAATAAAATAAAAGACAGCATCATGGATAGTTTCCGAAATGGATGCACACCTTGATCAATGTGTCATGTGTATGAGAATAAACACGTACCATTTTTTGTTAAAACGATAAAGTGGCTTGTAGCAGGGTATACCTGTATAGATACGTTTTACTTCTAAACAGCGAAATTTGGGTTGTAGATTGCAATTCGATTTTCGATGGGATTTTGTTTTAATAAAAAAAGATTTTTAGAAGGTAGAGAAGAATAATACAACCGTAAGTAAAGCAAATTTCTGCATACGGTTATACAAGGTGTGTGTGCATTTGTGTGTGAACGTGATTACATATTACACCTTATTACTTGAGATTGAATTAGCGTGCGTCGTGCACATAAAGTTTAATTGAGTATAGGTATCCAATTGAGGATATCTATGTGAATTAATGCATGCGCCTAAATAGATAGCAAGATTAAGGTATATGCATGAACTCTTTTCGCATGTATACTGTATATACATGTATATTCAAGCAAATCTCTATATATGTATGTATAAGAGGTGTGTGCGCGCATGTGTGTGTGTGTGTGTGCGCGCGTGTGTGTGTGTGTGGTTTTGTGGATGCTTGTCTTGTGATTCTCCATTCTTGGTTTGACCGTGAGAAATGATTTGTCTTCTTTCCACAGGGTCTTATGTTTCCTTACCCCCGCTGTTCCTCTTGCTACTCAACTCATCCCGGTCCGACGACACACAACCTATCCACTTTCATGCTATCAAGCCTCCGAACAGCAAAAAAAAAAGAAATGATTGCTTGGCGATGATTTGTATGAAAGTAAAAGGACAACAATATAATTACGAAAGAAAGTTATAAGACTGACCTTGGAAAATAATAAGGGAGAAAATGGTGGCAATTATCATGATTATTATCACTATCCACACCAGCGTTAACCTGTTGAAGGTCAGGTGATATCAAGTCCTTTCCCCCCCCCCACCCCTCCCCAGCTTCAATACAGGTTTCCTTCGCTATCCGAAAATACAGCGTTCCTACGAAAACTTTTCGTAATCCGAAATAGCATAAAGCGAAAGGGCAATTTCTATTTATTTTTACGGATTTTTCTTTTTTTTTTTTTTTTTTGGCCGGTCACCAGATCCTACAAAAGGTGAATATGGTGAGCAAGGCTGAGATGTAGGAGAGGGAGGGAGGGAGAATGGGGTGCGCACTGCCTCTATACCGGCTCGCTGCATTATGAACGCTGAACACAATTTTTGCTTTCCACCTTTTTTTTATTTTTTTGCAAAAGTGAAAAAGAGGCGTAAAGCGAACTTTCGAAAACGGGGCATACCTGAATAGATTTCCATGAGACTCAGTTTGGCATATCACAGAATCACAATAGCGGGACATCTAGATCTCCTTTTCAGGAAGTATACACTTTGATTTATCCGAAATTCGATCTATCATCGACAAATGTATTTCAGAAGAAATATATGCCTAAACAGATATATTTTTATGTTGCACAATATTTTCTGTTCGTTTCAGAAAAGGAAAAGGTAAGTATGGTGACTCAGGGAAAATAAGAAATGGTTTATACGTTTACCGGTTTCTACAAAATAAAGACGTATTTTTGATTTTGAAATAATGTCAGTTTGTTTTTAGAAACCATCAACCAAAACTGTCAACATAGGTTTCTTCAGGTTTTAAGAGAGTCTGGCTGGTTATGTATCCCTTGACACGCATACAGATCACACTTTACTGAGTAAGAAAAAAAACAGGGTTTGAAGGGTTTCTTTTTAAAACTCCCTCCCTAAATAAGTTTTTTTAGCGGGGAGTTCAATTAACAGTGTAAGTGTTCGCTAAATTGGTCTCTTATATAGTATCAGGCAGCGTTCACACTTGTTGTTGTTATAATTTTGAACTTATTTTTTTGTAAAAGAAAGTTTGATTTCGCTTTGATTACATAAACTTTTGATTGATAATAATTGTGGTCTTATATCCTTGTTTTGGTCTATAAACATTTGATCAAATTAAAACGACAAATCTATTTTTTTTTTTTGTAAAAAGAGTTAAAACTACGTATTTACTTACTTTTTTGTTGAAAAAAAGGTTTGCTTCCACAAACTTTTGATTGTGAAAAATAGTTGTTTCATATTCTTGTTTTGATCAAATGAATTTGTTTGTTTTGTTTATTTATTTTTTTATAAAAGGTCAAAATGTAGGCAATTTCACTGATTCGGTGTAAGATATATATTTATAAAATGAGGGAAAAGTTATTCGATTGATAGATAGATAGATAGATAGATAGATAGATAGATAGATAGATAGATAGATAGATAGAAATGAAGGAAGGAAGAAGGATAACAACCTCAAAAGACTCTCCGTTTGTCCATTTATGGTGGTAAGCAATATTGATGTATGCGCACATAGAAAAAAACAATATATGTCTGTCTGTGTGTGCACGTGCATGTTCATAAGCGTGCGTGCGCCGGGGGTACGTTGTTTCATCGATAAGTCCGTAGCCTAATGATGAAAAAAGCTTTGACCACACACAACGTTTATTTTTTCTTTAACATAATCTCCTTTCTCCTAAATGCACTCAATTCAATGCATTATATAGCGAAATTTTCAGATAAAAATCCAGTTAATAATTATGTGCCAGGCTACTTATCTATTGATCCACTCCTGCATAAACATAGAGTAAAGAAGGATATTTATTAACTAAGCTTGGACATAATCTGGCATAAGGCTACAAGTATGGGGCATCCGTATTATAGCATCAAACTAATGCAGTAATGGTATGCGAATAAATCTCGCTAATTCACGCTCCATGGTAAGTTATCCTGAATATTGATATTGGTAGTTGCAAATAATTTACTTACTAGTACGACACGGATCCATAGTAATAGGTAACAATGAGGGCCGAACTTTTAACAGTAGTCATGACCTTCGAGACTCGTTTGCTGGTCATTACTCCTATGAGAGATGCTCGTAAGCGCGAAGAGATGGTCTGGAGAAAATCTTTAAAATCAATTTTAAAAAATGTTAAGAATATTTCTAAACATGACAATAGCAATTATGTGGAGAGACGTAACCGTTGCTGACACAGAACGCAGAATCGGCGATTAGATTCCGATTTTCGGCCGAAACTGCTTACGTTTATTTCACACTAATGCCCTTAGGAACCAATTTCTCTCCCCAATACCTAACCAGAGCCGTATTAAGGCACATAGGGACCCTAGGAACTGTTATGATGTATATATCTTTATAATTCTATATTGAGATTTCTTAAATGATTTGAAATTAGTAGACACAAAATTGTGCGTAGGTTCTAAGCACTGTGCCAATTGTATTCAATCCTTAATGCAGCCCTGACCCCCAACTATGAGTAAATAGCAGTGCAGTTGGAGCCTGTGGCATGGGGCAAGCAACTCTGCCTCCAAGAGCCTATTTGCAACTGAAACTGCAAAGAGGTTCTATTCTCCACAAGGAGTCCACATGAATAAACAACAAAGTCAGCATTTATAGTACTATGCCTATTTGGTCAGGATTCCGCATCTATAGTCTGCTAAATGAACGACAAGTTTACTTTTCATGGATTGCGAGATAAGAATTTCGACCACTGCGATAGAAGCGTTTACAGCCTGTAAAATTGCCACGAAGGTAAATTTCATCAAAATCCAAATATAATTGCCTCTTGAAGTGCAAACCTTTACACGATCCACCACTGAAGGTTGAAAGATGGTGCCATTCTGTCAGCAACGTTGCGGTAATGGCAGGGTGGTGGTGTCAAGGGTGCTGGTGGCACTGCCTGATGCAGAAGATTACGAAGCGAATCAAGAGACAAGAGCCAGTAACCAATATGACATTGTAATATGAAGCCGTTAGCATCATAATCTTTCCCTTCATCATTACCCTCTCTTGGTTTCCCCCGTCTTTTCCTCTCGCCTCCCCACGGGCATATCGCAACCACCACCACCACAGCCACCACCACTAATGACAACAACGATAATTCTTCTTTATTTTTTTTTTTACTTTTCAGAGTGGTCTGGTTAGTCACTCAATAGAAACTGTCCCGTGACCGACGTCTTTGGGCAGCATGCCGTTTAGAGGGGGGGGGTGATCAATCGAGAAATTTAAAAAGGGGACAATCAATGAACAAGTTACTGCTCTCGCCTTCTGTTTGGTGGTGATCACCAAAAGTCTTAATTTTCAAATAACAATAGTGACACAAACCACAGGACCAGTTTAGCATAAACTTACATTGCAAATTGAATCCCCCCACACACACACTAAAACGGGGGATGGGTAAAGAAAACTATTTTTTTAGACTTAGTAGAGAATGGATGTTCAAGATTTCCGCATACATAGATCGCCAGCCAAGTGAAACTCCCTTGAAAACTGAAGAAACCTATGTTGACAGTTTTTTTTTGTGACAGTTTTGGTTGACCTTTTCTAATAGCATCGGTATTAGCAGGGGGGGGGACCAGTTAAAGTACTCCATGACAGAGGAAGAGCAATTTACCGTTTCTCAGGGTCAGGAGGTGAACATCTTCCTTATTGTTCGTGACTCATTTCCTTCCTCTATGTCACTCAAAAGAAGGAACCCCACTCCATATCAACCCCCCTACCCCCAGTGGATACCCACCAACCTATAAAAAAACGACACCCCTATCCCACTCATTTGATGATAGTCTTGGTCCGTTATTTATTTTTGCTGTTTACAAATTTATCTTCTGCCGTTTGTTGTTAGTTCACATCTTATTTTCTCGGCGATTTCTAGTTTTTTTTAACGCACGTTTTTTAGCGTGTTTCCTCTGCTTTTTTTAATTTTTTTATTAAGTGTTCATTCATTTATTGGTTGGGTACAATAGAGGTTGTTCAGTTTCACTTTCCATTTTAACTAAAATTGGAGAAGAAATCAGTCTTTGAGCTTGTAACAACCGCGATTACTCGACAGTTGGTCATTGTACGAAGTTGATATTCGCCACATATATTAGTCAGCACACAAGGCATTGCCTTGTCAAGTTTGAGATTTTTTGGATCGGTGGTTATCGAGAAGTCGAATGAAGATAAAACTGAAGATGATAGATCTTTTACCTAAAGTTATTGATCTATATTTAGATACAAAGTATTTGGCAAAAGATCTAAATCTAAGTATAGAATTATCTAAATCGGCAATATGCAACGTATTAAAGAAAGAATTATGCTCAACCTCACATGGAGAAACTAAAAGACAACACAATACATCCGGGAGAAGACTGGATTTAGAGACATCATAAAATCCATTAAAGAACTCAAATGGCAATGGGCTGGCTATGTCGCAAGAATGGTAGACAACCGATGGACATCGCGACTCGTGACATGGATCCCCAGAGATCACATGCGTAACCGAGGCCGGCAGAGTATTTGATGAAGAGACAAGCTTGACAAAATCGGAAAGTGCTGGCTCTGCAATGCCCACGATAGAGAAGTGTGGCGAATCCTGGGGAAGGTCTATGTCCAACGACGGACGTTAAGAGACTGATTGATAATGATGATGACGATGATGATGAAATTTTCAATAGATCTGAATTTAGATATGAAATGTCTTAATTGGCAGCATTGATGAGAAGTAACAGAAATACTTCGTAGCTGTAGTTACGCATTATTATAACAGGCTGCTCAGCGTGCGATAAAGTCTGGTCCCTTTCAAACACGCGCCTTTGGAACAGGCAATGCCCTAGTTTGATTTAGATTCATTCTATTTAAAAAATGTGATGTTACGAACCCTCCACTTGATCCTTAAACGTATAGATTTGGTTGCCTGTAATCGTGTTTGTTATCGCAAATGATCCTGATTGAAATTTTAAAATACCAGACAACGCAGCTAGATTAGAACGTGTGAACTGCTTACTAATAATGGGGGCACACAACTTACTGAGCTACACAAACCTCCATACAAATGAAGTGATATTCGAATATAAGTTCTTATCGGCAGTAATTGCATTTTCCCTGGGATTGTATTTTCATTCGTACGATACCGAATGAAAGCATACCCGTTGTCAAAACAAATAAATGATATGTATGTGCAAATATAGTTATTCAAAAAGTTTTTTTTTATCCATCATTTCCAATTTCTAATGTTAAGGTTGGCTATTTTTTGTCGAAGGTACTTAGCAGCAACTTAATCTATTAGTGATTTTCCCTACGGAAGATCATAAGCGTGGATGAATTAATATTTACATATCTTTTTCATTTTTTTAATTCAAAATTACGCATTTAATTTTTTTACGAAAATAAATGAATACAAAGTTTTGATTTGATGAAAAGTTCGAATCAAATTTGAATTTTTCCACCTTTAAAACCAAAAGAAGAAGAAAGGATTTTTTTCTTTAATGAACGAACAAAATGAAAGTTCAGTAAATGGGAAATACACAAGAACATTATAACCAAAACCTTTTTCGTAGTACTATCTTCGTTTGGATTTAACTACAAAGTATATAAGTTAAGATTAGTGCTGTTCTGGTTAGTTTATATGGTTAGTTACTTTAAACAGAGAAAAGAAAAGAAAATTATTATTCTTTTCTTAGAAAAAATGTTCGTATTAAACCTTTTTTTATTATGATTAAATCAAATGAAATCACTCGTGTGCATGCAGGAATATGACGATTTCAAAAGTATAGATATACATTAAACGAGATAATAAAACTTGTTTCATTCTGATTTAATCATCCAATTATATTTTTTAAATTTCTTGAAAGAGAAAAAAAAAATATTCTTTTCTTAGAACAAATCTTCTCTCCAAAGAAATAAGAAACCATTTTCCGAAGTATAAAATTGCCAACGGTTTAAATTGGTGGAAAAGTATCTTCAGCAGAAAATAATTGTCCATGACACTTATGTTTCCTCCGGAAATTTGTCAGTTTTGAGAAAAATTATTTTTAAGCCTTTAGAAGGGGTGTTGTATTCACATTGTAACTGCAACGCTAAACTGTCGGGTCTTTCGGAAGTACACCTTCGACGTATTCGGTTACTTGCCTATTTATGAAGAAAAAAACATTGGGCAATCGTTCGTTTTGTGAATTTTAACCACTATTGAATTCAATGAGAGGTGCACAAAAGGGCAAAAACTATCCAGCTGATGTTCAAATAAATAACAATATAATTTGTGTATTAAATTGTGTTTTTCTTTCGCGAATTTCCCACACACACACGCTCACTTAATGTTAAAAACGGCGTACAAAAACTGTCCACTATTTTTAACTGTGAGTGAGTGAATGTGCAGAACTTCACAGTTTACAATCGTTATTTCGAACAATTCGTCATGTGCACGGTTTCGGTTAGGTCACTTTGTTTTTGCTCTTTTGTGCATCCGTTGTCGATTTCGACAACGGTTAAAATATTTGCCTTCGCAAAGGGCTGAAAGATTGTGATATTTCTTTTAATTTCATATCATTTGAATCTGAAACCAAAACCATATTTGAGTATTTTTAATAAGTGGTGCTGATCTAGACATAGTAACCTATTAAGTGCGTTTGTTTTTGTTTAGAAGTGATTTTTCCTCTGTGAATGTAACCAGACAGAAAATAAAGAATCTATTTGAATCACGAATCATCTCCCTCTCAAAAAACCTATTTTATGGCGGGGGTTCAAAACTAACTTATTAAAGATTCACTTCGGGTCCCATTAGTGCCCAGAGAAAATTTAGTAGCAATAGTTCTGGCCGTTCTTGACTTTTGCTTATACAGACTGGCGGATATTTGGTGAATTATGATAAGACTTGGGCTGGGCCCGTTCCAAAGGTGCATGTTTTGAAAGGGCCAGACTTTATGGTGTAATGGGGCAACCTGACATAATATTCATGTACTTTTCCGTCCGTCGTCCGAAACTACGACTTCGAGGTATTTTGGTTACTTCTCTTCAGTATTGCAAACTTAGATATTTTATACCTGAATTTAGATAATTCTTAATATTCTATTTATGTTTGTTAGATCTCCCGAGAACTGCAGTTCCATAACACTTCAAATTCAACACTGCACTAGCATGTCTGCTGACTAATATATCTGGCGAATGTCAACTTTGTGTAAAGGCCAGTTGTTGAGTAATCGCCGTGCACACACACATATTTTTCTATTATGGTTAGAAATAGTTAGATGATAGAAATCCCTCCTCTCTCTCTTTCTCTCTCTCTCTCTCTCTCTCTCTCTCTCTCTCTCTTTATCTATCTATCTATATATATATATATATATATACATATATATCTATATATATATATATATATATAAAATATATATATACATATATATATATATATATATATATATATATATCTAAAAAATATATATATGTGTGTATATATATATGTGTGTGTGTGTGTGTGTGAAGGTTCAGCTTTTAAACTTTTATTCGGGAAGCAGTGTTTGTTTGTCACACATTATCGTTGATACAATATTGAAGCCCATTCTAGAACCTCGTGAATACAGTCCGTAATTGATGTACGTATATTGATTGAAGTGCGCTGGTTATTCTGACCTTGAGTTCATTCATAGAACAAGATTTTAATGAATAAACAATTTTGATCACATAGAAAATATAAAATACCGTTGGTTTACATCAAGTAAAATGCCAGGAAATTGATCTACCTCCACGGACCCATTTGTTTGGAAAGGTGTATTTTGAAAACTGTCATACATTCAAAGCAGACTAATATGGTGCTTCATCCTACTGGAAAATGTTATTTGAAAGATTTAGTCTTTCTAATACTGGCATAAAGAAATTCTACAACATTGCAAGATAACTCGATTACCTTGTTCATTAAAGAAAAAAAAGGACCTCTGATATGAGATTTTCTGATTTCACACCAATTTAACTTTCATGTATCGAGACTTCAGCGAGTTTTCCAGTTCCCCATATCTGGTAATTGTATGCTTGGGGTTTGCTCAATCAGAAAAAAAGTCAACACGTCAATATACCCAGGTGATTTATCGATTTCTGGTTTCATTCTATGGCAAAAAGTTGATCTTGCATGGTAATCACCCTTTTGTAAGTTGTTAACCAGCGGAAGTTTGTAGACATGTTCATGAAGTTAGATTGTCTGAATTTTACGTAAAGTTGACATTGGAATATCTAGGATACGCACTGCACTGATTTTTTTGGACTCTTCTCAAAAGCCTCAAACACTTTAAACACATTTCCCTCATTGATTTTAGGTCCCCCAGATCGTTGTTAATCCTCCACGGACTCCAAAATTTCCAAAATTCTTCATCCATTTAAGTACTGATTTTTTTTTATGAGATGCATCTTTTTTACAGGTAGAGAAGTTTCATCTCACGGCCGTTATTGATTCGAAATTTGCAAGCCGAAGAACTCAGTTAACTTTTTCAATTATTGTCATTTGGATTCATTTAAAATCTGCAAATGAAAAACAATAAATGATAAGAACTTTACATGGAAGAAAAATAACCTTAAGAATCAAACTTTCAACTAATATTCACTGAATAGATCTATCATTTGTATAATTTGAGTAATTAAACTTAAACCGGTGCAGCACTTCACCTAAACGAAAACCTTTTTTTTTTTCATATACATAATATGTTGAAGGAAAAATAATTTAAAAGATATCAGTCAAGAACAATAGCATATTCTATATAGTCAGCAGGTTGGGTGAAAGGTCACTGGGGGTGGTACTTAGTTTCCGACCCTTGTATCAGATCATGTTTTATACAGAGATTATCATTGTTATTCTTCGAGTCCATACTTATAAGATCTTGGCAAAATCTACAAAGATATGCATCTTTGTTGCCTACCCACACAATTGATCTACTGTATACATATGCGTCCGTGTTTAATCGATCAAACGCACCCAACGAACTACCCGTGTACTCTTTTCAACTCACTTAACCCACCACTTAAACCTACTTAGCAGTATTTACATCTTAAGGGCAAAATTATTATGTTGTCTTGTGTCTTCTTCTTATCATTAAGAAAAATACATCATTTTCTTAGACTTATATTTTCTCCCCTTTTTACCTTAATTTAGCTTTCTTCTTCTCATTCTTCTTCTTCTTCTTCTTCTTCTTCTTCTTCTTCTTCTTCTTCTTCTTCTTCTTCTTCTTCTTCTTCTTCTTCTTCTTCTTCTTCTACAACTACTACAACTACTATAACTACTCTTAATACTACGTGTAAGCAACAGCATTAACATTATTGCTATAATCATTTTCAGTAATTTTTCCTACAATAATCGTTAGTGCTGGTCCAAAAGATAATCCAAGATTCAATAAAACTAGGACAGTGCCCTTTCCAATGGTGCATGTTTGGAAAGGGCCAGACTTGACGGTGTATGGAACTGCCTGCCATAATTTTTTGTCTATCTTGCAGAACTTTGTCTTCGAAGTATTTCGGCTACTTCTGTTCAATGTGGCCAATTTAGATATTTTATATCTGGATTTAGGTAAATCTCAATTTTTATTAGATTTCTTGAGAACCCCAAAGACGTTAAACTCGACGCTGCACTACCCTGTGTGTTGACTAATATATTTGGCGAATCTCAACTTCAAACAAGGACCAGATGTCGAGTGAACACGATGCACACACAAATACTTCTTCAATTGTAGTTAGACAATTTCCATAAAATCTCTCTCTCTCTCTCTCTCTCTCTCTCTCTCTCTCTCTCTCTCTCCCTCTCTCTCTGTTACTCTATGACTTGTATGTATTATTGCTCCAAAGTCTTAAATTTTAATACTTTAGTACTTCCTCAGTTTTTCCCCGCCATCTGAATGTAGCGCATTCCCATAATAACTTGTCATAATCCACATTGTCGTAAATTGGAGGGGGGGTTAGTATTAATTCATATGGAAAAACTTTTGACCGTTCCTAGACCACAAAAATGGTGATGATGTTATGTTAGGCTGAGTCATCAGTGGTTGGATGATTAGTAGTGAGAGGAAGAGAGTGCGTAAGAGAGAGGCTCCCTACAAAACAAACGCTGAACGCTAATTTCGCTGCGCAAAGCCATCTCTCGAAAAGTGGGGGATATCAATACACGTATATTCATTAGCAAAAACAGAAAACAGTCCAGTGTTACGGACTTAAAACTAAGGAAACCACGTTGGTCATTTGGTAAGTAGATAGTCATACAAATATTTACTTACATACGTTTTCGTAATACAATTGTTTATGATTAACACTATTATCATATGATCAATCATTTGGGGCAACTATCGTAATGCAGTGCATAGCTTGTTATATTTCTCAAGACATTGTTGTTGTTATTATTATTATAATTATTATTATTATTATTATTATCATTATTATTATTATTATTATCATTATTATTATTATTCGTGACTGGTCAATTGTTGTGGTCGATAAAGTTTGGATACGGACCTCATGACCAACCAATTATGCCGTCTCGTTTAACTTCATAAGGAGACAATGACAAGGAAGCTGGCTCAGTGACCTTCGGGTAATAGACCCTTACTTTTAGGGATCGAGGGTGAAGAGTTTATGGGACTTGTAAAGCTACAAGATGGAGATCTGTATTTACAGAAGAAGAAATGAATCTTTGAGCGTTGTTCTTTTTAGCGAATCGATGTTTCTAGTAACGTTTGCTCCAAAACAACGAAAACATGGGACAAATAAAAAAAATATTATACAACTTTATATATATTCTATCACTCACTCTCTCCATCTCTCTCTCTCTCTCTCTATATATATATATATATATATATATATATTAATAAACCTTACCACCAGACACTTCACTCCCTAGTCTGTCTCACTCTCTACAGTACACATTATATATATATATATATATATATATATATATATATATATATATATATATATATATATGTGTGTGTGTGTGTGTGTGTGTGTGTGTGTTTGGCAAGGTGTATTTTCATTTAAAAAATCTATTCGAAGAAGCTATGAACTAGCGAAAAGTGTTATCGATAATTAAAAAAAATAACATTTGAAAGATTTTCTGAATTCAAATGCTTATGTTTGCAAGTATATATATACAAATGCAGTGCATTGCAGAATTTTAAACTCAAGTGAAATTTTTGAATGATTTCCTTCTTCATTGATTTTTCTAATACTGGTTGAACCTCTTTATTTGACAACATTCATTTATCCGGCTAATCTCATGATCCGATACGTTTTGAATCTACAGCCAATGCAGCGTCGTTAGTAGCGCTTGGACACTGAACTTTGTTTACACTGCAGTTGAGTGTCCTGGTGACAGTCCTGTTAATTTCATATATTCAGCTATATTTTAGCCCTTTGGAATGTCATGCAAGAGACCAAGAGGTGTAGAAGATGATGCTGGCGCTAAGAAGCAAAATTCTAAGTTTTTTTTTTTTGTTTTTTTTTCAAATAATGGGTCTTAAAGGTCAATTCCTGTAGCTCCGCATTTTCTATAGTCCGGCAATGGCCAGGACATCAGATTAAAGAGGTTAAACCTGTTTTTATGAGTCATTTTTTTTCTTTTGAAATTTATTTAAGTTTCAAATCAGAAATTCAAATATACATCCATAAGTTCCAAGGAGCGTGATATGATAGACGCTGCATTTTTAACCAGAAGACCAGGATACAGAAATAAGCTATTACTAAGGCTTAGTTTAGTCTAGTACAAGGCTGCAGTATTAGCACCCAGAGAGGATCAAACTAAGTACATTATAAAGGTGAATTAATTAGAAAGAAGAGATTTGTGAACTACAGAGCTACGTCTAGAGTCCAGTATTTTACAATCAACAGTTAAGATTCAAATTGATGGATCAAACTCCGATCGATTATTACAATTGTATTTTTGCTTCTACTCCATTTCATAATTCCCTTCGTTTTTAACTAAATGAAACCCACCAACATAACGCTTTCACAAAAGCAGAACAATTTATGCCTTCCTCCTCACCAAAAAAAGAAAGAAGTCAAAGAGAGACAGAGAGAGGGTAATATTATTAGTCCACCCATAAGAGTGAATTAAAACACTGTTGTGCAATTGCCAATGTAACCAATTTTGCAAGGGAAGTGTGCAAAAAAAAAGACTCCAACTACTTCAACTGTACACAGGCCAGTTTATGTTGATTATTAAAAATGGGGTTCTTTGTTCGAACGCCATTTCTGCTTTTGATCTAATATTTATTACATTTTTATGCGGGCACTTCCTATCCGCTCAACGCATGCGCAATGTGCATTAAATCTTTATCTCTTTTGAGTAGAAGTTGAAGTTCTGCACGCAATGTTGTTTTCATTGCACAACTTTTTAACTTTTGGAAATAATTTATCACTAATCATTTATTCGCTGCGTGTACTTCCCACCGCCCGACTCGTGTATTTTAGCCTTATAAATGAATAAAATCCATCGTTTTATTTCGTGCGCAACTTCGCATGTATGCTTCTCATATACGTATACACATACGTGTGCACATGTACATACACACATACACACATGCATTCATACTCATATATATATATATATATATATATATATATATATATATATATATATATATATATATATAATCAGAATTTATTAAATACGATAGACAAGGATAGCTTCCTCAATTTTTAGAGTATTTCTTGCAGGAAGTGAATTTTTGGATAAAGTTGGTAAATATGAGTTCTAGCGCTTTCAACCATTATCTGGCCATTGTCAAGGACATGGAATATGGATATTATAGGTGTGAAATCAAGTAAAAACTGTAATGTTATTTGTTTTCCGTGTCGGTGTTTGTGGTTAAGAACGTTATAATTCTTACATGTATGTTTTTTTAGTCGTATGCATGCAGCTTACAACAGATACAACGTAAGATCAATCAATTATTAAACGGTATTACTATTAATTTTGACTAGCTCTTACCTCCATCCTGAATAGAACTCCTCACTCAAAATGAAATGAAGTACAAATAAATGATCGAAATACATCGGAGACATAGTTCGACACGATGAACGAAAAGAGAAAGTCGTGTTCTAAAGCATAGTTACGTCGTATATAGAATCTCCCCTCCCCAGGAGTACATGTTTGGGGATAATGATTTCTCAATGAAATAAAGAGATAGTTGAACCACAAAATTTCACTGAATTTCATTGAGAACGTTTTGATATATTGTGTTGTGTTCGTGTAGCTACGATGAAGGGGGGTGACCATTGGAAATTCCTGCATCTGCCCGAAATGTAAACACTACTTCCTCAACCCATCGCCCAACCTTCCCCAAAATTTCACTGAAATCTATTGAGAACCTTTGGAGATATTGTGTGGTGCACATAAAGCTTGGATGTAGGAGAGGTAACTGTGTACACTTCCTGGATCCGCCCAAATTGTGCATCTTTCCCCAGAATTTCACAGAAATCCATTGAATATTTCTTGAGATACTGTGCTGTGTACATATAACTACGATGACCATTGGATATTCCAAGATCTACCCAAAAGTATGAACACTTCTTCCTAAGCACATTGCCGAGACTTCTACGAAATTTCACCGATATTCATTCATGGAGAAATCATGTAAACCGTGGGTAAGGGTCCAGCTCTGCATTGTAATTGTATCATGAATTGAACCCCTAACTAAAAAGTAATATAACAAGTGGAGAACACCCGGAATTATTTCATTCTTCAAGTTAGAGTAACCTTAAGATGAGAGGCTAAAAAGAAAAAGAAACTTTTTGCTGGGTTACGTTTACATACACAGATACAGAAAAAAATTATTTTTGTAGGGATAGCTTCAGGTATTAGAAGTCTTTTCTGCAATCGGTGCTCTATTTATATCATCCAATTTCAGTTAAATGTCCTTAAGAATCCATACATACAATAACCAGCTAAGTGAAGATGTCTTCTGTCACGCTAAGGGACGGCGTTGTAAAATAAAAATTCACAATTCGAAAAAAAAATAGAAACGTGAGAAAAGTGATAAAAACAAAAACGCGTATCCATATATTTTACAGATGCCGTTTTTTGACGGCATGAATAAATTAGTATTATACAACACACAATGTGTTACTATACATATATATATATATATATATATATATATACTAGCTAAATACACGTTCTGTGGACTGATTATTTGGCTTGCATATATATATATATATATATATATATATATATATATATATATATGTGTGTGTATACATATAGTACATAAGGAACAGATCAGGTTAGCAATATAGCGTAATATAAAGCAATGTCTGATATGTGATGTATTTATTTCATAGAGTGCTCGATACATTCAACTTCATATTTCGAGAGTAAAGTTGTTTTAGAGTAAAGCTGGATATATATATATATATATATATATATATATATATATATATATATATATATATATATATATATATATATATATATATATATATATATATATATATATATAATCTAATTTTGATTTGGTAAAAAGTCTCCTTCACTTTTAGCTCTTTAATGGAGGGGAAAGGTGGTGGGGAAATCCCCCTTCACTTTTGCCTCTCTAAAAGGGAAAAGTCTACCTTTTGACCTTTTACGCAGTGGGAAAGTCTCCATCAATTTGACCTCCCAAAGGATGGGAAAAGTTTCCCTTCACTTTTGACCGCTTGAAGGGGAAGTCTTCCTTCCATATTGACTCCTTAGGATGGGAAAAAAGTTTCCCTCTAATTTTGACACTATTCTCGTCACTTTCGACACTTTACAGAGATGAAAAGTCTCCCTTCACTTTTGAATTCCTCAATAGGTGGGTTTTCCCTTTACTTTACACCCCTTAAAGAATTATACATAGACATTTAAAATAAGAAGACATTTATAAGAAATGAAAACTCGGTTCAACTTTGAAATTATATATATATATATATATATATATATATATTATATATATATATATATATATATATATATATATATATATATATATATATATATATATATATATATATATATATATATATACATAATATATATATATATATATATATATATATATATATATATATATATATATATATATATATATATATATATATAAATATATATATATATATATATACACACAGGGACACCCTGTGTTGCCTGGGTGATAAAATAACTTCAAATTTGACCACATAACACTGATTTGCACTGTTTACTTCATGACATAAATTGACGGACTTAATTAAGTTGTAATTAAAAACATTTAACATTCGTTTTACCAATGAAAATCGAAAACTGTACAAGATTATTTCCGATATTTTTCCGAAGAATTTCTGGTGCTCACAATCAATAAGACTAAAAGTGTCGGTTTTGTAAGAAGCAAAATGTTTAGTCCAGTTGGGGTTCTATTTACGTTGTAACGATAATGGTGAACTGGACCCTTACTTTATGTCAGATGTATGAAAGTACGGTTTTAAGTATTCAGGTTACTTCTGTTGTGGAAAAAAACGATGGGGGGTATTTTTCATCTTTTATTATGAACAGATAAATTTCCGTGTTGATTTCGGACAGTCACACGACGGACAAAAAAAAAGTTTACACTACAGCATTATAATTACATCATAACCACCCCTACTAAAAGTCTTTTTTTCAATTGATTGGAAGCACAACTGTAGCAATGAATTACAAAAATTGAATCTTACTTTGAATACCTTTAACGTTAACTCGAGAGGTATATTCTAGTTATATGAATGCGCAGACACCGTGATTCGTCATTCGCTTGTGCGTTTTCGAGAATTGGGCTCCGTTAGTGATCAGCCATCAACAGGGAGACCACGTTCAGTCCAGAATGCTGAGGATCGTAAACGTGTGCCAAAGAGCAGGTATCATCCGAAAAGTTATGCAGAAAATCATTGATAGAGCAAGAATTTGTGAAGTTCAAAATGGTGGGCTAGATGGCGGGAAAGCAATTTTCCGTACTTTGAATTCCACTTGCTTATATAATTCATTTGGTAAAAACGATTTTTAAAAAATCATTAAAACTGAAAACGTATGAATGTTTTAAATCTCTCCGTGACTTTTGTGCCACCCTGTATGAAGGAGAACATCAGCACATATTTCTGCAAGTTCCTTGTTTCCAACTGCTAGTTTTGTACTGGTATCTACGTTATCAAATACCCAAATAGGTATTTTAGATTGGGTTGGAAATGGGGGTGGTGCGCGGGGGTACAGCGTATATCTACTTCTCATTTTCCAGGTTTTCGTATGTACAATATCGGCTAATGGAGACATCACCGTATATCTAGTTCCTGAAACCCAGCCCTAATTTATACTTGAATCCCAAGACCCATTTCGCTGGTTTAGAGACTTGTGAGAAAAACATGACCCGTTCATTTCTAGAATTATACCAGGACTATTCAGTTTGATGGGATTTTATGTTAAATTTTTTCTATATATTTCATGAAATTTCACCTCATTTAACTAGTCTCTTTTCGGCAAATACCACTTGCCGACTGGCTGATCTTACTCCAGATGTTTCGCCCTAACAATGCATAACATGAATTCATGAGTCATGATTTGGTAAGAAAAAAAGTTGCTTTTCTTAACGAAGTTGTATTCTTATAGCATTTGGATATTTTGACATTTCCAAGCAGATCTTGAATTCAGTGTTTGCAACATGTCTCTAGAACATGTTGGCCATTAAAGGAAATATGCTGTGGGATGATCATTTAAAAACATGTAAAAAGGTGGGATCAATGAATAAATTACTTCGCTCACCATTTTTTTTAAAAAGAGTGATTGCTGCCATATACGAACTAAGAAACCAATTTAGAGCCAATTTACATTGTAAAATGATCCCCTCCCGCTAAAAACCTGTTCAGGGGAGGAATTAAAAAAAACAAAAAAAAACATTGCAATCCTTGGGAAAACGCAGTTCTCGAACGGTCATGAAAAATCGGCTATTTCAAAAGTGGTTAGTTGTTTCAAAATACTGCTGAAATAGGGTATTCCATTTTCCAGATAACATTATACGTTCCAAAAACTCATTCAAAGGCTCCGAAAAATATAAACATACGACGTATTTATAAGATATCAATTTTCACAAATTATGTTATTCTCGATCCGAATATAACATTCTTTATATTCATATAGAAAGATTCATATATATATATATATATATATATATATATATATATATATATATATATATATATATGACATTCTTTATATTCATATAGAAAGATTTATTATATATATATATATATATATATATATATATATATATATATATATATATATATATATATATATAATAAATCTTTCTATATGAATATAAAGAATGTCATATATATATATATATATATATATATATATATATATATATATATATATATATATATATATAATAAATCTTTCTATATGAATATAAAGAATGTTATATTCAGATCCAGAATAACGTAATTTCTCTTCGTAATTTTAAATTATCCATGAGGTCAATCAATGACAGTGAATAAAAATACAGATAAAGAGGATTAGCTCCCAGTGAGACTTGAATTCTCGTCGCTTTTTACCTCAGATTCTACCCATAATTTTTCACCGAGCTCTGCCGGTGGAATATTTGTAATTGTTTTTTACACTAGTAGTATCTTTTACATCAATGTTACCTTTATTTTTACTAGATGGAGCATTGCCAGCCATCATTATCAAAATTTGACTGATGTCTTCTATGATCTTTATCTTTTAGTTGATTTTTATCACAACTTTACTCAGGCCGTCAATTTGCGGCTGTGCCTAAACGATTTTTATAACCAATAAAGGATAAGCTCCTGGTGAAACTCGAACTCGGAATCAAAACTCAGGATGACGACGACGATGATATTAGAAGAAGTGGTTACGAAATGTAGTAAAGAAGGCTGAAACGGAGGGTTTCATACTGGCAACCCAGGACCAGAGCCTAAAAACACAAAACTACTGGGCTACCTTACTAAAAAAAATGGCACTGATCCTAAATGTAGGCTATGAGAGAATAAGACCGAAACAATAGTAGTAAGGTGCTCGGTCCTTGCAACAAATGAATATAAGATGAGATGCGACAGAATAGGGCTGTATCTACACTGGAACATCTGCAAATACTATTATGCCCCATATGCTTAGAACTGGTGCGAGCAGTGGCCTGAACCGGTCACACATTATGGGACTTCACTAAACACTCTGATATAACTATGGAGGCGAACAGGCCAGATATTATAGTGAGAGACTTCAAAGAAAAAAACGTACCTCCCAGTAGATATGACTGTCCCAGCGGATAAAAACATTTTCGTCAAGGAATTTGGGAAACTCTCAAAATATAAAGACCTTGAGAAAGAAATCGGTTGACAACTAAGGACCAAAATAATACTGATCGCTGTTAGAGCCCTTGGGTAACTAAAAAAAAGAGAAGCAGTGAATTTGCCGGCAGCATACCTGGAAAGCCCAGTATATACATATGAAATACAGAAAATAGTTCTTGACTCTCTCTCTCTCTCTCTCTCTCTCTCTCTCTCTCTCTCTCTCTCTCTCTCTCTCTCTCTCTCTCTCTCTCTCAAGCTCGGCTGTCATAACTTACAAGGTTACTGGACTTAGGTCTGTGGTTGAGACTCGGCTGGTGAATTACATAAACTAATAATGATGATGATCTGGCCACTTAATTCAGGCGAGAAGACTGGATCTGATAGTCGTATAAAGAAAAAAGAGGACCTGCCAATTCGTAGACGTGATGGTACCAGAAAACCAGAGAATGATAATGACAGTAAGCAGAAATTTAGGATCGAATATCAAGAATTCGTCTGAGAACAATGAAACATGAATGTTATAGTGGTGTCCATAATAATTGTTGCACTAAGAATCAGGCAAATAACATTAGAATCGATATTGGAAATTCGAGGAAGATTTGAGACAGTCCCGAGGGGTTCGCCGGAATATTGAGAAAGCTGCTGGAGATTTGAGGAGACTCGTTGTCACTTGATCTCCAGCGATAACTACCAGACATCTGGTGTAAACATGCAAATGCATGCAGTACTAATCTCTGCTTTTCCGGTCAAAAATTGTTTCTCCCTTTTTCTCTTCCTCTTTCTTTTTAAGGCATATTGACAGGAAATATTGTACACATTTAAAAAAAAACCCTCTTCAACGTTCCCTTAATACCTATTACCCCCCCCCCCTTAAAAAACGATTTTTTTTTAACTAGGTCGCACTTCTGTAACAACTTCAAAATTCTCGCTTATTCACAGATTTCTTTTTTTTTTATTTGCGCCAAATTTTTTTCTTCTTTGCTTTGTGTCTTCTTCTCCCGCCCCATTTCCTTTTTAGAAAACTTGACATTTGACTAATGTTATGTTTTAAATTTCCGCTTCTCTTTAACTTTGCTGCATTTCTTAACTGTTACTTTCAGATTTGATTTTTTTTATTGCCAACGAGTGACGTTATCCGAACCTATCTGCACACGATGTCCCTAAAAAGTAAATACTCATCTGCACTATGGTTAAGAGAGGGGATATAAAAATAACAATGATAAGGATGATAGTTTTTACGAACGTATTTTTCTCGAGTCTTCCGATGACATATATGACATGAGGTTTTCTACGACTGCTGGGATATGCATGCTCTGTAGATCCCTTTAAGAAATCTACTGGGACATATGTGTCACGAAAAATTAAGTTAAATGAGATTTCCCCGGCTTTTACAACCGCAGGAATTGATGTCATCATAGAATAAAATCCACTCAGAAATAAGTTCGCATTACAGGATGAAACAGAAAATATGCATAGATTATGTGATCTTCTAATTCTGTGTTTTCCATCGGTCCAAGGATAAATGTATTCAGCCACAGACAACTTTTTTTTTAATAAACGTAAACATTGCTGGATGTAAATCAAGGAGCCGATTTTGCATAAATTTGCATTGTATATTGAACCCCCCTAAAAGCTTATTTTGGGGGCGAATTTAAAAAAAAAAAAAGGCAAAACTTTTTCACTAAGCATAACAAGGAGCAAATATTTAAATTTTCAGCCCTCTAGCTCCAATGATGTGTTTCGTACGCAAGACTCATAGATAAATATATAACCAGTTAACTATCCAGTCAGCCAAAATCACTGAAAAACTGAAGAAACCCAAGTAAACTGTATTGACTGTATTCGTTGACGTTTTCTAATAACTGATATCTAATAGGAAAAATGTTGTATCGTTAAAATATATTAATTACTTTTTGTTCAACTCCAAAGATTTCACTGCGAAACTGGTTTTCAACTGTGGATTTGGTCTCCAGTTTTCAAAAAAGAGCGCCGGGAACTTTTGCACATACATTAATTGCAAAGACGTGCAACGGAGTTCGTACGGGTCCTGTAAGTAGCAATATTGAAAATAACTTTGATATACTTTCTCCAAAAATATTCTGACAGTGTGGTTTTCACAAAGGCTTTTAAAAGTATGAGTATTAAATTATATTCTTTGCGATAGTGACTATTTATTTGTACTTTAATTTTATAGTTGAATTATGAAACCACTTGGACATTTTACACGGACCCTAAGTGAGTTAGAATATCTTGGGTATAAATTCAAGATCAGTAGCAAAAAGATTTTTGCGCCAATTTTCGTAATGGCGGATTTAGCTATGGTGCCCTGGTCAAGAAAAAAGATCTCCATTAGATACAGGCATATTGCATATCGATGGAGAAAAAATTTCATACTGAAGCTCTTGTAAGCTTCAGCATGAAATTTCTTCTCCATCGCTACACGTCAGAGCAAACCATTCCGAGCTATTCTCAATTAAATGTCATAAAAACTTGTTTTAAAATTAAACCCTTGAGTAGACTGATAGCTACGAAAAGCTAGGTGAAGTAATTGTTGATGAATCGACTCAATTTAATTTTATCTCATCTGTTGGTGCTTATAGCCCACTCTTCCACAGAATCTTATCGAAATGCATTGAGAACTTTTGGAGATATCGGGTGGGCAGACAGTGGCCCTCTAGAGATATTGCATGATGTGGACAGTCGGCTAGGACGCAGGGAAGTAATTGTGTATGAATCAACTCCAAAATATCATGACCTCTTCCGTAGCGTATTACCAATCCTTCCACCGAATTTCATTGGAATACACTGAGAACCTCTGGATACATCATGCGTGCAGACTGAAAAGTTTTGACGATATTATGTGATTAGATCAGATAGCATCACTGTAAACGAAATAGTTCCGCATGAATCTGCTCCAAAATTTAATCGCTTTTTTCTAATCTATTGTCCACACTTCGTCAAAATTTCATTGAAATCATTGAGAACTTTTGGAAATGTCGTGTGAACGGATAGAGAACTTTTGGGGATATTGTCTGTGGTTGCCGACAGTTAGTTAAGACGTAGCGGAGATTATTGTACATGGATCCAATCAGAAGAATTCGTGACTCCTTCGGTTGCTTATTGCTCGCTCTTCCAAGAAATTTCATTGAAATTCATTGAAAAAACCTTTCGGCGTTTATGTTGTCTATGTTGATGTTTTTTTGAGTATGTTCAGGATGACAGTTTCCAAAAGTACGTGAGTGAAGAATATGGGAGGTGCAGTGTTCAAATTTCGACCGACGCTGCTAACGTTAATTTCCACACTGATACACTTGGGAAAGTCACGTATCCCTCCACATACACACACTCTCACAATGTGGGTAAATAGCGGGACAGTTGTGGCTCTTCAGTCTTGTAAGGCTGTCCGTCTTGTGTAAAAGGCTAGCAACTCCATCAACAACCTTGAAACCTATTTGCTTGCGAAATCGCAATGCGGTCCTATGAATCACAAAAAAAATGGATTGGATGAGAAGGAAAGGCAAACGTAAGGAAAGGGAGAGAATCAAATGAAAAGGCGAGAAGCTAAGGAAGAGGGGGGGGAAATGATTGAAAGGTAAAATGAAGAAGTTTGAGAAAGAAAACGAAGAAAATGGATGAAGAGAAAGAAAAAGGTGTTAATTGGAGAAAGAGAGGGATCGCTGAGCTTCAAATGTTTCATTAACAAAAGAGAGAAAGACGGATAGTATCACTGATACGAATGATGAAATTCTTGATGTATACTCCTTATAAGAACAGGTCCGGTTAGTCACTAAATAGAAACCGTCACGTTGGGGTAATCAATTAGAAAAAAATGGAGAAAGGGAGTGACCACTGAATAAGTTACTTCTCTTGCTTTTTCTTGGACAGAGATCACTAAAAAAAAAAGTCTAAGTATTCAAAGAAAGAAGCATGAACGCTGTCGGGCACAAACTAAGGGACCAATTTAGCATAAACTTACATGGAAAATCAACTCACCCAACACATACACTAAACACGTATTTAGTTGAGTAATTTATTCTAGTCAAAACCAAGAGTGAATACTTAAATTTCAGGCCGTTTAAATACCATTGGTGCAGCTGATACATACATAGCCAGCCAAACCAACTTAAAAAGCTGATGAAATCTGTGTTCACAATCTTGGTTGATGGTTTCTAATGATGAATAAGAATAATAAGTCAAGGTAACAGAGATTGGTGAAGCAAAACCGAACGAACAGAAGATGATGCGTATTTAAAAAGCGAATCCCGTGCCCCCCTCTCCCTCCGGCGAAGAGATCAAGAACAGGGAGACATAGAGAAAGGATCTATATTTCACAAACAGTGACACTGAACGCAAAGGAACTTTCCAAAAAACGTCAACTCAAAACGCCACCACCTTACCATTTTCTGGCGTGGGTAGATAAAAAAAAAACGAAATGAAATGAACGAAAAAAGAAACATTAAAAAAGAAATAAGAAAAATATGTCTCCTTCTGCGTCAAATAAACGTACATAATCTAGATGGCATTTCTTATTTATCTACAGGGGACCCATATCACTCATTGAGAGATGTTATGTCTCTATCCCTACTTTTTTTTTCTGTGGTTGTTTGTTTATGTGAATAGGCAAGAAATATTGACGGCCATGTTTTTCATTTTTTGTTGTTGTTTTATTTTTCTAGATGATCATCATTGTTTAACAAAGGAAGTACCAAAAAATGTTTATAACATTATATATGCGTGCCACATACACACACACACGCACATATATATATATATATATATATATATATATATATATATATATATATATATATATATATATATATATATGTGTGTGTGTGTGTGTGTGTGTGTGTGTGTGTGTGTGTTAGTGTATGTGTATGGTTTTTGAAATGTATATTCACATAAATAGTAGATGTATTGCGTATAAGAGTCTATTACGCGCGTGTGTGTTTCTATGTGTGTGTGTGTGTGTGTTTATAGGCTCAAGTCCAGACAGAAACTCATTCATATGGATATTTACGCCATCAATTAAGCATTTATACATATATCTACACATTGGTATATGCATATACTTATGCATTTTGTAAATACTTGAAGGTATTCGCTTATATATTTATATTCTCATGCGTATTGTACACATACATTCGCGTACATACACATATATTTATGTGTGTGTGTGTGAGTACAAATATTGAAGTAGATTTGTTCATATGCAAATATATATATATATATATACATATATATATATATATATATACACACAGTATATGTGGTACAAATCAGGCTAGCAGTAAAACATAATATAATTATATATCAATAATATAAAGCCTTCTGAAATGTATTGGATTTATTTCATAGAGTGCTCGATACATACAACATTTTACTCATGGAGTTGAGTCGTTTTAGAGTAGAGCTGGACATAAATAGTAGGTTGTGGATTCGCTACACAAACTAGCTCATGTTTCGGCCCTCTCTTGGTAGGCCCAGAGAGGGCCGAAACGTGAGCTAGTTTGTATTGCAATTCCACAACCTACTATATATATATATATATATATATAGATAACTGCATAGGAACACATATGCGCACAGACAGGTACACTGTCCTTTGATATTACAGTTACACGTGAATCGTGTTTTTCCCTAGACAGAAATGGAAATTTTAGATCATATATGCCAATTATGTACTTATATACATATATATAATGAACATTTGTGTGTATGTGTGTGTTTGAGAGAGAGAGTAACTATACGTTCATATTCATCAAAATTTGAAGTTTAAAAAATCTCACAAAGTTTCAGGAAAAAATTGTCTCACCTGTTAGATACTCTCCTTATAAAAGCAGAGACGCGAAACTGACAGCCCAAGTTCACCGGAGTAACTCAATCTTTTTTTTTACCATATTCCGGTCTTTGGACATCACATAAAAATAAAATGAATACATTGCTTTTTGCTCACACACACACGCACATACACACATCCCTCTTCCTCTCTTTCCCTATTTCTCTCTCTCTCTCTCTCTATATATATATATATATATCTATATATATATATATATATATATATATATATATATATATATATATATATATATATATATATATATAAGTTAGAGGAAAAATCGTAAAATATTTAAGGAGCGAACGTCTAGGGAATGAAATTTTGTTTATGTATAGTTTTTCAAATTCTCATTATTCTCTACTTTTGTTCGCGTACTTTCAACCCATCATTTATTTATTTCTTCCAACTATAGTAACTTATATAAGTGCTTGGAAGATGAGACTTATTAAGTGATGTGAATAGTTTATTTCTCCGTCTCATAAGGAAGAATTACCATTCCATCAGTTGGTGGCCAGTCACCTACACTGGTGTTTCTAAAACATTTTCCGAGTCATTCATCGTCAGGTTTTCTCACAAAATTTTGTTAACCCCTGACTAGACCCCTAACTAGATGGGAGCGGTTTCTGGCTCATTAAATAACCTTTTGTCATGTATTCCTGCTATGGATACTTTATGATGTATAATTCTCTATATGATTTAAATTGTCACATCATTTTATTCAATTTTTTGAAGATCATCAAACTAGGTGTGATAAAAAAAATTAAGAAATGAAAAATCATTATTTTTTGATTTATATAAAAAAGATGAAGTTTGTTTTCATGATCAATGACTAGATCTTCCTGTATTTATGCAACAAGCTTCCCAAACCGAGGTTCCTTATCCTTCTCCAATGCAACTCGCGATAATGAATCAACGTCCTGAAGTAAATTTTGTTTCTTGGTTTTCAATTCAACCAAGATCGAACATCCTTGTTCCAGGAAATTGCCTTTCTAAATTTTACGATAATATTCAGTGATCTTAATTTTCATGGCCTCTATTTTCCCAAGGACATCGAAGATGTCACCTCCTCTACTTCGAAGTGACGGACCCATTACTAGTTGTTAAAATCAGAAGTCACCTAACAAAATTTGGCCAACCAAAAATCATCGTTGGAATGCATTTCTGTCACATTAATTTTGATCAGTGAAAAATGTGGACAGTTCATTTTTCAGGGAGATTAATCTTTCACGGACTCTTCCTCATGACAATCATTATGCCTCAGAATGAAAGAGTATCATGTGATTAGTAGAAAAGTCCTGGCATAGCTCCAAGAACAGTCGACATTTTTTTTTTGCTTGTGGGCGAATAGAATCAACAATTTTCGCCACATCTTGTAACAATTCTTCTAGTTCATTTTTCTGATCATTTCGCCAATTGTCCCGTTTCTTTGTAACCAGTGCTTCCCGATACAAAGAGCAATGTAAAAAAAAAAGGACATTTCTTGGATTTATCTTTGATGCGAGTAGTGACTCCTTTGTGGTTTCCCATCATAGCTGCAGCACCGTCTGTCGTAACAGCAACACATTTGCTGCAGGATATATTTTCAATTTCTATGAATTCGTCCAGCTTGGAGAATTTCAAAGACTAGCGAGCAAAAAAAGAAAAAAAAATGCTCAACGATTTGCCCTAAGCTTTGATCCAGGAAACGACAATACACAATGAGTCGCGCATCATTCTTAATGTCCGTGGTTTCATCAAACTTCAGAGCGAAAAAAAACTGCTTCCAACAGTTTTGCTATCGGCTGATGCTTCACATTCAAAAGCAATCATAGTTGATCTTGGCTTTCACTGTGTCAGTGAGCAAAGGAATGTGCGATATTTCATCCACTGCTTGCTTTCCGCCGTGTGAAAGATTGGCAACGATTTTCGAACACGGCTGAACAACTTTCTCAGCTCAACACAACTAAATTCACGATCTGATTGGTCTTCTCTTTGCCTTTTCCTTGCCTGAGTGGAATAATCGGCGTGGGTATCTAAGTTTCAGAGTATATCATCTTTTTTTATTCCCTATGAGAGTCTCTGATTTGTACTGATACCATTTGTTTATATGATCAAAGCCAAGTCGTTTGCACTCTGTCGGGCTTTTTTTATATTCCTTTCCAGCTACCTTGCAGCATTCATTTATGATGTGGTTTGCCGTTTCATCTTTTTCTCCACGGATGTGCTATTTACTGTTGTTATCTATTTTATCAATTAATGCTTTGATAAAATAGAGAACAATAATAAATGATAATAATCATAATCAGGACAAATTGTATCTATCATTACTTTGATACAATTTGTCCTGATTATAATAATTATTTGATTGTGTGACAGAAAAATATCTCCAAGTCTCCAGCACCTTCCTCGATATCCTCGCAGACCACGGTGGTGTTGAGGCCTGCATCTGTTGCAAAAGTGAAGCTGACTGTATTGATATTCTTGACACACAGAGCATGACATTCGAAGATGAACAGAAATATTCGAGTCGTCTCACTGTTGCCAATGTGGAACTGACTGTATCTCTCTTGTACTGGTAGGGGTATTTTTTCTTTTTTTATTTCTTTTTGTCGTTTGACCCTCTCTTACTTACTTACTACTACCCTCACTCTTTGCCATTTAGAGGGTACATTTTAAGTGAGATCTTAAAAATATATGTATGCCAAAAGATATACAAATGGTAATGGGTATCACAAATTTTGCAAAGATGAGATGGACAAAGACTTGAAATAGTTTCTTCTTCAATTAAGTGAATGCATAATAATAAACTTCATCTTTGATGAAACGACAACAGCTTCTTTACACCTGACCAAGAAGAACTGTTAAGTACGAAACTAGAAATTACTTGGTCACCAAAGTTTGGCAAATGAGCAATGATTTTTCTTCAAAAATTAGTCATCGGGGTTAAGCTGCAGAAAAATTCTTTTAATGTGTACCCTGGTACCAGACACGGATCCCACACTCTGAAGAGATGGCCCGTGGGTGGTATGATGCGACAGTCTTCCCAAACAGATCCCAGGGCCCAGAACCCTTTTCTCTCATCCCAGCCCTGGCCTACTTTACCTTTTTCCCTGCTCTCCTCACTGCGTTGGCTGCTACCGTAACCCGGAAACCGAATTTCCTGTGGCAGGGCGCTCTGCGCACAATACCTGCATCTAGTCGCCAATAATTTGTTTCCGATCGACCATGCTAATTGTCTCATAGAGAAACGACGGGACTTACCACTTCCGCTTACAGTAAACTTCATTTTGTTACTTCTGTGGATCTTTCTTTCTTTCTCCTCCCCACTCCCTCATTATCGTCGTCATTAGATGATAACCTTCTCCCCCGTCCCATTCCGCCTTTTTTATTATACTCAGTGGCTGAGTCTGGGGAGTCGAAGAAAAAAGACTGTAGAGTTATTAGTGTGTATGCATGTGTGTGCGTGTGTGTCCACGGACGAGTGTGTGCGCGTGCGCACGCTCGACGGAAGGGGAAGTGTAGAGGTGTTTTATGAGCATTTTCTAAGAGAGAAAGAGTAAGATTTATCTTGCGTTTGTATCGTGAGAATGAAAGGAAGCGAGCAGTTAATTTTGAGCATATGTGACTTTGTGCATGGGAAAAAAAAGAAAAAAGTGAGAATCGTTTTGCATTCATTTGGGACAAGTGACAGTGTTATCTTGAGTTTGATAGGAATTGAGAGATAGAGGACGACAGCAGTGAGTGAGTATATCAGAGAGATGAAGATATATATATAGAGAGAGAAGTTAGCTGACAAAGGTTGTTATGTATGCATCGAGAATCGAGAGGAGAAAGAGAAACGTCAGGCATTAATACGCATTTGTTGGTATGCGATTCAAGATGATTTTTATATGCTACCCTGTCAAAGAGAAAGAAAACAGAAACTGGGGGATCCTATGCATGGGCGTCCATGCAGCTGGGGGAGGGGAAACGGCAGTTGTACCCCCTCATATGGATCAAGCTCACTCACGAAAAGAGGGAAAAAAACATCTTTCGCCCACAACTTTGAATCAAAAAACATTTAGCTTTCATAACTTCTTTGCAAACCTAACGGTTCCGTTTCGAATTTCAGTCTTCACAATGCAAAACGCATTGCTTCTCTATCATTTCATCATGGTGTCATTAGTTAATGAATACATCCGTTTCATTTCTGTTACAGCAAGTCTTTGTTCTTCCAACTAATTCTGCTGACATTACGTCTTTACGTAGGAATTGCCCATACTAATATTACACATCTTAAAATCTATTGTTAGTAAGCGTTTGGTCAATTCTATAATGGAGTTAGATGCATGTAGATGTTTTTGAGCCCATATCAAGCCATGTGGAAAATTATCATTTTCACATATGTGTAGTGCTAGCAGTTATTGTTAGAAAATTGAAGACCACTTACGTCGTGTCCAGTAGGGGTCATTCAATGGAGAAATGATGATTGATCCCTTCTGACATTGAAATCCAGTGCAAATAATGCTTTACAGTCCACATCAACGGACGTGGAAAATTCATAATTTTTGCGCATGGTCAGTGTTAGTAGCTAATGTTAGAAAAAATGAAAAATATTTTTCTGGCTAAGGATACCATAAACCCCCAAAAATCAAAAACAATATTGCTTTTAACATACAAATCTATCATAAGATGGTTATCTAATTAAGATACATCGTAATTGAAATTTAAAACTATCTATATTCACTTGATACCTGATTAGAGTAAGTATACCCCTTACCCAGGTTGAATTCATTCATTTTTTATTGCTCGGTACGGAAAGTTGCAGGTGTACTGCGAGTCCTTATGTCACTAACACTTCGCCAGCAGAGCATTGAAAATTAATTCTCAACTAATCTCATATGTTTACTGCTTAGATGAAAAAATTGAATTAATTATTATTACAAAAAAATTACGAAACATTACATTTTGTTGAACTTCACATTTCTCGATAAATAAAACACAATTTAATAAGAACCTCTCATATTAATTCACGGGGGAAAGAAAGTTAGAACAGGGAAGAAAGAAAGAGGTTCAAAGGAAGAAAGGGAGGATATAAGACAAAGAAAGAAAAAGAAGTGAAATAAAGAAAAACAGTCAAACAAATAAAAAAAGAACGAAAGAAAGAAAGTGAGAAAAGGTGAGAAAGAGAATGAGACAAAGTAATAAGGAAGATGAAAGAAAGAAAGAAAGAAGGAAAGACAAAGAAAGAAAGTAAGACAACGAAAGAAAGAATGAAATCACGAAAGGGATACTAAGAAAGAAAGAAAGACAATGAACGAAAGAAACAAGGAAAGAACGTGAGCGGAACAAAGAGAGAAAAGTGAAAAAGAGGAAGAAACTGAGAAAAAGGAATAGATAATGCGGGACAAAGAATGAAAGAAAGAAAAAAGTAAGACAAAGAAAGAAAATAGTTTGGGCACGTGCATGTGTGCGCATTTCCGGTCCAATACAAAGAGAAATAAAGTGTATAAGAGAGAGAGGGAGATATGTTTTGTGTGTGTGTGTGTGTGTGTGTGTGTGTGTGTGTGTGTGTGTGTGTGTGTGTGTGTGTGTGTGTATGCGTGTATATGTGTCTGTCTGTCTATCTGTATATAAGTGTGTATACGTTGTGTGTATGTGTGTATTGATAATTAAATGTATTAATATTCCTGCACTCATGAAACAGTTAACCAAATTGAGTTTTAAGCAACTATCTTTCCCAGCCAAAAGACCACAAAATATTGGTATTGGAGCCATTGAAAACAGAAAGAACGCGCTGAACATTAAAATCATGGTCTGGATTTGCAGGTCTGACATTCGACAAAAAATCGGGCTTTATCATTATTTGCACTATTTGGCAAAAAGATATATATTGTAGAGGTGTGTGGCAAAAAGCTATGTTTAGAATATTTTAGCGGCGATTCAGTTACCAGCGAAGAATGATGCCATATTTTTATACGGGTACATTATTAAAACAATTGTACCATAATTATCCTTTAGTGACTATAAGGTCCCAATTTTCCAAACCCTTCAACGTAGGTGTGAAGGCCTGACCCAAGAAGAGGGGGTGGGACAAATACCCTCTTTGCCCCTCCCCTGTCTACCCACGCCTGTCTGCGACGGGCATATATCCGCAAGGAATAGCCAGATTACCATAAGATTTAGTGTGCTCGTCAACACCACGAAGAGAGAAAAAAAGGCCTTTATTGATTTCGTTGACCCCATGATCTTTCCTCTGTTATTATTACAATCAGAAAGCAAATAAGCCTAAAGTGAGACGAATTAGACAAAGAGAAGAGGAAGCTAATCACTTATTTCTACGAAAATGGCCACGATGATGAGGCCAGTTAGCGTAGATATAAATTAAGCTAGTCACCAGACGAGCGATGACTGCCCATAGAAAAGACAAATCTTTTACTGCACGAATGGTCATAAAAAAAAATACTGCGAGACTCGTAATTCTATTTAACCCCTCTTGGTTAATAGGTAATATAATCGTCGGTTTGTGATTAGATACCAACGAAGAAATTTTAGAAAGTAATGAAAATTTGCAGAATTTAAAACTCCTGTGCCCAGAGACAAACGTCTTCCTCATTCTTCCGTTGCTCCTCCTTTTATTGCATACGAGAAGAAAAGATTATTGGAGAGTACATGCAATCTGCTTGTTGCAGGTCGCGAATACACATTGAAATGCATATAAACCTTACAAACTTACCATATCAGGGACTGTCAACTAAAACTATTAACATAGGTTACTTTAATTTTTTAAGTTGGTCTGGCTGGCTGGCTGGGTACGTATGAGTCGCGCGTACAGGCTGCACTGACTGAGCTAGAGAGCTGAAAATTAAAACATTTACTCATTATTATGTCTAACAAAACAGTTTGTCTGTTTTTTAATCCACCCATAAGGTCTTTAGCGTAGGGTTCAATTTACAATGTGAGTTTATGCTAAATTGACCCCTTGGTTTGTTTTCCTGTAGCGCCCACGTTTGTTTTTTTTTCCAGTGATCACCACTCACCCATTTTTCCAATTTTTTTATTGATCACCCCCGACACAACATGCTGCCAAAAGACGTTGGTTGCGTGGCAGTTTCTATTGAGTAACAAGACCTGTTCAAAACGTGATTGATATATTGATATAATTCATAGTTTTATCCACACCAACTGCTGTTGAAATGAAATACTTATGAAATGCACTGTATATGTTTATATGCATAGTTGCAACCAAAATTCCATCAATTAGCCCATTTGTCAAGTTACAAAGCGTTACCTGCGTCTTGCTGAATATTCCACACATCCTTCGAAAGACGCTACACGAGGAAATAAAGCTCATTTTCTACCAATATTTCTTCCTTTGAGAAAGCTATTTCTCGCTTTAAATTCCTGGAAATTTGGGGCAGCGCCAAATGATATTCCCCACTGAATTAAGCGTGTTGACAAGGAGATTTTGTTGAAAAATGAATATTTGTTGTATAAAATAAATGCATTTTACATATTGGAGGCAGATCTCAAAAGCCTCCATACACAGAAATACAAATAATTGCAATAAGAATCGAAAACGATTTTCTAGTTTAATTTTGTCCCGGTAAGGTTTTTGACCTATTGTTGAATCGGTTAAATCGAAACTAACTCTGTTTCGTAATTTATCATTGATAGACTGCATAGCCAATATTATGAGTTCGATCTTATTGGGTGTTCACACTTGGGTCCCTGAGCCAAACTAAATAAAACTCCAAGATGACTTCGTGAAAACAAAAACTAAAAAGATCAAATGAAGACACCAAATATTTATTCCAAAAGTGTGGACTGACCTGTGTTGGCCTTTCTGTCCTATTTTGATTTTTCCTTTAGATTGTTTATTCTGTAACAACAAATATTGACTGTAAGAAAAAACTATACGTGAATATTAACTTTCGGAACACTCGCGATTGAAGCTGTGATTTTTCGAGCTATGCAGTCAGTCACTGAACCAAGTCTGGTGAGAATGAAATGTTAGTCCAGAAAAAGTAACTGGGCCCAAATTCAAATGACGAAGTCTCAGAGAGTCTTGTAAAACGATTTGAAGAACTACAAAAAACGGGAGAGAATTGAAACCGTCCAAATGACTACATAAATAAATTCAAGAAGAATACTGAGGACTGTGTGGAAATATTGAGAAAGCTTGCAGTCATTTGATCTCGGGCAAAAACCACCAGATATTCCTGATAATACAAAATACAACAATTACGATAAAATCATGGAATAATTTTAAAAAGTTTTAGCGATAGTTAAGAACCGGAAATTCGTCTAAAATCTTGAATGGTGGAGTTGGTCTCACAGCTGGACGAATGATATAAACTAAAAGCAAAAATATACGCGAATATTGACTATTTTGAATATCGGGTTCTTTATGTTGGTATAAGCATGTTTGGTTTGAGTTTGAACATTGAGATGTAACAGTTAGACCCCAGTTAATTCATTTCTTGTTCTATCATGATAATTCTCTCATTCAAATAATTACAAAATCCTAAATATCCAAAGGAGTGACTATCGAATATAAACCTTCTTGGCCATCATTTTACTGTCATTAAATCGTTACTCAACTCATCTCAACAACACCAGCAAAAGAAATATTTAAGTAAGAAGAAACCATTTTAAATGAATTATGTCATTATTACTTATTCTTACGACTGAATTACGCCAACATTGGACAATTTCCGAGATTTCGTCTAGAAACTAGATAAATGTGTGATTTCGTGTAAATATTAGACCACTGAACATGATATATTTTATCATCTCAGACTGCTAAAATGCAAGGAACAGAAAAAAAGATCAGCTATAAACTAAGAACAATGCAACAATTTTGCTCGCAAGAGTATCGTTCTCATCATCACTTTGAGGGACAAGAGAATGGGTGCAGTGGATACGAGAACAGACTGGCGTCCGTGATATTCTCGAAGATGTTAACAAATTAAAATGGAACTAGGCAGGTCACGTAACAAAATTACAGACAACAGATGGACCTTTAGGTCAACCTACTGGACACTCAAGAAGCTCCAAGCGAAGCCTTGGGCGTCAAAAGATTCTATGTCATGACGACCTCGACTCATTCAAATCAAGATGACTTGGAAGAGCACAAGATCATAACTTATGATTGTAGGTGGCGAAAAGTTTACATCCAAAGAAGGACAAAGGACGATAACTTTGCCAAGATCTAAGATGGAGAAGAAGATTAGGGGAAAAAAAAAGAAAAAGAAAAGGTAGCATTCGTTTTTCTATCAACATCGAAAAGGCAGGAAAGAAATTTCAATTATGTTTTCAAGATTCAATTATTTTATTTCAATCGACACGAATCCTAACAAGAATGAAAACAAATAGTTTTAGAATGTTTAACATTGAATACCAAGATATTACAATAGGTCTGTTTTGTTCAATTATATTTATTTCCTTTGGTGGAGCACTTTCAACTATCATTTATCCCTACCCGGGACTTATTCATTATTTCCTAATCACGTTGCTTCCTAATGACCACAGAATTAAGTTCCAAGAGTTTTGATGAAGAGCAACTGAAATTAAGATGAAGGAAATATGAGTGGAAGGATTGATGAAGGTCTGTTCAAGAGACAAAGCGAACTTTGGAGCGAAGATTCCTTCATGGAACATTGAATTCCCAGAAACTGTTGCTAAAAAAGCGCCAAGGAAAGACATGGTGCTGATCTCTGAAGCCTCCAAGCAGAGCATTCTCTTTGAACTCGTCATGGCTTGATCGAACCCGATTGAGTCGTTTAAGTGAGGGTTTCTGGTTGTTGAAAACCCCCCAAACACGCTATGACCCTACGAGACATCGCTGATGATATACCGTAATACATCACACCGTGATGCACGTGAAAAGCAATAAAGTAATGAGAGCCTATCCAGTTGGTTAGATAGCTGTATGTTTCCCTCTGGCACCGGCGGTCGATGTTGAAGCCCATGTAAAAATGCATGATTTCGAATGCAGATATTCACGGGACACAAATCAGCATTGACCTTCTTTTTTTTTTTTAATCTTTAATGTGATTGTCGCTTCGGCTGGGTGATTCATTTTAAAGTTTATATTCGGAGGTTTACAATACGAATTGAACTCTGGGAAACCAATAAGTTCTCTTGGCAGCATCATTTTTAAAGCATCCTATGCGGAAGCGTACTTAATAGTTTGTAACAGGGGTAGATGGCTCTAATTTGCCTGCAAAGTGGGCGTGTGGGCCTCCACTTTGCCGACAAAATGGGTATGCATTTGGCCTGATCATGAATTATACACATAGTTACCATCACAATTTTTTTTTTGGGGGGGGGGTCAGGGTTAGATGGCTACATGGTTCGTGGATGATTTTCAGAGCTTGACTCCTCATATCATGTTTAATGAAGTTTTTCAAATTCCAGTTTGCATTGTTTGTGGATCATTTGCATAGCTGGACCTTTAGGTTATCCAACTGGACACCCAAGAAAATACAAGCGAAGCCTTGGGCGTCAAAATATTCGATGTCGTGACGACCTCGACACATTCAAATCAAGATGACTGGGAAGAGCGCAATATCATAACATGATAAATAGGTGGACGTTGCAGTCTTCTGTGTGTATTAATCCTTACTTCTTAATTTTTTTTTATCTGAAGGTCTCTTTGCGGATCGTCTTCAGAAAAGCGCTGGACTGATTGAAGTTTTGCAGCCGTGCTCTGAAAACTCACCTCTCGTCACGATCCGACATCTTCTAGGGGTTACCACTTGAGTTCATAACTCCAAATCTTTTTGCAACTGCCTGGCTCAGCTATTACACGTTGTGATAAACCCAGATTCCGATGTTCAATTATACTACCACGTTCGAAATGGGACGGCTTCGGTCTCTTTCCATTCCTGTAAAAACTCGATAATTTTTAACAACAGCAACCGATGATTTGAAATTTCAACACTTCATATCACGTCAATCATCAATGGGTCGCAGTGAAAATTTGCAAAATTAAAAATTTAAAGGTTTATGGTGCACTATATATGTGTGTGTATGGGGGTGTGTGATAAGTGATGGATTTTAGCATCCGACAATGTGAAAATGGAAAGACAGTTTTAGAAATTAAATTTTGCTCGAAGCGACTTATTTTACGGTGGTGAACGAGACAACGGCGATGATTGGAGTTAATCTCTTTATTTTCAGATCATTGCCGTTGTTCGCATCCCCTGGGGCTCATTTTTGTCCGATCATCGCTATTGTTGCCTTTCCTCATTTGCGTATACATACAAGTATACATATGCGCGCGCGCGCGTGTGTGTGTGTGCATATCTATACTAATATCTGAGCGTTTTCTTTGTTTGTCCGTGCCTCTTTCACGCTAGAACTACAAGGCCTATCGACCTAATATTCGGTATGTACGCTCACGATAGATGAACTGTTGGGTACAGAGGCAGCTTAAATCACTTGCTTTAATTTTGTTTCCACCACTTGATGTAGCCACGGTTTGCTTAATTTTGATCAGAAAAATTTCGGCCATTTTTCAACTACACCCGAGTCATATGTACTGTAAGCACTAAGAGGTTTTGCATTTATTTTCACCCTGGTAAGTAACTTTCCCACTTTCACAAACGAGTGCCTAGTTACGCTGTATTTTGCGGTTGATGATAGTGTATATGTTTATGAGAAATGGAAATGAAATGGAGATATATACAGCATTTCCAGCAGCTTCTTTCAGACCCTTTTTTTCAGTAGAATGTTTGGAAAACCATGTGTTTTGGGGGCTGGTAGGTTCATTGTAAGCTGGGTTACTTGGTATGCAGTAGTCAAGGATATCATTGAATCCATTAGAAAACTCACATGGCTATGGGCTGGTCATGTTGCAAGAATGTCAGCAACTGATGGACATCACGACTCACAGCGTGGATCTCCAGAGATCATATCACCGGCAATATATAAAAAATATGGAATAACGAAATTGACAAGTTCAGAAAGTATTGACTCCACGACGCTCATGATGGAGAGGTCAGGTGAATCCTGGGCAAGGTCTATATGCAACGCGGACGCTAAAAGATTGATGATGATGAAGATGAATTGTATGCAGGGGAAATCCAAAAAATCTTTCAAAATAACAAAACAAACTTTAAATAAGTCATTGATGCCGTCATTCTTTTCCCATAGTTCTTTTCTCCAACTTCCGCCTTTTTTACAATGGAGAGGTCCACTCACAAATGTGACCATTTGTTCCTGCCGGGTGACCATTGTGTTCCAAAAATCTTATTTTTTTGCTTAAATGCATTAATCTGTTCGGTTTTAAATTTTACACATCTCAATTATGACAGTATACTAATCACATCTGTACCTATCAGCTAGAGGAATAACTTTCCCAATCAGATCGTACCAACTACAACGCAGAGGGATAAGTTAGTACACTTTTTTCCGAATGCTTAAATGATGATATGATAAACTTGAAGAATGCTTCAGATTTAAATGATTCATTCAAAAGAAGTCTCTTTTTCAAGGTAACTTTTATTCATTCGTGCCTTTTAATGAATTAATTTCAAAGGAAATGATAGCCTCGTTCTCCCCTAATTTTGACGTCAGATTTTTTTCCAACCATTATTTTTATGCTTGCTACTAAAATTTCGTCCAAAAAAATTAATTTTACATAAGTTTTATGCGTTTTTCATGATATATTGACGGAAAAAAAGCGTCAATAAAAAGTCAAGAGTAATAGGAGTAAAATTGCTATTCATGTTTCACAATGAAAGGCTCTCACCTCTCTCCAACCTTTTTTCTAGCCGTAACAAGTAGATTAAATAAGAGAAATCAGTTTATTCTGTTTTTCCATGTAAAGATGAAAGTAATTACAGATAGTCTCCGGTTTATGATCTTTCAACTAGCGATATTTCGAAGTTGAGATCATGATTCCTTCTTTCAAATTGTAAATAAAATTAAATAAGCAATTGTAATGTATTTTGGGCTACAAGAAAATTTGCAACGCATTCGACTTGAAATTTTTCTACTTACAATCTTATTTTCGGCCCCTAACCTTATCATATGTCGGAGACCATCTGAATTTTATCATTTATTTTTTATTAAATGAAGTATTGTAAACCTATATATCATTATGTATTTATCAACTCTTTACTGTCATATCAATCTTTAAGAAGTTTTTCTGATCCGTTTTCCCCGTATAGGCTGAAAACTATATTTTGTGCTCTTAATCAACAGGACCTTTGTTACCTTTGGAAAAGAGTCAGTGTCAGGGGAAAAATTAGGTGGGTTCACCATAATGCTGATCGGGGCCCATAATTTCCATACATAGCACGATCGTCCGAAATTATTTTTCCAAAACATGAAAATTCCTCTCAACATAATTGAATTGATATTTGTTCTTCACACTGGAAGATACAGCAAACGCCATAGTTTCGCACGACAGGCAGAAAGTTAGGGTCCAGTTTAGCATTATACTTATATTGTAAATAGAACCCTCCACCCAGCTATTAGATAATTTTTTTTTTAATTTAATTTTTTCGACAATCTTCCAAAGGTAAGGGACGGTGGTCTTATTTATCAAAGGCACATAAAAATTCTCAGAATTTTTTTTTTTTTTTTTGAGGGTTTTCAGCTTTTACAGGTAAAAAGAATCTTTTTTTTTTCTTCACAAATAAACTTTGGCAAGACAGTGAGTTATAAGTGCAGAACAGACATTAAAAATAAACACTTCGTGAGATTTTTTTTTAATTGTTTGTTTTATATGAGAAGGGATTTATTGAGGAACATTTTTCCCACTGTTCATGTATCACTTGGCCTAGACAACGAGAATAGAATAAATGACCAAAGAAAATGGGGCTGCTGGAGGGATCGAAACTGTCACCGATAGGGTGGCTGTTTCAACATAGCGTTACTCTTACCATTGAGCTAAATAGTCGCCGGTAATGCGAATGGCCAAAATAAGTGTCTCAACTGAAAAAAATTCTCATTTTGCTTATTTACGGTCTTCATCTGCTCTATTTCTTTCTTCCAACACAATAATTATGTTACTTGAGAAATAGATATATAATCCAACAATGATTATAGATTGCGTTATACACACACACACACACACATATATATATATATATATATATATATATATATATATATATATATATATATATATATATATATATATATATATATATATATATATATATATATATATATACATGTGTGTGGGGGGTGTATGTATGTGTAAATATTCACGAGGCCTATTTCCTGTATCTCAACGAACATTTCAGATACCTCTCACAATCTCTTCAACATAAAAAAAGGGAAGCATATCATCTATCAATTTTTCATTCTTTGAAATAGTCATTTTGCACCTTCAGTTGCCCGAAATATTGCGTGGTACTTCATGTATGTTCCTGTGTATATAGTTTTAATAGGGATGAATCGGACACCTTTTGGATAATTTCGCAGTCAAAGGGACATAACTTAGATATCCATAACACCATGCACTTTCAGATACGTGTTTGTGTGAGCGCGCACACGCGCGCGCGCGTGTGTATGTGTGTGTGTGTGTGTGTGTGTGTGTGTGTGTGAATATCAAAAACACGGTAGTAATGTAATTAATGTGACTATTTGCGAAATACTTTCCCAAAAATGTTTTCAGGTATACCTTGATTAATGCTGTTGATTCATTTCGAAACCGCACTTTTCTTGGTCTTATATTTTAATATGTTTTATTTTCAGCTTAGTTATACTTAGTTACATTAGCTTGTACGGCAATACTTAAACCGTACCCAATCAAAACCTGCATCGATTAAAACTTCAACATTCAAGGTATTGCTGTTAATTGAATAGATATTTCATATTATATATGAGATCTCATGACTTATACATTATATCGCAGAGACAACAAAAAATAATGAATACTCTATGTATCAGTATTACTAACGGTAATTTTTCTAGAGAGTAGTTGTTGTACCCCGCCTTTTTCCACATATTTTCGTCTTCATTTTTACATCTACCAACGAAGTCGGAAGAGGGGAATGTATTCGCTCATCTTTTTCTATCTTTCCACTCAAAATATTCAAACGTTTTCCATGACATTTTGTCGAAGGCTGAGTGAACCATGTGCAAAAGAAGAATTTAACATATATCAAGACAATAGTCTGAAATATGGAAAATCGAAAGTTATCTATATGCATCATAGCTATGCATGAACTGATTTTCATTCAGTTCTTAGATAGTGGAAAGCATTGGCAGAGGTGTGCACTCTCTCTCTCTCTCTCTCTCTCTCTCTCTCTCTCTCTCTCTCTCTCTCTCTCTCTCTCTCTCTCTCTCTCTCTCTTCCAAGCTATTGACATACACACATATATAGTCGATGGACCAGACTAGATATGGATACCACCCAAAATGTCGAAACTTCGACGGTGTCACTTTATTTGTCTCACCAACAGAAGTGAAATGATTCATGGTAGCCTTTACAAATAAGCAGCGATGTCATCTTTTGTGGGAAACCTGTTTTGCACCTATTAATCCTGGCGCTGTAATAGGGCTCTGTATGAAATGTTATGGAGACCTTCAATGAGTAGAAAGAAGTGCTAGAGATCTCCAACGAGTAAAAAGATAACTTGGGTAGACATTTCGGATCAGTTGCAAAAAATAACGCCTTATTTAACAATGGCGGATTTTCGCTGTGGTGCCCTAGTCTAAGATTCCTTTTCATCAAACACAGGCGTATTATATTATCGTTGGAAAGTAAATTTCATATCAAGTTTACAAAAGAATCACATGCCTCAGTCCAAGTCAACTTGAGCGATTCACCATCAAATGCCTAACTTTCGTTTTGAAATGAAACACCTGTGGATTGACAACTATGACACAGGGAAGACAATTGTAGATAAATCCTAATCTGCTGCTAACACTTCCACACACTATATATATATATATGAGAAAGAGAGAGAGGGGGCGTATCCCTTATCCGAAATACCTGGGACCTGAAGTGTCTCGGATTTCAGAATATTTGCTCATACAAAATGTGATAACTTGGGAATGGGCCCAAGTCAAAACACAAAAAAAAACATTCTTCTTTCATATATACTTTATGCACATAGCCTGAAGTTAATTTGTATAATATTTAAATAGTTTCGTGCCCAAAACAAAGTTTGTGTGCATTGAAGTATCAGAAAGCGAAGGTGTCACAAACTCAGCTACTCATGTAAACAATCCGTGGTTCATTCCTAACTCTGAATTTATATGCTACAGATAACTAATGATTTTCTAACATTTATGCACACATAAAGACTTTACGATAAAAACAATATGACACGTCATCAAAACGTTGAGAAAATAAAAAGGAAACAATACAGAGATTAATGTATGTAGATCTGGTGGTGACGGTAGTTGGTAGGAAACTGCCACCAATAGAATATCAGAAAGTAATGTAAATGTAGTTTTACGTTTCTGAAGAGTTACACAAAGACTACCAAGCTTTTACTGAATTCAGAATGTGCTCAATAAAGCCTCAAAATCGGCATGTTTTCTGGGGTCAGTTGTGAAATTTCCCACTTCTGACGTCATTTTGACTTTCAGATTTTGGAACATTTCGGATAAGGGATAAATGTATACATGTATATGTAAACTTAACTGACACGCACATTTTATGGCAACACATAACCCCTACCAACACTGTATAGATACGCATACATACAAGGATTATACACACCCTTTCCCTAGATACAGATGCAAACACACACACATACGTGCCCGTGCGCTCGCATATACTCACACACACACTCATTCAGAACACATTCCCCTCACTCAGAGAGAGAGAGGCAGTAGAAAGACAATCGAACACCCTAGAATACATACCAATCCTCTATCCAACATAGATCATTGATGACAGATAAACGAATACTCTCATCTTACATGTCCTCCCATAGAATTTCGACTACGCCATCTGCTAACGACTCCAACTATAGTCCCACGCACCCACTTACAACGAGTATAACTCCACGACTGTGAAGTCTTCCTGTCATTTTTTCTGCTCACGCGGAAGATGTAGGATCGTTCTCACGAAACGTCCGAGAATAAAACCTATTCACCCAACTTAGTTTTCCTTATTGTCTCTAAAATGTCATCATTATGTCGGAAAATACTTATCCTCCCAGAGGCTATAGAGAGAGGGGGAACAGAGAGAGAAGTGTACAGGTAAATCAAAGACAAAGGTGTATATATGAAAGAATTCCTCGTTGTTTCTTTATACATATATATATATATATATATATATATATATATATATATATATTACGGAAATGGATATATGACCCAACAATAATGATTATAAATTGCGTTATATTATATTGAAACTCCATTTAAAATTATCTTCCGTTATTACACCGCGAATATATCATTTGGCTTAGATAACGTAAATAGAATAAACATTTTTTTTTTCCTAAAATGGGACTGCTGCAGGAATCGAGACTACAACCGATAGGGTAGCCGCATCAACGTCGCGTTGTTCTCACCATTGAGCTAAACAGCCGCTGGTAATGCAAAACAGTTATTTGGGCAGCTCATTTTCTTCAATTGTTTATTCTATTTACGTTGTCCAGGCCAAATGATGCATTAACTGTGCAATAACGCGAGATAATTTCAAATAGAGTTTCAATGTAAAATAACACAATCTTCAATGTGGCTATAGACATTATCTCATCCAGTACTGCAAGGCAGAATTGTAACCCACACATCAGACCCGGAGGCCGATATCCTACCTCTAGACTACGGAACTGGGTGGTCAGTAAGGCTGAATTTAAGCGATATATTCATTTTTACGTAGAAACTCCTCATCCACTAGAGTGCTCTATTCCTATGGAAGAGCATTGCATAAGCTTACAATGGATGAGTTACCTCACTTAAAGAGTGCTCAACCCTGAATAGAGGAGCATTGATTATTGTGTCATCCACAGACAGCTGTTTCTTTATATATATATATATATATATATATATATATATATATATATATATGACCTCTTATTCTCTTCTCCAGATTCTTCCATTTGGGGGGGGGGGTAATAATCATATATTATCATATAAATCATATAAATAATCACATACATACATACACACACACACACACACACACACACATATATATATATATATATATATATATATATATATATATACATAAAGAGTCTATGCATTATACATACACACGTGTGTGTGTGGAGATGCTTTTCCTCACGTCATTCTTATCAGTCAAGAACAAACAGAAATTGTGTGAGAGTCTTATAAAGAGCTGGGGTATAATGAGCGAAGAGTCCCGATTATTTTAGGGAAAAAATGTATCCAAAAAGAAAAGGAAGAAACTGAAAGAATAAATAGAACGTTTGGAAACCAAAAAAATGGAAGAATCTGGGGACGAGAATAAGAGGTCATGCTGGGCGGTAAATGTCAAGTCTGTGACGAGTGAGAGTGAGAGCGAGAGATGTTAGGGTCTTACTGTGACCATCACTACCACCTCCGCCTGCTGCTTTGACAGTCAAACATGACCTTTGCGAATTTTAGGAAAAATAAAAGGGTGATAATTAAGGGCAGAATAAGAGTGAAAAAATGGTGGCAGGGGACACAAATCGGGAACTGTATTATCAAGGCGCCCAGTGGAGGTGGGAACGTCCTTTTTAATTACCTCCCTTGTCATGTTGATATCTGTTAAGGGGGAGTAATTATTTCATATTGCATGTATCTCACACGACTCTACTTCGGTTCCATTCGACGTTTAGTTAGTTCTTGTTTTTTGTTTTTTTTTTTGTGTGGCCCGTTCTCTACACATTTTTCGCACGTTGAACTGTTTAGAAAACACCACAACTTAGCTTTGTAGATTTAAGTGACTATTTTCTTTAGCGCATACACACACACGCGCGCGCGCACGAACGCACACACCGAAACACGGAAACACAAATACAGACCTTTGTACACATAACCGCACATAACACGAATATATCGGTCAATTCTATGCGTGCACTTTTGAATAGAGGTGTCTGTATAAAATGTTAAAACGTATCAATAATTCCTTTTGCATACACAGGAGTGTTATTATTCTTGTTCAGGGTTAGTTTAATATGTATATCTTACTATATGGTACGGGAATCTATCATTGATAAATGTTTGCATTATTTTTTTTTTTTCTCTAATTCATGAGAGAATATCTTCGTTGGGGAGGATATCAGTTTTGCACGCTTAATTAGATTTTTTTTTTTTTATAACGGCTTTTTTATCGGGGCATTCACTACTATAGTTTAGAAGGCAGGATTTTGCGCTGATAGGTTTTTAATATTGTGAGGTGATTAAGTTATTGAAGTCAATTAGTTAATCGAGAAAGGGAATTTAATTATTATTTAGTTAGTATGTGAAGTTGAGTATTGAATTTTTTTTTACATTTCGTTTGTCGATTTCGTTATTATGATTTTTTTTTTTGCGCTAATATCAAGATGTCATCAACATAGCGTAGATATAAAGTAGGTTTGGTTCAATCCTGTAAAATGTTGTTCTCGAGGCGCGCCATGTTGAAATTGGCGAACGTGGGACCCAGGGCTGAGCCCATAGATACCCCATCATTTCGCATGTATATGTTTTCTTTATAGTCACGGATGGGGGTGTATTGTGTAGGCAATATATATATATATATATATATATATATATATATATATATATATATATATATATATAGTATTTTACAAAGCAATATCTATTCAAGATTGGGGAAAAGAAAGACCCAACAAGTGTTTCATGGTTGATCTATATCCACCACTCTTGATAAGTGGATCAACCATGAACCACGTGTCGTGTGTTTTCTCTCCCTAATTTCAAGTATATACATGTGTGTGTGTGTTATTTTAATCGAAATTCTTAAAATAGAGCTTTAATGTATTTTTCATTCAAACTATTTCGTTACATTCTGGCAAGGTGTTTCATTGTTCGTCCAACTTTTCAAGTGAATAATAATATGTCTTTTTACGTATATCCTCAAAACAAAGTTCTTTTTTTAGTGGCTCCATCACTTCATGCGAATTTTTCGTTTTGGGGTTTGTTTTGTTTTGTTTTGTTTTGTTTTTTGTTTCTGTTTTTGTTTTTGCTTTTCAAAGTATCAATATCAAAGTCAGTTAAAAAAAAAACATTCAATGACAGGGGTGAGAAGCAGTTGAAGAGAAGCGGTTCAAGAGACTGTTTCATGTGGATGGTGTGGGGCACGCGTACATATATCTTTACGTGTACATATGCGAATGTACTGTGTCTGTATAGATGTATAAACAAGCCTTTTTTACATTTACCCTTTTTGCATTGGCCCTCATTGCATTGGACGTGTTAGTATTATCGGACCTTACTGCATTGGCTTTTTTTTTGCATTGGTCTTTTTGCAGTGGTCCTTTTTGCATTGGCCTTTTTTGCATTGGTCCTTTTTGCATTGGTCTTTTTGCATTGGTCTTTTTTGCATTGGCCTTTTTGCATTGGTCCTTTTTGCATTGGTCCTTTTTGCATTGGAAGTGTTTGTATTATTAGACCTTATTGTATTGGACTTCATGTTCATAGGATATTATATAAATTGGCCATTTTGTAAACTGGCCAGTTTTGCATTTGGGCATTTTTGACTTGTAAGCTCCCACATCTGAGAAGATTGAAGACCGTAGCTAAGAAAAGGTCCCCCATCCCCCTCATTCTGCAGATCTTGCTTCATCTGATTATTATCTATTCTGAAATTTACTGAATGATCTTGATGAACTAATTCTTAACACAAAAAAATGCGTGATACGTGTGACACATAGCTAGCTAGCTGGTGTAAAAAGATTGGGTGGTTCTATTCTCTTTCATTTTAAACCTTGTCTTTAGTTAACGTCATGCCGTTTCTAGGCAACTCTATTTGAAAGTTTAATTTGTAGCCTTTTTTTTTATTCTTTCGGGTCAATTGAATCCTAACGTAAAATATTTTGATTGTTAATTTTTGACTAATTTTCTTCATCACATTGTTGCTTTTTTTATCGCAATCTTCTGGGTCGATATAGATTTTGATCATTTAAGTAAACTGCGTAAAATCAAAATAAAGAATGAATGATTTTTCATCGTACTTTTACAGGTTGAATCTGTTAAAATTCCAGACAGCTATGATTATCTATATCAAGATTCTGCTCTTCCCCCAACATTTGCCAGTATCTTCTCATTTTCGCCAATATCCCTTCCAGTCTTCATTACCCGTTCATGTTTTCATCCATGTGCCATACAAACATGTATCAGTTCATATGCGAAAATCTTCCGACTTCCTCAGTAAACTACCTAACTTTCTTTTACCCCCTCTCCATTTCTACCCGCCTATCTAACTCCAAACTTTTTCTGTCCTCTCTCGTCTCACCCTTTCATCAAACTACCTAACCTTCTTTTCTGTTTTCTCTCTTCTACTCACAACTCCATACCCTAAGTGTCGCTCAGCTAGTAAACAAAATATATCCTGACAGACCCCCCCCCAATCTGTAGCATTTGATACAACACCCTCGCTGATCGCATTAAAGCTAGGACTGTTGGCTTCGACTTATTCGTACCAAAACTTAATCATGATTGATTGAAACTAAAATTTGAACGGTTGGTTTCAAATTTCACAACAGAAGAATAGATTTTCAAAGCATAGAAAACTGACAGTTTCCTGTTTGGCTGGATCACAATCAGCGGAGTGAACAAAGGTGTGGTAATTTACGATTGGGGTTAAATGCATTTATCAATACGTCATGGTTACAGCTGATAACTGTCTTTCTGCTTTTCAAAGAATTCTTCCATTTCTTTTTTTTTATTTGCTCGTCGTTTTTAACATTGAGTCAACAAAGGTGTGAGACGTCAATATTTACAATCGCAACTGCCTCCCATTATACCGAAAGTTGGTATTGCAGTAGTGAATAAGCGCAAAATAGTTTACCCCTTTGTGCATTCATAGTCAATTCTGACAATGATTAAAAATCACAAGGCCACAAAACGAAAGTTAATAAAATCTTCCAAATAATAAAAGTATGCAATATCGATTGAAATCAGAAAAAATCAGCAGGAATATTTGGGACCTTATCTTTATAGTTATTTATATGGGATAAACTTTCCTAGGGGAAATTTTCATGCTTCACCAGTTCGTAAAACAAATCAAACTTTAATTTTACGATTTTTTTTCTCAATAAACACAAACATTATTGCGATGAAATCCATATTTTCTTCAACACAAGTTGAATTCTTCATCAACGAAACGAACTATTCATATTTTTCATGATTACAAAAAAGATAATCGTAATTTGAATTGGAAAATTCAGAATAATAAACTGTAACGTATTAATCGAAAATTTTATAATTAATTTTTTATTGTTTGTTCGATGAAATAAAATATATTCTCTTACATTCTATCCAAATATTGTGAAGGTTTTATAAAAATGGCTCAGCTCATTTTCATTTTTCAAAAAATCAAATGCGTCCGAAATTATTGTTTCGGCTACATTAGGCTCATGAACTAAATTCACTTTTCATGATTTTAACTGTACAATTCTTTTTAACAAACTTGGGTGGTCCAGGGGGCAGGGCCATAACATCCATTGGATTTTGTTCTATTTGCATTGATATTTGTGTAATTTTTAGATTGGTGTAGAAGCCGCGCATCAACTTACAACGGACGCCATTTTTATAGTAACGAATTGACCGATATCAGTCCCCCAGCTTCGCTTCGTTTCACTCATTCGGTTGGATAATACCAGGATCTAGCGAGAGAACTGAAGGAGATGCAGAACATGAAAGCTGGGGTAGTGCCAGTCATAGTGGGCGCACTAGGAACTGTCCCAAAGACACCGAGGGCGAGACTGGAGGAGATCGGGATAAAAAGGAAGGATTGAGACTGTACAGACCACAGCACTGCTAGGAACTGTGCGGATACTGAGGAAAGAGCTAGAAATATAAGAACTGCAACACTAATTGTTAACAGTGACCTAACAGAGGAAGGGAAATGAAAGCGGAAATGTAAACCATAGTACTGGCATGATAGGCGAAAGAGAGAAGAGATGTTGGCTGAAGACCTGAGGAGACTTATTGTCACTCAGCCTTCAGCAATGACCATTGGGCAACCGGTGTGAAACTGTAAACCGTAGTATTACAGTGACCTATGAGTATTAGGAGAGAAGGGCTGGAGACTTGAGGAGACTTGCTGTCACTCAAACTCCAGCGGTAACCACTAGACAACTGGCGTGAGATTGCAAATAGAGCTTGAGACTCTGTTCAACGAAGTAAGGGAATATAGTGAGGACATAGGAATGGAGTTTGGAATAGAAAAATGCGCAATCATGGTGATGCACAAAGGAAGGCTTTCAATGACTGAAGGAATTGAACTCCCGGACAACAGCAAGATTAGGGCATTGACCGCACAAGACCGATACAAGTACCTAGGTGTCCTTGAATGTGACACGATAAAACGGGAAGAGATGAAGGAGAAAATAAAGAGAGAATACCTGAGAAGGATAAGGAAAATATTAGAAACCAAATTAAACAGCAGAAATCTAATAAAAGGAATGAACACCTGGGCTGTGTCAGTAGTTAGGTATACAGGACCATTCCTAGGATGGACAAAGGAAGAGTTCCAATCAATGGATAGGCGAACAAGGAAACTTATGACGATGCATAAAGCATTACGCCCTAGAGATGATACAGATAGACTATACGTTAAGAGAAAAGAAGGTGGCAGGGGGCTCATCAGCATAGAAGATTGTGTCCAGAGAGCTAAAGTAGTCCTAGAAAGATATGTGCAAACAAATAGTGAAGAAATCATAAAGAGCGCGAGAGATAGTGCAACAAGCAATAAAGTAGAAAACAATGGAACAGTACAGCAAACAAGAAAAGAAAGATGGGAAGGGAAAAAATTGTACGGCGAGTTTAAAAGATAGATACAAGATGTAGCAGACGAGAAATCATGGACGTGGTTACGAAAAGGGAACCTTAAGAGAGAAACAGAATCGCTCATCATGGCAGCCTAAAACAAAAGCATAAGGACAAACTACATAAAAACAAAAATCGACAGAACACAGACAAACAGCAAATGCCGCATGTGCGGTGAAAGAGATGAGACAGTAAACCACATAACCAGTGAATGTAGTCAACTCGCCCAAAAAGAGTATAAGCATAAACACGATAGAGTAGCAACGATGATACACTGGGAACTAAGTAAACAAATGGGATTCAACCATGGGGGAAAGTGGTATCAGCACAAGCCAGAGGCAGTTTTGGAGAATGACAACCACAAACTACTGTGGGACTTTGACATCCAAACTGACCACTTCATCCAGGCAAGAAGGCCGGACTTAGTAATAGTAGACAAAAAAAGGAAGGCCTGCCAAATAGTAGACCTTGCTGTGCCTGCAGACCATAGAGTAAAAAAGAAGGAGGGTGAAAAAAGGGAAAAATACCAGGACCTAGCAAGAGAGTTAAGGAAGATGTGGAACATGAAAACCAGGATAGTACCGGTCATAGTGGGCGCACTAGGAACTGTCCCCAAAACGCTGAGGGAGAGACTGGAGGAGATCGGGATTAGGGGAAGGATAGAGACCGTACAGACCACAGCACTACTGGGAACTGCACGGATACTGAGGAAGGTGCTAGAGATATAAGTACTGCAACGAATTGTAGCTCTGTCATGATATGCGAAAGAGAGAGGAGACGTTAGCTGAAGACCTGAGGAGACTTATTGTCACTCAGCCTTCAGCGATAATCACTGGGCAACCGGTGTGAAACTGTAAATCGCAGAATTACTGCGACCTATGAGTACTAGGAGAGGAGGGCTGGAGACTTGAGGAGACTTGCTGTCAGGCAACTGGTGCGAGATTCCAAATAATAATAATAATAACAATAATATGTGCAAACAAATAGTGAAGAAATCATAAAGAGCGCGAGGGATAGTGCAACAAACAATAAAGTAGAAAACAATGGAACAGTACAGCAAACTAGAAAAGAAAAGTGGGAAGGGAAAAAATTGTACGGCGAGTTTAAAAGACAGATAAAAGATATAGCAGACGAGAAATCATGGACGTGGTTACGAAAGGGAAACCTTAAGAGAAAAACAGAATCGCTCATCATGGTAGCCCAAAACAAAAGCATAAGGACAAACTACATAAAAACAAAAATCGACAGAACACAGACAAACAGCAAATGCCGCATGTGCGGTGAAAGAGATGAGACAGTAAACCACATAACCAGTGAATGTAGTCAACTCGCCCAAAAAGAGTATAAGCATAAACACGATAGAGTAGCAACGATGATACACTGGGAACTAAGTAAACAAATGGGATTCAACCATGGGGAAAAGTGGTATCAGCACAAGCCAGAGGCAGTTTTGGAGAATGACAACCACAAACTACTGTGGGACTTTGACATCCAAACTGACCACTTCATCCAGGCAAGAAGGCCGGACTTAGTAATAGTAGACAAAAAAAGGAAGGCCTGCCAAATAGTAGACCTTGCTGTGCCTGCAGACCATAGAGTAAAAAAAAAGGAGGGTGAAAAAAGGGAAAAATACCAGGACCTAGCAAGGGAGTTAAAGAAAATGTGGAACATGAAAACCAGGGTAGTACCGGTCATAGTGGAAGCACTAGGAACTGTCCCCAAAACGCTGAGGGAGAGACTGGAGGAGATCGGGATTAGGGGGAGGATAGAGACCGTACAGACCACAGCACTACTGGGAACTGTACGGATACTGAGGAAGGTGCTAGAGATATAAGTACTGCAACGAATTGTAGCTCTGACATGATAGGCGAAAGAGAGAGGAAACGTTAGCTGAAAACCTGAGGAGACATATTGTCATTCAGCTTCCAGCGATAATCACTGGGCAACCGGTGTGAAACTGTAAATCGTAGAATTACTGCGACTTACGAGTACTAGGAGAGGAGGGCTGGAGACTTGAGGAGACTTGCTGTCGCTCAATTTGCAGCGGTTACCACCAGGCAACTGGTGTGAGATTCCAAATAATAATAATAATAATAATAATAATAATAATAATAATAATAATAATAATAACTTCTGATAAATTAGTTTCCTATGCCTTTGCATGTTATGACAGTTGATATATATACTTTCCATTGGTGATAAATTACTTCAACAAAACTATACATTTTAAATTATATATATGTGTGTGTGTGTGTGTGTGTGTGTGTGTCTGTCTGTCTGTCTGTGTGTGTCTGTGTGTGTCTGTGTGTCTGTGTGAGTGTGGAGTAACGCTGATATCTTAGTCACCCGTCATAACATCCATAGAATTTTCACGGATCCGGTTAGTTAAACAACATATCTAAATATTTTTTCTAACTCTAAATTAGGGACATCACTTATGGGACGACCTGATATGTAGATAAGGCAAGTTCAAATCATACTTCTGTGCATAATATCTTCATCCCCACACAATAATAAGCGATGTTTGTTTGTACTATGTCACGCTACGGGATGCGACTCATCTACGATGATGTAAAGTTTGAATTTTTTGTTCTGGTGACGAAGTGAAAATGCTGAGCTAGCAAATTTTTAAAAATATACATAAAAAGTAATAGGAGCAAAAAAAATGATAAAATCCTGTTCGTGGTCAGCAGATTGCTATTTTTCACGCTCACTGCAATGCAAATTTCAAATCCACGTATATAAAATACGAAGGGAATTACTTTCATTCTCTTTTTTAATGAGTGCGTACGTGCACGTCTGAGAGTGTACGTGTGTGTGTACATACACACTTCATTTTTTGCATATATACATATATATACGTATATGCATGAACCTACATACAGATACATATAAATTTTCTTTCTTCATACGTGTGAGAACGGGCGAACGTAGGTGCCTTTTAGCCACTTGGGTATCGGAATATCTTTTAAAATATATATTTCTGATTCCCGGCCCACAAGTTTAGTGGAGGGGTGATGGGGCAAGCTTAGGATCGGGCAGGGACTTGCAAGGTGTCACCTGATAGAACGGCGCCTCTCCCACGGGACATTCAGACTTAGTGACATTCATTTCGCGCGCAAGTTATTAAATAAATGACAAGTGCAGAAATAGAAGGAGGTCAAACGTTGCATTGAAAGGCAGCACTCGACCTACTGTAGTGGTTAGCGAGCTTGTTTTACAGAATATTTATTAGTTCGTTCCTTGCTGGATGTTTTCAGATGTTGTTTGTGTTACCTTAGTTCCTTTAGTTCGGGCAAAATACACACGAGGGGGTACCAACAAATAACCGGGATAATTTCCTTTAAAAAAATAAAAGTCACGACTTTGGCAAGAAATTGTGGGTCATCTTCTTCACTTGGAGCATTGGGATTTAGCCCACAGGAGAATTTCGGGCATGACGTCATTGTTGTGGATAACTAATGTCGAGATTAAAAGTACTTGAAAATTCAACAAGGACACTAGTCGAACGATGCCTCCGTATTCCACCTGCCATCAGTACAGAGCAATAAGTCTTTTACTTACAACATTCTTCTGTGACAGGCTGAGAAGATTCACATTCAATATGTAACGTGAACTGTGTTGTATCAAGGAAAGCATGTATCAAAATGGTAAATATTATTGATCTGTACAATATTTATCCATTGCAAACATTGGGAACGCCTGTAACAATATAATAATTGCGTCCAGGATATCGCAGACCGCGTTATATCGGGTATGCCTGTTATTTTCATAGTACCAGTGTAACTTCCTAATGAATATCTGGTCAGATCGTTTTGTTTGTCGAAATTTTAGGGCATTACCAGAGAATTTTTTTTTTATTCTTTGAATAACGTAATTTCAAGTGGGCATTAAATCAGAGTTCAGTTCTGCATTGTAATTGTATATAGATTGAACCCTCATCTGAAACAAGATGTAACGGGCGAAAACTACCCAATTTAGTCTTATTCTCTAAGTTAGAGTACGGCGAGGATGGAGAGCAACAAGATAATTTCTATCATGTGCTGAAAATCGATTTCAAACATATCTGGGAGCGACCTACCTACCAACAGACCCTATTATACGAATGTGTGTGGACGCATCTAAAGACTATTTGCATCCACGGTTTTCCCTGGTCAAAAGTTAGGACATTATCTATATTCATTGGATCCAGATATGTGTTCTCTTGTACATGAATGAGAAAGATTGACTAAAACAACCAGAAAAGAAACATTCCTTGTCAATGGTCCTCCTATTTAGCCGAGCCCCTACGAGAACAGGATGTGACCACAAGGCCGGTTTAAAGTAGGGATACCGCACACGCGAACGTGAGGGTATGTTAGTCTATGGTCTTTCATCAAATTTGCATATATGTATTAGTTTGTTCGGAAAATAATATCACATATTCAAGAAGGTCATGAAAACGGATACAAATGTGACTTGAGTTAAATTTGTATCAGTCAATCATATAATTGTAGTAATTAGCCATTAAAGTTGCCAAAATCAGAGGCATTTTTCTACTTATTGCTATTGGCTGCCAACAAGTAGACTTCAAAGGAATATTGGGAGCCTCTGATATCATCAAATTCACTTGTTAGCTTATTGTTCCGTCAGAAGAAACACCAACCTTCTCCTTACATGTGGTCCAGGCCAATGGTTCCCAACCTTTTCAGAACCATGGACCCCTTTTGCTGAAAGAATTTTCACACGGGCCTAGGCTTTTGAAAGTTCTGCCTACTGAATAAACTCGCAGACCGCCACTGATACCAGTGTTGCCGCGGATCCCATGTTAGAAACAGTTGGTCTGGGCTTGATTCTGGTCACGGCTGTTGATACTCACTTTCTTTTCGTTTCTCGAAAGGTTTTGACTCTCTCGAGCAAGGTTACGCAAGTAGGTTACCAAAAATAGCTTTCATAGTTTTACGCATACTTAGAAGCGTACCAGCCGAAGATGTTTCCTGACGTTACACGTGTACATAAGTGGTTTTAAGCCCCTAACTTCACAGGTAACAATGCATATGAACATTGTTATTGTCTCGCCTGTGTATTATATTGACTTGTGAGTGTATTTATTACATATGGTGATTTTGAGTAAATTCGGTATTATTTTTCAATCTTACTTTTTTTCCAATATCGAAATCCTTTTAAAACGTAATTGATTAAAATTTCTGTTCTTCAGGGGGTTTTTTCTTGGCTTTGCTCGAAGGAAGAAAATTGAGTTGACGATGATTGACAATTATTTGATAAGTGAACAAATTGAACTTACTTTTAGAAAAAGGATGATAACATATTTAAAAATTGACTCAGTTCCTACTTTTACTCATGCGCAGTCAAAAAGCAGTCAAGCGTTTTTGAAGGATAACATTTTAGAGCTGGACGAATTCATACAGACATCTTCTTCCTATGATATCTCTCACAGTTCACTTTGTCAAGCCCCAGATAGAATCAACTATCATTATTAATACTAAATCTTATTTTTTCAACGATTTTGTGTGAAAAAAATGAAGATTGCGAAAATCTTTTTTTCCTATTTAAATGCCCAAGATACTTTTTCTTACTTATTATATTTCATGCTGTTGAGACACTGGAAATCGCAAGAAGAATTGGTGAGCCGCAGCAACAATTTCTCACCATAGCATTTTTGCTTTTGAATTATGATTTATTTAAATACCAGTGAGCGTAATTTTATCACATCTTTTTCTTTCAATAGCATACTGAGTTATTTTCTAAATAAACAATTCAAAAGCGTTTGTTACAGCTTGGCTTGAAAATGTTAACTCATCTACTGTATTCACCAGATTGTTCATACTTATAAACTTCTGAATAAAGAAATTAACATCTGAGAAAAATGCCTCAAACATGGATAAAAGATTATTTTATTGTCAAAATATTTGTGTTATTACTAAGAAGAAAGATTGCAGGGAAAATTATATAGTCTTTCTGTGGAAAAAAAATCTATAGAATCTGAGATTTACAGAAAATTAACAGCTTGAAAAATTGTCCAGTTGAGAACATTGAAATAGGATAAATTTGGTATTCGAAGATTTTCTAAAATTTCTGTTATCAAAACTATTATTTTTATATAATGATAGCGCTTTGAATTTTTTAAATTATAAGAATTGGAAAAAATAATTTCGTTTGGTATTTTTTTAATTGATTTTATTGATTCTGCGATTTCCAGAATCTTAACAATATAAAATATAAGAATTTAAAAAAAAATGATGTTCTGAGTATTTTTACCCTCTTAAATTCTGATAGGCTTTTTGTATACATATATATATATATTATTTTCATTGTTTATAAACTTTAATATATACACATGACGAAACGGCTGTCGGAATACCGTGTGTAGGCGAAACGTTATTCGGCAAAAAGTCCGATTGCCGATTAATCGTTTAACTAAACGAAACTAAATTATAACTATACAATAAATTGAATAAAGCTTTGGAAAGCATCAACCAAGTTTTTCAATGTTATTACAATAATAATAGAAGGTGTTCATGAATAAAAAAAAAACAATCATATACATATAAATGCGTTACATTACTTCGAAACTCTATTTGAAATGACCGCCCGTTGGATGTATTAGGTGTAGACAGCGTAAATTGAATGAACAATTAAATAATTTTTGATAAATTCACCGTGTAATAGCGGGAGATTATTTCAAATAGAGTTTCAATGTAATATAACGCATTTATGATTATTTCTGTCGCATTATGTATCCATTTCCTAATGATATTTTTATGCATGCTTCAAATTACCAAACATCAAATAAAATACTCCATTTAACTGTCTGATATATCATGAAGATAAAACAACAATGCCAACAATAAAAAAAAGGTTCTTTGATGTTTATTGCTATTAGTCACTAACATTTCTTACTATGTCCATCAAATATACTCGCATGCAGTGAAGTTACTTGTGAATGAATTAACCTTGAAGCAGTTGCCCATAGATAAACATGCATATCTTAGTCAAGTATCAGATCTTTTTTCGAGGAAATGTACAACAAAAGCATCATGACTGTTTTATTTGTAAAATTGAAGAATCTATACAAATCTTGATTCTCAGTATGATCACTGACTTTTGAACTTTCGGTCTGATGCATTATGATGGATTTGGTTATTGGTCAAAAATCCTATAACAACAAGTAAATTCAGAGAGTTTGTTGATTTCAATGATATTATGAAAATAAAATTCATATGTATATTCAGTTATTATTGATCCAAGAAGTTTTAGACAAAATTAACTCCAGAAAGTCAGTGAGGCCTGATGCAGCTCAATGTGAATAATTTACCATGAGGTCATATACAGAAAACTTGGATAGGGCTATTTGGCCTGAAAGGGAGATTATCCAAACCTCATCTCGGAGACATACCCAGATTAGGCATTGCAATAGTATCGAATTTTGGAATGGGGTGAGTCAGGTGTCAGAAGTTCAAAACAAGCTTTTTGTGGCAGATCCACTCCGAGAGACTGGTTTCATATATATATATATATATATATATAGTATATTATGGATTCGAAAACTAGCTCATGTTTCTTCCCTCTTTGGGCCTCATTACTATTATTATATTATTATATTATGTTATACTGCTAGCCTGATTTGTACCATATATATATATATATATATATATATATATATATATATATATATATATATATATATATATTGTGAAATTATGGATTCGCTACTCGAACTCATTTATGTTTCTGTCCTTTTGGTCTTCTTCAGGCAAATGAGGTTATTGGGAGTGTATAATTATTTCCTACATTATTAAAATACATTATTTTGTTGATTTCATTATGGAAATCTTTGGCTGACTCACTTGAATCGAAATGGTTTTTATTTGTCAGCAGATTGATCGGTTGTTTCCTAACCTATCAAGTTAAAAAAGGCCCAAAGGTGCTATCGGTGCCTTTTGGTGCTCTTGAGGCTAAAATGAGTATGAAATATTATATTATAGGTTGCCTCTGTAAGCTGAAAGACGTATACGTATTCACTTGTGTCCGTCTTTCAACATTATATCTCCAAAGTGAATTTCAATGAAAAATATGCGGAAATGTAGGCAATCGGCTAAGGGAGAAATGACCAATAATAATAATAATAATAATAATAATAATATAGAGAACTGAAGATGTGGAACATGAAAGTCAGGGTAGTACCAGTAATAATAGGTGCACTAGGAACTATCCAAAAGACAGAGGGCGATACTGGCGGGGCTCGGGATAAAAGGAAGGATTGAGACTGTACAGACCACAGCACTGCTAGGAACTGCACGGATTCTGAGGAAAGTGCTAGAAATATAAGGTCTGCGATAATAAATGTTAGCAGTGGCCTAATAGAGGAAGGAAAATGGAAGTGGAGATGTGAACCACTGCATTGGTATGATGGGTGAGGGAGAGAAGAGATGTTGGCTGAAGATCCAAGGAGACTTACTGTCATTCAGCCTTCAGCAATGCCCACCAGGCAACTGGTGTGAAACTATAAACCACAGTGTTGCTGTGGTCTATAAGAATGTGGAGAGGAGGGCTGGAGACTTGAGGAGACTCGATATCACTCAACCTCCAGCGGTAACCACCAGGCAACTGGTGTGAGATTGCAAATAGTTATAATAAATGTACATGTATTTATAAATATATATATATATATATCTTTAAGAAAAGAAGTTTTTACGGGTACAAAGACCAACTTCCAATTAATAAGATGATAGTCGAGAACTGTCGAGCTATCTGAGTAGAGCCTGGATTGATTACCAAAAGGCATTCGATGGTGTACCACACACAGGGATACTAAAAGCCTTAGAAATGTATAAAATCGCACAGGCTGTAATTGATTTCCTCAAACATAGCACGACTCCAAGAAACACCAAACTCCTCCTCAACGATGATAAAGGTACCTCTGAATCCAGGAATATAACCATAAAGCGTAGAATCTTCCGAGGAGATTCTCTTTCAGCTCTCCTACTTTGATTATCCGTCATCCCCCTTTGAACTCATCACTTCTACCTATGATATATAAAACCAGTAACAAGAGAATAAACTACCTATACTTGATGGATGATCTTAAACTCTATGCAAAGAATGTCTCTGGGCTAAGGGGGCTGTTGCAAACTGTCAAGAGGCTCAATGATGATATAGGAATGAAATGTGTGATCAATGAATAAGTCACTTCTCTCACCTTTTGTTGGGCGGTGATCACTAAGAAATAAGTCCAAATTTCCAAATAATCAAGTGTGAACACTGCTGGACACAAAGTAATGGGCCATTTCAGCACAAGCTTAGATGGTAAATTCGATCCTCGCTTTGTTAAAAAAAAAAACGCAGCAAATATGTACGTTAATAGTCTTAAGATAAAATCTTAATTTTTTTTTATAATGTATATCATTTTGCTTTTGTTAGTTTCAATTAAAAATTTCTTGATAAGATAAGATAAGATAAGATTGGAAATATATAAGAGAATTTCATCAGCCACTATTGCCCAGTTTTGTTCCGGGAATTTGTCTCTTATCTGCTTTTTTAGCCTAACATCAGAAGTACATTGTGCAAGTGGTACAGCAACATGTCTGACAAGGAGAACACCACCAAGAAGTGAGTCCTCAAAATACATATTATTTCTTTAAAACGTGCAGGAAATGTCAATTTTCTTAGGAATACTCGTACATTGTGTTATTGTTTGTTTTTTTTTTTTTGTACTCATTTTCTCGCTGTGTTAAAACGTCTTACGGGAAAAGATTTCGACGGTGAACTTTTTTTTTCTCTTGTTCCTTGTACCGACTGTAAGGCAAGAAAAAGTTTTCCTCTTAGAACTGGGTGATAATTTTCATTTCCACTATTGGAATATTTCTTTTTCGTGATGTAATACTTCTTAGCGCATATTACATTTTACCGAAATATTGAGTTCATTCATAAAGTTGCTAGTTTTGTAACTTTTTTATTCATAAAAGTAGAACAGAAATAATACTTTTAAATTGTTCTTTATTCAGTGATCATTTTCCTCCGTTTCCCCTTTTTTTCTGATTATCACCGTAATACCTCAAATCGTGCGTTATTTTATAGAGTGTGGTTAAGGTATTACTGTACAAATTGTTTTAACAATGTATAATTTGGGATAAACCACATTGTTTTATAGGTTGTTTTTTCTTTTTTTCTTTTTTTTATGTGTTTTTACTCTTATCCTATTCATATACTTTCTTTCAGTTATCAATCATAAATTCAGGCATATGGTGTAGGCGTTTTCGTTATCAGTATGTTGTTAAGCCATCAGGTCTTTGATATGTTTCCTATCAGAAAGTGATTTTTCACAATCCTGTTTCTCATTATTAGGGTACACTCTTATACAACCTCAGTTATTAATCTGATTATTCTGGGTTTGGTGTGTTTCTACATGACTAAAATAATTATGGTGATTGGATCGTTCTTTAAATTGGCTGGATATAGAAATACCGATGGGAATAAGATATCTACGATGCTTAATTTTTAGTATACCTGTACGTGGGTTATAAAATCATTTTTGTTAATTGAAATCTTGAGTGATGACGGCATTTTACCGTTACCTCATTTTTTTCTGTTTAATAACTTTTTTTTTCTTTATTTAAAAGTTTAAACTCCTCATTTAGGCATATGTAACACGAGGTTTCAATATTCTAGCATTTGTATGTTTGTTTTAATATTTTCCATTTTGTTGTGGGTTTGAGTTTGCTATCATTTAGTCTCCAATAATATGTTGACAGTGATCTATTGTTTTTATATTTTTTATTTGTAAATGATGATATATGATTGGCTAATCTAGAGAGATGGATAGATATGCATATATATATATATATATATATTTCTGCCGGATTGTATATCCATTGCTTAATAGTGTGTGTGTGTGTGTATATATTTATATATATATGTTTTTAAGTGTATAAATAGACACAGATACATAGACATATATAGATGTATGTGTGTGTGTGTTCACCTTTTATACAAGAACATATTTGATTAATAAACTAGAATGGAAGTTAATTTTGTGAGTATTTTAATGATTATAACCATCATTCTACGAACATTACGTTGTCACTTCATTGGGCTGGGGGACACATACAAAATCAGAAAATGAATAATACAACGCAGAATGCACGGTATCTGATAGGAATGACACTACAGACATATCAAAGTGTGAAAAGGAAGATGCAAGTAGTTAATGATGAAGACAGAAGGAATTGTCTGGTAGGCCAACTTGAAATCAGATGCAATAGCTTATAATCTATTAGTTTTCTAATTGTCTGCTGGTGAGTCCAATTGCCAGATCTTAGAACTTGGAATTTCAGTTGATTCTAAGATTTGTTTTGTTTTGCGTCTGGGTTTCGTTGTTGTTGTTGCTGTTGTTGTTGTTATTTAGAGTTTATTTTGGGGGTGGGGGCGGGGATCCGAAGCTTTTAGATCAAGGGGCTGAAGAGATGTCAAAGACTAATGAAGAAGAGAGAAAGGAAAGGGAGAAAATTGACTTAATATAAACCGTCAGGTTAGCAACGTCTTTTGGCAACACGTTGTGTTGGGATGATTGATGAAAAAATATTGGAAAAAAGTGTGATCAATGAATAAGTCACTTCTCTCACTTTATGTTGGGCAGTGATCACTGAGAAAAAAGTCCGAATGTCCAAATAATCAAGTGTGAACACTGCTGGACAAAAAGTAATGGGCTATTTCAGCATGAGCTTAGATGGTAAATTCAATCCTCACTAAAAACCTATTTAGGAGGGTAATGATTTAGAAAATAAAACATTTTTTTTTCCTAGACTTCGAAGTAAATGTTCAAGTTGTCGACCTCTAGCTCCATAGGTGCAGCTTGTAAGTGTGACATATACATACATAGCCAGCCAGACCCATATGAAAGCTAAAGAAACCTATGTTGGTGGCTTTGGCTGATGGTTCCTAATAGGGGGCATGTGTGATTTCATTGATCAAAACAATAATGTTGTAAAGATTTTAATGACATTAAACTTTCAATGATAATACACTTGTACCTCTTTGAGATGACAAACTTTGGAAAAACTGGCCATTGCTGGAAAACTGAATATTTTTCCTTCTTATACTTATGCTTTATAGATTTTAGCACTATATCGATTCTTAACAATTTTTTCTGATAGTGTGGAAAATGGAACGATTTATTTTTAACATGATTTATATAACATAAGTCATATCGTAATAAAAGGAAAATATTGATATTCGCTTATGCTTTTGATTGATTGTATTGAACATGATTTATATCATTCAGAAAAAAATAATAAATGATGGGATTTCTACACGCAAGCTCAATCATACATCTTGACAATCAACATGACAATTTACCATTCTGTAGTTGAATGCAAATGATAACAGAGAGACTTCAACGTTCATTGAGTTCAGTGCTCTCACATTTAGTGCAATTTTAATACCGTTCCTAAACTTGAGCTTAATAATGGTACCTATTGATAATCACCATGACAATGATAATCTTACCACTCCTTGTTATTAACAATAACGAATCCGCTGAGTTTCAATTTGCTGAACATTTCTTAGAATTTGAACGGAACGTGCAGTCTTCTTTATATTTTGAACAGCCTTTTTTTTATAAGACTCAGTTTGTAACTATTTACCGGAAAAAAAAAAAATAAAATATATATATATATATATATATATATATAGTCTTCACAGCTTCAAACACTGAACAAGTTCAATTTTTTGTGTCACTTCAGTTCCTTATCTTCCAATATCTGTTAACACACACATAGCATTGGAGATATCAATACACACACACACACATATATATATATATATATATATATATATATATATATATATATATATATATATATATATATATATATATATATATATATCCGTCTGTGTCTCTGTCTCTGTCTCTGTGTGTGTATGTATATACAAGGTCTGTCCGTGACCTGAAATCTCTTTAAAGAAAGTCAGAAGTGACAATTTTGGACTTTCCATGGTTCATATACTTAGGTGGTGAAATGTTTTACCAAAAGGCCAGTACAAAACGTCAAGAATGATGTGCTCAGTGATTGTAAATTCGACGGTCACACAGTATACTCGCTCGGTGGCAACTCACGGGAGAGCGTATGTTCACATATGCATAGCAAGGTACTCTTTCATTAGCTGCCTAGTCTATGCAATTGCTTTGGGGGATATTTGCACTGGTTGGACACACCTCTTATAAGTAAGATTATCATTGGTTGCTCATTATTGTTGCCTATTAAACAATGGAAAGGGGGTAATCTCACTTTTTGTTTAGCAACGATTACTTAAAAGGCTACAAGCAGGCTTGAGCGCTGCCATATAGAACCTGAACTTGAAATGCAAATTCAACCTGCACTAAAAACCTACTGGGGAGGGGGTAAAAAAAACACAATAATGAGTGAATGTTGAAATTTTCACACCAATAGTTACATTGGTGTGGCCAGCACGCAAGATATATACATACAGAGTGAGCCACTTAAAAACTGAACAAACCTATGTTGACAGTTTTGCTTGACGTTTTCTTAAAAGGGAGAGAACGTGATTGGAGAATGTTTTAGTAGCCATTATTCATATAGCCTAAGCTTAGTGTGTTCAGACCCCATGATATATTCCAGAGAAAACCATACCCCGATTTATATCAAAATAGTCGTAATTCATGTAGTTAAATATTTGCAAGGTCACCTCGGCCTCTCCCTGGATTTAAAAAGGCTTATTCAATGATAGCAGTTTAGATTTTAGCTTTTTTAAAAGAGAATTAAAATACATTATTGTGTTGGTTTCATTACAGAAATCTTTGGCTGACTCACGTGAAGAGAAATGGTTTTTATTTGTCAGCGGATTGATTGGTTGGGAAAAGGCCCAAACTATTTGGTGATCGGTGCTTTTGGCTCGCAAGTTTTATGCATAGTCACAAATAATGAGAATGTTTTAACTTACAGTACATAATAAGAATAACAACAAATACAGATGTTCAGACAAATAATAAAACATATTCAATAGGCAACAATAAAACGTTTAGGACGACTCGTACATTTCAGCTGAAACAAAAAACATATAAACATTTAGAGATTTAGAATGATAGATACGGACTGAACTTTTTATAGGTTATTGTAGAGAAATTGAATATGCAGGTAATTACTTTTAAGTAATGAAAACAGAGTAATGGAAGAGAGGTGATTTAAAGCCTAAACTGCTCAAGTGAGTAAATGTGACATAGGTTTTACGTAGAAGCTAGTCTACATGATTGTAGCGGAGAGAAGAAAAATACTGAATAATTGCACCCGATAAGTTTGGCTCCCAATGCCAAAGTGCTATCAGTAAAGAAATGAGATAAATAAGGCAAATAAATGCATCATATATATGCCGAGAATCCACACTGTGAGAGCTCTCAAGAAGAGAATATAATAAGCCAAGATATTCACCGAGAGTGACAGTATGGAAATGAGACTGTAGAGGATAAAGAAAATCAGAGAGGTGTTACACTCGAGGGAATTATAACGACTTAGTTACACTGTGTAAGTCTCTATGATAAATGGTAGAAGGCTTGGTCAACTGGATCCGTGCATATGACCATAAATAAGGAAAAGCTAAAAGATAAAGAAATAGATAACCAGTCTGGAGGGAAACCGTAGCTGCAGTAAGAAATGATGAATGGAAGTGAGGACTTTTATAGCCAGGATCTAAAAGAAAGTGACGTCATGAATTTTGTGACTGACTTTTAGATTCCTTGCTCAATGCTATTTACTTATTTGTATTTGTTTTCATATTAATTGCAACTACGACAGAAATATAACTGTTTTTAATTTGCCGGTTAGTGCAACCTGGACACATAGTCAGGTTTTCCTGTGTTTTGTGTGTTAATCACCACATACCTTGGCCTGGGTGACCCAGTTGAGGTTGATCACGCCTGAATTATGTCTAAGGGGCGTATCACGTTACTTGCCCCTTTTCAACTAAAGCCATCGTGAAGTTCTCTCAATAGCTCTTTAGATGTTTCTGAAGGCTTTTCTTACCTGCAGCCAACATATTCCTACAAGTCTTAAGACCCACTGAAGACATTGACCGGCGAATCTAAACAAAACCATCTGCTTAGTTGCCACTGACATTAAAACCATGTTTGATCCGAGTCTGGTTGTCACAATGGTTTCTGGGAACCTCAATTGTCGACATAAGTCTGCCGGGCAGTTCTAGTTTTTCACTGTTGCAGGCAGACTGTAATAAAGCTAGTAACAATAGAAGTCAGTCTATTTTATTTTTAGAGTGCTACTGAGTTCAAAAACCAGGGCCCCCCTTTTTCTAATCAGTCTGCAAAGATTTACTAATCCTGGTCAGAAGTGTTTTTTGTATCTCTATAAACTACTTACTAGGTGTCCTGTTTTGCCTGTATTCTTTCTAATGAGAGAACATTCTGAAAACTGACTTTTTTCTCTAACTAAAAACTATTCATTTTCAAGTGTTTCAGTTGTCTCAACCACTGTCCGCAGAACCTAGTCAAATTACCAACGACAGTGCCTCGCCCCCAAGTCTATTGGGAGTAACTGAGGACATGCTCCAGGGTTCTTGTTTTCTGGTAAAGTGGGCAAGTTGGTTTGTCTGCTAGACTCCAACTGAACAGGTTTGAAAGACTGGGGAAGACAGTGTATACTGACTAAAGTAAGAATTTGAATTGGTGGAGTTCTGCCGTCCAGAATTACTTCCAGGTTTTTTTCAGCTGGTAGTTAACTGCTTTCCATATTACAATGAATTAAATGTAGATATCACCTATACTTTAGAAAATCATACTTTCTTGATACCTAGACTCAACAAAAAATATCTAGATTTAAATGAAAAACATACAAATTGACAACACTGAGCAAAGGACTAAGTCGGCAACACAATTTTGCGAGACTGGTCAAGGGACATAATTAACATTCCGACATGTCAATCAGTGACAGCAATCAATGTTGAAGATGCTAGCTCATGAAATAAAAATTGAATGGCAGCAAATTTTTTTATCATCGTATTCATTTTACTAAAATGGCAACTCAAATTCTGTTTTGAGCTACTAAACAGAAGTGAAGACTTTTCACTGATCTGTGTAATCCATTATTCATTGAGTAATAAAAACAAAAAAGAAAGTTGTAAAATTATTAGAAAATACTGCTTCTCAGTTAATGGATTTTTTTAATAGGTGAAGAAGGACTTGATATAATTTGTTCAGAAGTAAGTGGTATTTTTAAGACTGAAGCAACTTATTTGTGAAGATGAAAACCTCGACTTGATGTTCCATGATTGTTTAGGTTTGTTAAAAAAAAACGCTGCAAATACGTACCTCAATAGTTTTAAAATAAAATCCTTATTATTTTTCATGATGTATATCTTTTTGCTCTTGTTAGCTTCTATTCGAAATTTCTTGGTAAGATAAGATAGATAAGAAATGTACAAGATAATTTTATCAGCCGCAATTGCCCTGTTTCGTTCCGGGGATGCTGTCTGAAATCCGCTTTTTTGCCCTAACCTCAGCAGTACATTGTGCACGTGGTACAGCAACATGGCCGACGAAGAGCACATCAGTAAGAAGTGAGTCCTCAAAATACATATTATTTCTTTAAAACGTGCAGGAAATGTCAATTTTCTTAGGAATACTCGTACATTGTGTTATTGGTTTCTTGTACTCATCTTCTTGCTGTATTAAAACGTCTTACGGGAAAAGATTCAGACAGTGAAATTTTCTTTTCTCTTGCTCCTCGTACCGGCTGTAAGGCAAGAAAAAGTTTTCCTCCTAAAACTGGGTGATAATTTTCATTTTCACTATTGGAATATTTCTTTTTTCAAGATAAATATTGAGTTCCTTCATAAAGTTGGAAGTTTTGTAACATTTCTTATTCATAAAAGTAGAACAGAAATAATACTTTTAAATTGTTCTTTATTCAGTGATCACTTTCTTCCTTTTTCCTTCAGATTATCACCGTAATAGCTTAAATAGTGTGTTATTTTATAGAGTGCGATTAAAGTAATTCCTGTACAAATTGCTTTAACAATGTATAAACTGGGAAATAAACACATTGTTTTGGTGGTTGTTTCCTTCTTTTTTTTTTTTTAATGTATTCTCACTCTTATCCTATTTATATACTTTCTTTCAGTTATCAATCATAAATTAGAGGATATGGTGCAGGTGTTTTCGTTATCAGTATGTTGTTAAGCCATCAGGTGTTGGATATGTTTCCTCTCTGAAAGTAATTTTTTACAATCCTGTTTTTCAATATTCGGGTACACTTAGGTATTTATTTTGATTATTCTGGGTTTGGTGTGTTTCTACATGACTAAGATAATTATGGTGATTGGATCGTTCTTTAACGTGGCTGGATATAGAAATACCGATGGGAAGAAGGTATCTATGATGCTTAATTTTTAGTATACCTGTACGTGGGTTATAAAATCATTTTTGTTAATAGAAATCTTGAGTGATGACGGCATTTTACCGTTACCTCATTTTTTTCTGTTTAATAACTTTTTTTTTCTTTATTTAAAAGTTTAAACTCCTCATTTAGGCATATGTAACACGAGGTTTCAATATTCTAGCATTTGTATGTTTGTTTTAATATTTTCCATTTTGTTGTGGGTTTGAGTTTGCTATCATTTAGTCTCCAATAAGATGTTGACAGTGATCTATTGTTTTTATATTTTTTATTTGTAAATGATGATATATGATTGGCTAATCTAGAGAGATGGATAGATATGCATAGATATGTAAATTTCTGCCGGATTGTATATCCATTGCTTAATAGTGTGTGTGTATATATATTTATATATATATATATATATGTTTTTAAGTGTGTAAATAGACACAGATACATAGACATATATAGATATATGTGTGTGTGGTCACCCTTTATATAGGAATATATTTGATTAATAAACTAGAATGGAAGTTAATTTTGTGAGTATTTTAACGATTATAACCATCATTCTACGAACATTACATTGTCACTTCATTGGGCTGGGGGACACATACAAAATCAGAAATATAATAATACAAGACAGAATGCAGGGTATTTGATAGGAATGACACTACAGACATATCAAAGTGTGAAAAGGAAGATGCAAGTAGTTAATGATGAAGACAGAAGGAATTGTCTGGTAGGCCAACTTGTAATCAGATGCAATAGCTTATAATCTATTAGTTTTCTAATTGTCTGCTGGTGAGTCCGATTGCCAGATCTTAGAACTTGGAATTTCAGTTGATTCTAAGATTTGTTTGTTTTGTTTTGCTTTTGGGTTTGTTTGTTTGTTGTTGTTGTTGTTGTTTAGAGTTTATTTTGGGATGGGGGCAGGGATACAAGGCTTTGAGATCAAGGGTTTAAAGAGATGTCAAAGACTAATGAAGAAGAGAGGAAGGAAAGGGAGAAAACTGACTTTATATAAACCATCAGGTTAACAACGTCTTTTGGCAACATATTGTGTTGGGATGATTGATGAAAAAAATATTGGAAAAAGGTGTGATCATTGAGTAAGTCACTTCTCTCACTTTTTGTTTGGTGGTGATCACTAAGGAAAAAGTCTGATTTTCCAAATAATCAAGTTTGAACACTGCTGGACACAAAGTAATGGGCCATTTCAGCATGAGCTTAGATGGTAAATTCAATCCTCACTAAAAACCTATTTAGGAGGGTAATAATTTAGAAAAAATCATTTTTTTTTCCTAGACTTCGAAGTAAATGTTCAAGTTGTCGACCCTCTAGCTCCATAGGTGCAGCTTGTAAGTTTGACATATACATACATAGCCAGCCAGACCCATATGAAAGCTAAAGAAACCTATGTTGGTGGTTTTAGCTGATGGTTTCTAATAGGGGGCACGTGTGATTTCATTGATCAAAACAATAATGTTGTAAAGATTTTAATGACATTAAACTTTCAATGATAATACACTTGTACCTCTTTGAGATGACAAAGTTGGGAAAAACTGGCCATTGTTGGAAAACTGAATATTTTTCCTTCTTATACTTATGCTTTATAGATTATAGCATTATATCGATTTTTAACAATTTTTTCTAATCGTGTGGAAAATGGAAAGATTTATTTTTAACATGATTTATGTAACATAAATCATATCATAATAAAAGGAAAATATTAGTATTTGCTTATGCTTTTCATTGATTGTATTGAAGGTGATTTATATCATTCAGAAAAGAATAATACATGATGGGATTTTTATCGCAAGCTTAATGATACATCTTGATAATCAACATGACAATTTACCATTCTGTAGTTAAATGCAAATGATAACAGAGAGACCTTAACGTTCATTGAGTTGGGTGCTTTTTTCACATTTAGTGCAATTTTAATACCGTTCCTAAACTTGAGCTTAATAATGGTACCTATTGATAATCACCATGACAATGATAATCTTACCACTCCTTGTTATTAACAATAACGAATCCGCTGAGTTTCAATTTGCTGAACATTTCTTAGAATTTGAACGGAACGTGCAGTCTTCTTTATATTTTGAACAGCCTTTTTTATATAAGACTCTCACTTTTTAACTATTAACCAGAAATGAAATTTGAAAATATATATATAGTCTTCACAGCTTCAAACACTGAACACATTTAATTTTTTGTGTCACTTCAGTTCCTTATTTTCCATTATCTGTTAACACACACATAGCATTGGAGATATAAACACATATGTATATATATATATATATATATATATATATATATATATATATATATGTGTGTGTGTTTACAAGGTCTGTCCGTGACTTGAAATCTCTTTAAAAAAGCCAGAAGTGACAATTTTATACTTTCCAGGGTTCATATACAAAGGTCGTACAATGTTTTACCAAAAGGCCTGTACAAAACGTCAAGAATGATGTGCTCAGTGATTGTAAATTCGACAGTCACACAGTATACTAGCTCAGTGGCATCTCACGGGAGAGCATATGTTCACATATGCATAGCAAGGTACTCTTTCATTAGCAGCCTAGTCTATGCAATTGCTTCGAGGGATATTTGCAATGGTTGGACACACCTCTTATAAGTAAGATTATCATTGGTTGCTCATTATTGTTGCCTTTTCAACAATGGAAAGGGGGTAATCTCACTTTTTGTTTAGCAACGATTACTTAAAAGGCTACAAGCAGGCTTGAGCGTTGCCATATAGAACCTGAACTTGAAATGCAAATTCAACCTGCACTAAAAACCTACTGGGGAGGGGGGTAAAAACACAATAATGAGTGAATGTTGAAATTTTCACACCAATAGTTACATTGGTGTGGCCAGCATGCATGATATATACATACAGAATGAGCCTCTTAAAAACTGAAGAAACATATATTTATGGTTTTGCTTGACGTTTTCTTAAAGGAGAGAAAACATGATTGGAAACAGATATAATAGCCATTATTCCTATAGCCTAAGCTGAGTGCGTTCAGGCCCCATGATATATTCCAGAGAAGGCCATACCCCAATTCATCTCAAACTAGCTGTAATCCACATAGGTAAATATTTGCAAGGTCACCTCAGCCTCTCCCTGGGTTTAAAAGGGCTTATTCAATGATAGCATTTTAGATTTTAGCTTTTTTAAAAGAGAATTAAAATACATTATTGTGTTGGTTTCATTACGGAAATCTTTGGCTGACTCACGTGAATAAAAAATGATTTTATTTGTCAGCGGATTGATTGGTTAGGAAAAGGCCCAAACTATTTGGTGATCGGTGCTTTTGGCTCGCAAGTTTTATGCATAGACACAAATAATGAGAATATCTCTACTTAGAGTTCATACTTAGAATAACAACAAATACAGATGTTCAGACAAATAATAAGAAATATTTTTGATGGACGACAATAAAACATTTAGGTGGGCTCGTACATTTGAGCTGAAACAAAAAACATATAAACATTTAGAGATTTAGAATGATAGATACGGACTGAACTTTTTATAGGTTATTGTAGAGAAATTGAATATGCAGGTAATTACTTTTAAGTAATGAAAACAGAGTAATGGAAGAGAGGTGATTTAAAGCCTAAACTGCTCAAGTGAGTAAATGTGACATAGGTTTTACGTAGAAGCTAGTCTACATGATTGTAGCGGAGAGAAGAAAAATACTGAATAATTGCACCCGATAAGTTTGGCTCCCGATGCCAAAATGCTATCAGTAAAGAGATGAGATAAATAAGGCAAATAAATGCATCATATATATGCCGAGAATCCACACTGTGAGAGCTCTCAAGAAGAGAATATAATAAGCCAAGATATTCACCGAGAGTGACAGTATGGAAATGAGAAAGTAGAGGATAAAGAGAATCAGAGAGATGTTACACTCGAGGGATATATAGCGACTTAGTTACGCCGTGTAAGTCACTGTAAATAAATGGTAGGAGGCTTGGTCAACTGGATCCGTGCATATGTCCATAAGTAAAGAGAAACTATGAGATAATTGATAAAGAAATAGATAACCAGTCTGGAGCGAAACCATGGCTGCAGGAAGAAATGATAAATGGAAGTGAGGACTTTTATAGCCAGTATCTAAAAGAAAGTGACGTCATGAAATATGTGGCTGACTTTTGGATTCCTCAATGTTATTTCTTTATTCGTATTTATTTTCATATTAATTGCAACTATCTATGACAAAAATATAACTGTTTTTAATTCGCCGGTTGTTGCAACCTGGACACATCGTCAGGTTCTCCAGTGTTTTCTATGTTAATAACCACACACCCACGCCCGGGCGACCCAGCTGAAGTTGATCAAGCCCAGAATTATGTCCAGGTGGCGTATTACATTACTCACCCCCCCTTAGACTAGAGTCATCATGAAGTTCTTTCAGTAGCTCTTTAGATATTCCTGAAGGCTTTTCTCACCCGCAGTCCACTTATTCCTACATGTCTTAGGACCCATTGAAGGGATTGACCTGCAAATCTTATGCAGCCGAATTCCATTTACTAATACTGGCTGGAAGTGTTTTTTTGTATCTCTCTAAACTACTCACTTCATGTCCTGTTTTGCCTGTATTCTTGCTAATGAGAGAACATTCTGAAAACTGACTTTGTTCTCTAACTAAAAACTACTCATTTTCAAGTGTTTCAGTTGTCTCAACCACTGTCCGCAGAACCTAGTCAAATTACCAACGACAGTGCCTCGCCCCCCAGTCTATTGGGAGCAACTGAGGACATGCTCCAGGGTTCTTGTTTTCTGGTAAAGTGGGCAAGTTGGTTAGTCTGCTAGACTCCAACTGAACAGGTTGGGAAGACAGTGTATACTGACTAAAGTAAGAATTTGAATTGGTGGGGTTCTGCCGTCCAGAATTACTTCCAGGTTTTTTTCAGCTGGTAGTTAACTGCTTTCCATATTACAATGAATTAAATGTAGATATCACCTATACTTTAGAAAATCATACTTTCTTGATATCTAGACTCAACAAAAAATATCTAGATTTAAATGAAAAACATACAAATTGACAACACTGAGCAAAGGACTAAGTCGGCAACACAATTTTGCGAGACTGGTCAAGGGACGTAATTAACATTCCGACATGTCAATCAGTGACAGCAATCAATGTTGAAGATGCTAGCTCATGAAATAAAAATTGAATGGCAGCAAATTTTTTTATCATCGTATTCATTTTACTAAAATGGCAACTCAAATTCTGTTTTGAGCTACTAAACAGAAGTGAAGACTTTTCACTGATCTGTGTAATCCATTATTCATTGAGTAATAAAAACAAAAAAGAAAGTTGTAAAATTATTAGAAAATACTGCTTCTCAGTTAATGGATTTTTTTTTAATAGGTGAAGAAGGACTCGATATCAATTTTGTTCAGAAGTAAGTGGTATTTTTAAGACTGAAGCAACTTATTTGTGAAGATGAAAACCTCAACTTGATGTTTTATGATTGTTTGGGATTGTTAAAAAAAAAAACGCAGCAAATATGTACGTCAATAGTCCTAAGATAAAATCTTAATTTTTTTTTATAATGTATATCATTTTGCTGTTTCGTTCCGGGGATGCTGTCTGAAATCCGCTTTTTTGCCCTAACCTCAGCAGTACATTGTGCACGTGGTACAGCAACATGGCCGACGAAGAGCACATCAGTAAGAAGTGAGTCCTCAAAATACATATTATTTCTTTAAAACGTGCAGGAAATGTCAATTTTCTTAGGAATACTCGTACATTGTGTTATTGGTTTCTTGTACTCATCTTCTTGCTGTATTAAAACGTCTTACGGGAAAAGATTCAGACAGTGAAATTTTCTTTTCTCTTGTTCCTCGTACCGGCTGTAAGGCAAGAAAAAGTTTTCCTCCTAAAACTGGGTGATAATTTTCATTTTCACTATTGGAATATTTCTTTTTTCAAGATAAATATTGAGTTCCTTCATAAAGTTGGAAGTTTTGTAACATTTCTTATTCATAAAAGTAGAACAGAAATAATACTTTTAAATTGTTCTTCATTCAGTGATCACTTCCATCCCTTTTTTTTTTTTCAGATAATTATAGTAATACCTTAAATAGTGCGTCATTTTATTGAGTGCGGTTAAGGTATTACCGTACTAATTGCTTTAACAATGAATAATCTGAAAAAAATAACATACTACATTATCACAAGACCTTGAACAGCACAGAAAATTTGGAACGAATCAACCGCATTAATCAAAACTGTTTTTGATATTATTAGTTTTTTTGTTTTTTTTTCTACTTCTCTTGGCCCAATCCTGTAAATTATTCAGTTTGTAACATACTGTTCTTTCGATTTTCCCCAAATGATATGTGGGAAAATATCGAACGTTTGTACTTCAAAAAAAAAAAAAAAGGAGGTGCCAGCCTGCCTTCTACCGCAGCAAGCAAAAATCAAATTGTCAAGACTTTTTCGTCCCTTTGTCTACTTGAATTATTTGCAGAATTCCAATCAGTTATTATTTGTTTCGTTTTTATAACGTAGATAAAAACGTATATAACATTACTGTTGTCATAGCTATGTGGTTAACTTACCATTCAATGTTGAAATTGAAATATCACTTCTAACCAGAGTTCGAACATGAGGGCGAGGGGTATAATCTTTATGCGTATAGAAACATCGTTCTAATTCAACATTTGAACATTAGCTTTCTATCTATATCTGTAAAATTTACAATGCAAATGAATCTTACGAAAGAAGCTTAAAGAGTCAAAGGACTGATGATAGAGAAATTATCTTTCTTTTTCTTTGCTCTCCTTGTCCACATCATCGTGGCACACTTGGCTTGTGGATCCGATAACGTATGATGAATCTCATGAAATTTCAGTCGTGTTCATTTGATTCTCTTTCATCATTGACCTGATGAAAGAATGCATTATTCCGAAAATTGGAAGCAAAAATTACAAATCAAGTTGAAATCTTTTGATTTTTTTACAATGTTGGTCACTTGAATTTTAAAAAATACTATCACTTTGAATCGTTGGCAGGGGTACCGTATGGGTCATCTCATCTGCCCACCTATCTCTCTAAAATTACAATAAAATCTGTTGTTTCTCTAACATTTCAGTGTTTTGGTGGTGGTGATTCTCTTTTTTTTTTTTTTTTTCCTTTTTTTTTTTTGCTCTGTTTTATCGATTTGATTTCGTTTAATTGTCAGTAAAACATTTTTACAGACTATTATCGATTGTGCATTATAATAGATGAATGATATTAAAAAAAACGTACTGACAGGAATCTATGAATTCTATTTAGAAATTTTCTTTAAATATTTATTTAGACACCCGTCTCATACTCTAAAAACGGATGACTAGCTGATCAGTCTGTTGACCTGATCCTTATTACTGATTGCTTTATTGCTGGTATTATATTTCAGTTATGCATAAAACTATACACCCATTAATCAAGCTGTAGTAGAAAAAAAAATCTGTTTCAATAATCGAAAAAATTAAAATCGGAACCATTTTTGGAAATGATTAATAACTCTTCTGAAAATTACAGAAGGTACGATTTTTTTTGTCAAGTCATTCTGGGCCAAATAGCGATTAGGCACCCCTGAATTGATCGAATTGCAAAAGAATACAATTTGAGTCTTCGCTAGATGATATTACACTGTACGTCACTAACGAACTTCGACGTATACGATTTGTCTCAGTTAATTTTATTTTTTTGGATGAAGTATTATAACACAATAATTTTGGCATCAATTTTGACTAGATTTTACTTTCATCTTGAATTTTCAGTTGATTTTTTTTTTCTTTCACAACTTGGACTAACTTCAATTCTATTTATTTCTGATCATGCTGTTTACTCGTTACCGTGAAAATTACAAAAAGGTAAAAAAAAAAAAACTAGTCGAAATTAATAATGATAATGTGTATGGATAAGCATAACTTATATTCCTAGTTAGGGAAGAAATCATATAGGAAAATGTATAAATTACCCTTCTCCTATGAAAAAGAAATTCCCTCTCAATTTTTACTCTAAAAGAGGGGAAAAACTTCCCCCACCCTTATTTTGATACCTAAAAGTGGGAGAAATTCTCTCCCTCAATGTTGATCCCTAAAAGAGAGCGGTTTGCCCTTAATTCTGACCACTATGAGTGAAAAAAAGGTTTTGATTTTGACCTCTATATGTTTAAGGAAAAAAAAATCTCTTGATTTTGATCCCTAGAATTGAAATAAAAAATTCCCCTTCAATTTTGATCACTAAAAGTGAAGAAAAATAAGTTCCCCCTCGATTTTGAAGTTAGGGAATGAAGAAAAAAACTTCCTTTTGATTTTGATCCCATAAAGTGGGGAAAAAAAAAAATCCGTCCCCCCTCTATTTTGACCCCTAAAATTGAAAAAAGAATCTCCCCTTTATTTTGAACCCTGAAATTAAAAATAAATGTCATGTAGTAAATGGAACATCCCTCAAAACCCTTCAAAATGTTACAAATCACAGTCTGATCCTGCACATTTTAGGGGGACCTCTGGTTATTAGCTCTGACTGCATTGCACCATTTGGGAGTAGAAGACAAACATTTTCACAAATATAAGATAGATGACCTGTAAATCACTTCTGATTCTTTCCAACGAGCATACTATTTCCATACATAAAATAGTAATCAGCTGCTTGCTACTGTGTTTTGATAAACTAAAACATGTAACTTGTCTATTATCTCCACATCAAAAATTGTTCTTCAGTAAATTTTGGTTATCGTATCTTATCTACTTGACATCTTGAACTGACCTATCAACATTACTGTCTGAATGAAGCAGGCAAACATTAGAAAGTGAGCAATTATCAACATGTTATTTAGATATTGTTCAAATAATAAACTGGAGTTTGATTTTGTTCAGGGTAAGCTGAAAGAAGTTGAAATGGGTCAATGTTCAAATGAAAACAATTGTTAAATGAATTTATTTTTCGATCAAACAGTCAATCAACATAGGTTTCTCGAGTTTCAAGTGAGTCTGACTGGCTATCACATATACGGGTGGCACCAATGGTGCTTGATGGCTGAAAATTCAAACATTCTTTGATTTCTTTCTAAATTTATTAATTATCTTTAATTAATTCAATTTTTAATCTACAATGCCAAATTGGTCCTTTTAGTTTGTGTCTGGCTGCATTCACTCTTGTTTTTTGAAAATTTTGACTTTTTTAGTGATCACAGCCCAACAAAAGGTGATATATCCATTGATCACCCCCAACGCAGTATGCTGCTGAAAGAGAGGTTTCTATTGAGTCACTAACCAGCCTGTAGTATCAAAAACTATAGGTCTAAAGAAACCAATGTGCACATTGCTAATCATATTTTGTGTGTGTGTGTGTGTATATATATATATATATATATATATATGCTTTTTCATTGGAATAGAGCACTTTGGTGGACTGGGAATTTATTCTATAATAAATATATCGCTTAAATTCAGCCTTACTGACTGTCCAGTTCCGTAGCTCAAAGGTAGGATATCGGCCTCTGGGTCTGAAGCAAAGGTTTCAATCCTGCCTCGTGGTATTGGATGGGATAATAGAAAGTCTATAGCCACACTGAAGAGTTGTAATACAACAAAACAGCTGTGGATGACACAATAATTATATATATATATATATATATATATATATATATATATATATATATATATATATATATATACACACACACACACACAAAAAAAAAATAGCAATATGCGTATGTCATCTGTTACGTTTATGTTATGAGTGATATAACTATTGAAATAGAATTTTATTTTATGTTACACTTGATGAATTTTTACCTTTTTAGATTAGTTCGATATTCAGGAAATATTAAACTTAGACCAGAAAATGCTTCGCAACATAATGTGAGAGAAGCAAATAAAATTTTTGATGATCACCCCTTTGAAAATAATTGTTACTTTGCACTTGGGAATGCCATTGTTCAGTTGTGCGTCTACTTGATTACTTCATTATTATTTAAATGAAAAAAGGATACTGAAAATCTTGATAAATTGTCAAGAACTAGATACAGAACTAGGGGCTAGATTTACAAAAAAAAAATAGCTAGATCTAGCCTCAAAATAGTGTTTACGCACTGTATAACAAATTCAAGAAAGTGACTTGTTTGTGTCTGATTGTTTGCAAGTTTTGTAACTATACGGCAAAGTGTTAGAATGGAGGGGGGTGAACAGTTATTTGTGGAATTTCAATTTTGTGAGCATCCCCTCCTCCTCCTGCAAAATTCAAGGGACCACTTTAATTATAGCCATCATTTTCTGACAGCAATGGTAAACTAATCTATATATAAAGAACCATGTCTCTCACACAGAGAGTATTAGTAGTCACTGACAACCCTTCTCCTTTCCTACCCTCTTATTAAACTATCTTTTCTGCACTCTCCTTTCTGGCCCTCTTATTGTACTATCTAATTTTTTCTCCCCTCTCCCTTTCTTTACAAATAATCAAATTTTTTTTTTTTTTCTTTAATTTTTTTTTTACGTTTCCTATTGTTGTGATCTTTTTTTAGCAAGCCACTTGCCTGTAATTTTCATCGTTGATATTTTTGTTTTCAATCATGTGTTTAGGTCAAGGATCATTTGGTCTCTACCAGGTATATTGTCTAAAAGAAAAATGAATATCATTTCAGCTATAGAGGTGGCATATTTTGTGAGAAATTTTTTTTTTTTTTTTTTTTTCCAATTTTTGTCAGCCATTATTTTCATTGAGTAAAAATAACTCAATTTTTAGGAATCTTTCTTTGTAAGAGTGGTCCTACCTAATGAAGCAAAATTTCATAGATTTTGACTTCATTTTTTTTTTTAGTGAAATACAATCCAAACATTATTGTTACAAAATATTAGATCTTTATTCTATGACATTGTTCAGAGTATCTCCATTCATTATGCTCAATAGTATATAATTTGTAGGTTTTAGATAAGTGATTCAATTTTTTTTTGTTTTGGCTGCTAGGGAGGAAGCGTGAATCAGACTAGTGTCCAAGACTAGTCACTTGCTGGTCACTCTGAAAATGTCTGCCCGGCTGGCCTTTCATCTGTCTCGAGGGGTTACGAGATTGCTCTCCCATCAGACACTTGTCCACAAACTGAAACCAACCCTACCAAGTTCATCTTGTAGCTTTCATTCTACCAGCTGGACATTGTATGCCAGGTAATTTTAGTGCCATAGACATTTTAGGTGTCCAAAATACACCTGTTGTAGTTTGTAGGTAGAAACATATCAAGCCGGTGTAGTGATTTCATATAACAAACAATAACCTCTTTTGAGTCAATTTACACTATGGAACTTCATACTTTTATTGAAGTTTATATGTTCAAACTATGCCGCTTTGAATCACCATAGCCGTGATCGCTGATCGACCAAGTGACAAGGTTTTCTTCCCTTTTCACTTGGTTGTTTCACAAGGATATTTGGAGGGCAACTAATCCTTGTAACTCATCCCTGGCCCAGAAGAGTTCATTTTGACTTTCGGTTGAACTCCAGGCGTGATATCAGTGCATTTGGTACAGTGTAATATTTGCATAGTTATTTGTTGAATTTGAATGTGTATCTCATGTGCCAGTAAATATAGTAAATAAACACATGTAAAACTATCTTCCAACAAGAAAATTTATTTGTTCATTCAAAATTTTCTGTAAAAAATTTTTTCTTTCAGTTAAAAGTTTGATGATTTATTCAGCAAAAATCCTGTCTTTTGATTGTATGGAATTCATATTGCATCCATCCAAATAAATCTTCATCTAATGATGATACCGTGTATGCCCGAATATAATAAGACAGACATTGAACTTGACAAAAACTTTGCAAATATTGTACTGCATCCGATGTACTGATTTTATGACATGGGGGCTGTTTACTGAAGCTTGATATGGACAGTTATGGATGAGTTGCAGTGAACAGTAATTTTCCTAATACCTTTGTAAACAATTTGTCTCAGTACAGAATATACCATAAATTCTATCAGACTGCAACACATTTTTTATATTCATATGATTGTTTTGCCGAATGTTAATGTTTTCTGTTGTGATTTACTGAAGACTTTTCTCTTTATTTTTAGTGAACTGAAGCGCCGTCAGAAGGCTGAGAAGAAGGCCAAAGAAAAGGCGGAGAAAGCGGAAAAGGCTGCTCTCGAGGATGCTTCAAAACCAGTTAAGCAAGAGAACAAACTCATCAGCACAGACGATGAGGAAATTGACCCGAACGTAAGAGTCAAGTTTGAAAGCATCTTTAAAATCCTACGTTTGCATTATTTATTACTAACAGTACAAACTATCAAAAAATAATCCTCTCTTCGGTAAGGTCCTAGAAAATTAACTCCTAGATTCATACCAAGGAATTCGAATCGGTTATCCAAGGGAAGTAACTTCTGATAAAAGTTACTTCCCTTGCCTTTTTTTTTTTTTTTTGGTAATTCTTTTTTTTTCTCCAATTCAATTCACAGAAGAGATTTTTTATTTTTTTATTTTACTCATTTTCCCCGGATCTTATTCAATGGAGAGTTCCACAGCTGTTACAAGCGGTTTATGAATTTATGTATCAATATATGTACTATCTGAAATGGATATATGTAAACAAGCAATAATAGTTTCTTGATAAACTGCACTACAGCAAGTAGTAACTGTATATTGAGAAGTACATAATTTATCTTGATATTGGATCATTCATCCACTTGTTTTTATACATATCTAGCAAAAAGAATCAGGATATGTTAAGAGAAATTTATTGAAACTTATTTGAGTTCAATGCAAACTGGGAATAGCTTCCATTCTCTCTCATTGGTCCCCCAAAAACCACCTGCATTTACCAGCCAATAAAGTGATCACGTTAGTCAAACATTTCCTCTGATTCTGGTACTACTTAATCCATGAACTCCTGCCAATGTTTACAGCTAGAAACAATAGCTTGATTTTTACTATCTTCTTTAAAGAGAAAATTTCTTTCCTCTTTTCAATAAATTTATGGTGCAAGGAAGAGAACCATGTATGAGAATGAAATGAGCTTTCTGTTCTTGATTTATCAATGAAGATTACCTAGTTATAAGCTCTGTATACTTTTCCAAAAAAAACTTCAAATGAATTGAAAGTGAAACTAGAAGAAGCATTCTGTAACTTCTAATCCGGGAGGTCACCAAACATTTTAGACCAAACTTTTCATGGAATCCTTGTTCCCTCATCGACCCCCTAGGCAGGACTGCCAAAAGGGGAATATCAAACATTCTAATACCACATGCTGAAGTGTAGCAAATCTTCAAAAAGTACCAAATCTATAGTATATAATAATATATCAAAATTAGGAGATTAACTTGAAGCCAATAGTAAAATATAAAGTAAACACAAAAAAATATGCCAAAAGATGTAAAACATACCAAATATTCAATAGACCCCTTCAGCATTTATCGCCCTCTTCGATAGTCCCATCGGCCCATAGGGGTCAATATCAACCACTTTGGTGACCCATGCTCTGATTCAATATTTCAGAAAACTTGTCTCTTTGTAGGTTCTTGGAAAAGGACAACTATGTAAGCCAGGTTCAACCTGAATCTGAGATGAGCGATTGTCTTTTTTATACCCTGATTTATTTATTCTGTAAACAAATCACAGAGCTAATATTATGTTTAATTCAATCACTTTTGAGAAAATGACACTTTTTTTTTTCTTTATGGTAATTGTGTTATTGATTCCCTATAGATGGCGAGTTTAACAAACTTGCCTTTACCTGAAGAGGACTGGGATATTTGAATTTTGCATGAATTGGATGCTAAATCAACTAATCTATGAGGTAAAAATATTGTTACCCTCATGGATTTTGTTCAAAATTGGAACAGTTGTGAGATAAATAAGATGGCACCTGTCTCATATCTTTTGCTCGAGGGGATCCAGAGATACGGATGTCTGAACCATTCATTTTTTTTTTTTTTTTTTTTTTTTTTTTTTTTTTTTTCCATGAATTTTTTAAGGTAATGACAAAGTTCAAAAATCAATATCTCAGTTTTTACACCTAGAAAACTCATTTATATGCCATTTCAAAGTACTTTAAGTAGATCTAAAACTTTTATTGGGCATTTTTATCTTGAAGGTTGAATAAAAAGTTGTACTTCTACTCAATTTTAGATAACCAGATTTAGCTTTTGCTATCAAATAGATTCTTGACAAATGTTTGTTTTAGAAATCTGGTGCAAGGTCACATACTTGGAGCTCCTAGTAGGATGAACATGCTATAAATTGGTTGTAAGACTTACATGGTAATCACTGCACTATGGTAAATGCTCTGAGTAATGAAGTGTATAGGATCAAATTACTTTCTTTAAATAAACTGGTATGAAAATTGAAATCATTTCCAGATATTTCTCTCATGATTTATCAATTTTTTCCTGTTCAGATCTTTAACATTTGTTTTCTGTTATGATAAAAGCCAAATGTGTTACTTCAAAAAAATTATGAAATACTGTTCAGGAATACCTTAAATAATGTGGTTTTGATTAATGCTGGTTTGATGTATGGTTAAGGTATTGCTGTACAAATTAATGTAACTAAGTATAGGCTGGAAAAAAAAAACATTGAATTGTAAGAAGTACCGTGAACAGTGCGGAAAATATTAGAACAAATTAACCACAATAGTCAAATCATACCTGTATAAGCTAATGTATTAGATAGACATTGAATTTCCCAAAAACTAAGCAAATATCACACTGCATTCAATGCACAGATAGTATAATTAGGTTGTTTTCTACTGAAGCTCAATATGAACAGTTATGGGACTTGGATGAATTGTAATAATTGTAATCCCCCTTACAACCCTGTAAACCAATGGTCTTATTGTCTATGTACGTTTTGCAATATTTCAATATTTTCTACTAAGTTTTTTTTCTTTTTTGCAGGAATATTTCAAACTTCGTAGTAAAGCTATTACTGCCCTGAAATCTTCTGATAGTCATCCTTATCCCCACAAGTTCCTTGTTTCTCTATCTTTAGAGAAATTCATTGAAACTTACAAAGACACAGAACCTGGCTCTGTTTTGGAAAATGATATCGTCAGTGTGGCAGGTACAAGCAAATGTTCATGATTTTCTTGCATTATCATCCTTTGCCTATCATCAGACATATATATATTGACACAAACTAAGAAGATCTTGTTGATAATAGCTTCAGATTCGTTTTTTTAAATGTACCGTTTAATTTTTTTGTGCAGAGATCATAATTGACAAAGATTTTTAAAATGTTTAGAAAAAATATTTTTAGATACAGAGAAGAATTTCCTGGTCTCTTTCAAAATAAGTTTTCAATCTGGAATAATAAATCAAACTTACAATTTTATTCATTGCAACATCTAAAGTTTGTATTTTTCCCATTCATTCATTCAAAAAAATAATAATATCTATTGTTTTTAAAAGATAGAAATAAACTGCTCGTTGTAACAACGTTTTGTAGTAATAGATCCTTCCTCTCCCGGGATTCAGCAATTTTATACATGTGCAAAAGAAAGCACTTTACTTTTTGTTTCCTTTGTAAAATAAAAAGATTTTTCAAAATAAATTAAAGGCATAATGTTGGAAACGTCCTATTGTAAAGTTTGACTCCCTTGCACTCTCAATGTTAAAAACAGTGCACAAATAGAAACAATTCAACACTTATTTATTCAATATTTTATTTTTATTTTTTTGTTCATGCATCATTTTTAGCATAGATTGGGCGAGGGTGTGGAACTTAACAAGTTACAATCAGGACCACTTTCCCCACATTGTGACAAGTTAAAAAACAAGAAGAAAAAAAATCAAATAAGATAGAAATTCCAGAAGAATTGAAATTGAAAACCAGAACATTTCAGTACATTTAAAATCTAGAAAAATAGGGAAGTTCATTTCACAAAATTTTTCTTCCGGCTATCCCCAATGGAAGATGTGAGCGAATCTCTCAGGATGCTGTTCGTATCATATTGCCTTTCAAAATAATTCAAACTTTCTGGTTAGAAAGATTTTTACGCTGGTGTTATATCACACTCGTGGATTTTTGTTGCAAAGAACTTTTTACTTTCAGGTCGTATTCATGCTAAAAGAGTGTCTGGAGCAAAATTGTTGTTCTATGACTTGCGTGGTGAAGATACCAAGATTCAAGTCATGGCCAATGCAAAGTACGTGCTGTTACTCATTATCATTTATTTATTCATGAACCATTTCAAAAGGGTTTTCTAACTCTTCTGTTAATAGGATAGGAAGAAAATTCAGCTTAGAGTGGAAAGGCGGTAACTTTGATCAGTACTTAAATCACTTGGTATAAACATCAAGATTGTGTTGTATGTATTTTAGAGTTAATATTATCAATGGGGGATACACATTTAGCAAATGGCCCTCACTAGAATGAGCCTCTGAGTGTTTTCAGATTACTGTTTATTATCTATAAATCATACACAAAGCTTTCAATATTGCAGGGGAAGATTATCTAATAGTTTTATCAAAGGAGAAAAGGTATTGATAAGAAGAGACTAGATATTGAGTTTATCTTTCATTACATATATATATGTAGCGCTATTCTCTACTCAATTTTTTTTTCAAATTTACAAAAAACATAAAAGTAATGTGATGTTAATAAAGAATCTTTATTTTGTTGTTGATAAATCTTCTCTAAATTCAAATTGCTATTCTTATAGGATGTATGCCGAAAAAATGTATTTTTCATTATTTATTTTTGCTTTTTATTTTTAGGTATTATCCAACTGAGGAGGAATTTTTTGCTGCCAATGAAAAAGTGAGGAGAGGTGATATTGTTGGCGTCAGAGGTCATCCAGGTTTGTTGATTTGCCTTTCAAAATAATTTTTGATACACTGTAAGTTGACTGAACCAAGCACGAATCTTAACCAAGTATTTATATATATTAGCATACAAGACAAGAATCTATGGAAATTTATATCCCAAATTCATTCTGTATATCACATGAAAAATGCTAGCCTTTAATCTTTTGACCACATTAATTTTATTGGTGACACTTGAAGCAATTCCACTGCAAGATTTTCTGTTAAAATGTATATTTACCAAAACCCAAGTTACACAGAATTTTTTTTCTTTAAAGATTCATAGTAATGAGATCTTTTTAGCATAAAATGATTACAGAATTATTAAATATTTCAGTGTATGTACCTGCATATACAGAAGCCATTTATCATAATCATGGACGATGTCATCAAACGGTTATTGTTTTCAAAATTAGTCAGTCCTGAACACTTTATTTAAAATGATTTGAAAATAATGTTATAATATGTATATTAGTATTATTTATTTCATAATCTCAAGTTTCTAGAAATGAACTTAATTACATAACAATGAATTTATAACAACAAATTTGAATTATTTCAATTTTTATATCTTTTGCCTAATGTTATCAGCCAGTTGTTATCTGAAAGACTCCATCCTAAAGTGATCACAAAAAGTTGCTTCCACTGTATTATGCAAACAAGTACATATGTTGAGCAGTCATTGGTAATATCGGAAACTAGAGCCATCTTATATATGGATATTCTTGTTCACTTCACTTTTCCACCATAGTTTTGACTGCCTATTGTGTGAATTTTAGCAAAATTCCAGCTAACTTTTATCTGTGTCAATCTGATTCAAATATAAATATGAAGCTTAGTTGAAACAATCCCGAGGAGTTAAACTTCAATTTCGTTTCACAAATATCAGTCCCAAGTTTACTACCTGTTACACCTGTCCTTAATTGTTATTACTGAGTGTTGAATTTTACTTTTGCAGGTAAAACCAAAAAGGGAGAATTGAGTATCATCCCACTGGAATTGCAACTGTTGTCTCCTTGTCTCCATCAACTTCCCCATCTGTATTATGGTGTCAAGAATCAGGTCTGCCTTCTACTGAAATCAAATTATTTTTCCATTTTATAAAGCCAGTATTTTCAATATCATACTAATCTTGGTGTAAAAATTTGAGCTGCTTTGCATGTGTGTGTGTGTGTGTTTATATATATATATATATATATATATATATATATATATATATATATATATGTATGTGTGTGTGTTATCAAGAAATTGATATATGATCGGACAGAATGATTATAAGTTGTTATATTATGTAGAAACTCTTATTTGTAATGATCACTCATTATTACATGGTGAATATACCATTCAGCCATATATATATATATATATATATATATATATCCATTTCTTAATTACATAATTGTCGCATTGAGAGAAACAAATATATTGAAGTGGCTATGCTGTTTGTCACAGGATCAATTCCTGCAGCAGCCCCATTTTTTTTAATTGTCTATTCATTTTACATTTTCCAGCCCTAATGGCACATTTACCGTGTAATAACAGGTGATCATTTCTGAGAAGAGTTTCTATGTAACACAATTTATGATATATATGTGTGTGTCACACATTACCTGAAAGTTCAGGAAATGTGAGGCTTTAAAGGTTGAGTGGGGAAGCATGATTTTTCATGAGTCACAGAACATTAAGATTTGGAGAAAAAAATTGTTATATATATATATATATATATATATATATATATATATATATATATATATATATATATATATATATATGTGTGTGTGTGTGTGTGTAGCAGTGCTCTTCCAACTCTGGAATGGAGCACTCTGGTGGATGGGGAATTGTGCGTGAGTAAATATATCGCATAAATTCAATCCTACTGACTGTCCAGTTCTGCGTAGGGCAGGGGCAGCCTCTGAGTCTGAAGTGAAAGTTTCAATTCTACCTCATGGTACTGGATAGGATATTGGATTGTCTGTAGCCACACTGAAGAGTTGTAATACAACGAAACAGCTGTCTGTGTATGACACAGTTATTGATTATTGTTATGATATATATTTATTATATATGTATGTATATATAAAATTGTAAATGCATTATATTACTTCGAAACTCTATTTAAACTGATCTCCCATTATTACACGGTGAATGTAATAAAGTAGGAGAATGGAACCGATCTTTTCTTGAGGAAACATTCAACAAAAGCATCACAACCGTTTTATTTGTAAAATAGAAAAGTCTACAAATTTTTACTCTCAATATGGACAATGACTTTTAAACTTTTCGTATTGATGCATAAATATGGATTTCATCATCATCATCATCATTAGTCTTGTAATGTCCGTCATTAGACATAGACCTCCCCCAGGATTCACCACTCTTCTCTATCGTTTGCATTGTGGAGCCAGTTTTTTCTAAATTTGTTTAGTTCATCTCTCCATCTTGTATTCTGTCGGCCTCAGTTTCACATGTGATATCTGGGGATCCATGTTGTGAGTCCATCGGTTGTTGATGGATTTAATTATTGGTTAGAAATCTTTAAAGTAAATTCAGAGAGTTTGTTGTTTTCAATGACTTTATGAAAATAGAATTTTAGATCTAATCTAACCAGCCTCAGTTTTAAACAAAATTGACTCAAGAAAGTCTCTGAGGCCTCATGCAGCCCAATGTGAATAATTCACCATGACGTTGGGCAGGGCAGGTTGGCCAAATTTGACCAGGAAGGGGGAGAATCCAAGCTTTATCTCAGAAACTTATCCAAATTAGGCATTGGAATAGTATCAAATTTGGGAATGGAGTGAGTTTGGAAGTAGAAGTTCAAACCAGCTTTTTGTGGCAGGTCCACTTCAAGAGGCTGTTTTCATTTTTAAAATGAGAGTTATCTCTATTTTACATGAGTATTCTGGGAGTCTACCAATGATTCTACTTTATTATTTCATTGGTGTAAATGTTTTTTAAAGAATAATCATTGCTTTGATATTTCCCAGCCATTACTCACTGTAAATTTTTCAAAGATTTTTCTCCCAGATTATAATGAAAAAATCAATATCTATCATCTGTAATTATCTATAGATAACTCTCCATAGTTTTTCAACTATTGCTTGCTATAAATTTTTAAAGAGGATCTTTCTATAATTTTAGAATGAAATCAAACAATATCTATCTCTTGTAATTGTCTATTGATAACTATCCATAATTCTCTTTTGTAGGAGACAAGATATCGACAGCGGTATCTGGATTTGATCATAAACAGTCCGGTTCGGCATAAGTTCATCACACGCGCCAAGATTATAAATTACATTCGAAGTTTCCTTGATCAGAGAGGATTCTTGGAGGTGAGTACAGAACTATTTCTAATAAGTCTGAAAAACCCCTACTAAAATATGAAATTCTGAGAAAATTCAGTAAAATATTGAGAAATGTACATTTTTTTTGTTATTGCAAAAAGGCAACTTCTGTTGTCTGTGTGAGAAGTTAATTTGATGAGATTTATTTTGACATCTGCTTCAAATTAATCAAATGTATTCTCATAAAAGGTAGTTATAATTTCAAGCTCTTACATAAGCTATTCTGTCAGCATTTCCATCATTTACACAAAATATGGAAAATAAATCATTTTATAATTTGTATAATTATTTTTCTCTAGTATAAAAAGGATGAATTGTGATATTGGCAGGTTCTATTCACTGAAATAAATTGAATTTTGTGAATGTTTTCAAAGCTTTTAATATTTCTTAGATTTGTTTATGTTGTATAGAGTTTTCGCTGTATGATATGATGTATGAAAAATTCTGCAATTTTTATTGTCAAAAGATTAGATGGAATGGTAGATATTCAATTTCTGAAATCTTGAAAATTGAATTATTTCCTGCTTTGCTGTCATTTGTGGCCCTAATACTGAAAGCTTTCTTTTTTTTTTCACGGGGAACCAACCAATGGCCAGCAAAGAGTGTAGACAGGGATATCTAGCCATGGTTGCAACTAGTCTAGGAGACAGATAATCCTGATTCCAAACCCAGGAGTGAAGCCCCCTTAAGGCACCCGTATGCTAACCATGACTTTCCTACAGCCAAATGCATTGCTCCGCTTTCCTTAGGACTAAATCAGCAAGGGGAATTCTGTTGACTGGGCATTTCAGAATATCCATGCATTACACCCAGGTTTGCAGCCTGGTGTAGTCACTTCAATGTTTTCCATTTAGGAAAGAGATTTTCTGTAGTTTTCTCAATAACGACACTCTCTCGTTGACATAAATTCAAATGTTGCATAATTTTTATTTGTATACTAAATTTGATCTGAAATGATTTATTACTAACTGAACGTATCTTCTTCCTAAATATATCAAGCAGTCAGGATTCATATCAGCCTGCGAATAATTGGTATTTCACTAGGATTAGTGGAGTTTATAAATCTGGACTAGAAAGTGAATGATTTCTTGTTTTTCTTTCAGGTGGAAACACCAATGATGAACATGATTCCTGGTGGTGCTACAGCCAAACCCTTTATCACTCATCATAATGATCTGAAGTTGGATTTGTACATGAGAGTTGCTCCAGAACTCTATCTAAAGGTAATGCACTGATAAGTTTCTTGGAAATATATTGGTTCTCAGGCTATTTTCTAAGTCTCCCCCTTATCCTCTTGCATATTTTCAGTTGATTCTACCAGCATCCTTGGCATATTGAATACAGATTGCTTAAGGAAGGCATTATTTATATATGGATTGGCATTTCTGCCAAGGATCAGAACATCCATGTGGTCTGGTTAGGATCACTGTTGCTCTCCGACCCTCTGTTTGTAGTATCTGTGTGCTCTTTGAGAAGTGTTTTACAGAAGATATATGTATAGATGCATATTGCCTTTTGTATATGTGGGTACAATATCCCTTGAGTTTTCTCTCCTACTGGGCACATGACATTTATGTAAGCACATCATTGAACTTGGTCAAGTGCTTCAGAGGGTTTTTTCCCAATCTAATGATAACCTCTCAGTACATAAAAAATGTTTAGTATACTATCTGACTGCTGGGTATTGTTGCTGGTGGAAGTTTATTTTGGTACAGTCAGAAACTGTGGAAACAAAGGTATGAACCGGCTGCTCCATGCCTATCTATAAACAAGAATTTCACGTAGAAAAATTTACTGTAAAATTACTGTAAAAACTGAGTTCAAATAAAAATGGTGAAGATGCAAGTGATTCAGATTTCTGTTGGGGAAATAATGGAGATAGACCTCAGATGAAAGTATGTTAGGTAAAGAAAATGCTGGGGTATTTTATTTTATTTATTTATTTATTTTATTTTTTTTTTTTTTTCTTGTAAAGTTCTTTAATTCTTTGCAAAAAAAAAAATATTTGCCAGAGGGATTAGAGGTTAATTTTTAATCAAGTGGGGAGTAGACAGTGTTGGAAAGGAAAAAAATGATATTTTGCTCACAATTTTTCAAAAGAGGAAGTTGAAGGAAAGACTGACATCACTTTAATTCCTACAGAAAGTTAACATTGTCACTTTTTTTTTCTCTTAGTTCACATTGTTATTGTAATGATGTATTCAAGATCTCTACATTTGTTTGTAAAATCCCCTTATCCAAAGGTTACCTTCTGTTTGCCAAGGTCAATTTGTTTATCAACTTGTACAATCTGCAGTCGCCACCCGAAATTGAAACCTAAATTCGTTAATAATTGACTTTTGTTATTCCATTGTAGATGTTGATTGTGGGTGGACTGGATCGTGTTTATGAAATTGGACGTCAGTTCCGAAATGAAGGCATTGATTTAACTCATAATCCTGAATTCACAACATGTGAATTTTATATGGCTTATGCAGATTATCAAGACTTGATGAAGATGACCGAAGAATTAATGTCTGGTAAGTTGTTCAAATTTGAATTGTACAAGCAGAAAAGCTACAGTAAGAACCACTTTTAGTTGTTGAAAGTAACAAAAATTGAATACACTAATTCTAGTTTATTCTATGAAAGATCTTACAAATTCAAGTTCTGTGGAACTTTGCAATATTTTTGCAAGTTTTTGATCTTCTTACTTTAGCTATGAATCAAATACAAATGAAGATAGTGAAAGCAATGATTCTTTCAGAGTAGCTGACTAGATATTTCACTGATTTGATGTTTTGCATATTGATAATACAGAAATACCTTGAATAGTGCAGGTTCTGATGTACAATGAAGTTAAGCAGAAGACTTTGAACAGTATGGAGATTATTTATATCAAGCTGAGGAAAAAAAACATTAAATTATGATAAAACTGAGCCATGCAGAGAATTTTTAGAAATGATTAACTGCACTGAATCTCAAGAGGTTTTTTAACAAAAAAAAACGTCTGGGTGGCAAAATAATTTGAGGGAAAAAATCTCCCAGTCCCAGGTGGTTCATTTATTGACCATATTCTTCTTTATGATATATAATTGAACAAGAAAATTTTCACTTTTTGATTATTATTTTTAAAATAATTTATTTTTGTTTTTTGAAACAACTTTTGTGTCCTCTTCTTTACAGGCATGGTGAAGTATCTTACAGGAGGTTACAAGATCAAATACCATCCAGATGGCCCTGAAGGAGAGGAAGTTGAAATAGATTTCACTCCTCCTTTCCGAAGGTATAAAATGGTGGAAGATCTTGAGAAGATTCTTGGTGTGAAGTTTCCTGCTCCCACTGACTTTGAAACAGAAGGTATAACTCTTCATTTACTCTCTTGTTTTTCTGACTCTAAAATTGTCTGACAAAAGTTTGTAAAGGGTTGAACATTTGTCTCTTAAGAGACTATTCCCATTTGAGTGTAAACGATGGTGACTGTGTCTTTGTTTGTATGCATCAGCTTAGTAATCCTTGCAAGTCAATGGTTTGGTCAGGATTAGGACTTTATTCCTACAAGTTTCATGATTCCCCCCTCCCCCCTCCCTTGTAGGATACAAGTATGCCAAAGAGATATCTCTACCCAAAACACATTCTATTAGCTGCTGAATGCACTGGGAAATTTGTCCCAATGAAGAGTTTTTCATACTTATTGTTCATACCACAGATTGAGCCAAGAACCTCTGAGTGTGAAGCAGACATGATAACTATTCCACTATCCAAGTGGACTGTATCAAAAGTCTATACTTTGTTATGTGGCCTTTGCAAGTTCCAATAATATTTAACCTTGTATCAAGTCTTAAGGATTTTGAGGAAGAAAGGTTAGAACTGTGCATGAAATATTGTTACTTTTACTACTAGTTTTCAAACATAAACTACCTGCCGTTTCCTGCCACCATTTCAATAATGTTTGAGAGCAAGTAATATTTAGAAGTGGCAGGGATAGTTTTCACACTGAAATATTCGATCAATGTATGGCAGAGTTAGTATTTGCATCAAAATATTTCATTTATGTGTACTTACAAAAGTACTTTGATGATAAATGTACTGAGAACAAGGGGGAGTTGTGTGCCTTATCGGAAACTGTCCTGTAAACCTGTAATAACCAAAAAGTAGGTGGCCTAATGGTTGACAAGTATTTAGGTACGCAATGAAGTTATGCACTTGAGATTTTGATTCATAAATTCATCATAATTGATCTCTTAATAAATTCTTTTTTCTAGAAAGCCGCAAATTTTTTGATGATCTTTGTATAAAGAAGGATGTTGAATGTACCCCGCCAAGGACCACAGCCAGGTTACTGGACAAGGTGAGCTTACAATGATTTGTAATATTACAAGAAAAATAAATACTTACAAGCGCAGTGGTAGAGCATTACACTGTTTTGTTTTGTTTTTTAAATCTTAGAATAGTGTTATTTATTATTAACTGAATTTTCATTTCTTGTTTTTCTGGACCAACTACACTAGGATCCTACTAGTCTTCTTTTTTCTCTTTTGTCTCTTTCATCTCTGTTTTTCTCTTTTTTCCCTTTTTTTCTCTTTTTTCTCTTTTTCTCTTTTTTTCTCTTTTTTCTCTTTTTTTTCTTTTTTCTTTTTTTCTTTTTTCTTTTTTTTCTTTTTTCTCTTTTTTTCTTTTTTCTCTTTTTTTCTTTTTTCTCTTTTTTTCTTTTTTCTCTTTTTTTCTTTTTTCTCTTTTTTTCTTTTTTCTCTTTTTTCTTTTTTCTCTTTTTTTCTCTTTTCTTTTTTCTCTTTTTTTCTTTTTTCTCTTTTTTTCTTTTTTCTCTTTTTTTCTTTTTTCTCTTTTTTTCTTTTTTCTCTTTTTTTCTCTTTTTTTCTTTTTTCTCTTTTTTCTCTTTTTTCTCTTTTTTCTCTTTTCTTCTTTTTTTTTCTCTTTTTCTTTTTTCTCTTTTTTTCTTTTTTCTCTTTTTTTCTCTTTTTTTCTCTTTTTCTTTTTTTCTCTTTTACTCTTTTTTTCTTTTTTCTCCTTTTTCTCTTTTTTCTTTTTTTTCTTTTTTCTTTCTTCTTTCTTGTGAAAATGCAAAACATATGCTGTTTTACAATTACTTAGTTATGAACCAACACAGTGAATGGCTTATTTGCATTTAAGCTTTATCACTATTAGTAATTCATGTAATCTACATTTTTAAGCAGTTTTGATAGTTTGAAATTTTCTCTAATACAGGTTTGGCTTCAAGAAGTTGAATATGTTCTATCATTTTATCTTTATTGGATGTAAGAAGATTTTACATAATTTTACAGCCCATTTTGTACCAAAATTTATGCCAGTATCCATTAGATAGAAGTGGTGTTTAGTGCAAATTGGGCATTTAATTTTGTGTCGCTTTGAATACTAATTTTAGATCACAATACTACCAATATCCTTTTAAAATATGCTTATCACATTTTTTACTTGATTGCTTCCCAAAAGCTCAAAATCCATTAAAAAGAGAAGGAATCTTGGCATTTATATTTAAAATGAATATTAACTTAGAAATACTTGTTTTAAATGAGGTGATATTTTTGATCTTAAAGTATCACATGTTCATTCATCAGATTAATGATCACATTAATCGTTGCTTATTCCAGTGACCAGATTATTACCAGTACTTCTTCTGTAAAGCTATGAGCTGAATATCATAGGAAACCACAATACTCGAATGTACATTTAGGGAGTCAATTATTAATTCTCTTTCTTTGTTCAGTAATTATTTTAGTTGAACTTTCCTTATTTTTATAGTTGGTTGGAGAATTTTTGGAAGAGAATTGTGTGAATCCATCTTTCATCATTGATCATCCTCAAATAATGAGTCCCTTGGCTAAATGGTAAGTTTATTGGCCTACGAAACTCAAAACTTATACATCAAGAGACATGCAAGAAGTAAATAGACACCTTTAGTTTCATGTTGAGAACTACTCGTTTTATAGCTTCAGAAGTGATAGAAAAATTTCAATTTCGCTCAAGAACAACAAAAAAATCATCTTCATCAACTTGGCTATTGTGGACAAGCTGCTTGGAGGAAGCCATTTTGAACCACAACTAAATATTAAGAAAAATTAGTTGAATGATGAGCCTTTAGATTATTGGCGCAGCATCATTTTTTATTTTATTTTTTTTTTTTTCTGACGAATTAAGATTTGTCCAATTTTCAGATACTGCATCAAATGGCTTCCTAGGCAAAGTTATTCCCCTGATATGCCATTGAATAGATGTGGGCAATATTAGATAAGAACTTACTTGAGGAGTCTAAAAAGCCAGCAACATATTTGAATTTGCTGAACCTCTCACACCAGGCTTGGTATGAAATACTTCAAACTGTTATTTCAGAACTTATTAATCGCATGTCAAGATCAGTTGTTGCTCTTAAAATGGCTATTTTTGCAGTCTTGGCATATTTCTCTGTCTACTTTTTTGCATATTTCTCCCTCTTGACAACAGAGTAATGTTTTTGTTTTATTCAAATGTTTTACAATATTTTTTATTCAGGCATAGGTCAGTGCCAGGATTGACTGAAAGATTTGAACTGTTTGTGATGAAAAAAGAAGTCTGTAATGCTTACACAGAGTTGAATGATCCTGTTATTCAACATGAACGGTTTTCACAACAGGCCCAGGTAAGGGAGAGAAAATATTTATTTTTTGTATCTATAAATTATTATAGTTGTAAGACCAATAGAAAACCCACAGTTTTTTTTTTTTTTTTTTTTTTTTTTTTCTTGAAAAACTATAAGATATAAAATATGCAGAAGAAAACAGTTATTGCTTTAAAGAATAAAAAAATTGATATTTCCACTAAAATAATTGAAAAAAAGAAGAAAAAAAAGTTGTTCAAATATGTAGATGATTTTTTTTTGTTTGTTTGTTTGTAATATGATTAATTTTATCTTGTTTTTATTATGTATCATTCATCGGTAATAGAAGTCACTAAAGAAAACGAACTGAAAAGGTCAAATTGTTTATTATATAGATAGATTATTTTTAGCGTTATTTAATTAAAGTAATAATTCAATGCAGTAAATGAGAATCATTGCAAGGATTCTGATTAACACTTGTTAACCCATGCCATCAAAAAATGGTGCTATTCAAATAATTTTGCAATATATTATATCAAAAACATCTTTCCGTACATTTTTGGTTCATATTCATCTAGAGTCAATCCACATTTTTTATGCATGGGGGGGGGGCTAAGAAAAGAGGTTTCAATTTCTGATCCTCTAAAAATCAAAGACTGTTTTTACTAGTAATTTTTTTGTGCTTTCAATCCATAAGACACTGGGGGTACTCTTGGAATTTTGTCTGCTTTGAAATAAAAGGAAATTTCAAAGCTTCTAGGAGGGGAAGGGTCCTGTTAACAGTGTGTCTATAATCATGGACTTTGTCATTTTTTTACGAAGGGAACAGTTCACACGAGTTATCACATTCTGAAATTTTGAAATACTTATGACTTTACTTTCATTCACTTTCCTTTTGTTTATTTTGTAGGACAAAGCGGCTGGAGATGATGAAGCAATGTTCGTGGATGATAACTTCTGTACAGCTCTGGAGTACGGGTTGCCGCCAACTGCTGGTTGGGGTATGGGAATTGATCGAGTGACGATGTTTCTTACTGATAGTAACAACATCAAGGTAGGCAATTGAAAACAACTTTTATCTACATCGCACTCGGACGCTGTACCATCTTGTACAAAAACCATGAAATGAAAAATCATGAAAAATCATTACTCTATACATGAGTATTGCATTGCAAAAGCATATATGCTATCATCTGTTTTGTGTGTCTGTCTACTAGGTAGTTGAAGAAAAGTTCAACAGGCCATGATAAACTTTGACAATTCCATAGATTGAGTGTTCAAGTCTGAATAGATTTTGAAATACTCATTGCTAGGTGGAGCCTGCTTTTATGCCTAATCAGTGCTTGTGTCAATGATGGTTTTTGCAAGTTAAAATACATATCCAGAGTTTTAGAAATGATGAGAAACTTCAACTTTGCCTGAGAATTAATAAGTACAAACTACCTTTACAGCACATAGAGGGGGTACCCCCTCATCCAACCCACCCTCCAATAGTTTGGAAGAGGCGCATGAAATAGGCATAGTTGTGCATTGCACCACTAGGTGTCATGCTATTCTGAGCTAGTCTACTACATGGCATGATTGACTGACTTGTTTCCTGTGGGCTGTTTTGTTCTTTTCTTTTTTTGTTTTTTTCTTGTACTTGCAAGCATGTTAGGCAATTTTCAAAACTGACAATAAAAAGGGATGTGGAGCTTTTTCTTCTGGGGAATACTGCAACTGAAATTAATATTATTATAATGCTTTGAGAAGCTGTTTCAATTTGCATTTCAAATCTGGTGAAATGCCACATCTTGGCCAATCATGAACCTGGCCAGCCTTCAAGTTGAAATGACAAAAATCTTTCCTCCGGATCAATGGAGATCGTCCTTAGACAATTGATGAGGTGACTGGTTTGTTATAGAGTTCATGCCTGCAAATGTTAACAGAAGATAATGAAATGCTTTTCTGCAGAATTCATGCCCCACTTGCTCATAGAGGATAAGAAAATAATCGTTTGAATGTGTGGCATGGATTGAGGGAACAAATTCAAAATGACCCACGGTTTCATCAGTGAGATTATACAAATACTAATTCATTTGACCAACCCATTATGGTCAGATGTTTTCCATTTGTTTTCATTCATTTGCATTTTCTTTTGGACAATCACTAATGATGCTTGACCTTTTATTAGAAACTATTACTATGGTTAAATATAAACAAAATCTCATTAGAATGAGACCCCAACAACACTTGAACTAATCGGGCAATAGTGGAAATTTTCACATTCATTCTCATAATTCTGTCCAGACAAAAAGAAAAACTGTACTATCATTTACCTGAATATCACTGATGTACCTGTATATATGAATATGTGTTGAAACTAAATTTATTGTATTCTCTACAAAATCCACAAGTGAACATTTTCTGAAGTTGGAAACAAACATCTAAAAGTTTTTTCATGTGATGGATAGTAGTGAGCTAAAAGTCAATAGAATTTTCAAATTAGAAAAAAAGAACATTATTGCTTCTTCTTCTAATTGATATTTTCACAGTATATTTTGTTGAAAATAGTGTCCTTTAACTTTAACCAAGTCTGGACTTTGTTGTTCTTGTAACGAGAGAAAAACAAAAACAATCCTCACCTAATCCCAGGCAGTAAACACTGCGCTGTTCATTTGTCCTGATCCATAAAATCAACATTTTCCTACAATGATTTGAAATCACGACCAAGTGATCAGCAAGCAGCTCTTACCAACTGAGCCAGACTGATAAGTGTTTCATACCTATGAAAATTTGTGACAAATACTTGAGGACCTATTTCATTCTAATTAATAAATGCACTTACGCTAAAAAATATATATATAATTTGTTCTATCATTATATATACTATACAAAAGTTTCAGTTATCCTCTTCGGTCAGAATAGAAGTAAATGTGGAGTTTGGCCCTGCAGCAGCCAGGCCTTTTTCTCGATCACCTCAACTGCTTCATTCAATTTATGCAGTCTAACATTTGTTTGTCTGTTTTTTTTTTATTTCAGGAGGTGCTACTGTTCCCTGCAATGAAGCCTGAAGATGGTCAAGCAGCAGTGGATACAGCAGCTGAGAAGACACCTGCAGCCTAAAACCCAAATCCACAGGAATATCATTTGAATCTCTTCATATTCATAGCAATGATAGCAGCACAGTCATTCTACTTCTCACTCTGTCTAATGAACCTCCCTCTCTCTCTCTCTCCTCGTCCTAAATTCATCTTCTCACTTCCATGTTAGATCACCTCAACTAACCTTTTTGGTGTTTCAATTGATATTTCTTGATTAATCAGTTACTGACCATTTCACATGAATACAATTGATGTCATCAGAGAATTTATTCTGAAAAACTGATACAATTCCAAACTGACATTTTAGATTGGAAAATAAATACAAGATTCTAATTTTTCCTAAACCAATAATAATACTTCCACTTGCTTAATGGCTGCCTTTAGTGGCCATCAAGCACAATGTCAAGTCACTTCCTGTTATAGAATTTATTATAACTAGGACAGTGTCCATTCCGAAGGTGTATATTTGGGAGGGACCAGACATTATGGTATGTTGAGCAACCTGTCATAATAGTCATGTAAAAAAAATTTCCATCTATCACAAGAAGTATTTTGGTTACTTCTCTTCAATGTTGCGAATTTAGATGTGAAATATTGAAATTTAGACCTATAATTTTTAATTTATTTTCATTAGATTTCTTGAGAACCATTGATCCCAAAAACTTGAAACTCAACACTGCACTTCATTGTGCACTGACTAATGCATCTGGCTGAAAGTCAACTTGGAATAATGACCAGTTGAGTAACTGCAGTGCATACATACACACACACACACATCAGGGTGAGCACAAAGGCAGAGCTCCCCACTGTTGTTATTCAGTTGGAAATTGCATCATTCTCCAAGTTGAAGCATTTTTTATGGTATTGTGCTTACAGAAATCTCACCCTGAAGTGAAGTTTTTGCTGTGTTACAATAAAAAAGAAAATACAGAAATTCAATCATAATATAGATAGAATCAATCCCAAGTAATCCCTAACACAATGCTGGAAACAGGATTAGAAACATTTTAAGTGATACAAGTTACCCATGATTGTAATTCATGTGATTCCTTTCCTTTTAATTTTTGTTGCTAATATAACTATTTGATATTCGCAACATACTTCAGTTTCTCTTGACTTTCTTGTAAGATATTTTGCCTTTTAAAGAGTTCAGTGTTACACCCTGTACTATGGATCTGATTATATATAATGATTATTACTGCTTTAGAAAAAAAAAATCTTTTATACATTGATGAATTTCTTGTCTTCATTTTGCTTGCTGTTGCATTTGATAACTTTGGAGGGAATGTTGAATGCAACCCTTTGTTTGATCCATTGAACTATTTTCTTCTCATTCTTTTACCTGTTCTGTACCATATCCTTTAGAAGTTGTAACCATCAATTTTTCCTCATCATGCCACTCTGATCAGTATTTGCACTATATTCCTCCAATCGTCTTACTTGTTCATTAAGAAAATTGACATGCTAAGTACAAATCATCCAATCTGGCCTAGCATAGGTATTGAACACTCCATGAGAGCTACTTGTTAGAAAAAAAGGAGATTGGATCAACAGCTCAAAAAGAGGAAATAGAAATTCTAAAATGCTGGCTGGGTGTTCTATCAGCCATGACCATGTGGATGAAAGAACTGGTAAAGCTCATCTGGTTCCATGGAAGCCGTGAGATCAATCCCTGGGTCAGGAATATACACTGTCCAATTGGAGAGGTGGAGTGAGATCATAATGAAGAATTGATACCGTGTATGTAACTATATGTGATCAAAATGAAATTAGATATATGCAAGTGCAGGATGTCCCATTGATTTGTTCCTTTTAAGGGAAGTAACTTTGTATCAACTGATATGTTTTCATATCTAGAAACTTGGAACACTTGAAAAGTTCAAGGGAGATAAATCATTTCCCTTACAACCAGTACAGAAAAGAGAAAAATCTTTGGGATACACTGTGTATAGGATGGAAATTAAATTACGAAAAGGAAAGATGATACAAATATCATACTGCTGATGTTATGATTAGGGGGCCTATGTATGGACAGTTTTACAGCTTGGATGAGTTGCAATGAGTCTTGCATATGTGGTAGATAAGAATTCTGAAATTTCCCTGGAAGGACACTGGTAAAGGAATGAGCATACTCCTATGGTTCAATAGTATTCAGTTTGATATTCTCAAAGGATTATCAAATGTGATTACAAAGACAAGGAAGCTGGTCCAAAAGAATTGATGCATATCAATAAAATCCTCAAAATTACTAAAAAAATATTCAATTCTCATTAGAGAAATGCTTTGTGTCCAAAATATTCTGAGAATCCATTTAGATATTGAGTCTCATTTTCAAGATAAGAGACGTATTACAAGTTCTGAAATGATTATGAGATGCTTTTTTGACTGTGGTGCTACCATTAATTCCTGGTAGGGTATGTCTGCCTTGAAAAATGGTTAACAAATGATTTACACTTTCTTTTTGGAAATAAAATGAGTTTCAGTATAAATCATTGTTATGAATTTGTTTTATTTTGCTATGTACATTTACTTTTCATATACAGTGTATGAGGGTGAATCAATAAATCCATAGCTTGCCAAAGTTATCACCCGAATTTTGATCTGAAATTTTCACTGTTTAATGTTCAGTCAATACGAATAATGAAGTACTGGATTAAGTGCATTGACAAAGAAAGGAATTGTATTGGGGGAAAAAATGCTTTTTTTCATCCCTCAGCTTATTGATGTACTATTGTAAATTGGAGCAGCTACATTTATTTTTTTTTTCTCTCATTTTATCAAGTACACGAATTGCTCAACTGAAGGACTTGCCCAAAGCTTAGATGTCCATGCATTAATCATATAAAGCCCCCCCCCCCTGCAGTCTGAGAGTGAAGCATTCAGAAAGCAAAAATGGCATAAAGCAAAGAAGCTATTACCATTAATTCATATGGGGAAGAATTTGAGCATTCCCAGACCCCTTTTATGTCTGCAGGTTTTGTTATGAATTAAAAACCTGTCACCCCCCCCCCTCCACACACACACACACGCTACAAAACCTGGTTATATGAGCTTAACTTTCTCCACCCCATCTAAAAGTACTTAAGGTACGTCAATAGGACAACATGAAATTGGACTGAGGGAAAAAGCAACAAGATTTAGTGAAAAAAATTCAAAGGATTAAAGAAGAATTAACTCCTAATGAATACACAGTTTTTACATCTGTAAATTGAATTCAAACTGAACTGTCAAAATTTTGATGTAAAAAGACTGGAGTTCTTTCGAAGAAATAATGTTACAAAACAACTTTAGATCAGAAGTTGAGGCACTCTTCTCATTTTTATTAAGGAAAATCTGTCTATAAGAATCACATTCTAATTCATATTCTCTTAAAAGCTGCCTTTCAGCTCTGTCAAGTCACTTCACTTATTTATATTATGATAATTTGCTTATCCCTCTACTTTTCTTATCAAGAACTAATTATTAGACTTAATACATTTAGTATAAAACTGGTAAACATAGAATAAGTTTTTTTTTTGTTTCTTTTTACCTAGAAATGCTCAAAAAAAATTTTCTATGTAAATTAATGGTATTTTTTTTCCCTCTAATAAGATTACTCAGAAACCAGTGGCCCAATTGTACTAGAAATTGCTTTATTCTCCAAGTTAGCATAATACTGTTAACATGCTACAACAAAAATTGCACTATAATAAGCCATTTTTGCTGTGTTACAGCAACATAAAAAAAATCAGATCATAATATAGATGAAATGAACATATTAAATGTATGTATATATATATATATATATATATATATATATATATATATATATAAAGTGAATGTGCATAAGTGCCCAATGAACCATTTTGAAGTTATATATTTTTCAGATCTACAATGCTCATCTTGACCTATTTTCAAGCTGGAACACTCTGCATTATAATTCATAAGTGTTCAAGCTTCAAAATAAAATAAAACCTGAGCATTGTACTGCTGAAAATAAGTCATGTTACATCTAGCACGTATTCATCAAAATGCAAAATTAAAATAGTTTAAATAAAATGTTGTTTCTACAATTTAAAGCAAGTGTGTGTAAAGTTGATTTAGTTAATGTTATCATGAATATAAACTTATCAAGCCACTCGTAATTTGAAATTAGGAAAAAAAAATTTTATGTACTATCCGAGAGCATGGAAAGTCACTTTAAAAAAAAAAAAAAAAAAAAAAAAATTGTTCAGATTTTGCTGATTATAGTTCAATCTATCCTCTTTCATTGCAGAAAATTAAAAAAGTCATCATATACAAGTTGGCTGAACTGTCACAGAATGTGCTAGATTTCAGATAATCTGTCAGAAGAATTCTGAATATTAATAAATCAAAGGATTATAATGTCTGAAATCTTAATGATACTTTTTCCAGAGATAACTCTGAAAATTTCAGCTTGATTGAACAAACAATTCAGAAATTACGATAAATTGAAATTTACCAAAATTTGCATTTCACAAGTCATAAGCATGGTTTTGCCAACTTTGGCACTTCAAAACCTTCATACTTGAGGAAATATCTAGCTGAAATTTAGTAGCCTTGTAGTTTCCTTTCCAAATAATTAAATTCTGGCTTTATTTTACCACTATCCTCTGTGGTTTAGAAGTTATGGGTTCTTCAGTTTGGGGGGGAAATGGCTACTTGGGAGGATGAGTCAGCTCATTTTTTTGCCAGTCGTATAAACTAAACTAAAGTCATTAAATGGCTTACTTGTGTAGGAAACTACAGGGATACTTAATTCCAGCTAGATATCATTTTAAATAGCTTAGTCATGAAGTGCCATATTTATCAAAATCATTCTTGATGCCCAAGGTTGTATATCTAAACTAATTTCATTTTGTTATAATTTCTGAATCATAAGTTCAATCAAACTGAAATTTTCTGAATTTAATTTGAAATGTCACCTACTGAAACTTCATCAAAATATAAGATAGTGCCCATTATATATATATATGTATGTATGTATACATACATACATACATATACACTCACATAAAATTAAATACTCAAAGATCCAGTGATCCTGAAAACAAATCAATTTTCAACATTTCACATTATTGAGATTCTTCTATAAAATGTCCAAGAATGATTCAAGTAGTTTATCAAATTTTAAAATTTTATTGAAAATATCCATCTTTTTAAATAACCATTTAGTTCACTTTCTTTTTTTTTTTTTTTTGAATGACAAAATTTCAATTTCAAAATATTTCACAAAATAATGAACACACCCCGAAACAAAAAACACCTAATTTCATAAATAAACAGTCAATATAAAAAGAACTTTTTTTTCAAGTAAAACAAAGATAATGATATTAAACAATAATGACATCCTGTATACGTATGGGATTAGAGAAATAAAAGCACTATTTATGGCCTCCGCAGTTTTTAGCGTAAAATGAATAACCAATAAGTTGAAAATTTCACAAACTGATTAAAAATATTTCCATTGAAAGTTTAATTTATTCATATTTTCTATTAATAATATTATAGTCAATATACATCTTCTACCTTCAAGTGTATAGTCATGTCCTCAATTGCATAATGCATAAAGGGTATCTATCTCTTGATTCACAAAGTTAGGAACTTTTTTATCCAAATTGCCAAGTTCAGTCAGAATTTATCTACTCTATATTGTCAAGACTTTCTGGTATATGTAACGACCAATAAAAAAAATTCAAAGAAATAGCATAGAGAATGCTTAAGAGCTTAAATATATTAATGTCTAAAAACATTCTTGAATCACTTATGATTGTTTTCCATCTAAATATATTTGCTGAACAATACCCTTTCATTGTATACTGGTTGATTAGAATTCATATCCTCATCTTGGTTGTGTTAGTCATAATGTTCCAGCCAATGTACAAGAGGGCTGGAGAGTACAATGTGATTATAATAATCATGGAACATTATTATTATTTGAAGTTCATTATTAAAATCAAGTTGCCTAAGTAAAGAGAATTTCAGATTATCATTTTAAAATTTAATTATTTCAAAATGTTTCAATATTTCTATGCATTTGATTTGAAAAGGTTCAATAAATACTTCTGATGTTCAGTTCATCAAAAGAAATAATTTGAAAATCAATCAAACCTAAACAGAGGATAAGATGGAAACAGCTCATTGAGAGAACTTTGAAGTGAAAACCGACCTATGGAAGAGACCATTTGACAAGTAACAGATAGATTAGAAGAGATCAAATATAAAGACTTGAACTAACGAATAACAAGATGTCAGAATAAAATAATGGTAGTTTAAATGATTTGGGGGTTTTGTGATAGAAGACTAAAAGCTGTCAATTAATCCAAAGTAGATAGATTACTAGAATCTGCACGTGAAATAGAGATAACCTGTTACCTTTAAAAGGAAATAAGGATTACCTCCCACTTGAAAGAAAAACAGTTTGTTATGGCTGTGAATAAATTAAATTGTTTTTATTTGCACCATTTTTAAAATCAAGTGGGCAAGTGTTCTGTTGTTGTCGTTCAAAAAAGGAGATAATTCTTTGTTCATCTTAAGGTAAATGGGGGGGTGTTCTCCATTTTACGGATGAATCCCAGGAATCAACCACGGAGTATTGCGTGTTAAAATGAAGCATACGTAGATTAAACGAATACTAATCCACCAGTACCATTTTAGTAACCTTGTTGAAACATAATGGCAAAACTGATCACCAAAAAGTGTAAAAGGAAATATCTATTTTCTCAAGCAACAGTAGCTATTAAAAGGAGCAGACTCGATAGTGAAATGCAGATCTGATTGAAAATGAAACAATGCGACATCTGCAAGCACACAAAAGATGCAGTTAGGTTAGGTTTGTTTGATTTAAACTCTAGGAATTTATCTCCAACAAACCAAGCATGGACAGAGAAAAAAAGTGAGCAATACAAATGGCAGTGGTATAAAAACTATCACTTTGAAATCTATATCAGCTCAATCAGCAGATTGAAAAAAAAAAGTGGTATTATAAAAGCTCCCCGAAACTGGAAATCTGACTATCAGAAAACTAAACCTTAGTTTAACATGATTATGTCTTCAAAAAATTCCTTTACCAAGAATTTCTATAAATTCAAACCATCAGTTATGAGTGAGTGGGGGGAGAGTGAGAGAGAAAAAGAGTGAGTGATTAAATTAGTTTAACACTCCAAGCATTCTTTTGTTCAGACGGCCTGGACATTTAAATACATTGAGCTGTCAGTCTCATTCCACGACGGTGGTACAAGAAGTAATGGGGGAGTACCAAGAAGCAAAGGAAACGTAATTTTGAAAAAGCTTCGATACAGAGGCTCATGGTGATTATTTAAAGGATTTAGGATTAGGGTTATTCATTGATTAGAGCAATTATCATTGATAATAACTGATATCTTAGCTTCTCCTCTCATATTTTACCACAACCCGTAATCCCACATCAAATTAACTGAAAAGTGAAATGAGCCATCTTTCGATAAAAAAAAAATCAACCAACATTTTAGAAAAAAAACAAGAAAACAATTTGGGCAAATATAAAATTTCCAAATAGTTCATCCTTTGAGAAATCCTTTTTTCTTACTTTTTCACCCATTTCATGAATTTCTTTGTCAAGTAGAGAATAAAGGCAGTACTGCTACATATTTGTTCATACAAAATCAAGAACACATAATATCCTTTGAGTTCATAAATAGTCAAACATGTTCATATGGCATGCAATAAGCTCAGCTTGTATTTAAGCTTCTAATTCCAGGCAAATTACCTGAGTAATCAAACATTATTCTGAGGTAGTTTCATGAGAAGCTACTCAGCAGAAATCAGCAGTGTCCATTACACAAATCAATGGTGAAAATAAATTTTGATACTTATTCTAGAAAGCAATGTTTGAAGACTCTTAACATTTCTACAATAGGGTATGTTCAATTGAGCAGCTATCATGAAATAATCGATAACATACAAGTCTTGAATGCATTCTGAGTTCTATCCTCATTTAGTACTCCATGAATATAGCCTAATGCTAAAATTGTATTAGTTATACAAATACATAAATTTTTCATACAAAAAATATCTAAGCTCTTAAATCATTATTTTTGTCAGCAATAGTGATATTATTGATGGTAGCTAAACAATAGTTCAATGTAATTAACTGAAAACATTGTGCCAAAGACCTACAATAAAGTACTTGACTAAGAAAGTTAATAAAGCAATATGCACATCATTTTTAATACAACTTATTCTTTTAAAAATGAAATAGTTACTGAAAAAATAAAAATGTTTTTCTAGAACTTGAACCATTGAACTGGTTATTAAAACTGTTTGCAACTTTCAGCCAATTTTATCTCTAACTTACAAGAAGCTGAACCTCTTGTGCGAGAGAGTTATAGCCCAGACACTCCAGAGAGATCATTATCAATTTACTTTATTTCATCTTAATTTTTTTCATTGCAACTTACTCAGAACATCAGTCTATGGAAGTGAGTAAACAGTGCAGATTGAAAATAAATGATAAGTTCAAGATGAGATTCAAACTCAAATTCTTTTTGCCAAGGGAAACCTGGTTATCCATACCAGTTGCTCTGCTACAAGAAGTTTCACAGCAGACAGAATATCAAATCTAATCCTTAAACTTACGGTCTAATTTTCTTTGATCGCTCAATATCGCCACATTTGATCTTGTTTTTATGTACACAAGCAGAAGTGATATTATCTTGATTCTATATTTTCTCATTAGCATTGTCAACAAAAATTAATTATGGTTGACAAACCTTCATTTAATAAAAAATAAAATCAAGATAATATTACTTTAAAAAGATGTTATGAGAATTTGCATAAGGTAAAAAAAACCATGTTATTCAAATTCTACATTTTAATAATCAAGATAGAGAATTGAGGGTACTGCGTTTGGAATAGAATATGCTGTACAGTAATGATTAACATTAGTTTCACAAGACATTGGTAGTAAGTTCAATGCTCACTAAGAGCTCACTAAATCGGTGCATAAGTCAACCAAGATAGAGAAGGCCCAGTTTATCACTATTCAAGCAATATAACCCGTTCAGCACAGCTGTTTAAGCACTGAAAAGCAGCAATTTGTTGAACCAATCAGTGAAACAAAACTTTTTTTTTTAAATTATCAACAAAAAATAAACCAATCTTTCATTTTTTTAAAGCTACAATTTTTGTATCGTTTTTTATTACAAATGTAGGTATTTTTTATATTTTACGATAGATTTTGTTTTTTATTGCAACTTGATTAGTAGGCTAGTCTAGTATGAAAAAATTAATTGAAAATATTAATGTTGTTTACTGAATAATTCAAACAAAGCGGTGTTGAAAAAAAGAAGAAAAAATAAGCCTAAAATTACCTCATGAAGTTCAAAACCTTATATTTACGATTGTTTAATGTTTTGGTTTCTTTAGTTAGTAGGAGTAAACTTTTTTTTTTCTGTTTACTTATGCATGGGTTGACTGCCTTAAATGAGTTGTGATAAACAAACAATTGAAAAATTAAGAAGCTAAACAGAAATCAAAAATCAATAATAATGATTGATCTTAGTGTAATTTTTATTTAACATTAGATTGGCAGAATTTTGATCGCTATAATGCTTTTTCTGCGGGAAGAACAATCTTCCCTCAATTCATTTTTACAAATACTACAGGTAAATGAAAAACAGATGAAACGATGAATTAAACATATCAATTAATCAATCACAAAAGTACAAGAAAATTTTTTTTTTCAAACCTTTCTCAATAAAAGTAATGTTGGGCAGGACGTTTTTTGTTTTGTTCTGACGATCGTTTTTTTTTTTTTTGTTTTTCACCACTTAATTTGACAGTAGATTTTTAATCTCACAATTATCTCCTATCGATTTTTAAAGAATTTTCGATATGGTATGCAGTAGAAATTTGAGTGATAAATATTTTATAGCTAAATTTTTGAACAATTCTGTACGTTATCGTTTCTAATATTCAAAAAAATTTTCCTTATATGATATTTTAAAAATATTTTTATCATTATTCTATTAATTAAAAAAAAACTATTAGCAAAAAAAGAACAAAAAAAACACTACCTCTAGAATGAATAGCTCACACACACACACACACACACACTCACACACAGAGTGTATTCATAAGGTGGACCGAGTATGTCTTGGCTAGCCCTGTTGTTAGTCTTGAAACTATATACTTGTGCTGGAAAGTCTTGGGGTTGAATTAACTGGTGCTGAAACAGCCTGTGCTAGAAACATGTCACTTCATTGTCAGCACTAAACTGGCGACAATGGAACATACCTAACCCAACCAAGTTTAATATCTTTTTCCCTTCGATTGAACCAATGCAAAAGTGTTAATATTTTGTGTCAGTATAAATCTAACCCCATCAACCTTGATGAAAAAACTGGAGTAAATATTTTAATTTTCAATCTTTATATAAGCTAGCAACTGAGATTGATTGAATTAATTATACAAAAATACACAGTAAGCCAGAAATTTAAGGTTAGTGAGCGATTAGGATGGGGACTGCAACATAACAAAAGGATTTGAAGATAGTTGAAGAAAATGAATGAAATAAGTAACAAATTATTGCTAACTGAATAAAGGATGAACGTAACAGCCTGAATGTTGAAAAAAAACTTCCTATGATGATATCCAATTTCTTCAAAAACTACAATTTGATTAATTCATATAATATAACATTAGTTTTAGTTTGAGATTTTAGAGAACAAATGAAATACAAAAATGACCGATTTGATGTATTAAAATGCACATCATAGAAATCACAATAAATGCTTAATGCAAACGATCAAAATTCAATACAATTAAATTGGGAAAAAGACTCTTTTTAACTTTCGACAATATTCTTCAGATTTTTTTTCGTTTGTTTTGGATATGTACTGGAGATAATTCATCAGAGAAATGGAACTGTTAAAATGCTACCATACGTCAGGAAATTCTTTACAATTTCCTGATAAAAATCATTGAATTCATCAAAATCTAACATTAAAGACCAAATTAAATACAAGTCATAAAAATATAGTAACATTTAAGATCTGCCAGTTTCAATAATTAATCATCTGCAAGCAATTTTATACTCTAACAAAATTATAAAATCACTTCAGGGCCATTGAATAAGGGAAAGATTTTTTCTTGTAAAGCCATAATTGCTGCTGTTTTGGAGGAAGTTAAACTAAGATTCTGCTGAAAGCAATAGTCTTCATCGTATCACCTATAATCTGGGACTTCCTCCAAATAATGCAGTCTTATGTAGATCTTATTTAAAGCAAAGCCAAAACATTTTCTATCTATTGGATGTCTTCAGAATCCATCCTCTTCATTGTCAACTACAGCTTCTTTTACTGAATTGTAATGTTCTCCAAGGCCATATTCATGACGATGATATCTACAATATAAAAGGGAAACATAAAAATTGACCATAGAATGATTAGCATGTGCAAACAAAAAATCTTTTTTTCAACTAGAAATCACTCAGAGAGTGCACACCACTGAAAAACTATTGTCAAAGGAGATAATTATACATGGATCCAGCCACAAATTTAATCAGTTCTTCCATAGCTCATTGCCCACCCTTCCACAAGATATCAATCAGACAGTCATGAATGAATACATAAATGTAGGTGGGAGGGGGGTGAATCATATTTTTCAAATCAAAAAAAAAAAATTCCTGTTTCTGCCACAAAATTCAACAAATTTTCCTTCAACTTGTTGCACATCCTTCAACAAAATTTAATTGAAATCCATTGAACACTTTTGGAGATATGTGAACAAACAGAAAGACAGAAAAAACTAAATATATATACAACCCCAACTTCTTTAGTAGAGGTAAATGAGGTTTATGATATGAACTCCACTTACAGACCAACGATCTTTACAAAATAATCGCTTGAAGGAAAAAACACCTTTACTAAACAAAACTGCAATACCTCAAGCTGGATTAATATTACTAACAATGATTTCATGGTGCATCAACAATAATATGTCATATTTTATTATTAATTTGTTGTTGAATATATAATGATTAAGTCTGCTATTATATGACCTAATGCAAAATTTCTGATTAAAAAAGATGTATTTTTACCAAACCTAAAAATTTTCGTTTTTTAATATGAACTGAATAATGACAAGGTAAGTAATTACACAGCAACTTTTTTGATCCAGAGTAATTAGTATCATTTTCTGATTGATTCGACCAGTACAATGACAACTTATTTTCAATTGGACAACAGGCAAATTTACACATTGTTAATCACATAATGTGAGAAAAACAATTACATATGGATATCACTAGACAAGCCAAAAAAGCAAAGTTTGGAGGGAATAGCCATTTTCAAGGGAAGAAAGACTTGCCATCACTGTTAATAATTGAACAAAAATTTGGAGTCATTTAGATAAAAAAATTCCCTCAAAGAATAAATTCTATTCATGACGTCACTGGCGTTTCCCATGGGAAGACATCTAGAATCAACTAAAGCAAAAAAAAGCATCTAGATTCTCCAGAACCTAGATTTTATTATTGAAATTCCTGCAGAGTGCACTGAGTACAATTTGATCCGAAGTAGAGAGCCAGGGAGCAGCACTGATTCTAGACAGAAATGCTGATCCAAATGTAAACTAAAAAGCACTCAGAGAGCACATACCAACACCAACATCATTGTCACTAACGACTGAATAAAAATCAGTCCGTATACAGCTACGATGCAGGGGAGGTAACTGCCAAAAATTCCTGGATCCGCCCCAAAATTGAACCAGATCTTCCTTAGCCCATGGCCCACCCTTCTACAAAATATCATTGTAATTCATTTAGAATTTTTGGAGATATTGTGTGGACAGACTGACAAACAAGAACGGATGCCTCTTTCAACGTCATTAACACGGGAAAATAATCTCATCATTTTTAACGGGTCCTTAATCCTGAACTCTTATCAATCTTTTGTACGTATCAGACGGCAGCAAGTCCGTTATCGATCCTTGGTTATATCGGGGATATGAGCGCAAACAAAACGATATGAATAAATTTCTTAAAAACTTTCTTATCATTCCTGTTTCTTTTTTTATAATTTCTTTTTCCCTTTTTTTAAGCAACTATTTTCCACAATTAATTTTCAATAATCGACTTACATTCTTATTTTTCCTGTTCTTTCTCTTGACAGATTTCAGGGTGACCAGTAACTTAAAAATCTGTCCAAATGACCAGGCATAGTTTGAACCTGTTTTGACAGCATATGGGCCTGCTCAAATATGTCTAGACGTGGCCAGGTGTGTTCAGTAAGGTACGTATGCCTGATATTGGCATTTATCATTCTGACAAGGATGGATTTCCCCGGACATATTTTTGTAATTTTCAGATGGTTAATTTAAAACCTGCTCCATGGAAATACAGGCATGTAGGGATGCTAAATGTCAACGTAAGGCATTCCATCTCCAGATGTTAGTGTTTTGCATCCTCAAATGCCAAGACTTCTCCCAGATTTTATTAATTTTTAAGCAGTTACTCCAAAATATGTCACACATCTGGACACATCCAGACATATCCGAACAGGACAGTCAACAGTCCTACTAGGCCCCTGTACTTTCAAGACATTAACTTTTGGCTCCTTAATGACAATCCATACATAAATAATCTCGTCATTTCTGACGGGTATATTCCAGTTTATGATATCATAAAGACTATAGAGGACATTCTCTTATTTATTTAGCAAATCTCTAAGTACAAAGAATATGCATTTTATGTTCTTTCATTTCTATGTTGAATATAATGCTTCCTACACTTTCCACATCATAAGCACTCTTCTGTTACAAATAAAACTAATAATCAAGAGATCCACCAACTATTTTATGGATATAGAATTTTTCTACACATGCTGATCAATGAAAATTAAGAAGCGTCAAGATTGGAAAATATTCGTCACAGCTAGAATTTAGCCACAAATAACTTTATTTTGCTTTTTCCAATCTAGGCATCACAAAATCTAAGTAGTAGAAACAGATACTGATGCTTGTTTATCAAATTGATATAAATTCATATTTCAATAAACTACTTTTAAGTACTGTGAATAATAACTTCTCTTCTGTGTATTAACAAAATTACTCTTTGCAATATGCTGGGAATGAAGAATATACACCATGAAATTTCCGCACAACCTGCTAATTTATACAATTCAACAGACATCCAACAATATATTCAATACTGTGTTGAAAATTTGATTTGTCAAAAAAATATTTTAAAGGTAAACTCACATTAAGACTATGGGAGATTGGTTATAATCTTCTCCAACCTGTAAGATGGCTCCTTCAGCTTGAATTACCTTGATTGGAAGCTTCAAAACATGGGATAAAGCTGTAATCTGAAAAGGATATACAGTAACAGGTTTAAAGGGAGACACATTTGTGAAGGGTTTTCTGGTTATTATGAACTAGACAATATTATCATACTTGTTTGTATGCAATACCATTACAATTCTGATTATTATTTATTCTGTTCATACAATTCATCCTTTCTCTTCTCCCTCCCTACAAAAATCTAAAAATTCAGTCATAGTAGTAGACCATAGCAATATAGACAGAGAGCAAAAGCAATCGATAATAATAATAATAATAGTAGTAGTAGTAGTAATAACAGATATATTCATTCAATTTGCTTTTGCGTGTTATTCTAGTTGATATAGATGATAAATAAATTTAACAAAATTATATACTTTAATTGCAGAAATTGTACACAAGAATAATGATATCAAGGTTGATAACATCAGGAGAATTTCAACAGGTCCAGCTAGTTATTATTATTAATTGGCTATCCACAACGAAAATCTTTTATAAATTGCTGAGGAATTTTTTTTGAAAAACAGAATAGAACATAAATACCAACTCATTTCATTGTCACTAAGGATTGTCCCAAAATCTTAGTAACAGCTGCCATATTTCTTTGAAGGAAAGAAAATAACTCAAATAAAGTAACGCAAAGAAGACAAAGCAGAACAAACTGTATAAGAAGAGGATGAAATTAACTTACTTCCATTTGACCTCCCCAGGTAGTTGTGGAAGCAACGTCCTGGCAGTATTTCTTGTATTCTTCTGCAATTAATGAAAATAAATGATATTCAGACTAAATGATAGATAGGTTTTAGAGTTCCAAGTTAACAGTAAAATACAAGACAAAATAAAGAAAAATACAAAAACTCCCTATTTTTTATTCAACCATCCTATAGTATGAAAAATCAATTAGACAAATACTGGAGGAATAAAAAATTCACAACTGGTTTGGCATCAGATGGGCTGGAAGCTGAATATATATTGTAACAGATGGTTTCGACCTTTAGAATACAACATAAAGAATTGGATGAATTACAGCTCAGTAGCATCCAAAATCATGTCAGGTATTATAGGTACGATTGCTGACTAGAAACAAACAATCTTTAAAATCATCATTTCATATCAACACTTTGTTCTTGTTGAAATTTAAAACATACACATGGAAGTAGGTACTGATTTGACAATTTTGTAAGTAAATTCTATCTTGTTTGGAATACTAATACTAATGAACGTGTTAATAAATCTAGCACCCAAAAGAAAAATTATGAATCACCGCTACCCTTATACACTTCTTTCGTGTAAATTATTAAGCCGCGGTGGTGATAAAATTGAGTTACCTTGATGAAAATGCTACTAGTATGGCCTGAACCATAAATTCACAATTTTTTTTTTCTAACTTTGAGAAAAAGAGGGTCAGAAAATTTCTCAAAAGAAACAGACTAATGTCTTTGAGCAGTATGCTGTGTTGGGGTTGATTAATTAATCGAAAAATTGGAAAAAGTGGTGATCAGTGAATAAGTTACTTCTCTCACATTTTGATCCCTGAAGTCTGAATTTAGAAAAAAAAAAACAACAATCATGAATCAATTTAGAATAAGCTTGCATGGTAAATTGAAGCCCCAACTAAAAACTTATGGAGGGGTTAAAAGACAGAGTACAATATTTAGAAAATACTCCAGTATCATGAGAACTGAACCTTTTTTAGGCTAATGCCCGGCCTACTTCCAACACACTCTGCTACCAACATTTGGATGCTGTCTAAAGATTCATAAGATCTTATGACCAAGATCATCAAGGTACCGTCTGCTTCTTTATACCATTTCTCAGAGTAATAGAGTTTCTTGGTATGGAGTCACGTCTTTTGTCGAGAGAACACAAATGACCTCTGCAGCCAGAATTTGAACTCAATTCAAAGATTCCATTTGATATGCACACAGTTCAACCTGTCTCAAATCTCAGTGGTGGTACTATTCACCTTTGCAACCATTCTATTGGCCCTTTCAGTATTAGATCTTACTTGAACCCCCAGTATTCTGACACTGTCTTCACTGCTAATGATTTGTGCTCTCTCAAAATGAAGAAAAATAAAAATTTGCACCTACCTTCAGTGTAAAGTGAATCTCCATCAGGCTTTGTCATAAAGGGCATAAAATCATCTGGGTGAGCCAGCATATAAGAGGCAGCATCAGATCGAAGGCTTTCATTTGTACCCTTGTATTAAGAAATAAAATGAGAATTCATTAAAGCATGTATCAATTTTTTTATCAACATCAAAAGAACTTAGTCATTATTGAGGTTTTGAGGTGGTGGAACAAAAATAAAGAATCACACCAAGTTGAATCTTAGGAGGATTATTATTTTTTTTTTTTCAGCAACATCATTCAATTTTTTTTTTATTCCTCAACCAAAATTACCAGTAAATTATTTCTTGTAAATTACCAAATAACTTAAGTCAACATTTTAATCATGGTTAATACTGTCAGCTAATCATAGTGAATTAAAATTAGATATGTTTCAAAGACTCCAAAGATAGATGGAAATTCACTAGGCAGTTAAATATAAGATTGGTTAATGTTTGTTTTTTTCTTTTCTTTATATAATTTTGTGAATGATGTCCAAAAAACTTTTAAAATGCATTTCCGTAAGGGTATAATCGGTCGATTTCCTGACTGCAGCTATAAAACGGTGATAACTCTTGTTAGCCTTAAAATGAAGTTAAAATGATTATCTCCCTTTTAAAAATAGCGCACAAATAAAATAAATAAGAACAACTTCTTTTTCCAAAAAACCTTAATGCCTCACACACACATTCGATGTTAAAAACAGAGCACATATAAAGACAGCTCAACAACGTTATAGCTTTGAATAAATTGAAGTATGTTATCCTTTCAAAGCAAGATATAATTCATTTCACGGCTAACAAGAGTTATCTCCATTTTATGGACATATACTAAGAATCTACCATTACAATCATGATATAAGCCAAAAATTCTTCATTAAGTTTCATTAAGTCAATAAGTCTGAAAAGTATTGATTCACTTAACGTAATACAAGTTATGATGTATACAGAAAAATAAAGAGGAATGGTTTGCTTTCAAGTTCATACCAACAGTTCATGTTACTACAAGCAGTAGGTTAGAACGACAATCCAAGAACCAAGGAATTACACAAGTTCTAATTAAATCTAGATTAGTAATGGAACAGGAATACTTCTGGTTGGATGGTCATTTTGTATTATTTATTTGGGACAGTGATATTTTCAATTGCAACATAAGTCAACAGTTGTAAGACCAGGGGAAAATGTTAAGACGAGATTTGAATTGGTTAATGGTGTTTGTCAGGGATTAACTGAGCCAAAGAGAGTGGTTAAAGGGAGATAAACAGTGTGTGTAACAAAGAATGAAAGCTGTTATCTTAATAAATGGGGGGGGGGTAATAAAAGAGAAAGAAAAAGAATTTTTACGCCACATTATTCCTCTTTTTAAAGATCAATTCTCAGGATAAAAACAGAAAACAAAAGAGAAAGAAAGAAGACTAAACAGTATTCATAACTAATGTTTAATTATATATATATATATATATATATATATATATATATATATATATATATATATATACGTGGTACAAATCAGGTTAGTAGTATAACATAATATAATAAGATATCAATAATATAAAGCCACTTCTAAAATGTAATGGATTTATTTCATAGAGTGCTCGATACATACAACTTTTTACTCAGGGAGTTAAGTTGTTTTAGGGTAGAGCTGGAAATAAATAGTAGAATGTGGATTCGCTACACAAACTAGCTCATTTTTCTGCCCTCTTCAGGCCACATCACGTGAATGATTGTCTATGTTTTATTTTGGGGGAATTTGGTGAGAATGTTGTGAGTGTGGTAGTGAGTGGTATGGGGATATTCATTTTGTCAAAGGGCGTGAACTCGATATAGGGGTCATCTCTGCAACTATGCTTAGTAGTAGTCTGGGAGTAGTTTTATTGTGACCTGGGTATCTTGGCATTGGGTCTTATTGCCCCTGTTGATATCCTCTTTAGCTCTATATATATGCATAAATTGTTTATATTGAATTTATTTTGAATAATCTCTTATTACACAGTGAATGTATCGTTTGGCCAAAACAACATATCAAATTAAAAAACGGGGCTGCTGCAGGTTCAATTAGCTCATAGGTAAGAGCAACACCAAGTTGAAGTGGCTACCCTCCCAGTCTATTGTTTATTCTACTTACGTTGTCTAGGCCAAATGATATATTCACTGTGTAATAACGGAGATCATTTCAAATAGTAATTCAATATATATAATATAACGCAATTTATAATAATTCTGTTGGATCATATATCCTTTTCTTAATAATAATGATAATGATGATGATGATAATGATAATAATAATAATAAATATGAATATAGGTCAAACATTGTATATACCATGTAACAGTTTTTCAACAGTCTGTCGTCTCTCTTTTTTACTCTTTTGACAGGAAAAATAAATTTCTCTTCCAATATCTGGTCAGCCAGTTCCATGAGGTAAATAATGTTAAAACAGCTCACAATATGCACCATGTGTTGAACATAAACCAAAGAAAATATGTACTTACTTTGATGTTACGCTGAGATAGTTGATGAGACACTGCATTGTATAAACTGAAAATTAAAAGAAAAGAGGTTTAGGCAAACATTGAATATTGCATCATCAGTATAAAACAGGGTTACCAAATTTTGTTTTGGCCATTTGGAAAAATTTTTTTTAAAAGTCTATAAGTATAAAAGAAAAAAAAAATCATTTTTAATTTGAAAAGAAAAAAAATTTACAAGGAGTTCCTGAAAAGAAACCCACACTTTCCTATAGAGCTAGTAGAATTGCTTCATCGGATCATGAGTAGAATAAGCACTCCAGATTTGATCCATCTAAAATATTCAAATTTTGAGTAACACCAGCTGATGTCATGTAGTACACCAGAAGTCATCAAACATCAGACCTGTGTATCTGTTAATTCAACCATACACTGCTTGGATATTGGGTCAAATTAAGTAACAAGATAGCAACTGACCTAGCAAGCAGCAGGCAATGGCTGCTGCTGGTGATAACAGCTTTACTTGTTTGTCTGCCACCACTTTTATTTACCAAGGCCAAACGGAGTGAAATGAGGGTCAGAAGATTGTGTTGCACCAATCCATAGATAATCCTGTATTTTCTAATGGGTACCAAGCTAGTAAATTAATAATTACCGCTTGCAATTTATTTTCAAGGTAACACCTTCAATTGTTTTTTGGAAAAATTAATAATCACTGCTTGTAATTTCAGGACAACAGTCATTAGAGTATGGAATGCAAAAACAAGCAATACTACTATCTCTGTGGGAGAGACTACAACTTAACTGAATAAACAAATTTTCAATAAATTCTGATCTTGAATTTTTATGCTAAAAGTCAGAAATACAAAACTATCTCTTATTTTGATAATATATAATCATTTGTTTTTAGCTTTTGCATTGACGCTCAAGAATATTTCTCACTATTGAGTATGAGCTTTAATAATCTTCTCCAATAACTGGACCATCACAAAATGATGGTGACTATGTGCTGTGAATGCAGTAGGATATAAACTTGAGTCTACGAATTTAAAGAAAAAGGAGAAGAATCATAGATCTTACCAATTTCCATCTGAAGCAATCTGAAAAAAAAAAAAGGATTTCAAACTGAATCGTTTTGAACAAAAATACTGAAAAACATTTCAAAATGGGAGAGGATTAAATTAGAAATAATTCTGAAGCCATTTCTATTTTCAACCGTGATGAAATTCAACAGTTTTTAAAGAGGAGAAAATATCATGTTGAGACCAATTTTCAAATCGGTTAACAGCGTTTGTAAGGAAATTGAGCAACTCAAAGAGAGATAGTGTCCTTTTTTTTTCATCTGTTCATAGCATTGGTAAAGATAGAAAGATAGGATAAAGAGAGCGGCAAAGAGGGAGAAATTTGTTTTTTATTTTTTTACATCAAATTCAATCATATTATTCTTTCTTTAGATCAATTCTCAAAATGAAAAAATAGAAAGTACAAGAAAAAAAACAGACTATACTGTGCTTATGAATAAAGTATACACTCCACATGTATATTTATAACTATTTCATTTGCCAATGAATCATATTGCATTTTGGACAATATTTTTCATTTCATTTTGGATGCAACCATTATTTTTGTTTCAACATTTCAACAGAGACTAGCTTGAAAACTCAATTGGAAATATAGTTTTATTACAGAAAATATTGTAGACAATTGCTCTCAAAAATACAAATACAATGTCGCAGTTTTTTTAACTGAGTGTTCTTTTTCTCATTTTAACCCTACAACTAAAATCAAACATTCTCATTCTTACCTGGTGAAATGTTAAACCGAGTTTCTTCAAGATACTCTTTAGTTTTTCACTTTCAATATGACGTACTCCTTCTAGATTCTTAATATCTTGTTCCTTAATACGACGTTGACGCTCTTGTTCCTGTGCCACCTTCTTCTCCTGTATCAGAAATCCAAAGGAAGAAGTAAATTAAAAAACAGAATTATACTTTGTCTATAACTTTGAGAAGAGTCATTAACATTCAAAATTTTGTTCACCACTTCCCGCCACCACCACCAAGAGAAGGGGTATTCAAACGGTGTTCCACAGAACTCCAGGATTCCGTGCAACCTTTCGAGGAGTGCTGCAAAACTGTAATTTTCACAATACACTAAATAATTCTTCATTACATAAATGATTTCTTCACAGCTCTGACACATCTTTATGGCATTTCTTTGAACCGAACTGTACTTTTTAAATAAGAATGAATTAACAGTGTTTTGCCTTTTCAATTAAAAACATCTTATTTATCTGTGCTACAGATGCTGTTTAGTCAGTAGTCGTTCATTTTTCCTCAGTAAGCTTTGTTCTTAATTTTCATTCCGATAATTCCATAAACAAGACCAAAATCCAACAGTTACATACATATATAAATATGTATTAAGGAATGGTCGGACAGAATGAATTATAAATTGTGTTTATTCTGTCGGACCAAATACGTCCATTCTTCAAAACATAACTGTCATGTTGAAAGAGACGTATAGACCGAGAATAAATGAGATGAAAATTTGGGTTGAAAGCATTCATTTGGCCTTTGCATTAGGGGCAGGCAGTTTAGCTCAATGGTAAGAGCATTGCTACGTTGAAGTGGCTACTCTATCGGTGACAGGTTCGATTCCCTCAGCAACCCTAAGTACGTTGTCTAAATTGAGTGATTAATTAATCAATTGGTGAGGAGATCATTTTAGATAAATTTCTACACGATATAACACAATTTATAATTCATATATAAAGGTATATATGTAAGGGGGGGGGGGGTTGAAAGATATTCCCCAGAAAATTTGATAATTGGAAAGGGTTTGAAGACTACTGCCCTAGAGGAATAAGGTTTTTCTTTTTTTCCAACGGATTGTACACTTGACGAGGGCTGATAAATGGATTAGCCAAAACATTGTTAACAACACTAAGTACACTAACGGATTCAATTGTCTGAACAATATTTGTAGAATCATACTTGTGTACAGGCACACAAATTACTGGCTGTAATGTGGTCTGTAGCAAAACAAGTCTTCCAAGTACTAACACCAGTTGATCAACTCTTCTAATCTTAATTCCTATGACAAATTCCTTGTATTTTTTCTACTTATTACTAATTGCTGTGCTGTTAATACAAAATTAATCGAAAGTGAATTTATTTTACTAAAGCATTTTATGAGTAGTCATTTTTTTAGAAGATTTCTAATCTATAAATAAGGTACCCTATCTGAAATAGTTCATTACTAAAAAACCTGGATTTATTGACATTTACCAAGTTTAATTTGGAGCGATAAAAAGGCCACAAAAGTGGAAAACTCTGTGAGGGTCAAACTCACTATAGTAGTAATGGTCAACAAGATTAATTAGTTAACCATTGCTCCACATAGAAGCTTCCAAAATCATACTTATATTTGAATAAAAAACAAAACAAAAGAGAACAAAATGACTGGAATACCTTGAATAGTTTGTTTTTTAAGTTGTATGGTTAAGGTATCGAGGTAGAAATTAATGTAACCAAGTATAAGCTGGATAAAAAAACACATCCAAGTTTTGAACAGAACAAAAAAATTTCAAACAAATTAACTGCACTAATCAAGGTATACCTGTACTTTAAAATACTATTTCTCCTAGAATTTTAAATACAAAATTTTATTCATTAAGAAAAATCAAAGTTCATATACTAGAAGATAAAAACACAGCTATTCGAATCAAAATAAGGCATTCAAGAGTGCGAAAAATGTTGTTATTGTCATTACGGCAAAAAGATATCTGGACTTGAATTACCTGAGATGCTTAACTTTGGATGTTTTGGGCAAAATGAATTTACACATATATAGTCCAAATTTATCCTTGTTGCTATTACAGCATCTACAATAACAAAAAATTCAACATCTGTTTATAGAGGAGCAGAAAGTACAGTGCTGGATTAACTATGTAGTATATGCCACAGGCCTCGAGCTAAATGCTTGCTAGCTATCAATTCTGATTACGAGAAGTAATACTCGCTCTATTTCTATAGTACTATACTGCCTTGAACTTTTCTAAATGAATGTTTTTTTTAGATATTTTAGCTTCTTTGGAAGAAGTTGATACTTCAATACAGAAATCAATGGTAGTGTGGTATCCATGTGATTCATACATGACACATAAATAAGATATGTGAAAGTGAAATCATATCCACTGCACAAAGATCAAAATGAAAACAAAGCAACACTATTATTGAAATATCAGGCGTATTTGTTGTATTATCTAGCTGTGTAGCGAATGAAAAAATTTAATCACTAACCAAACAAAAAATGTACGTGTTTTAATATTTATAAGTATTTTCCCAATTAGGAGCCCCTTCATTGCATGTGCTACAGCAGGGTTGCCATTTTATGGCCAAATCTGGCCTTTCTGAAAAAACATTTGGCCATATCTATATAAGTGAAATGAAACGAGAACATTTCTAAAACTGCAAGTTACTTAATTATTATTATTAGTAGTAGTAGTCCTATTAGTATATTTTGTATATGCCTGGAGGTCTATCATGGATCAAGCATGAAGGGTCTTTAAAGTTCACGACTTTGAAATATAGGCTTCATTGAAGTAAGTTGACTTTGTTGCAGTACTATTTTCTTGAAATTCTTATCTTTGGTGCATACTGTAGTATTGTAAGGTTTTATAAGCAATTTTAGCATGTGGCCACTTGCTGGTGTGTTTTTGGCCAGGAACATTTGCCACTATCTGGCAACCCTGTGAACTAGCTTAATCCAGCCCTGAGAAAGAATACTGATCCTTCAAGACAAGGATACTGGTAGTGTGAAATCTCAAAATATACACAGCCCAAAATATCAATGGCGGTCAAACAGATTTATCCACAAGTAACGCAAATGGAATTTTTTATACTGTCAGAACATCATTTCATTCAGCATTGACATTATTCTACCTTCCATAGAAAACAAGTGTACAACTCTTGCCTAAATCCCATCCCACAGAAACCTCAGTGGAAAAATAAAAAATGTTATATACCCTTCTTCTTTGAGCTTTGGAGCATCTTTTCACATCTGTCGACTCGGCATCATTTGTGTTCAAGTTTTCCATCTTAGTCTCCAACTCATTGATTGGCTCTTCTTGTGGAGCAGACTCATCAAATGCTGTTAATTCCTTGTTATGTTTCTCATTGAGTTCTTTTTCCAATTTGGCTATTTGCTCTGTTGCTTCTTTCTTTCGCTTTTTATCACCTTTGGGAACACCATGTTTGATTTTCTGGATCTCAGCTGCAAATACACAAGGTGGAATTCTAACAAGACATTCATAGAAAGAGAAAAAAAAACATATGAATCTGCATATATGCATGAATTTTATTAAAAAAAAAAAATGGTTTTATGCAGGGCTACAGCCAACCATTTCATGTGAAGCATCCCACTCAAAAAGTAGATAAAGGTTCTCATCTTGAACCGAAGGATACTAATAGTGATATCATTATATCAACACAAATTAAATTGAGTACAACTTGAGACCTCAATTTATTCAAAGTTCGGTTAATGCAATACTGCTAAAGGGCAGTTCTTTGTCAATCTCCAGTCCAAATCTGGAGTTGACTTTGTTTTTCTACCATAACAAGAGCAATCCTCACCAAATTTAGGGAAGTAAAAAAATTAATATTCCCCCACCTTGATTTGAATCATAACTAATTGATTGGTAGTCATATCTCTCACCAACTGAACTAATTTGTCAAGTTTTACAGATGTACCAAAATTCATGCTAGAAAAATGTAATAGCTTATTTTATTATACTAAAAAAATACATTCATATTTTTTCACTTATTATATATAAATATATATATACAATAAAAATGTAGTAATCATCCTCAGTTGGAAAAGAAGTAGGCAGTGAGCCAGCCAGGCTTGTAATTTTTTACTTAGTGAATGTAAGTGACACTATTCTATAAATTATCACTACAAATCTTTTTTTGCTTCAAGTACTCCCCCTTTTTTTTTCTTCTTAAATTAGAATGGAAGTGATAGAAAATGATTTTTGCAATTGAAAAATTTTGAGCATTTCCAGAAGGAGAAGAATGATTTTATTTTCAGGGATAAGTTAAGAAATGTAGTCAGCAGTTATTGCTTTATTTTTGCATCTAATATTCAAATACTCTGGCCCTGAATTAACTACCCTCACCATGTTACAACAGGTACATCAGCAATGAAATATGAGAAGTAGAGATAAAGTAATACTAATAGCACTGCAGGATGGAGCGCACTTTTTTTTCGGAAGTGCACTATGTAACTTGTACCATAAATGCCTATCTTCAACAAAATATTGTCAAAATTACTCATCATTTCTGCAATATGGCATTGATAAAACACTGGTTTAGCTGAGTAACTGGCAGAATTCTTTTGAATTTTCATTGGCTGTGTCAAATCAAGAAAAAGAATGAGTAATAATAGAGATTGGGCCATTTCTTTAACAAGTTCTGTTTTTGCTGAGAACAAAACAAATTTTGATAGTTTTACAGCGAAATCTTTCAAACTGGAATGGTACTATTTTTTTTTGGTCCATGGGCCAGGGGAAATATTGGTACAAAATGTGGTACTAAAAATTATTGTTTCATTGAGAACTTTCGGACATATCACATAGATAGACAGAAGCTAATACAGAAATATACAAAAAAAATTGAAAACATTAAAATATCACTTAAACAAGAGCAAATTCCTGGATCCACCCTATAATTTAATCACTTCTTCCTTATGGTGTGGCTTATTCTTCCACTAACTTATATTGAAATAAATTGAGAATTTTCAGAGACATCACATGGAAAGACAGGAGCAAATACAGAAATTTGTGAAATTGTGGGCAATAGGCCATGCAAGAAATGGTTAAATTCTAGGACAAATCCATGAACAATGACCAAGTCATCTATTCTACATTCCAAAAGTTCATAGAAAAACTGGTGACAATTTTTTTCCCTAATCTGGATGGTTCTTAAGATATGATTTAATCTGGTTACCAAGATTCTGTCCAAGAAAGAAGACAACTTCCACCTTCTCTTCAATAGATTGAATATACCATCAATACACCAAATTTTGGCTCCTGACTAGGATTGCTAAGTTTTCCAAATGGAAATGTACAACGCAGAAGGAAGGTGTGATAGTATTCACAAATAGTATAACAAATTCATGTTGACTTAATTATTATTATTTATTTCTTCCATCTATTTTTCCAATCCACTAAATAAATGATTAAATGTTCATCATTCTGGACACTTAAAATTAGCCAGTTGTTCATGTTTGATAGTGTGCATTTTTCATAACTGTGTCGGAGTATTGAGGGTTCAAAAGTTATCTGCAGTATTTCAATTCTGCAAAGGGTCTGCGCCCTGATCCCAATTTCTAGGAACTACTGTATATTTACAAGTCAATGTAGGACACTTACAAGTTAATATAGGATAAGGCATTGGAAAATAGGACTGTTGGAAACGCTTCTCCCAACTCATGGACTATTATACCTTGATTACTCGCTTCAGCTGGGTGATCCTTCAAACATTTTCACACTTCACAGACACAGACAAGACCAAAATGCATTATTTGACTTGATACCACCAAGTGTACCAATACACCAGATATTGGCTTCTGGTCTATAGACTTTTTTTTTTGAAAATCAACTCAAGGTAATTCAAGGTAACGTTATTTCGGATATTATCCGAATTGTTGTTGAGGGTGAGAGAGAGAGTAAGGTCACTTAAAATCCGATCTGATAACGATGAGGACATATGCGTTTTATATGAAATAACTACATCCAAATTTGTTTATGATAGTAACTTTTGAAACATGAAACGGATTGCGATGAGTGATTTCATTCAACTCGATCAACGATAACGTAATTGATTAATTTTAAATGTTGATGAGTATTCACATGGGATTAAGTAAGACTGGATATACATTTATATATATAAAAAAAAACGATTTGTGTGAACAGTTGTTACGAGAATTTAAATTCAATTACATTAAGAAAAAACAGTTCACCCCACTCAAAAAAATGACATATAAAGTGACATTTTTATCGCTTCATGAGCAGCATAAAAAGACTAAACAAATAAGGATAAGTGAAAAACCGAATAAATTAGAAGTCCTATAACAACAAAATATAATGGCAATCCTTCGTTATGAGAACGCAAAAAAGTTAACCATTGTTGAAATCGACTACGGATGTACAATAGGACAAAAAGATTCTGTAACACCGGATGATATTCAAAGCTAGTGAAAAATAATTTGTATTAACTACTGTTTCTCTTCCATGTGAGCGCAGTTTTCAACATTGAACTTCACAATATACAACTAGTCATTTGTACGGTTCGATTTACGTCACTTAGTTTTCGTCTTTTTGTCCATCCGTAGTCGATTGCGACAATGGTTAGAATATTTGCGTTCACAAAACGTAGGATTACCCATTAATAACTGATACATCTGATCGCCCTGAAGTACTTAAAATAAGTTCAAATAATCCCCAATGATTGCAACACGTGTGTATGACTGTTTTAATTTGTGTTGTTGTTTGTAGTAATACGAAATACGAGAGGGAATCGGTAAAATTACACAAAATCTAAGACTGATTGTAATAAAAGAGACGAAATTCTGTCATGGTGGCAAATCGTGTGATTAATAATGAGCATTGGAGGAAATTTCATAACAAAACCTTGGAGATCTTTCTTTTCTTTGCGATGTTTGCTTTGTAATTCTTCGAAGAGGTGTTGCCGATGATCGTCCATGCCTGCTTTGCCGAAAGTGGAACTCTTCGCTTAAAGGTGATCAAAAAAAGTCGAGCTACGACCAAGCTTGGTTTTTAATATCAAAGAATCACGCAAAATGGTAAGTCTGTCTATGTGCCCTTGTTTAGCTGAACACCAAAATAAGTTATTAGGCCATTGTCTCACCGCTTTCATGTACTGTTCTTTTTAATTATATATTCAATATCTCCTTGCTTTGTTCTACTGCACGTAACATGTCCTAGTAAACTATGAAAACTTATTTCTTTCAAGTTGATACTCTCAATTTTTCTCAAGTACAAGACTCTTCTTGTCTCTCTGCTCTTTTTTGATACTGAACAAAAAAAAAAAAGAAATAAAATGTGAAAATGAACTTCTATCAAGTAACTCGTGTTTCATTGAACTGTGTAATTTGAGATCCTTATGTATGATTGCACAATCAACCTTGATATTTAACAAATCTGTTGTAAGATTTACAATAACGATGATGAGTGATACTCTCCATTTCATTCATCCGTCGTAAAACCTCATACATGATAGGCTGGAAATTTTCAAAAGAAAAACCTCTGTAAATCTTTTATTTGTTGGTCAAACCTGTAAAAAAATAATCATCACGATAAATGTTTATTGCATTTATCTCGGGTCCGTTGTGTACAGTACACTTATTGAACTGAACGGAATGACCAGAAAAAATTATTTCATGGCAATAAAGGGCAATAACTCTTTCATGTTAGATTTTATCCAAGAAATTACAACCAAGAAGAAAAACTAATTAATGTCTTTATACCCTACGGATATTATGATTGTCAAATTATTTTTAAACTCTTCCTTTCGAACTGTAAAAATAACAGTACAAATAAATTAAAAATGCATTAAGTAAAATCAGCATAGAAAACAATTCTAATCTCACTTATTTTGATCTTCAATTTTTAATTTTTTTTTTTAATTACGTGCAAAGTAAAAACGTCCTATGAACTGTAATCTGTACTTGCATCAACGTTTATATTACTATTTTCTTCCATGTTTTAGCTTAAACATTTTTAACATCCTTTTCTGCTTCGATCTCTGATGAAACGAAGAACAGTTCGAGATGAGAAATAGTTTTTCTTCAAAACGACTGTATAAAATCGCTTATTCATATGAGCGAAGCTATAAAAATAGTTTTGGACGTGTTATCGCATTTCCAGTGTCGTATATCGAAAAACAGATTTTGATGATAAAATAATAAGTGATGTTTTGCTATAGGGCTACCGAAAACCTCGAGTCAGAAAGGGTTAAATTGAAACCGGTTGTATTTTTCATTTAAAAAGAAATAAGGCGTATTCCCTCGACCTTGACTCACACCTGCAAGATTTTTTTTTAATTCTTCATTATAACTAAATTAAACCTAAATCGAACGTAATGTAAGCTTACTTATAAACTATTTTCTCGTATCATGCTGTTGTTTCTCGTAATTCCTACGTTAACCGTTGATTTAATATATTACTCGAAGAATGAATATCTTGCTTTAATTTCATTATCGTCTCTTGGTTAAGTTACAATCATCCCAATGATTTTTAAAAGTTCATTTTTATTAGAAACAAAAACAACTTTGAAAATATTTGATTGTAAAATACACAGTATCTACAGTTGATTTATGGTGAAGTTATTAATAAATTAGTATCATCAATAATACCTCCCCCCAAAACAATTTTCTTTTTCTCCAATAAATTTATCAAACAAATTTACTGTTTTTCGCTATCTTAAGCGACAATTAACCTAAAAGCTTTGCTATTTATTCTCATATTATAGAAGACGTCAATAATACCTAATTGCTAATTTTTACGTGATATTGTGTTGGTTGTGTCATGACTGACAATAAATATAGAGATGGAATTTCGCCTTCGTATTAACTGAAGCAACCGTGTATCATGTGCTGAGTCTTGATAAAAAGTAAATAGTGATATGCATCTCTACCAATACCAAAAGAAAACACTGATTTTAAATAAATTATAGGAAATGTGTGAAAGAGAGTTTTTAGAAAAATCGATAACTCATTTCATTTTTACAGTGATGGAAAGGGTTTTAGAAAGTGGATATACGATAAGGCTCGGTTTTGGGAACTAAGTATACGGTAATATCTTAATCAGTAGACATTGAACGTACAAAACCCCGAGAAGTAGATATACGAAGTACCCCCTCATTTACATTCCTGTATATATGTGCATGAAGCTGAGAAAGTTGCATACTACCCAAGTAATAGGCCAGAAGTTTAATTGCTAATTTTAAAAGAAGGCTTCGTTCGGAAATTGGTACATCACGTTTCTCCAGTCATATATAGCCTTGTGCCAGACTGAACTAGACATTTTAAATGTCTATGTGTGTGTGTGTATGTGTGTGTAGGCACATATCTATTGAATTAATCATAACCAATAAGAAACAGAAATGCTAAATGAACTAATGTTTTCATTATAAATCGAAATGCAACTTGAGATAAAGATAAGAATCATTTTTCGCTTTCAAAACTGTATATTTTAATGGAAACTGAAGGTAAAAATATTTTGAATCAATTATAGTTTAACTAGTTAGAACTTGAGCAGATATGTCCTATATCATTTTATTATGACTGACTCTCCAGATATGCACTTGCACACAGGTTATGAAAAGTTTGATTATGAATGTCGAGTAGGAGTCCTTCAAATAAAATGTATTCACATCAAGAATGAAAATAGATATTCAATATTTTTTGCTGTTGTGACCAAATCTGTTGGCTGAGTGTTTTCATTCAAATGTACTTCATTATATCTGGTGTCAGTTGTTTTTATAGCTCTTTGCCTCTCTCTCTTTATTATACACTGTCAAAATCAACATGTTTCTTCGGTTTTCTTTGCTTTCTATTGAGTGATTAACCAGATCTGTTTTTTGGGGGAGGGGCTTTACAGCATGGTCGAGTCAAAATTCGAACCACGGCTGAGCAAGCTGAAGCAAAGAGGAAAGAAAAAGAGAAAAAACTTCAAGCATATAATGCTGCCTTGGAGAAGATATTTGAAAAGGTAAGTGATAAAGAACAAACCATCAATTCATTATTATGGAGTGCAACTTTCTTTTTCTTTTCTCCGTTCCTGGGTAATAAGTGTTATTTTCTGATTGACTATGCCTAAAAAGTATAGAAAATGTCAATTATTTCGCTTTTGTGACCAGGACAGTGAGGATTTGAAATGTACTTATTTTCTATTAGGCAATGGATGAATTAGTATGTTTTAATCACATACAGTAAGAAAAACAATTACATGTGAATATCACTGTCCTGGCCTCAAGAGCAAAGTTTGAAGGGAATAATTGCTATTTTCTCTACTTCTCACATACAAGCAATCAGAAAAGAATACTATTTACCCAGGAACAAAAATTGTGTTGTGCGGTACTATTTAGTTTGATAAACTGTAAGCTGGAAAAAAGATTTTATCAAGTCTGAAATACATACCCTTTGTAGAACCATCTTCTTGTTATCCTTGATGTTGTCAACACAATGTTTTAGCTTATCCATTCTTCACCCGACATTGCCTGCTGAAATGGATTGATCCTATTGGTATATTAATGACCACAATTTTCCTCACCTGGAGAAAAAAAAGGTTTACCTCGCTGTCTTGGATTATACTCTGGACAATGACCAAAGAATGGAGCTGAGACATTGCATTAACCGCATCAAGGATGATAAGAAGAGACTCGATTGTCTGGACAAGGGTTGAAATGTTAATGACTCTTCAGAAAGTTACAGACTGTGTCCCAGATTATTGAAAAAATGTAATGAAAAGAAATTATGATATTGAATTCATGAATAATTATTGATTGATTTAAAATTTATCACCTTTTGTGTTTTTTTTTTTTTTTTAAACAACCCTTGAAAAAAACCTCAGGTTCCAAAAGTAATTCATTTCAATTCCCCTTATTCTTTCATAGTCAATACCTAAAAGCTGATTTTATTTTTCTGCAACGCTTCAGTTGATCTATTTAATCTACGTACTACAAATAAGGAAGTATCTATTGCTACCAGAATTCATACACATGCACTGATACATTCAAATATGTATTGTGCACTCTACGCAAAAGTATTATTTCAAATTCATAATTTATTGATTCAGTGATTGATTTAGTTCAATTGATTAGGTATTTTGGGGGGGTAGGGGGTCTTTATTTCCTTAATTTCTTGAGCGCAATTCATTCACAGTGGGATAAAGTGGCATAACAGTTATTTGCATAGAAATTGGAACCATTGAGCTGAATTCAAAGATTGGCTGTGGCTGTTTGCATTCACTTTGTACTAATACCCTTGAGAAAAGCATCAGATAATATAACAGGGCAGACTGAGCTCTCTAGCCTTGGTTGACAACCAGTCTAGGAAAAGGACAATTTTGAATTCCTATTCTGTGGATTTCGGAACCAGCAGTAAATACACAAATATCAACATTAGCCACATTTTAAGTACTACATATTTTAAAGTATTTAAGCTAGTATTGTGTTTTGGGGTATTTTTACTACTAATAATTTATTCAGAACCTTCATTTATCATCTCCCATAGACATGTTGTGGGTGAATAGTTTATTTATTATAAAAATCAGAATGATTGACACCTGTGGATTGAATAAAAGGTTCAGTTCAAAATCCTCAGAAGGTTACCAACCTTCACAGACACCCGAAGAAGGCCTAAGAATATAACAGTTGAAATGTTGTGATTATAACAACCAAGATGTGGACACCAGTTCATGTAAATCAATGTATAATAATGATTTTGATTAGTTCATGTATTTAGATTTAGTTTTTTGGTTTCTTTCAAGCGCAACAACCAAATCTTGGATGAAGAAGGGCTCAAATTAAGTGCAAAAGTCCTTTTGGCCAACCCAGATTTCTACACATTGTGGAATTTTAGGAAAGATATTTTCTTATCTTTCAAAGAGCCAAGGTAATCTATCTTCTGTTTTCTTGCATAATGCTTTTGTTTTATTGTAGTTTTCATATGTTCTGCCTTCTCTATTAGGTCTCAAGGAAAAAAATGTATTATCTTTCACAAAATAGTACAGTACCAGCAGGATTTATTCATTTTTTTTTTTTTTAGTTTCTAAAAAATTCACCTAAACTATTTATAATAAAACACCTAGTATAATTTGTGTATTTTAGTAAAAGAGGAAATGAGAAATCATATAATTCTGAATAATAACGTTAAGTTTTATATACACTTGATTGAAAAACATGATCATGAATTTTCAAGTTGACCTGGGTTTCTATATTTTACTGTTTTTTGTGGACCAAGGCCTAATATATACTTGAAATATATAATCTATTAAACTATATAACTTATTCATGAAGAATTTTATATACTTTTTCAGTCAAACTTTGTCTTTGAAAAAGTACAAGATTCTGATATTATGTTCAACTTGGATATTAGTTCAATTTAAAAAGATATGACAAATAATAAGTTGTTATTTTATTTTTGTCATCCTTTGTTTTTAAAAAAAAACTTGACTTTTTATTTTAAATTTCTGTTTAAAAATTAAATTATGGTACCTATAAATGACTGAATAGTATTAATTTTAAAAGCTATGAGAACATTGGAAATATTTTTTTATTTATATGATTTTTCTCAGATCAACAGAAGAAGTTCAAAAACTTTTTGAAGAAGAGCTGCATTTTATTGAGTCTTGTCTTCAAGTGAATCCCAAATCCTATGGCACCTGGGACCACCGTACTTTTGTCATGAATAAAATTCCACAAGCAGACTGGAAACGAGAGTTGTTCTTATGCAACAAATTCTTAGAATATGATGAGAGGAATTGTAAGTATGAATTATTTCATGAACTAGTCAGTCCCTGTGAAGAAAATTCACAGATGTATAGGTTTTCCCTGTTCTCCCAAAGTAGAGCGTTCCCATAAAAGCCTTTGGTAAGCCAAAAAGGCATAAAGCAAAGAAGCAGTTACCATCATTTTATTTGGGGGGGGGAAAAGGCTTGTTTTTCACTTTTTTTCTGAAAAAAACTAAAATGTGGTATAAGGCAAACTTTCAAAAAGTAGCACACTAACTGTATTTGAATTCTATTACGTGATTTCTATATTAGTAAAAACAAAAACTAGAAAGCTAGTTTCCATGAAAGAGTTCATTGTTTCAAATGGTGAATAGGAGATATTTAATCAACAAACTTGTTACTTTCAAGTGGAAGAGTCCAAAAAACTAAGAAAATCCCACAGTTCATTGTATAAGTAGATTATAATCTTGAGAGATTCCATGTCTTGCTCAGAATGTCAAAATGGCTTCAATGGGACATGAAGCCAGGTTAGGATATATGCTTATTGTATACCTTCTTCGGGTGAAATAATTGATTATTTTATGTGGATACTAGTATAGTACCTGTAAAGAATCATGGTATTATTTTCATCTGGATGAATTATATAAATATATTTTAGTATGATTATATGTATTCGTTGCCAACAAAAAACACCTACCTCAAAATATAATATTAATATAAGAAAAACATCAGTTGTATTCATGAAAAATCAGAGATGCCTATAAATGGTGGTATTGTTTTCCATACTACTACTGAGACAGCAGTAGTAGTAGTAGCGAAGTACATACAAACATACTGACACAGTAAAGCTTTGTTTTACCCCCTATTAGTTTATAGCTTAGATATTAAGTTGATAATTTATCTGGATTTGATAAAATACGGATCCTGCCTGTTGAAAAAAAATTTAAAAAGGATCATTACTGTTGTACCTTTTCTCTCTGGCAACCTTGAGACCTGGCCATTGCAAGACCACATTGAATGCCAGAAAACAATTTTTTTTTTCATACTTTTGCATATGTTTTAGCAGTTTATTGATTTCAACAATTTTTCTAATGGTGTGGAAAATAAAACGATATATTTTCAATATGATTTATATAATATAATTTTTCAAATTATGATAAATGAAAATTATTAGTGTTTGCTCATGCTTTTTAAATGGTTTTATTTACAATGATTCTAAAGATTCAGAAAAATTAATGAATACATGTCTAATTTTATGCAGAATTATCGAAAAGGGTCAAATTTAGTGTTCTTCGATTTGATTTAAAACTCTATTTAAGTTTTTACACATTCAGTTTAAGAAGTTGGTTTATGAACCACTAAATTATGGTTTAAAACTGAAACTGAATTGAAGAACCTTCACAGCAGATCCACAAAGTAAGGTCAGCACAATTTGAAAGATGATAGACCATGGGAAATGCCAGACCATCAGATAAGATCAGTATTTTGAACTGAAGGAAGATGATTGTATTGGAATAAAATGTTCTGAAGCCGGTTTTCTGAACTGAATTTATTTTTTTTTTTTTTCTTTTTTGTTTTTCCAGTTCATTGTTGGGATTATCGTAGATTTGTTGTAAAAAATTCCACAAATATCACCATTCAAGATGAATTTGACTTTACTACTGATAAGATTTGCTCTAATTTTTCCAACTATTCATCATGGCATTATCGAAGTAAACTTCTTCCCTTGCTTCAGCCTGACCCCAAGCAACCTGCTGGGGTGAAAGAAGAAGCATTGCTCAAAGGTAAAGTTAACTGCTTTTTTTAAATTTCTAACGATGATTTTGTTTCTACTCGGTTATCAAAACGCTGACTCGTACATGACAAACCCGACAATGTAGTTCACTTTAAAATTAGTTATTTAAGTTAAATTTGTTAGTTCAAACCTATTTGGGAAGGAAATTTTTTTTGAAAAATCGTTTTTCTAGGTATAATAAAGAGTAAATGTTTAAATTTTCAGCCCTCTAGCCCCATTGGTGTCATTCTGCATAACACCAGGGCATCAGAATTTTTTTTTTACTTCCTGAAAATGCAAGATTTGTGGCAAAAACTTCCTGCAGATCATTATGGTCATGATAAGGCAAATTATAGGGACAATAGGCTCAACTAAACAGGGTTATAAGTTGCCTTTATAGGAACTCTATGAACCCTGAAGGAAAGTTCCAAGGCAGCCTGAGTATTCATCCCTCACAATCATATTAAACCATACATAGTTACATGTGTCATCTTTAAATACCATGATTCATCCTCAAAAATGATTCTACTCTTTGAAATTAGCAGCAGACTGTGTCTCTTGTGGGTATTGATGCATATGCATACACACCGAAAAAATTTTCTTGAAAATTTCCTGCTGGATCATCAAAAATTTCCTGGGAGCAGCATTCCCATGTTCCCACACCTTCTGATGCCCTATGCAATTCATACATACATATATAGCCAGCCAGCCAACCTCACTTGAAAACTGAAGAAATCTAGGTTAAGTGTTTTTAATAAATCAGGTATCTATTCTTATACAATGATCAGAGACTCTACTAGATATGGTTCAATCCAAGAAATATCTAGACAGTTGGTACTTAAGGTAAAAGTTTCAGTCAGCCATATATGATCTCTTCAAGTAACTGTTTCTACCTTTTAGAGATCCACTTTTTTTGTGTACTCAAGTCCCATGGTTACCATTTACAAAGGTGAATCACTAAGTCCATAGTTTGATGTAGTTATTAGTTCAATTTCAATCTGAAGTTTTCACTGTATAATACATTATGTGTATCATTAATATTGACCTCTTAATTAAATGCATTCACATGGAAGATTATGCTGAAATATGAATATTTACTGTATAGAATAAATGCTTTTTTTCTTTTATTTTTTTTTCCATCTTTAAGCTATGACTTATTGATTTACCTATGTAAATATAAATTTTCGTGAAGCAATTTTGCTGTGCCTTAAATTTTGTATTTCTGCACTATACCATTTTTGATTTAGTATTTTTTTTTTTTTAAATTCAGAATTTGAAATTGTTCAGAATGCCATATTTACTGATCCTGATGATCAGAGTGCCTGGTTCTATCATAAATGGCTTTTGGGAAGAGGTAAGTATTTGTTCTTTTATCAGTGATGAATTCTCTTGAATGTTGCCTTTTAGCTTGATTTTTAGTCACTCCCTATTTACAGAATATATATCATGATTATTTGCTTATTAGTTTTCTCTTATGAAGAATTGTAATATAAACAGTTTATCATATTAAGAGTTAATATACCTGTATCTGTTTCTTTTATATTATTAAACTGTATAATTTATGATAATTTTTTGCATTTAACCATTTAATTCATATTCAGTATTGTTTCTAACAGTCCTTATGCTTTAAAGATATGAGATGTGTAAAATTAGTTGGTCAGAGGTATCTTATTGAAGTATTATTACGTGTCTTCTGGTGGTTTGGTATAATAATAATAATAGTGTGAGTTACCAGTTATAGGTGGTTACTATAGTGAGTGAGGGAGAATAGTAGTTGTTGAGGACAAAGGATTTTGTCTCCAAGTGTTTTGTTTTTACCCCCACATGCTGACGTCACTGGAAGTGTTGAAGGAGGAAGGTAGTTGATAATCACCACAACAGAAAGGAGAATATGGATATGGACTCAGTTTAAACAGGATTCGTAATTGTGACAGAGACGATACGAATAAGAAGTACATTTTATAAAGAGGCATTTATGAAAATACGAGGCTGAAAATAAATGATTATAAAGAAACATTAATAGGATCGATTGTGATAGAAGAAGCCTGTTTAGATTAGATTACTATGTAACCTCTTTATAGAGAAGAGAGTTGGATATTGGGTTATTGCTATACATTAAAATTGAATATAGGAGAGAATATTAGATAGAGAAACACATGACGTAACGGGTCTAATGTCATTTGGTTTGTCTATCGAATGGAGCTTTATTAGTAGTGTCTGTAAAAATGAGTGGTAGCTTTGACCAGGCTAGATTATTAAAAGGTGGTTGGTTCAGTTTTAGGTGCAAGCAGCTAAAAGGGATGAAGTGATAAGTGAATAAATTGTAGTGTTTGCACTGAGTCTCCAGAAAGGGGCAAAAATGGGATCAGTGAAATAATTGCATTGTTTGTGTTGAGTAGCCATTGAGTTCTTTTTCACATCAAGGAAGATTAGTGACAAAAGAAGATATGTAATCATGGTCAAAGAATGGAAACTTTGCAAGCTGTAAGGTTAGAGAGAAGGAAAGGAAGAGAAAGGGAGGAAGTAACCATCTGAGAAAGTCTAGGCAAATGAGCAAGTGAACATGTCTTCAGAGCTTTTATAGACAGTATCTAAGGGAAGTGATGTTTTGCATATGTGCCTATTCTCAAGGTTTTGTATCTACAGCTAATGCTTATTTATTTTTGTATTTAATTTAAGTATAAATAAAGATATTTTAGGATATAGCCTCAGTGGTGGCCTCTTGTACCAGGTTCTAACATATGTCGATTTATTTGTATCATGTTCGGTGAGCACATGATATCGCATAGGGTCGTAGATAATTCTTTTTCGCTCCCACAGTCTATCCAGGCTTTTTTTTTTTCGATACGTTTCCAAAATCACTGAGGTTTATTTTGTTGCTTGTCTTGTATACGAGCTTAGACAACAACTAGCACAATTTTTTTTGCCATTCTACTGCACACATCAAAAGTTTTACAGCTGTGTAGAAATATTATTCTTACAGAAAAATAGAAAAAAAAAGAAAAAAAACATTCAGTGTAATGTCTTTAAAATATATCCTTCTTTTTTTCCCCCCCACTTTCTTAGGAGAAGTCAAATTGGACCTGCTGCATGTTGTGATTATACGAAAAAGCAAGCGAGTTGTTGTCAGTGTTACCAAACCGATCTACTTGGTAAGACAAATGATAGTTTCCACACTTTTTATGGATGATCAGACTAGGCAATATTAGTTATTTCTCAGCAAGGCCTTGTTAATTATTATTCCTTCTGTTATTTTCTGTTATTTCTTATTTTAACTCCCGGGTCATTCCACAATTATCAGTAAGCAGTGCAGAAACAAAGAGTGAGTCTCTGGTTAGACCTATACAACTAATACTAATTGTTTATTTAAACGAAGAAGATGAACAGCATGTCAGGCATTTAGGGAAAATCAGAAATACAAAATATATGGGTGGATTCATAGATTTGAATGACTGTAACTGGCTGGCCTTGGTAGCCTAATTAGTAAAGCGGTTCCCCTCTGAAAGGTAGGCTCTCAAGGATAAGGGATGCAAGCAGGGGGTGCGTAGCTGAGGGAGGGGGCAATTTTAATGGGGACCCCTCCTTCTTCCAAAAGCTTTATCAATAGTAGTTCACCTATTGCGTTTCTACTAACATTATACAATAACTAATCTCATTGAATGTGGGGAGGAGGGCTCTTATGGAGCCCAACCCTTCCCATACCTCAAGGCCCCCAAATGCTATTTCAAGTCTTGCTGGTGGCTTACTTTTTATTTCACGATCCATGTTGCTTACTTACAATTCTGGAAATATAAACTGGCAGTTGTGATAAAAGGGACAGAAATAAGATGAAAGGTATTCTAGTCTAAAAACAACAATCGTAAGCAGATTAGTTATTCTGCGCTTCTTGGGAATAAATTTTTTTTAATATTCCATTGATACTGTGATGAGATGATGATAGATAGCTTGGTGGGTCATCTCTGTGATGGATGGGCCATCAGAGCTGAGTGTTTGAATGCAACGCACTCTATCCAACTCCTCTTATCTTTTCATTTTCATCCATCCATTTCACTCTCCTTTATTTTACTTGTGTAGTTTTCTAAGGTTATTTCTTGCTTGCTAGGCTCACTGAAGCTTCACTGGTTGACTGGTGTTTTGTTTTGTTTTGTTTTTTTGTTTGTTTTTTTTTCACTTAATCTCACTTGATTCAAAAGATGCCAAATATTACTGGTTCTTTGATTTAAAATATTCAGTTCATCATAGTTTATATGCAACCTATATCCAAAATCAAATTAACCCCTATTTTTCATTTTGGTGATTCTGATTGTGATATATCTTCTGCTAAATCAGATACTTTCATCCTTTGTTTTTAAACTAACTCAGAAAAACATCTTAATTACTGTAGATTCGAATATATATGTGTTATATACCATTGTAGATATATACTACATACATGATATCCTTGTATATGTGTGTGCATTATACAATATTTTTAATATATTTACACATTTTATCCACCTACTAATGTAATTTTGAGCATTTCTTGAGGATTTATAGCAAATTTTAAAATTCTATGAAGACTTCTATTTTTTTTGCATCTTTGCTCTTTTGCAAATTTCATCTATAACAATGTTTTTCCGTCTTAAATGTGTATTTTTTTCCAATCAAAGCCAAGTTTGGTTCTATGCACTTATATATATTAGAAACCATAGAAACAAGGGTTGGGTTTAGCAAATTAGTTTTGTGGATCATTCATTAGTGTTGTGACTTTGATCATTACTGGGTGCCCCTATCTTTTGGCCCCTTTACCCTATATAAAATAACAAACTATGTGTATGACATCAGTTATATGTTAAAATCATAGCTGGAAGGGGGTAGTGTTTGTTCAATACTACAAACAAATGCGTTTTTCACAGTTGTTTCCATTTTTTTTTTTTTGTTGCTAAAACTGTGAAACCTTGACATTTTTCCATTAGCAGAAAAAGTTTATCCCAGGCAAGATGTCTATATATCTAAATCATAATTCATAACCTTTCGATTTTTTGTAAATATCAATATTTTGGGACAGACTTTGTCTAAATATCACATAATGTTGCCAATCATTCTTTACCACAAATTTTCTGTTCAAGCTTAAACTGCATTTCTGTGACTGTTCTGTTTCCAAGCATTATCTGGTGCTTTATCGCATATGAAGCCAACTTTTCATCTCTCTGAGTTAAGATGATCAACTTCACCCTTTTGACACTAAATATTGTGCCTCTGGTCTTAAAATCTTGAGTCTGGTACCTTAAAATTGATCTATTTTTCATTACATCTGTTTTTTTTCCCCCACCAGGTTGATACTCCATACAAACTACAGCTTGAAGTCAATGGTAACACAATCACAGATAAATGGCAGAATCCATTTAGTACCAATCTCCATTCACCTGTGTGGATATCCTTTTTATTTGGATGTATTTGAAATCAACATTCTGAAATGCTTTGTTAGAATTCATTTTTCATTGCTTCACACACTACTCATGAACAAAATAGAACTCAGAGTGATTAAGAGTAATAGAGATTGTTAACGTAGATCTCTTTCAGTTTTCAAGTCAGTCTGGCTGTCTTTGTATGTATCATGCATAGAGGCTGCTCCAATGGAGCTAGAGGGCTGAAAATTTGATCATTGCTCCTTATGTCTGGAAAAAACATTTCTTGTTTTGTTTTTAACAGTTGCTATTGAGTGATTAATGCTCAAAGAAGATTTTCTGTAACAGTGATTTGATTTTTATTTCCAAATAATGAATTTGATATTTTTGCCAATCTTTTTACATTTAACCACCAAATTAACCACTTTGTCTAATTTGCAAGTTCATAAAAATGGATTGAGAGTCAGTTTGCTCTCATCAGCAGCCATCATATTACTCCAAGGACATTACTCCAACCATGTATCCACATTCCACCTCCCATTCCTACAATGCAATATGTCTTCTACATGCATCACAGGCTGAGAAGATTCTGATTCAATATGACGTTAAAAAAAAAACAAACCCTTTTTTTTTTTTTAAAATGTCTGACTGCTCAGATCCTTTTGTTCTTCGAATTTTTATGACATCATCTGATATTTTTTTTTAATTCTCCAGCTGATGTAATTCCAAGTGGCTGTAAAGTCAGGGTCCAGTCCTGCATCATAATTTCATATCAAGTTGCCCCCCTTTCTAAAACATGACATAACGAGCAGAAGCTACCCAGTTTAGTTTTATTTTCCAAATTAGAACATGCTGAAGATGTAGGGGTAAAAAGATTGTTTCTACCATGTGCTGAAAATCGATTTCAAATGGATTGGGAATGTACCGACCAACAGACTAACTCTCTTATAGAGATGCATGTGAACACATCTGAAAATTGTTTGTAACTCATTTAAACCTTCTTTTTCTTTTTAACATTCTATTTCCTTCTATTCAAAATAGGTAATCTTTCTTTTTTAAATTTTGGTGTTTGTTATTTTTGTACTCGTGGATGGTATACTTCTAGAATCTGCAAATAAAATGGAGATAACTCCTGTTAGCCTTGAAGTGAACGATTATCTCATCCTTGAAAGAAAAACAGATTGTTATTTCTTTGAATAAATCGAATTGTTAAATTGTTTTTATTTGTCCAAATGTGTATATGTGAAATGTTAAATGGTTGCATGGAAATAGTTCTTTTTACTTGTTTTATGTGTGCATGGTTTCTAACATCGAATGGGCAATAGTTTTTCGGTATTTTCTGTTGTCGTTGAAAAAGTGAGATAATCATCTTGTTTTTGAGGCTAACAAAAGATATCCATTTTATGGACGGATTCTAGAAATCAACCCCTGTGGAGTATGTTTGTCCTTGACTCTCCTGACATTATGCTGCTTCCTGATGGTATCATATCATCTGATGATACCATGGAGATCAGTGTGAAACTACTGAAAGACTCAGAAACAATCAGCAGCTGCCTTCTCACCATGAAGAGTTTGATGAAACAAGCTTCTTATCATTCCACAACAGTAAAACCAGCTGCTATTTTCAGGTCTGTGTATTTCTTGATTTTTTTCGTTTTGGATCTTGGCACTGATTTTGCTTTTATCCTCACCTCGGTTGTTACAGTTACATTTCTGCCTTATATTCAGTAACGTTCTCAGAATTTCAAACCAAACCCTTTATTCAATCCATGAGGGTAGAATGCTCTCATTCTGCTGTCCATGTGGGGGAGGGGGGATATCTCATATTAGGTAATTCTTCTGTTGATTCATCTTGACCAAAATGAAGACAACAGTTCAAACAAATAAGTGTATAGTAATGATGATTCCTCATCTCAGAAATTCAGACAGAGTCTGATTTTGATAACTTATTGTCTGTCTGCAGTCTTGAAACCTTTACATTATTATGTTATCAATTTTCTATTGATTAAGTGAGCAAAATTATCCACTTCTTTTTTTTCTTTTGTATATTCCAGATCAGTTTCTTTTTCCACAAAAGAAAGTGTCTCTAGTTATAGAAAAAAAAATTGCATGGAATTTCATGCTTTTATTTAATTCAGAAGAAAAAAATGATTTAGATTAACTTTTAATGTATTTGTTACATTTCTAGCAATTCAGGAGCCCTCTCTGGCATTACTGAGAACTTACTTTTTAACATCTGCACTTCACTGTACACATCTCCGAACAGAGCAGTGTGTGTATTAATGACTTGATGATTTGGCCTTCTTTTTGGTCAATCTTTGTGCTATAAGTTATCGAAAAATCGCTTCTTACCAAGTTATCTGTACATCTTGTCATACATAGCTTCAAACAAATTATTTTATGTAATACTTTCATTATAGTGGGGTCACTTAGCCCAAATAATTGTGTATTTTGTAATGAAACCATCTAATTTGATATACTCATAGACAAAGGCATTCCAAAAAGATTTGGAAATTGAGCCATCATGGATTTTCATTATGTCATCATATAGCTGCCATTTCACAATGGCAGTTTTCATCAACTGTTTGCAGATGAATTTTCCTATTAGCAATGGATAAAATCGGTATCAAATCAAACATTTTTATGATGCAGAATTGACTTCAATATCATCCATATCAGACTAGTCTAGGTAACTTTATCACAATTGCAATTTTCATACCAGTCATGGCAGCCATCTTGAATTTTCAATGACTAGCATGTATTCTGCAAATGGCTATTTCCAAAAAAAATATGTATTGTAAATAAGATCAACTAACTGTGTCTTCTGTATCATATTTTATCCATTTCTGATAGGAAAATCATCTGAAAACTGTTGTCGATTGCAGACATTTTGAAAATTCATGATGGCTTTGGGATGCCTTTGGCTATGAGAGTACCAAATTTTATGCTTTTATCAATGAATGCTCTATTGACTTTAAACACTTGGCTTAGCTCCCCCACTGTCAGAAACTAATGTTCAATATATGTCCCACAACTTCTCAAAAATAGTCTAGTACAAAGTCATCAGAATATTTCTTATGTTACTGCTAGGATTATCATTTTTTCCAGGACCCTTTGATATGAAATACATATACTGATGTTAAATTTAACTATTACAGTGATAGCAAATCACTCATTGCCTAGCTTTAATTCAATATTCTTAAATTACAGACCTTAAAGAACATAGGATTAGAAACCATCAACAAAAAATGTCAACATAGGTTTCTTCAGTTTTCAAGTTGGCTGGTTATGCATCATATATTACATGTACAGGCTGCATCAACAGAGCTAGAGGGCTGAAAATTGTAACATTTATTCCTTATGTCTACAAAAAAACCGTCTGTTTTTTTTGGGGGGGGGTGTTTTTTCTGAAAATTCTCCCCCAAAATAGGGTTTTAGTTAGGGGTTTAATTTGCCATCTGATTTTATGCTAAATTGATACCTCAGTTTGTGTCCAGCAGCATTCGCACTTATTTTTTGATAATTCAGACTTTTTAGATAGAGATATCAGCCCAACTAAATGCAAGGAATGTAACTTATTCATTGATCACATATTTTTTTCCATTTTTTTAATTGATCACCCTAAACACAGCATGTTGCCAAAAGATGTTGGTCATGTGACAGTTCCTATTGAATGACTCACCAGACCTGTTACTGTAGTTTTACGTTTTGATTTTTAAATTTCAGTTCCGAATTGACTGCTGCCAAATCTGCCATTCTGGAACAAGAACTACAATCAATCCAAGAACTCCTTGAGTTGGAAACAGAAAACAAATGTCAGTATTTATTACCTCTTCATTTTTAGTCATACTCACACCTAGTGTTGAATTCTAATATGCTTAAATCTCCAATTTTCTAGTAACTGATGGTCAAGCAATTCATTTAATTCAGACAAAATTACAAGCGGATGCATTTGAATTTCTCAAAGTTCATATTGATGCAAGAAAAGGTAGAAGTCTTCAGAAAACTCAACCAGTGTCTCATATGCTATTAACTCCTCAGCTATACATGATATTTATATTAGTTTCAATTAATTGATGTACCCGTGTCTATTTCATTTGTGTCGATAAAATTGAAAAATATTCATTGATTTTATTTCATAATATCCATCCCATCAAACCATTTTATGTTCCCTTAGAAATATTCATAGCAATACTCATCACAAATACTCAATTCTAACTCTCATGTTAAAAATTGTCAGCATAAGTTTCTTCAGTTTTCAAGTCAGTCTGGTTGACTGAGTAGGTATTTATTGTGCATACCAATGGAGCTAGAGGGCTGAAAATTTGAAAATTTACTCATTATGTCTAGTGAAAACGTTTTTTTATTTTGTTTTGACTTTACACCATAATAGGTTTTCAAGGAAGAGGTTCAATTTGATGTGTAAGTTTATACTAAATTGGTCAGTTTGTGTCCAGCAGCATTCACGCTTGTTTTTTGAAAGTTCATTCTTTTTCATCAATCACCCTCAACAAAGTTTGCTGTCAAAAGACGTTGATTACGTGAGGGTCTCTGTTGAGTAACTAACCAGACCTGTATAGATATCTAATTTGATTGAATATATTGTTTATTTACAGGGGCTATACTCACTGTTGTGCAACTGATGAAAGCTCTGGATTCCATACGATATGCTACAGAAATTAATAATAATCTAGAGAAGCTGCAGAATATAGATCCAAAAAGAGAAAGATATTACAATGACATTGGTAAGGACATTTTTTTCTCCTACTCATACAAGAATGATAATCTTATGAAAGTCAATGAGTTTCTGAAAAATTGTGGCATTAAAAACTCTGAGGTATGGTCACTCAGAGCCACAGAAATCATACCATTCCCACAATCACAGAGGATAAAAGTTATTCAAAAAAATATACTTGTATGTTACTAATATGATCTGAATAAAGAACATCTATGGTTGTTCCTGTTAATCTATCAAATTCATTTGCACCATTTTTGAATAATGTGATTTCCATCACTTATAGAATTACATTCAAGCAAATAAATCAAGTGAAATGAAATAAAGATTACATAGAGATGGTGGATAGAAACCTGTTTTTATTGTTTTGGAGATTTTTATAGTATATATTGCTTGAAATCAATCTCTTTTCTTGAAATGCTTTATCAGCTGATGTATTTTAACCAGGATTATATTGACACATTTATAATTGAACATTATTAGGTTAGACGAGAATAGCAAAAACATTACAAATTGTCAAATTGAAAAAAAAATACCTTTTTTTCATTAATTACACTTTTATGGCCTGAAAATAATGATTGCTATTTTGTGATTGGAAGAAATTCCTGTTTCAATGCCAGCTGACTAAGTGTTATGAATGGGGAATTTATGAGAGGGGGATATCTCTCATGACAACTTTATGGCAAAATAACAGACTCGGCTTGATTTTCTGAAATTTTACGCACAATTCTGAACTGGTCTTTATAGTCGCAGTTGACTTATATTCAAAAATATATGTTACATATCCAATTTCTAGCATTAGGTGCATATCATTATTGTTTTGAAAAATATATGAATCATATTTCTTAGCAAATAATTTCAACCAATCGCAATTTTTTTTCCATTCTTACTCTTGTGTGCAGGTTGCACTAATGAGGCTAGAGGGCTGAAGACATTTACTCCTTATCAAATCTTTAAAAAAAACAACTTTTTTTTTCTTTTTAAATTCCCCTATAAATAGTATTTTAAGGGGGAGAAAAGTAATTTATTCTTTGATAATCTCTTTTCATCATTTTTTTTTTTCAATTGATTACCCTCATGCTGCCAAAAGATCACCTCTAGCTCACCATGCTGTTAAATGATATTTTTATTGACTGAACGTTATCTAGAAAAATTTTTTTTTCTCTCTCTCTCTTGAAATAATTGAGATATTGAGTGATTAATGAGAATGTTATTGAGTGATATATGTTAAATGCAATCCTTATTTTACTTTTTGTTTTTATCTTTAGGAAGTAAAGTTGTTATTGAGAACAAAATCAAAAGTATGGACCCAAATGAATCAATGCTGCAATTGAACAACTTGTCCCTGACAGCTGCATACCATATGGAGCATTTGCTAACATTACAGGACCTGGATGTCTCTCACAATCAGATCACAAACGTCAAGAACTTTGCTTATTTGCAGTGTCTCGAGGTGCTCAACCTTGATGATAACCAACTCATTAATACGGAGGGCTTGGAGTTCCTTCCCAGCATTGTTTCCCTTTCTCTGAGAGGAAACCGTATCCTTCTGTTTTCTGTATATTTTTCTCCTTCTATTATTCAATGCGTTTGAAGTAAGAAACTAAATGTGTGACTGGTTAGAATTTTATTAGATATTAGTGTACGACCTGTTGCTTTGCTCACAGTTACCACCAGTGTACAACAACGAGCTGGGCTGATACTACATGTAAAAGATACAATAGGAGGAGAGTTTAATAAGAAGGTAGGAAAGAGTTTGGTGGTTTAATAAGAGTAGGAATGGGGGGGAAGAAAAAGGTGGTTTGAGAAGACAGTAGATGGGAGAAGATAAATTTAGGCTCGATAAAAGTAAAAAAGGGAGAGTGGATGATGGCAGCTACTGATACTATAAGTCTGAAAAACACTGCCCTTATTATGTATACTAGATGAACCTATGGAAATTCCACTGTTTAATTAAAAACAACTACCTGAGAACAAAGATCTATATGACATTTTAATGCATTTATTTATGAGTTACATATGTACCATATAACAAAATAAATCGATTAAAGCAAACAAATAGATAAAACTACTGTTTAAACGTCTGCTTTATTCTTCTGTACTTTCTCTGTTCCTTTCTCTCTCTCTCTCTCTCTATCTGATGGGTACTCCTTCCAGTAGTCAAACCGACCCCCCCCCCAATCTCTTTAAAACATGAAATAAGCATCCAGCAGTCAAGCCCATCTCTCTTTTTCCCTTCTCTTTAAAATGTGATGTGCTATCATGACGTGATAGATAGCGTAGCAGTTATGCACTCTAACTATTGTGATGATGATCTTTTTTGTGCATCATTTTGTATCAGCTGAAAAGTATGCATTACAGTTTAGGAACCGTTAGTTTCGACATCTGTGGAAGTAGTGAAAGGTAGGATGATGATAGTGGCTGGAAGAATTCACTTGTATGAATTAGAAAAGGATTCTTCGTCCGTTTTAAAGAGACTTTTTCTTCTCATAGATGAATGCATAATTATGACTGTCACCAGACTGGCAACAAACATAATACTTCAAGTTGCAAATACTGTTCTAACCTCTGGGTTATACTGATAAAATCTGGAAAGTTGGAATACTAATAAAATCAATATCAAATATGCCAGCCTTTAAGTCAATGGGGCATATATGAGTCACACTTAAAATTTTGAGATGTTAATCCAGGTTTGGGCTTATATATCACCCTATAAATTCCCTCACCCCACCCCCACCGAAGTAGAATTTGAAGCACCCTAGGAAAAACAGTTTTAATTTAAAAATTGCTATGTTGGTTGACTGGGAACTGAAAAGTTGATAGCTTAAATGAGGCAGTTTTACCAGTACTGTTGATCATTAATATTTCATAACGGTCTTTATGGTAACGCATTCCTATTTTAGTACTGTTTCTATGGCTATGGGAGTTGAGGTAAGTAGTGAACAGTGGGCGTTAGGCAGGCTGTTTCACTTGTTTACTAGTCTGTGATAAAGGCTCACATTTTATACTCAGAATATTTGACAAGAGGGTTGGTTGTTTCATGAAAAAGTGGGAAGAAAATGAACAGAAAAGGAAAAAGACAACTAGAAAATGTACCAACAAAGAGCAAGGCTGGATACACAAAAATATAGTTTGAATGTCTGCATAGTGCTGGTTAATGAAATAGGGTGTTCCAAAAATGTGAATTCTTTCTAGAACAGACTTGATAAATATTGGGATAAACAGGAAATTTTATACAACTACGAGTACACAATAAATTTCCAGAAGTCATGTGAAAATGTAAAATGATAACATGAGTCTTTAGAGGATTCAGCATAAAACCTGTTCGAGAAAATATCACCAAGCTAAGCTAAGCTAATATAAGTCAACCCCTAATTTTACAGAAATTTTTTTAGGTTTCAGGCATCGACTTATCTGCCGACATATCAGTAATCAGTATTTTAATTCGACTTGAACCCAGTTGTTGTATAAATGATTTTATCAAACTCATATTGATTTCATGTTCTTTCCCTTAACACTAATTTTTCAGTTTTGTCGAATGTTGAAGATTTCCGACCCTTACAACAGTGCAAAACCCTAGTGATGCTCTGCCTAGATGGCAACCCTCTGTCTTACGAAGCTGACTACCGAAATGAGCTCAAGCAGGTGCTACCCCAGCTGAAGATAATTGATGGTGTCAGCATGACTTGAAGCTTGGAGTCATTCTTTTAAATTGTTGAGCAATTCCGTGATTCAAAGTCTCTGTTGTGGTGCACAGAAACAGTGTTGTGTGCAATCAAAATCGATTATGTTGAGCACTTCATTTCTGCCACTATGCTTTTTTGTGATCTCCCATTATTATGAATCTACTACTGAAAATAATGATAACTATAATTCTAACTATAATATTTAAATTTATTGGATTTTACAGGCTTGCTGAGTGCCTTGATATTGAGGCTTCAGGCATAACCATAAATGGATTATAATATGTATATTATATAGACTATTTTGAATGTATTATGTGTGTGTGTATATATATATATATATATATATATATATATATATATATATATATATATATATATATTGTCAATTTTTAAAATAGTTTTTCTTATTTGCAAATAAGATATTTTTATTACTGGATCACAAGTGTAAAAAAACTTCCACAGTTCATTGAAGTTTCCCTCAAATGCTATTCATTAATTATTTTGCAGAATTCTAGCAATCAAAAAAGACCACCAATTCTGGAGGCCATTTTCAAAGCTTAACAGTCCGCCATTATTAAAATTTCTGACAAGGTGGGAGCTGGTATTTTGAAGTGCCTCTAAACTGAATTTACAGTATTATCATGTGACAACCTTGCACATATAAACTATAAGCTCCCATTAAAGCTATAGCTTTTCACTATTTCTATAATATAATTATCAGGCTCAATCTAATCTTGATAATGACTAGTGATGGTCGAAAGTGCTTGACTGACAATTGAACTTCTGACAGTTCCTTTACACTTGTGATCCTGCAATGGAACATCTTATTGGCAAGCAAGAAAAAAAATGTTAACTCGACAAACTTTATCTATCATGATTAAAAAAACCTGTTTTGAAGAAGTATTGCTGCCTGAATTTACACTATTTAATGTGTGTGTGTATATATATATATTCATGAATTATAAATCACATTATATTATGCAGAAACTTTTTTAAAATGATCTCCCATCATTACACGGTTAATATATCTGTCAATTTAGACAACGGGAGAACATTCGAATTAGTTTCTATATAATATAACGCAATTTATGATTCATTCTGTCGGACCAAAAATGTCCATTTCTTAAGTACATGTATATAAGAGACAGAAAGAGAAACATGTTACATATATTAAAAGACATGTATACAGTATGCATCTGATATGTATAACTAGGTATTATATACTGTTACATATACATGTTGCATATTTTCTGTTTTATTCTGTAAAAACAGCAACTTTTCCATCAGAACATTTTAGAACACTAAAGAAATTGACTCTGAAATATATATATTAACAATCAAAAGAAGGATATCAGAAGATTAACAAAATCAGCCACATTTTTTTTTGGTTGGTTAAATATTCACTACAAGCATGTTCTCCTGAGTTACATTTCATCTTTTATATATATATATATATATATATATATATATATATATTTATATGCACTTGTTATAAATTATTCTAAATAATATCTACTGCATATGTAGTATCATATATAAGTATGTGTATAATATATGTTATTTATCGTATGTTAGTTTGCGTATAATTTTGAGCACTTTTCGAATGGAAGATTTATAGTGAATTTTAAAACATCGCAAAGAGCTTTTTTTTTTTTTTCTTTTTTTTTTTTTTTGGCAGCTGCTTTTGGGAATGTTACCTACGTTTGTCTTTCCAATCAGTTAACATATGTCTATTCTTTCCAAGTTTCCCCAATAAAAACCAAATCTGGTTATGCAAGCACAACCACTCATTATATCTATACATTATTGTCTTATGCTCTGCTTTTAAATGAAAGGAAAAGCTGTGCTACACTGTTGTTCATCAGGTTTCATTTGGATGTAAATTCAGATTGGCCATGTTCTGATCTCTGTTATATGACGCGCTATGGAAAATCTTTATGTTGCATCAGCTGATAATGACCTGTAAATTGTTGATGAAAATATTATGAACTGCTAATGATGTGGATAAGTATTATGTCTTGATTTGAAATAAAATAAAGAAAAAATAACTTTTGACAATGTTCCTTTATGGAGCTATCAAACCTGCACCTGTCTTCTTGCCTGACCAAAACACAAAAATAATTTTCATTCGTGACTCTTGGATTTGTCAACACAAAATACGCTTTCTATATATATATTTATGTACTTGGGTGGGTGGGGGGGATTCTAATGCAGAAAGCTAAAAAGAACCACTTTCATATTTCTAGCTCATTGATATCTATATGGGTAATGTAACACAATGGTTCACTTTAGCATTTTCTGAACTGTTTTATCCACTTGACTATTCTTGAATTACTGTGAACAAGATTAACTCTTAAATTCATAAACTGCTTGTAATTGACTGTTGAACTTGAGGAATAGTAAAAAAAAATTGTGGAATTCTTCTGTGAATTGAATAAAGTTTTAAAATTTACCAAATGGTGAAAGGGAGATAATTTTAATTAATAGTTATTCCCCTTAAAATTTACATTCTATTTTCTTTATATGAATTTAAGAGTTAAATGTATTCTTGCCCACATCTTCACTGACTATTACTCATTGGAAACACATCATAAGAGCATTGTGTGAGTTGGGGGAAGCAGTATAGGTATTAGAGATATCCAAATAGATCAACTCTAATCGGTCCTTGAACAGCCTACTCCAAACAATCATTTGTTCTTATGCTTGTGTGATTGTGAATTTAACTTCATATTTTCATCGAATTCATTTCAGGTTCTGGACTATGTACTTCTGTTTGTATCCCCAAAAATGAATGAATAAAATTAAATGAATGAAAAAAAAAAAAAAAAATAGAAGCCTAATTATGAATATTTGGAATTTTATTTTTCTTGTGTAAAAAAAAATAAAAAAAATAAAAAATAATGGTTTCAAGAAAATTTACTATGATCACTTGTTACTGTAACCTGAATGAATCCTTGGCATGTCTGTTATAAGAAGTATATATGCTAAGCATCAATAAAAAGTTTTTACTCTATTTCACTTGTTTGCTTTTATTTCAGTTGTTACATTTTCAATCCGTTCAACCAATTTGACTGGCATCAGCAAGTCATTAGGCCGATGCCACAGATGAGATGACTTGTCTTATGGTAATGGTATTCTTTCGCAAGATCACAGTAGTTTATCTGTGCCATCAAAATATGGCATGTATGGATATACCCATTACATTTTATAAACGTGAATAGAAGACATTTGCATAGCAATGAAATTGGAGAAGTTCACACACAGATCTTATCATTTTTTTTTAATATATTTCTATCAATATTCTTCAAATTCAGCATTTATTCTACATTATCAGTTCTATTTTACTATGTACGTGACAGAGTACAAAAACACATTGCTATTTATTATGTTTGGATGAATTTATTAAATATTCTGTTGGGCTTATAAATTGATTTTATTGAAGATAAAACCATTTGAAACATGCAATGAAAACTTTTTCATCAATTTTTTTATGTGAAAAACCTGGCACAGAAGTTACATTAAAAATGTACTTGGCAGCAAACAGGTTAAATACTAAGTCTTCCTAAATATATATTTCTTCTATAAACATTTATATATGCATCACTTTTTTCCTGCAACAAACATTGCAAGGTCTATGAGATCTAAATTCACTTTCTTTCAGACCAAAATTGAAAAAGGTTGAAAACTTACATAGAGACATAGATAAGACAGAGATTTACAATATTTATTTTCCTGGCTGATTTTGCATGACCTCATAATAGCTTATGATGATGTCAAAAAAGAACGTATTCTGATCACAATTTTCTTTTTCAAGCTGTGTTTTTTGCCAGGCAGGCCTTATATTCCGGTAACCCTTTTTATTGAAAGTTGATGTCAATATTGAGAGGAATATTATAAAGTAAACACATTGTTGATGACTTTGCTATAGAAAGACATTGTAAAAGGAATTAAAGCAAATGCCACTGACAGAATATGACTTTTTAAATGTAAAATGCATTGCAAATAATTATAGGAAGTGGGAAGAAAATACACAGAAAAGGAAAAAAAACAGAAAATGTACCAACGAAGAGCCAGGATGGATAGACAAAAATATAGTTTGAATGTCTGTATAGTATAGGTATTGAATAGTCTACCTGATGAGATAAGGTGTCCCAAAAATGTGAATTCTTTCTAGAACAGACTTGATAAATATTCAGAAAAACAGGAGATTTTATGCAACTGCAAGTCCACAATAAACGTTTGGAAGTCATGTGAAAATCTAAAATGATAACAGGTGTCTTTAGAGGATTCAGCATAAAACCTGTTCCAGAAAATATCACTAAGCTAAGCTAAGCTAATATAAGTCAACCCCTAATTTTGCTGGTATTTTTTTAAGCTATTCGTATTTTTTTTAAACTTTAGAGCCTTTAAATGTTCATGGTACAAAGAGTAAGGAATAAATTTACTGTTAATAGTTTATGTGAATGAGAATTCAGTCAAAATAAGTCAAGGTTTTAGATGTTTCAGAAGATAAAACCTACCTTTTCTTCTCCCGTAAGAGCAGCACTCATCCTACTCATTTTAATGACCTGTTTAGTCTGAAAAGTAATATCTTGTGTGATCATTGGTCTCTGTCACAATAGACATAATAATTTTGCTGCTATTACTTGACAGGCATGTACACTGCTATAATTACCTGTGTATTCATTGCATCTCACTATATTATTGTATATTAAAGTTCTTTTTTCTTTTAATAAGGGTTTCCTTTTACTTGGAAATTGTTCATTATTTCCACATAAAGGTATGGCTCAATAACTTTGCTCCTATCAGCCTAACCCTGTTCACTGCCAAGTATTTACTATGTTGTAACTCCTGAGCCAGATTTCTCTCATAAAAGAATTGATGAAAAGAGAGCAGCATTTCCATACCTCCGTTGTATAGTTGTTGGATATACAGACCTCCCTGTGAACCAATGGATACCTAAAATGCAGAGACTTTTCTCAAGAGCGAAACTTTGTTTCACAGTCCAGGTAAGCACAGACTATTGGTATACAATCAAGGGGAAATGTATGATAAGTATACTTCTGCTCTACTCTTAGAGATAAAGTGCTTTCAAAGCCAAGTCTGAACTAACCTTTCAACCTCTGTACCTCCAACCAATTCTTCTCCAGCAAGAGATCAGGTCCAAAGCATACTCCAAGATTGTGGATAGAACTGTCCATTCAAGTGAAGGTCTCAAGCAGGAAGATTCCCTTCCATGCCTTCATGCAGGATTAATCTTGGCCCCATCACTTTTTTGTACCGTTCAACTACCTCTAAAACATCTTCAATGTTCAAACAGCTAGACACAGATCATTACATCATTGACAGGCTAGGATAATTTGGCTCAAGCTCTACCAAGGATATATATTCTGCACAGAACCTATCTGTTCACCTGCCCTTGCACAAGAAGGATTCCAGTTTCAGGACATAAGGTAAAGGCAACAGGAGACAACTTTACAAAATCAACAGTGTATCTCCAAAAGTTCCAAATGCTTCCCATTCACTTGCAACATAGCACTAGGGCTCTAGCACTATTCCTCTAATAATTCAAAATTGTGTACAGTGTTTGAGATCTAGTATTACCCTGTAGTGTCGATGGCTTCTCTTTTCGCCTCTCTCTTCAGACACCATTGGTGATTGGCCTCTTACTGTAGCTTAATGTTCTAATGCTAAGATCACAAATAATCAAAATCCGGAATGGTTAAAATGCCATTCAAAATGAAAGGAAAAAGAGGTAAACAATATGGAATACTGCTTAGTTCTTTGCATGGTACTGTATTAAAAAAGAAAATACTGGTTCTGACGATACTAATAGCTCTTTGCCTGGTTTTTGTTAATTTTCTAAAATTAGTTTAATGAGGGTTAATTAATGCCCTCAATCGAAAAGTATTTAAAACAGCAATATAAACTAAAGTTCAATTGTTTATTTGTTAAGATATATTGTGCTTTAACAGGGGAAAAATGAATCTGTTGTAGTGCTAAACTTGGCAGTCAACTAATAAAGTGAATTTGAGAATTGTCTCCACTCATATGAAAGTTCAATTCTAATAAGGTCACTTTGTGGTTTCTGGTGACAAAGCCTAAATCAACACTGTGTAGTAGGTGTTGGAATGAACAGAACCTGAATGAGATGTGGTCAGGAGAAGCTTAGTCAGGAAGCAGAAGCATATGAATACCGGTCACTGTAAAATATGAACTTTTAAATTCATTATCTGCTCTATGCTACTTTGAAATAGATGACATAATGACCAGAAATCTTTAGTAGTGAAAACAACAATTGTTACACATTTCCAGGAGATCCCATCCTGTGCACCATTAATAAATAAAAGTATTCACTAAAGTTTTATCTAAATTTTTTATTCAATGATGTTAATTATTTGTAAGTGACATATGAATACGATGAAAGAATGATATTACATTATCTATTCACTATTATTTCTCATGTATACTATTACTACTACTACTACTACCAAGTGTTCAGATGTTGTTTTCTAGAACTTTTTTTTTGATTTTTACCATATTTTTGCATTTTTCTCTCAGAAAAGGCTGCCAATGATTCTTAAAATGACATCATCATACTATCATTTTTTATTTATTTATGTTCATATTGTATGAATTATCATTTTCTTTAAATTATGTATTTTTTTTTATTATATTGCATTGAAGCCAATTACATAACTAGGAAGCACTCTGCCAATGCCATTGTCAGGGGGAGTAATTATGTATGGATCCACCAAAATATTTATTCAGTTCTTCCGTAGCCCATTGTCCACCCTTCAACAGAATATCATTGGATTTCATTGAGAACTTTTGGAGATATCATGCGGATAAACATGAAATTTGACAATATTATATGGTTTAGACATATAATTACTATGCAGGGGAGGTAATTGTGCCTGGATCTGCTCCAAAACTTAATCAGTTCTTCTGTAGTCTATCGTCCACCCTTCCGGAAAAATCTGATTGAAATTCATAGATAACTTTTGAAGATATCTTGTGGACAGGAAAAACATGTGGTTTTGACATATAAGTGCAACGTATGGGAGAAGATTGTACAAGGATCTGCTCAAAATTTAATCAGTTCTTACGTAGCCTATTGTCCTCCCTTCCACAAAATTTCATTGGAATTCATTGAGAACTTTGAGATGTTCTGTGGATAGACATGAAATTATGGTGATATTATGTGGTTTGGATGTATAACTATGACATAGAGGAGATAATTGATTGTGGATCCACTCTAAAATTCAGCCACTTCTTTCATAGCCTATTGTCTAACCCACCACTGAATTTCATAGAAATATATTGATAACTTTCAGAGATATTGTGTGAACGGATGAACAAATAGACAAACTTTGTTGATGGAGATAAATAATCCAGGTATAACAAACAAAAAAATATCGGTACATAACATACAATATGTGAAAAAACAACATTAACATGTAAGTCATTCATGTCAACATTATCAGAAAGTTTCATATCAATATGATGATAGTTAACAGAGAAATTAACACCTGAATTTTCAGCCTATTTTTGGCATTTATTTGCATGAGTAGGAGGTAGAAAAGTAGCTGACCTTACATGAATTTACGAGTTAAAAAACAGCTTTTCTAGAGAGGTTAGTGGTGATCAATAAATTACCTCATAGTACTCTCGTTCCCACTCTGTAGCATAAGCTTTCATCTTTGACTGATGATGTCACTTTGAGATTTTCTGGAGCGTTGAATGGTCTGCTCAAACTTCATGTCTGATGACAGAGCTTTTAACTCTCAGAGAGTGGTTCGGACAACCAACTTCTTGAGGTACTAATTCTCGACCCAAGGCATTTTTCTTTAGCCAGATTCTTTGAATATCTCTTAATGGGATCTTTCTTCAACATAAATTCTCAAAGGTCTTTAATGTGGTCAAGCGATTTCTTGAAACTTGCATTATTGTGGACCACCCAAAAGGCTTGGCATTATGCTGTTTCTGTAATGTACTGCACAATCTGGATGCCACACAAAACTCTCACATAGCTAGAAACTGAAAGTAGACTCTAGTATTTTCACTCTGAAAATATTAGTCCTGAGCTAGCATTCCTCCAATTCACAACCTTTCTGATACGTCCCAATGCATTGTAAGATGTGCTTAGTCTTATGAAATCCACCAAGCTTTGGCTGAAGACTTTTGAACTCCTACTCTCTCTGGATAAAAGTGTCAATCAAAATGTGAAATACACCTTCATCGCAAAAGTCTGGGAAGGCCTCTTATTGCAGGTAATTTGCCAAGGCAACTAAGTTCCTCACATCTGTACACATTGTGGATGCTTCAGGTCTTGGATTTGGAATGAAGGGTATGAATCCAACTTGTTTGATAGGAAGTTTTGACTTGAGGCAATTTGAACCTCATACCAACCCATGTTGGAATGTCTAATGCAAAGGGGTTCACCTGAATTACATTTCTCACACGGATAATGAATTCAATGCCACAATGATGATCAGCCTTTTATACCAGCAGCTTGTTCTCTATGTGAAAAAATATCAGAGACTAACGAAGATACTGACACACATCATTATGAATTTTGACTGCTTCTATGATCTTTCTATAACCTTTATAAGTACGTACCAAATTCTTTGGTTCCAGACATACAATGCAGCAAATGTTCAGGTCTGGATTGTTTGCTTGTACTTGCCTCTTCAAAACAGTTGACATAATTGCTTCCTCAAACAGAATTCATCAGTGAATAATTCATATTCTTGTATCTAATAGCATGAACAATTATTCCATGATCTGCCCTGAAATAACTCTTAATGCAATGACTCCCAAGGTTTATGGAATACATGAAATACAGAGGATGATTCCAACGTTCCAAACTGACATTCTATTGACAAAAAATGTAGTCTTTGCCTTGGATATTCCACCATTCCACTGTGCCCTTGAAAAGTTACCACACAGAAGTAAACAAAAGCATGTTAAATTCTATTTATATATGTCAATATGTATGTCCATATGATATTAACTTATAACTAAGAACTCTACGCATTCTCAGTAATGTGCACCCAACTTTTTCTCAGACTCCAAGGGTCCCATTGCAACAACCAACAGGATTTGCTCTTAAGAATGATATTTCTCTAAGAGGGTATAACGGGGCCAGGACTAAAGAGGAAATTGGCAAAAATACTTTATACTGATAAGAATCAGACAATCACTTCGCTCAAGAATTTTACATACAGTGAAAGAAAAAGTATCTCTGGGTATATCAGAATTGGGCTTTTCCAGTAAGGTTTGCGTAAAAGAGACTGATACCTCATTTGAAAATCATCATCATCATGAACTCTTGGATCATATCTAATTCAAATATTGTGGCGGGGAGGTCATAAAAGATTTCTAGTACCCACAATTTTCTAAAATCTAGTCATACTCAAATTGACCAGTAAAACTTAATGACCTAAAACAAATTGTAAATTAGCAGAAACCCAAGTAATCTGTCCTTTCATCTTGTGATAAAAATCAACATACAGCATTTTACTTCCACAAAACCGGGGGCTCAAAAGCAAGCTTTTATCCAAACTTGAAAGCCTTGTCTTCAATTGAATTCATACCTCTTGATAATACAGGGATTAAACTCATAAGAGGGGGAATGTCAGTTGTCATGATAATTAACAAACCACACAATGTTAAAAAACTGTGACTTACACTTTGATCTGGCTAATCTTTTTTTTCACTCCTCCCCCCTCTTGTTTTTTGTCTTATCACTGACACTTCATGCTCAGGTAGGCTGCCACTTTGTAACATATGTATCTAAATTTTTGTCAAAAGGTGATCTTCCAGGGAGGTGTCACAAATTATTTGTGAATTCTTATTTTTGCTGAATTTCAAAAAAAATATCAAGGATTATCTAGATTATATTTATCAGTATGAATCTAGATTTGTATCCACTGTCTAGATGTCTTTTCTGGTAACAACCGAAAAAAGTTGAAATGTCTTGGATTTGAGGGAGATATAGATAAAATTGTAAAAAGTGAGGACTTTGCATTGTTTTTTCTTTTTATTCATTGGTGGAAAGTCTGGTCAGGACAGATATTCATGCACCTCTATTTCAAGATCACTGGCAATATACAACCAGTTTTGGCTGGCAGCAGGGATGGTTGTAAATAGCAGGTAATACTGTATCAAAATCTGAGTACTTCGCTATCTTAGTGAAATCATTCCCTGGAATTATCATCTTATATTCAAAAGTGGTTTTTGTTAGTGAGGCTGAATTATTCATCATAATAAAACATTGGATTTCAGGAATGGACAAAGAATAGGTGGTGCTGACCTCCAAAGATCAATTTAGGCATTTTTGTATCTAATGCTGCTAATTTGTGTACCAGGGTAACTTGACTGCAGAATGAACATAGGATAAATGGGGCTAATATCCGTTTAATATCCTTTAAGAACCAATTAAAAGGTCCGGTCAATTTTGGCATTTTAGAACCACCAGGAAGGTTATGATCTCAACTCTGATTGTGAGCATGAACACAGGTCCCAAACTTTTATCATAAAATTAAAAAAAAAAAATTTTTAAAAGTAATATGCTAAAACATATGCTCCTATTAGTAACCACAGAAAATTTGGTGGCCACAGCTTTAGCCGTCCTTGAGTTGAGAGATGACAGACCGACAGATTGTGAATTGTAGTAAGATTATATATTAAGCTTTGGAAATTCTCTAAGTTCAAAAATAAATCTGAAAAATGAAGAACCAAATCAGCATTAGCACTAGTCACAAATTCAATGCAATTTGCCCACAAGAAACAAGAAAAAAAATTATAGGGAAAAATTATACCAAATAATTTATTAAATTTCAACAACTATTTCTTTTTTTTTTTAATATATTTTGGTTTTGGCTTGAGCTTTTTCTGTAGAATTTCTTCTCTTTCTTTTTCTTCATGTTCTAATTTGTTCCGATAATTTTCCTGGCCATGTTTGATTTCAGAGATCAGCCGCATCACACGAGACTGAAAAGGAAACAAAGCTTATTTCATCAAATGTATCAAAATCAAATTACTATTAATGTGAAATGAGAATACAAGCGCATATGAGCAAAATATTGTCCAAGGTTCCTGAATTATCAACCAAAAAATGCATCAATGTGTATTGCCGGCATTATGTGAACTTCAGATCAGAAATAACAAAAATGTGAAAATTACCAAATGAAAAAAAAAGACACCATCTTGAAATTTCTACAAGATCTTTTTCTTTTCAGTTATTTTTGTCAAACACCAGTCCAACTTGTAGGCTTTGTTTGACATTTTTCCACCTAAAGAACAAGAACAATCCTCATCTAATTTACACTTCACTGATTTCACTCCTCTACATTTTATCTGAAATTTGACTCTACAGCAGCTAGATTTGTATCTATTGTTATTAAACAAATTATTTTGTATCAAGATTTGTATAAAATTTCCTTATATTGTTTTGGATTAATTGTTCATCCTTAGTAACAAAACAATGTTTACTTTACAATCGGTTTTAGACATTACAAAACAAAAAACATTTGAACATTTGTAACTAATTGTGATCCCCCCCCCCCCCGAGTGGTCCTCTTCAAAAAATCTTTTTGCAACTAATCTTTTGTGCTTTTGATCCACAAGATCTTCCTTTCCTCAAGGAATTTGTCAGTTTTTAAAAAAAGATGATTTTGAGTTTGAAGAAAAATCAACTTCAGGAATGTTGTCTGAATCACTTTCGAAAAAGTCGCCATTTTATGGTACTTTGTGATGTCATGTGAAGGATAAGTCAGGTAATACTAAATTAGATATTGATCTTTACAGATCAAAACTGCAGAGATCAGAAGGCTATACAATAACTGAAGGTTCAGAATAAGGTTTTTAGGTAACAAAGAAATGGAATGAAAGTCAAAATACATATTGAAATAATAAAATAATCAATGACTAAATGACTATAAAAATAGTTGTTAGTTGCAGTCCTAGTTTAAACATGTTCTTGAGTTACTCATTTCCCCCTTTTGATATTTTACAGCTTAGAAAGTAGATGGAGACTCAATTGCTGCCAACAGGAATTAAAGCTTAGTATCTTACTGAAAAAAAAATTAAAATTCTCCTCATATCTTTTATCTTCTTCTTCCCTACTACCCACTCTTGAAATCTAATGAAGAAGGGTAAGAATGGAAGAGGGTGCTAATCACATATCGGAAACCAAAAAATTAAGTTATAATAGCAATAGACCAGAGGAACATAGATAACAAAAGTTATCAATAATAGCATATGATAGTTTCATTTGCCTTTGCACATTATTACAATTAATATACATTCCATAGACAATAAATTACTTCAACAAAATGATATACCTAGAGTGCAGAAATATGTATTTCAGAGTAAGAGTGACATTTATCAACACAGATACAAAGATGCCTGAACAAGAGAAAATTTTTAAAAAAATATTACTTACTGCCGTATCGATCCTTTCTTGTCGTCGTCTAGTTTGGCAAGCACTGAGCTCAGTTGGGCGCCCATCTGTAAAAATTGGTAGAAATTATTTATTTGCTGGATGATGAGCAATCAATGATCCCCAAACTTTGGTCCTTGAACTATTTTGGAACCACAATTCATACCTTTACACTAACCTATATATATTATAATATAAAAGCTGTTGTCACTTCTTTTGTTAGGTTGTTTGTTTATGTCACGCTTTAGCAAACAGAAAGAAAAGAAGTGGGTTATGCTTTGTAGTGGAGCGGCTTAGCCAAATAATTGTGCATCTATACTAATATTTGAGCTGTTTGCTTATTTGTACCTCTTCTCTACAAAAACTACAGGACCTATCAACCTAATATTCTGCATGTAGACTGAGGAGACATCAACTTAAACATAGGCAAGTGTCACCAGAAGTCATTGCTAGCAAATTTTCTCCCTCTCTCTCAGGCAAGTAAGTTTTTAAGTTTCCTAGAGTGCTGACACTGGTAGCCATTTTGAAATGGTTGCCTTATTGCACATTTTGAAAATTCATGATGGCCCAATATCCATTTTTTTTTAATGCCTTTAGCAATGAATATAACAAATTATATACTTTTACCACAAAATGCATGATTGACTTGAAATTTTTGACCCACTGTAGTGTTTGCATGCACACTATGCACAGAGCGGGCTGAGTGTCTACCTCACTACTACCTTCATTCTCATTTTATATTAATGAAACTGATGTTTAATCATGTTGAAAAAACTTATTTTTTATTCAATGCAGTTGTCTTAGTAATTTCAAATCATTACAAAATAGAAAATATGAAGAGTTATAAGAAACAAAATAAATCGAACAGAAAAGAAATATGTACAAAAAAAAAAGATGAAGTTATAGATTTAAACTTTAAACCGAAGTGTTAAAAAGTGACAAATCATTTACACTGTAACAAAGTTGAAAAGGATAGAAAAAGTAATAAAAATGAGATATATGAGGATTGCCAATAAGATAAGTAAGATCTGATAACTTTCTTCTTACCAAGAAGAAAGTAATCAGATCTTACTAATGCAAAAGAAGAGAGAAAGTCTTTCCATTCTTTATAATTTTTTTCAGAAATACATCTACTAGTTTTGTCTGACAGACAGATGGGCTTTGAACTCTCTATCAAATTCGAATAGTGGTGATCCTTGCTTTCCAAAAGTTCACTTAATGTCACTTTTCTGCTTTTCTGAAAAAAGGCGAAAAGCGAAAAAGCTTGTTTTGCAACGAGTCATTATAGAGTCAACATTCACTCTCTTCTTCTGTCTTTTACACCCCAGTCTCCTGTGCCTTCAACCATCATGACATCTGTTGACTTGACCTATCCATTTTTCGGTCTGGGGATGCTAAAAAAAATTTTCCCGTATGAATTAATGGTAATTGCTTATGAAAGGTTTTTATAGGAATGCTGTACTCTTTGTATAGGGATTAAAACCTGTACATCGAAGGATTGTCTTTTTTTCAGGGAATGACTAACAAATAAGAATTTTTTTACAATTTAATGTTTGTTATTTATTATCTATCAACTCATTAATTTCCATGAAAAAAATCCATGGATATATTCAGATTTCTATCACCGAGCTATCATTTATAATTTTTAACAACCATTTTCTGTCATTTTAATTTTCATTTGCTTTTTATCAAGACTTGACTTAGACTGTCGACCTATGGCAGTGAATAAACAGCACAGATCAGAAATAAAAAATAAGTCTTGGTGTGACTCGAACTTTTTCTGATGCTGGGAAACAGAGTTTGGTGAATGATAAAAAAGAAAAAGTAACTACTGAAGTCTCTTAAGTTAAAGAGTCCATAGTTTCAAAAAGTGGGTAGGAGATATTTTTATCAGTGAAATTGTCACCTCCTAGTGGAGGTGTCTATCATCATGGACAGGGAACCAAGAAAATCACATTGTACACATATTTATCAATAAACAGCAAGCAATAGAAAGCAGAAATGGGAAAGAGAGACCTAACCTACCCTCAATAACCAAATACTTCTCTTCTTTGCTTTTACAGAAAAAGATTGCATGTGATAGATACTTTCCTATATGTTTTGACAACTGACAAAGGAAATAAGTTAGTTCATTTCATGTCAAAAAACTAGCTTATCCTTGCCATCAAAAATGACAGTGATATACCAGTTATTTTGCAGTTGCATTGTGCTTAAAAAATAAAAACACTATGTTACACTTCAATATTTCCTGTATATCAAATTGACTAAAGGTAGAATTGAGTGAAGATACAAAAACATTTTAGCTGATCGTCACACACACACACACACATATATATATATATGTATATATATATATATATATATATATATACACACATACACACACACACAAATATTTTGATTCAAATAAATTGGTTTGTCAGAGATAAAAAAATGTTTTGCTCTATAAATTTATAAATAATATTCAATTCAACATTATGGTGTTTTATTTATCCAGTTTAAAGCTAAGCTTGGGTTGCACTTCCAATTGGTTGCCGATTGGAATTTGTCAGATTGCTGATTCTTTGAGTCCAATAGGTGACAAATATATCAGTAATCAACTATTGACAGGAATGTTCTTGCAACCTTAAAAAAACTTGGGGATCCTGTCAGCAATTGAATCTTAGTGAAAGAAATAGTTCTATTTTCTACGATCAAATCAGATGTTGTAACCAGTCAGTATAAACTTGCTTTTCAACTAAATAAAAAATTGATAATGCCTTTTTTCATGTTTTTATTTCATTTTCAAGAAAATTTTTATATTTTCAATATCATTCTTGCCTCATTTTTGGATGTAAAACTATGACAAATTGATATCTTTTTGATAATGAAAGTTAGATTAATTACTGATAAATAGTTTTGTATTGAAATCATTTATTGTTTGCTTTGTAGTTTTGTCAAATTAATTGTGCATTTAGTGTATCGAAAACATTTGATGGATGGGCATGCAGGGAGAAAAAGGTTTTGTTAGTTTAATATAAAGATTGGTTTTACGAGGCAGGTAAATAAGGTATTAGAAAGTACCAAAACTTGTGAAAAAGTTTTCTTCTATTTATTTTCAAATATTTGACTTTCTTGATCTGTTTGTTTTTTTTTGTTTTTTTTTCACAAAAAAAATGTAGTTATCCTTGTTTTGAATAAATTTAATTAAATCAAATTTCAATCTGATTACAACTACCTTTTTATTTATTGCAATTAAAAGCTCCACTGATTATTATTTCACCATTGACACCAGTTTTCTTATAACTGAAAATTCTTATAAAAAAAAAAAAAAACAAACCCAAAAAGTATTAAATTGTGAGCTTGAATATCTTTGTTATTTGGTTATTAGCCAATAAAATTTCCTTTAGATGAAGGGAAAAAAATGAAACTAATCTTTAGAAAATCATCAGAAAAATTACTAGAAAATATCAAAATTAATGGCAAAAGAATATTCCCTACTCCCAATATCAATATATATCTAGATGAATTTATCAATATTTATATTATTTATATATTTATTATTATTAAATATTATTTATATTTACAATATTTATGAATTTATCAATGGCTCTGCTCATTGTCTAGAATCAGAAATCAAATCTAGGAGGTTTAATGGAATGCTTTATAAACATAGACTTCATCTGAATGTACATAAACATCTATCTATTATGCTACATTCTCTTCCACCTTGTTGCATGGATCTGAGGTATTACCACTCAAACTATACTAAAGAAAATTGAATCACTTCAGAATTCAGCAATAAAAATTATAGCTCAAAATGATAATACTATTAAAGATGGTTTACTAGTACATGATTTTATAGATAAAAACTTCCTTAACAGTTTTAATAAATTTTTTACTCTGCAACCAGGAAAAAGCTCTATAAACTTTGGAAAGTCATCAAAAGGCTCTTTTTTTATGTCACATATTCCTACAGAAAAATATGGAAGAAATTCAATTAAACTAAGCTATACTAGCTTAGAATAATTATATTAAAGTTTTTTCAAAAATAGATCCACTAAATTCAAGTAGAAATGGTTTTAAAAGAATCATTAAAGTATACTTCATGAATATATATTGTAATAGATAACTTATCAAATTGAAAAAAATTTCTCATGAGTCATGAAAGTAGAGTTGTAGTGACATGAGTATTAAATGTCTTGATCAGCGACACTCATGAAAATTGACCCGAGTCCAACTTATGGTTCAATCTGCAATAATTTGATCAGATTGTACTGTAACCTAAACTCATCTTAACATAACATAAAATGTTTAGCACATCATCATAGTGACATAAGTGTGACAAAAGACAAATAATTGAATAAATGCACATTGCGTTTTATTATTAGCAGAGATGGATAACTTCAATACACATAATTATACAGTTGAAATATGTACACAAAGATAATAACTTTCAAAATAAACAATATACTTACCTAGGTAGGTGTAATCAGGCAAATCAGTTAAGGGCCCATAGCTTGAATTGTTTGCGGCTTTGCCTTGCCTGAGATAGATTAAAAAAAGAAGTTAAAATTTGATTCTTCTAAGATCAAGTGTTTTTGTTGTATGTTTAGCAAAAATTAGTAATAACATGAGTTGAATCTTATTATATAAAAACCATTGTCACTTTTCTGTTAGTATGTTGGTTTTCTGTCATGCTAAAGCAAACAGGTATATAAAATTATTGTAAGCAAGCAGAATGTATGGTTTTACTAACTTCCTTGTCGCTGCTTTTGTTTACGTTCATATAGAGAACAGCACAGAGGCAAATGGAGTTGCACCAATCCATAATTCACCCATACATAACAAAATCCTATTATTTTTTATGGGTACTTTGCTAGCATACTTTATATCAATGGTAGGGATCCAAAATGTTCCTTATCTTTTCAAAAGCCAATATGATATCATAAATGGAAAATTCTACACCTGACCTAATTGTATGATTCAAATATACGAGATGAGGCCCAGTTTGTAAGGCATTTAACTCATTCTGACTGAAGTAAAAGCTTGTTATTTTTTTTCAACTCTTGAGAAAAGTAAAACTAGATTTACATCCCAAATCACATCCCTCAGCTCTGTCTCAAATTTCACCTTCTGTGAACTATACAACCACAAACAATCTCAAAATCATGAATACATTCTTCAAAAAGAAAATGGACTTGGAAGAGCTACAACCATGAAACCAAAAACAAAATAGACTACACCCTAACAGACAAAAGCAACACCATCAAAGATATTCAAATTCTAAACCAAGTAAACATAGGAAGGGATCATAGAATGGTAAGATATAAGATGCAAATAAACACCAATAAAGAATGCAGAACAATGTTCCATACTAAACCGCAACCACTAAATGTACCAAATGAACTCACCCAACCCTTAAAGCTAGAATTGAAAAACAGATATAAAATACTTACTGATCGAAACGGCACCAACAACAGCCTCTCTAATAGAAGCTGCCACTGTGTTTATACCAAGAAACACACACACAAAAAAAATCCAACTTCGAAAAGTGTAGTAATTTGATGTTTATCAATGTCAGTTGAAAATCAATGAAAGCTTTTTTTAAAAGTTGACATAATGACATTTGAAGAAAGATAAATCAGTTGTGGTATTTGGATTTCTCAGATGAAGCATTGTCACTTACTATTAATTTTTCACAAGTATTTCTTCCAACAGAAATCAGATTAAATAAAAACAGGTCTGGTTGGTCACTCAATAGAAACTGTCATGTGACCAACGTTTTTTGGCAGCATGCGGGCTTGGGGGTGATCAATCAAAAAATTGGAAAAAGAGGTATCAATGAATAAATCACTTCTCTCACCTTTTGTTGGGTGGTGATCACTAAAAATGTTTGAATTTAAAAAATAAAACAAAACTAGCCTTCCAAGGGAGATTATGAATCACCACCACCGCCCATATATAGTCATTTTTATCACGTATCATGTCAGCAATTGAATTTAAGCGATAAAAACTGTTCTATTTTCCATGAGCAAGTCAGATGTAGCCAGTCAACATGGATTAAAAAATCACTTCTCTCATTTTTTGTCAAATAGTGATCACTAACAAAGTCTGAATTAAAAAAAAAAAAAGAAAAAAAGCTTCCAAGGATAATATGAATCACCCTCCCCCAAGTTCACAGATTTTTACCATGTAAATTTAGCATAAACGTACATTATACATTGAACTCTCTGCTGAAAACTTGGGGGGGGGGGTAAAAAAAACAAACAAAAAACAATTTCACTACTCATTGAGGTGAGAGAAAGAGAGAAAGTGAGTGTATGTGTGTATGTGTGTGCGCAGAATTTAAATTTTCTCCTCTGAACACCTGGCTGGGTGATGTCTAGATACATAAATACATACATAGATACTTTTATACAATCATCAGATCACATGAATAACTTAAATCCAGCATAAGTGTTTAAACCAGTTGGTTGTGGGTAGTAGCGATCAATAACTGTTACATGCATAACAGATGGGTTGTACTTAAAAAGGTGTTCTTTTTTTTTTCTCAACTTCCTGGTGACCAATGTCTTTTGGTAGCATGTCATGTTGGAGTGATAAATTAGAAAATTGGAAAAAGGGGAGATCAATGGATAAGTTGCCTTTTGTTGGGCACTAAAATATCCAAATCTAAAAAAAATAAGGATGGGACACAAACTAAGGGATCAATTTACCATAAACTTACATTGAAAATTGCACCCCCATTAAAGCCTCATGGGGGGGGGGATTTAAAAGAAACAAAAAGAACCATTTTCCCTTCTCTTTGAGGGGTGTGTGCATGAAAAATTTCAAGTTTCAACTATGAATGGTTAGGCTGGACGAAGTCTGGATACATAGATACATATAAATGTCAGAACATGAATAACCCAAGCTCAATATCTAAACTAGTGTTGTGGGTAGCAGTGATTAACAAAAGTGAACAAACTAAGGGTCCAATTAGCATACACTGGAATAGTAATTCAATCCCCACTCACTAAAAACTGATTAGGCGGGGTAGGGCTATTAAGGAAAAAAAAGAAAGTTTTTTTCTAAACATAAGTGTAAATACTTGAATTTTCAGCTCTCTAGATGCAGCCTGTATGTACAATACACATATAGTTAGCCAGCCAGACTCGCTCTAAAACTGAAGAAACCTATATCGACTGTTTTTGTTGGAGTTTTCTGACTAGTCACAAATTAATAATAACTCATGAAATAATACTTACTCATATCTCCATCTGGATCCTACAGAAATTACAGGAGTGGTTGTCAGTGATCGGGAATAAACTGCAGACAGAGGTAGCGTTGCTGCTCTGGAAGCTGCCCCTTAAATGAGAATCAAAATTGGAATTACACCTAAAAATTGGGATCTAATTAATTTCTATATCACAACTACAATCGTTAACATGAGAAGATAGAAACCATGTTGAAATATAGGGAGACGAACCAGATAAATGTAATAAAGAATAAAGAATCAACAGAACAGAACAATTTTTCAAGGGTGTTCTGTTTAATCAATCTTTTATGTTTCAAAACTCAAACAATAACTGATTACAGGTAGGTATCATAAGGTTTGGGTGGATAAACGGCACGGCGAATTGAGTCAGCAAATTGAGTTCAACTCCAGCCTTTGGATCACTTTGCACGAATGCCCATGGGAAAGGCATGTATTCATCTTTCTTTTCCTCTCCAGCTACGGGTGAATAGCGGGGCAGACTGGACTACCTAACCATGGTTGGCAACCTATCTAAGAAACGGTCAATTCTGATGACCGATGTATATTTTTTATTTTTCAAGTGTATCAGATATATCGATCATTGGTTAAGAAAAATGATAATCTAATGAAAAGTTTTCGTAATCAAATTACTTCTTTAAACTCATTGGTTTTTATACCTCTACCCGTCAGAAATCTTCACTTTGGTGAATTATGGAGTGTTAGTTATAACGATGTTTTATTCCACTACAGGCATGTAAATATTTGAAGATGATATCTCACAAAAATAAAATAAAACTTATGCAATTTCCTCTTCTGTGAAGATTTTTTTCTGAAAAGGTCAAATACATCGTATCGTATGAAATCAAAAAGGGAAATCATTGTATTGCTGCCAAATCTCTTCAACAGTGATCTTGAGCTAAATCCAACGAAGTTTCTTTTTTCAAATAGAAAAAAAAATAGAGTGAATGATTCATTTTTCACTTACCCTTGAGGATCAGAAGCTCACACAGAGAAACAGCCATGATGAATTGTCGAAGACGAAAGAGTTCTTTCCGCAAGGGAGTTAATTACGCTAAACCATAGTCAAGTGAAACGCCGGCCATTACTAGTTCAGTTGTGATATCACATGGTCGCAGCCGCAAGTCCTTTCAAGGTAAGAAAAATATCTACTATTCGAAAAAGGAAAAAAATATCATATTTGGTTACGTAAGCAATCCTTTGCTATATTAATCAACTTCTGGGTATTTATTGATCAGTTTTGCGGTGCATTTGGTGGTCGAACTAAAAGTGATATCAAGGGGATGTCTCCCCATTTTTAAATCGATAATGAATTCGTGTTAGAGAAGAAAAAAGAACTAGTCGCTCTCCTGAAAGTAACTGGGTTATTTCTGAGCATTGGAAACTATAACATTATTTAAACAATGTTGTTCCTAAAAACTTCCAATGAATCTTTTTTCTTTATTTTGAAATAATCTCCATTAAAAAACCCTTAAAAGTTACTACTTGCGTCTCTTTTGGTGTTCGTTCATTTTCCATTTATTTTGAACCATTTGCCTACTTTCTGAATCTTGTGTGTATGTGTAAGGTAATTTTGTACTACCTTATTTATTCATTGTAATGAGTTTATTTTAATGTTTTTGTCTGAAAAAAGGCGTTTAAATAATACTATGCATTTTTAAATTAGAAATTCAAGAAAGATACCAATAGTGTTTTATCCAAGATTTTCTAAGAAAAAAATCGAAATATAGGGAATTTCCAAAACTTGGACTTAATTGACTTGTTAAAAGCTATTTTAGCTGTATTATTCCCAGTTCTTGTTTCTGGATCATCAATCATCATCAACCTTGAACTAAATTGATCCTATCTCAAAACTCAAGTTTAATATAGTCATCAAAATCAACAAAAAAAACTGATCGAAATTCTTCAACTATTGTTGAGAAGAAGTAGGCTTATTTGGCGCTTGAACAAAGCCTGACTCCATCCTACTAAACCAACTATAAATAGTAGTGATGCTTCAATAAGAAAACAACTCCGCCAAAAAGTTATCAGCGGCAACAGTATTGCGAATTTGAATGTTTTTTTAAAACTAAATCTAGATCTTTTTAGTTGCATCTAGATATCAGAAATTGCTGTTTAGATGATTTTCATTATATAACATTTTTTATTTCATTTAAAGTTATAAAATACGCAATATTTTCAATAATATACATATTGTTTATTAAAGTTCCTTTCAATTTATTAACTGTGTGTTATTAATCTATCAGATTTTTAATACGTATCTAAAATCTTTAGAGATGTTTGACTCCAATGTTATATGTAAAATTGAAGATTTAGTAAACAACACTTGGCGGCAATAACCGTATGAAAAATTTGCGAGTAGAAGTGGTACACATATTTGTGTTTATATCCAGCTTCTTTGTTATTTTCTCAGAAACTTCTGTTCTGTAATTGTATTTGTTCTTGTACTGTTTTTGTTTTTAGTACATAAGGATCATTTTTCTACTAGTAAGTTCCTGTTATAAATCTTGTAGTTTTCTTCTTATTTTAGTCCTCTACATGTAATAAGTCGTTTCTTCAGTTCATTCTGAAGAACTTCTTAGCTTAGATATAATGTATACGTTTTTATCATTTTGAACGTTTCTATATTGCATCTCTCCGATGTTCTTTCTTCTACTGTGTGATTTATGAAATCAGGAGGTTTTCAAGTGCACTATTTTACTACATCACTTATTGAGCGAGGGAATTTTCTAATTTAGAATTATTCTTAAATACTTGATTCTTCAAACTATCATGGATTCATATTATTTAAAGAGTTTTCAGAAATCACCTATGAATTGTTTTCTTAGCTCTCTCTACCAGTAATTACATTCTTTTTTCATTAGTTTATTAATAGTTTTTTTCCTGTTTACGGCGGTGCAAGTATAACTCAACAGGAATTATAGTGTTTTTGACACTTAACATCCACTCAATTGATAATAACTCCCAGGAGAATTAACTACTTATATGTCCGTTAACTTGGGAGAGAAATCCTTTTCTTATCGAAACGGCCATGTTCGTTCATACACAATCGCGCATGCGTGTTCGTGCATGTTTTTTGTTGTCTACGATTTTTGTGTGTGTATTTTGTTCTGTTACCTCCAACGAAGTTACGTATTCTGTGTGTTTCTGTGTACACGATATTTCAAAAAGTTCTCAATAAATTTTTGTGACATTTTGTGGAAGGGTGAGGTAAGGAGGAAGTGATAAGATTTTCCTTTTTGGGTGGGTGGATTGCAAGTCGAGAATTCTCAGTAATCAGAATTTATTTGAGTTTTTATGCTTTGAAAAATTGTTTTGGTACATGTGGTATTGCCCCCTCCCAGTGCAGTTCCTTCTGCGGAAATTTTTTTTGAGCCAGTGCAAGACCAGACTTGAGAATATCAGAAAGGAAGTCTTTTTGCAAGATTTAAAACAAGATCTGATCAAGAAGTGAGAGCCCATCTGAAATGAAAGCATTGGTGAATCGGGCAACGAATGTAGAACTGAAGGCAACAGAGAGAAAATGTCATCTTTGGAGTCAAAGAAAACATGACAGAGGACATTGCTGTGTGAAAAGATGACTTGAAATTGATAAAGGGCAAATGTAATCGTGGCCTTGGAGCGAAGGTTGGCATGAAGCAGATCAGACGACTGGGGTGGGGGGCTGCCTTTGAAGATATAAGAGAGATCAAACCAAGGCCACTGCTGACAACATGATCCTTCCAGCAAGAAATTGCTGATGTTCTATGAAGAACCTGGTGACTCTCAGAAGCAAGCAGAAGGCACAAGAAGCACAAGGGGAAACTCAGTGGATGACCAGAAAATAGTTACATATGAAGTGAGAAGCGGGTCTCAAGACATGAAAACAGTCATTCCCGTAGTTGCTGAAGAGATGGTGAACAAGAAGTATCAAGAGAAAGAACTCTGAAATGTATATACACCATCGTAATGGGGGGGGGGGGGCAGACAACCATATAACGGAGTGGAGGGGGGATCATTGTCTTGATTCTTAGTCTGATTTCTTTCCTACCCCTCCTTTTAGCTTATTCTGAATCAATTTTTTAAATGAATATAAAGTGTTAGAAAAGAAACAAAAGGGAAGGGGAAGTGGGTAAAGAGTCTTTAACTAGTGGTTGGTTGTGTGAAAGCAAAACGGAGAAAGTTTAGGGGATGAGAAGTTTTGACTCTACTTTTAGTATTAATGTTAACAAGTTCAGCTCCACGGCATTAAGAACACGTGATGACATCAACGAATAGTTGACAATGAAATTCGTTTTTGACTAATTTTGTAATTGATTTTTGTCCATGGTTTGTTGCAGTCCTACTTGGAAAGTAGGAACCTATATTTCTGTGAACGATACTTCCTCCAGATTGGTGCTTGTCACCAGTGGAGTTCTACATTTTATTTGTGATCTTCATCAATGACATGCCTGAGGTAGTCAATTCATTCTGTGAGGTATACAAAGATGTATGATTCTATGGGTTCAGACAGTAAGAGAAACAGATTGCAGCAAGATTTTGGCAGTGTAGAATCAAAATCAAACCTTTAGCTACAGCAGGAGATGATAGAATAGTGGTGATAGGGTTTCCCTAGAGTCATCTTGTTTGGAAAAAGACCTGGCTGTATATGTGGATAGTAAATGAGAATTCAGTAAATGCATAGAAACTCAGATTGACAAAGCCAACAGGATACGGGGACCGATCAGAAGATCATACCAGTTTCTGGATGCTAATACTTTATGTCTGCTATTCATTACACTGGTATGTCCTCATTTGGAGTATGCAAACGTGTAGTCACAATTCCAGAAGGATGATAATCTAGTTGAGAAGGCAACAAGGTTGGTTCCAGGACTGTCCAGTTGCACATATGAAGAGAGATTCGCTAAGTTATGCATACCAATCATGCTGGACATATAAATTTGTCCATGGCATGTACAATTTGGATAGTCCCTTGTCATGTAAAATAACATCTACCGAGGTCATTTGGTAAAAAAAAAAATCGGTCAATAGAATATTGGACATCAATTCTCGGTATGCCATGTGTTGAACACATGGAACAGTCTCCCAACTTCAGTGGTGGAGGCCAGTTCAATCAATAATTTTAAGATTCAACTTGATATGGTTGGAGATTTCAAATAAAGTAATATTCAGAACGCCTTCAGCCTGATCTAATCTGAATTTTGTAATGTGTAGGGCTAGTAGTATTGCATTTCATTCTCCAACATTGGCAACATTCTTGTGTGGTAGTTAAGGACTACAGTCATTGAAGTGTGTGGTGCAAAAATAAGGCAATATGACTAGCTCTAGCTGGACTGTTCTACTTGGGCAATCTTCCTTATTTTTGATCTAATTGGGGAAAAAAATGATATATCTTATAAACTATATGTCCATCTGCCTATTTATTTCACTTTGTATGCCACAATTTTTCATCTAGTAAGCTTGAATTTGGCATAGGTCACAGTGAAGGTCATGGGCTATGTGAGGCTGAACTTAGAAGTCATTGATGTGAGTTCTCATTTTTATTATGAGAAATATAGACCTCAAATTTAGCACCCAGGGAAATGAAATTTGGTATAGTGGTACATCTTCCCACAGTAAAAGTTATTTGCTGTGTGATGTTGACCCTGGAGATCATTTCTATCAAAACAAAGACAATTTAGGTCACGATTCTTCATTTCGAAATCTGATATCTTTTAACTGTGAATGCCATGGGCTATGTTGGGTTATGCACAAATATTTGTTTTAGTTGAATATTGAAAAAAAAATTTTGCTTGCTTCCAATCCGTAAGATCTTTGTTTCCCCTGGGTATTTATCAGTTTCAGGGACAATTGATTTTCAAGCTTTTAGGGAGGGTTTATTTACAACGTAACTATTGTGCTAAATTCAACTTTGGAGTGTGTGTGAATATTTGTGCAGGGCTCTTGTCGTCGAGTGTGCACAAGCTAACCCTGGGCTGTACAATTAGCATATTGATTAAAGGCTTAACCAAAATGATTTAGTTTGCCATAAAATGAAGTTTGTATTGTACTTCATTTTCTTCCAAAATGTTTTTATGGTGTGTCTGTGAGCACTTTTGAACCAAATAAATTTTTTTTTGTTATTTCTCCCTGGGCAACAGGTATCTTAAAATCTCCCTAAGATCAACCAATTATTGGATTTCAATGAATAATTTTCAGTACTTTCATTGAATGAGAAGTGTATATTGTAAATAAATGTTATGGAAATGTTTTATAAGTCAAACTGTTCCCCTCTCCTCTTGAGAACTAGCTATCAGCCTTAGTGGAATACTGTTGTCATGAATTTTGATGAGACCATATGTATGTAGTGATTTACTGTATCTTGATTCAAGTGTCTGTATCCAGTGGTAGTGAAGAGATCCCTGCTCCTGTTCAGGGTCTTTGATAACATCCTCTTGATTCTTAAGCTTGTAAGGTATCTCCAGTGATGGCACATATATGGAATACTTTGGGGAAATTACTTTTGTATGAACAACCCCAGTGGAGACAGCAATCTGACCGAGATATTTCAGGAATGAATACCTTCAATATAGTTGCCGATGGAAAAGGAAATGGGTGATAAACTATAGATGTATCAGCAACTCGCAGAAATCTGTATATTGTAAGCTAATATCTGAATTTCGATTTGCACCATCCATGCAGTGTGAAGAAAGGGATTGTTCATTGCATTCTACCTACCAAGCAAAGAAAATGCCTCTGGAATGTGGTGAAAATAAGTGCTATTCAAGAGGCTCTGGTAACTTCAGTAGGCTTAGCGAAGAATTGAACACTAAATGAGAGCCTTTGAGCAGGAAATAGCACATTGGTTTGAAAACTCTAAAATTCTTACAATGGAGATATAAGCGTTGATTAAAAGAGTGTAGTTTCAATCAATGTGTCCAGCAATGAATAAGCAGAAGCAGCATCACAAAGACAAATCAGCTAAGAAGAATCAATTTATACGTGATATCCCCTAGAATGAAAATGGTCTGGCCTCATGGATTGAATAAAGAGTTGGGTTCAAAATTTTGAGAAGGTTACTAAATACAACTGGCACTTGGAAGTGGCCTGAGGGTACAGTGAATGGAATGGGACTATAAATCGCACAAAAAATATACTGCCCTTAATCAACTTGACCTTTTTTTCAAGAGAAATTGAAGAACTAATTGGAAAAGAGAGAAAGAAGCTGTGCTATGAATTAGGCAGTTTTTTAAAAATCAATTTTCATTTTAATGATCAATTTTTTAAAATCAAGTTTTGGGGGTAAAAAAAAAAAAAATGCTATCAATTAAATATTTCAGAATGAAAATTAGTGTAGAATTTTCACCAGTAAGATATTCAGGAAACTTTTCTATTTGTTTTGGCATAAAAAAAACAAAAACATCTTATCATTGATGGGATGGAAAGAGCAACGTTCATATTTACAGCTGCTGAGAAGTTGATTTTTTTGCTTATTTTCATAGCACTCATACTACAGTATTCCTTTGAAGTATGGCTGTCAATGGCAATAAACATCAGACTAACTCTGGTGTTGGCATTATAATTTTATCATTTATGGGTTCTTTGTGTTCAGGACTAGATATTTTCATTTATTGGGGACAATTTTGAAATGTTAACTATATCTTATGCACACCTTCTTTATATTCATATATCGTGCAAATAAATAGGTTATTGTTTCTTCCTGTGTCAAGGGAGGCGATAAAAAAAAAAATTGTGAAGTTTCACACTTGATGCTAAAAGTGGTACACTAGTTGTGGAATTTGCTATTTATTACTTCCTTTGATATATGGGCTTACATCCTTAAATAATGTTTTTCAAGTCAGAGAAATTAACATTTCAAAAATTGGATTATAAATAAATCGAGTAATGTTCAAATTTTGGAAAAAAAAAATCATTGGATTTATACTGGGAAACTTTTTGTTTAACAAAAGTTGACTTTTCATATGAAAATAAATTAATTGATTTGATCGAGATATATAATTTCTGTGTGTACAGGGGTTTGAAACCTTAAGACCCTTGATTTGGACTTTTAATTATTTCATAGCCTACTGATTTTCTACGAGAAAAAAGTGCCTTTCAGTTTGAAATGAAGTTGACGGTAGGGTGGAGAAAAAAACAAGTCTCGAGGTGATGTCATGTTTATCCCAATATTTATCAAGTCTGATTGTGAGGAAATTCATATTTTGATCACATTATTTCATTAGGTAGATTATTCCATGTCTGGACTACATTAGAACTATATTCTCATAGGCCCGGCCAATCTCTTTGTTGGTACATTTTCTGGTTGTTCCCCTTGTTTCTTGTTCTTAGTGTATTTTTTTCCCACTTTTTGATGGTTTTAATTCCTATTCATGATTTTATATACTTCTATCATGACTCCTCTTACTTATCTATAGCTAAGTGGTAGTTTCAGTTATGTAGGCACCCTTCATAAGTTAGATTTGCCATTCTAGGTACTTGCCATGTTTCTCTCCTTAGAACTCCTATGTGTTTTGTTTTGTATCATGCCCTAACTAAACTTGCAGACTCTAGATGGATTTGAACTAAGGATTTGTATAGAGGTATGAAGGTTTTCTCAAATATTCTTCATTGTTGAAGCAGCTTTTTTACTTTTTCACAAAAATGTTTGTCAAATCTGAGTTCAGTGTCTATAATTACTCCAATATCCTTTACTTCCACTATTATTTGTTCCTCCCCACCTAAACGAGTACTTGTAGTCAGTATCTGGTTATGTCATCAATTATGCATATGTTTGCATCTATCCAGATAGAATTTCAGAAGCAACATTTAACTCCAATGTGTTAATTTGTCTTGATTTCTCTGTAGTGTGTCCGTATTGTCCCTGGTTTAGCTCAAGTTAGATATTGGAGGAGGGGGTATATTGCTTAACCTTTTACTTCATTGGTTTTTTGATTTTTTAAAATTTTATTTTTCAAAATATGAAATTAGAGGACTGGATGTTATGTAAATCATATGGAGGGAACATTTATTTTTCACTTTTAAGGCTCAAAATCAACTGGGGAATTTGAAAAAAAAATTCTTTTTATCTTTCATTTACAAGGATCGAAATCTAAGGGGAATTTTTTTTTTCATTTTCATGGTTTAAAATTGGAACTTTTTGACACCTAACTGGAAAAAATCTAAGATTTTTTTTTTCCTCACAATTTTTAATGGTCAAAATCAAGGGGAAACTTTTCACTTTTAGGGGTCCAATTCAAACATGAACTTTCTTTTACATTTCTTTTTTTAGGGTTTAAAGCAAGGATGACCAGTGTTATATCTACAATTATTTTTATCCTTGGCAATGCCAGGTATTATTGCTACTTTTGTATAAGGGTATAAAGTAGATGTTTTGGATTTTCACTCATAACTCAAATTAACCCTTTTCCAATAAATTTCCCTTTACCTGATTATTTGCATAAAAGGTTTTGGTTTGTTCAACTTCAAGTGTAAAAAAAATTACTTATTCAAATAAAGAGTAACTGGAATAAGCTTGATGCACATTTCCATATTTACTATAATATAATGTGGCCCTCAATTTTTGTATCTAAAAATTTAATTTGTGTATATATATATATATATATATATATATATTTTTTACACTATAATATAATTATACTCCCGAATTCTGCCTCTGATTTGTATGTATGCTTAAGTATGATAAGTATAATCAACTTGGAAATTAGTTGAAAAAGATAAACAGCACATTGGCAGCTTTAATGAGATAATAAATTATGTTCTGCATATTTGCAGCCCCTTAGTGCCCCTAACCGCTATAAATGGTGAGGCATAACTGAATTTCTTTGAGAAAGTGAAAAAGGAAGATGGAATGCAACAATTATTTTTTGCTACTTGAACAATGAAGGTTCTCTCTGGGAAATTCTGGCTATTGTGATCTAAATGTGCTTCAGCAATAAGATTGTGGTTTATATTGTGATTCGAATGTTACAACCTTTCTATATTTCTCTTCTGTGATGAATTGAAAATTGATGAGTGAATATAATAATTATAGTTTTCTGAAGGATGGTTTGTGTACAGAGCTATATTGGTTTTGGGAATATCAATCCAAATTCATGTAGAGCTTTGAATCTGACAATTTAGGATGTCTGATTGACATGGATTTTTATCAACCATATACGGCTAAAAAAGAATTTTGTTCCAGACATAGAATGCAAAGGTTAGGCAGACTTTTTTTTTTTTTTTTTCCCATTTACACTCTCCGAGACAGTAGTTTACTAACTTGTTACTGTTATGACCCTTGGATTTATTGTGCTTTTTAACATTATCAGTTGCCATGTCTTCCAAACGAATAGATGTTACTGGTATTACCAAGAAATATGTGGCGTTGTCAGTAAATAAAATTAGTCTTATTTCTGTTGTTCATAATCATTTTATATATCTTTCATACTATTTTTATGTTGGAGGGGCTTCCCCCCTGCTCATAATTGAGTAATATGTGACAATCAATTAGTCCATTTATAAGAGTATAATTTACAGTACTGAATTTTGGAATTTTTGTGTCTATTCATAAATTTTAGGAGCTTCTATGTGAAAAATTGTGTTATTGACGACCTAAAATCACCCCACCCAAGTTGCAGCAGGATAATGAGAAATGCAATTATCACAAGTTTTCCAAGAAAAGATAAATCTTGTGAATAAGAAACAAATCAGTTTGGAATTTAATGTTATTTTAAAAAATCTATTGACCAATAAGTCTCTTTATCTTTTGAGGTACATATACCTGTATTGCTTTTGCAAACTTCATTATGCAACTCTGGAATAGCTATTCTAACCGGACACAATGCACCTAATAAATATTTTTTCATCATACCAATACATTTATTTAGTTAGAATTTCTATTATTTTTATATTATTTTGAAGTGAATTTCAGATGAAGCTTGCTAAAGAAATTAAGAAATATTAATCATCAAAAGTATTGAATAATTCCAAACAATCTATAGATTTAATAATCTGATTTAGAATGGAAAAAATAATTTTTCCAGATTAAAGTCTAACTTTTAATGAATAGAATAAAACTAAAAAGTTGCCAAGAGTAAGAGTTTCATTTAATCAGCTCCAGAATGTTTTTCTTGAAAAAAAAAGGGGGGTGGTAATTATAATTGATTTCTCTAGGAATTTATCTGTAAAATGTATGAAAAATCAATGAAAACACAGATGTATAAATGAAAGTTAAAGTCAAATTATTTGTTGAATTTTTTTTTTTTTGCAAGATTTTTAAAACAATTTTTTAACAAAAATGTTCTTAATACAAAATCCTACTCCCATTTTCTTGTTGACATATGAACAACTTCTCGCGCTGTCAGTTTTATTAGAGAGGACAGGTGGATTTTAGTTGTGTGATTAGTGTTACTGAAAGTTATTGTATCTATGGACATTTGGCTGAGCACACAGTATTATATTTGCTCATTAAATGAAATGTTATGAAAATTTTGAAGTTATAATTTTTACCAAAAAATTAGAAATTGATGTAATGAAATCTAATTTAGCCTTCCCACATAGTCCGTAAGAGAAAAATGACACACAATGAAAATGTTTTACTGCAAAATTTGCCCACTTTCTGGGATGGAATTCATATCTCATTTTTTATTCGAGGTAATCATTGCTATTGCTTATCAGTCAAACAGGTCAAGTTCAGCAGAACATATGTTTCAAGATGTGTTCAGTACTTTTGGAACTAGATTTAGGTTTGTTTTGTTTTGTTTTGCTACAAATTCTGAATCTTGTTACTAGCTTCAAATCTTATCTTAATCAATATTTACATTAATTTTACAATCAAAATATTGACCCCATCAGCTTGGTGAGATGAAAGGACTTTGTCATTCAATTGAAGCTGGCTGTACGTATTCCTAGTATGAGTAATATCATTAACGGTTAAGTTACTGCTGATGTTAACAGACGCTTAGGCGTCATCTCTTAAGGGGCTAAATTATTGTCAAAAACAGCTTATTTGGCATGATTGGATTCAAAGTTGGCATATGCAAAATTCTCTGCTACAAAAATTCTCAGATATATTCATATTGATGCTTAAAACCATGAATTTCAATGCAATCGATTTTGCAATTCTGTGAGTTTTGTTCATTGATTATTTCACTCGTGAAATATTAATTCCATTGTGCAACATGCCAATATACCCAGAAAAAAGAATAGTAGCTAAGGTAATTGAAAACAAAGCATGGATCAGAAGATATTTTCATTTTATAACATAGGGGAGGGCTTTTTTTAGAGCTGAATTATTTGAACTATCAAATTTAAGTATTTTCTGGTAGAAATTCAATAATTTTGAAATCTAAGCTAAATTATTTGCTTCATTTTACAGTCTATCTACAAAAGTTCTTATCCAGTCTCAAAACATCATTCATTTTATAATGGAATAAAAGATTGAGAAAAAGTTGATACATAGAATTCAAGGGATATCTTGCAGTTTAAATAGGTTTTCATTAGCTGATTTTTCACATTGTAGTTCAGCATCATTTCTATATTTAAATGTTTTTAGTTCAATCTTTGACTATAACTTACTATTATCTTATTATTTTTAGTTGCTTTTTGTTTTTTTGTACCAGAAATTCAGATGAAAGAAAATTATTTCTTTTTAGCCGATTCCATTCTTCAGTTATTTTGTTAAATTTGATGCCTGAAAAATGTGATAAAAACAGATGAAAGAAAAAGTAAAACTAATCAGATATGTGTTTTGTAATGAATGATTGTATCAATAGAATTGTCATACGATTTTACACTTTAGATAGAATAGAATATTAGGGGACAATTGCTCATAACCTTGCTTTTTAAATTAGATATGCCAGTGCTGTGACTTGAATTAAAAAATTTTATTTTTCAGTTGAAATAATATTGTGAGTTCAAAAATTTTTCCTACACCTTACTTCAGAAACTTCAGTTATAAGTCTTGACTTTTTTGTGAATGTAAAAAAATTGTTTAAATTTTTTTTTTTTTTTAACTGTAACTTGGACCTGTAACTGAAATTCTAAGTCTTCAACTTTTCCAGTTATGTAAAATGGTGTGTGAATTTGAAAAAAAAATTCATCTATAATCTACATCTGAAACTTGAGTTTTATGTATTTCAACTTTTGTGTGCAAATGAAAGTTTTTGTTTCAAAACTTGTACTACATTTATATTACTTGCTACTGAAACTTGAATTTTATGTATTTCAACTTTTTTGCCATGAATAATAATGTTTGATTGTGAAATTTATTTTTAAAACCTCTTATAATCTATATAACTTACACCTGAAACTTGAATTTTTCTACAAATGGAATAAATATATAAATAAATGTATTCAAGTTTTTCAAGGCTACAAGACAAAAAGCACTGGTCAAAAAACAACTGTAGTATGAATATTTTAACTGAATTTTTAGTAGTTTAGTTGCTTAATTTACTTTTTGTTCTTTTTTGTGAATTTGAATTGAATATTCTGTGATTTTATTTTGTACCAAATGTCTTGGAAAGAATTGGTTAGTTTTTATATGAAATAAATAATATTTTAGGACCATTTTATTCAACTAAAATGAGTAATATCTGTTAATCTTTGCTTTGAAGCGTTCCCAAAAGTCATACAAAGTTTCTAAAAAGTACTATAATTATCTAACAGATTTTGCTGCTATGAAATCATATGATGAAAGATTTTTGTTTAATACTTGTGGTAACATCTGAGGATATGTTGTTTAATTATGATACAAAAATTAAAAACGTTTTATGCCTTCAAATTAGAAAAAAAATGGATAGATGTTTAGTTCAACTGTTGAAATTCATTTTCATGGATCAAAATGAAATGACCTATTAGAAAGTTTCAACAGAAGATAAACCATTCTTGTCTGAATTTGGTTAGACAGGGTGTATTAATCAGTATGTATGATATGGCCAGATTTTTTTTCCTTGTCTATATGCTCGTTTTTTCCATAATGTACACTCCGATCTTCATCGGGTGTTGTTAGTTCTAGAATGAGGACTCTCTACTCGAGGTGCATGCTTAGTTGGACTGGACACGTCAGATTTTAGAACCAACAAGGCTGGAAGGGTACTCAGCTAAAACATCTTGAAAAAATGAACACACTGACAAGGAAAATAGTCCGACCATATCATACATAATGAAAGATTAACCAATTTTAGATTCTATAATAAATTGGTTCACACCTGATTCGAAGACTGAAAACTAACAGAGACATTACAGCAATTTATTTATACATCCTTTGAATATTCGAGATTCCTAACAATTAAAACATATCATACCCCATTGCTGTCATAGTTTATTGATAAGAAGGCAATGTTAGAATGAAGAGAAGATCAACAGATTTTGAGCACCCTTTCAAGAAACAGGGAAAGTTACTATTGGGGAAAAATCAATAGATTGAAGCTTATAAATAAAAAATGTCTACCTAGTTCTTGAGTAAAAAAAAAGAATGAACTTATTAAACATTTAAAAGTTGATTTTGAGCTCAGCTCTTTCACTTTAAGTAGGCTTTAAAAAGAAGTTATAATCAAACAACATATTAATCAGCTACTGACTCAAAATTAGATTGGAACTTTTTTAGTGATTCAAATTTGAAAAAAAAAAATTCTACGGTATAGTTGTAAAATCTGATGAAGACATAATAATGCCTTTTGATTATAAATTATAATTTTTGAAGACTTAATAACTCTTAGGGCCACTTCAAAGCAAACACTGATAAATATTACCTATTTCACTTGTGAAAAAATGTTCTGAAATAATACTTTTTTTCATATAAAAGTATTACTTATTCTTCCTGTGACATGGTACGAAATGAATTGAAACTGCTATTCATTTAAATTCTTTTTAATTCTCAACTTTTTGTAATTTGAAAGATTTCGATAAACGCTGGTCGTGATTCGTTGTGTCCCGCAGCCCAGTAGATGTTTCTTCAGTTGGTACTTATCGTGAAATAATGAAACTATCTAAGCAGAAAAAAAAGATTTTTATTTTTATGATGCATGAATCTATTTTAAGACAGTAGCTTTACTACCGTTCACTCATCACTAGAGGGAAAAATCGCCAATCCGGAAGTAAATTGGGTCGGGATTTTGGGGGGGGGGTGTATAATGTTTTGTACGCGTATCAAGGCTTTTCCAAGAAGGTTATATTTACCCAAGTTTTTGAGAATTGAACTCAACACAAGCTTGCTAGGCATAGTTTCGTGAAACTAACCAAACTGAATCTAATTACAAGTAGTCGTTAACACAAACGAACGCAGTAATATGTTCACCGTGTAAAAAAAAAAAAAAAAAAAAAAAAAAAATAATCCAATATAAAATTACTCTCAGCACTAATTATTGTTATTGTCTACCACTACCAGCCACCCGATCTTGAAGAAGCATTGACGGCTTACATGAAAAATACTAAATAATTGAAACTAGTTTGAATCAAGTATTAGGGATGGGATTAAATGAAATGAAATATTGGAGACTGGAATAAGATTGGATGTAATTATCAATAATAAAATGAATAAATTAAAATGAAATATCCATACTTTCTGTCTTTTTTTTTTCACCAAGATAGAAGAATTTTTAAAATTATTTTTCTCCTCGAATCCACCATGTCGATCTCTACAGGAATTCGGAATTATTTTTTTAGTATGGACAACAGGGGAAAAACTTGGGAGTTGGTAAATTTATTAAGAGAGAAAAAGAAAAAAAAATCATCAATATCTCCTGATTTGACAATAACGAAATCTAAGAGCGGATATAATGTTGAATTTTTATTGTTATAGATATATCTAACTAACCCCGCCCATAATACCTAATTCAATTCAATAATCTGATGTAAAAAAAAAAGATATGACAAATGGTGCGACCCCATCTCTAATATTTCACTATCTGCACAAATTTTGGCGTACCAAGATATGTAAGTTTTTTTTTTTTTTTTTAGTCGATTCCGGTCTTCCGTATTCACTTCCACAGCTGGCGACGAGTTACGAAATATTACCTACTTTTCACTTCTGTGGGACCCGTGCGACAAACGTTTTCTACACGTCTGAAAAGAAAGGAAAACAAATCTATACATATTTTTATTCAGAATCATTGAATCGAAGTAAACTCATGTTACGTGTGGAAGAAAACTCGTTCTAATGGGAAATGAAAAAGTTTAAAACTGAAAACAAATTTCAAATCAGTGGAATCAACGTACTTACTTACCTCACTATTTATAAGATTGGTTTGCGGATCCCCACCCCCCTGAACATTTGAGGTTACAATATTGAATTTTTGCGATGTGGCAACAGGGATTCATTTTTATCTATGTTTTGAATGTAAGATTCTAATCAATTATTTCACCGTCAATTCAAGTTTACCCTATCTTCCGTCTCACCGTAAAGGTTTTTAATAATTTAGATACGCTCTACTAATAAGACAAGCAAATGTTGAAAAAACAAAAAAAACAAAACAAAACAAACAAACATACAAAACAACCATTGATTTGGTTGTAGGTCAAAATTTTATTTATCCACTCACACAAAGATGTAGCTCTTTGTTACGGAAAAGGTTGCCCTAATTTTATGTTTAAAAATAACGTTCAATGTGAATGGGTGTGCGCTGAAAACAAAAAAAAATACAGTTATTGGTTTCATCCATGATTGTTTCTGATAAAAACTTGGGTTGTTTCAATTTATTTATTCTTAGCAGATATCCGCATGTTCAATGATGCCAGTTACATACAATACTATTATTTTCATTGGTCTAGTTTAGTACAATAAATTTACTTCCCCCTCGTTACTTCGTTGTTCTCGTTCGAAATCCATTTTTCTTTCAATTTTTTGCCGTATGTCTTCAAATTTGGGCTCTTATTCGAAAAGAATTTGTTGATTAGTCATACTATGTCGTTTGATATAAAATTATTTTGGGAATTTAATTGAAAATTGTTTTCATGTAATTGGGTTGTCCAGTGTGATTAAATTCAACGAAAACCTCATTTTTGTCCAATAACAAACCAGAGCGAATTATCTCCCTTTATTCCATGATTTACTAAGCGTAGGCCCCGCCAGTCGCCATTTTGGTCAGTAGAGACTTGTTATCAACGCCTCTGGTTAGGTAAGTACCGGTAGTTATAGTCGCTTTCTTGTTGGAGATATTTTAGATATTTCAGTATTTGAACGATTGTGATACTTTTTGTTATAGTTTGAATCATTTTGTTTCGTAAGTTGCAACAGAAATGTTCTTCTCCTCAGTTAACACATGGTCTCTAACTCGATGACTGGTACTGCTGCTGATACGCTAAGCCTGACTGTCCAATAAATTCTTCTAGCTTATCTAATCCTTTAAAGATTACATTTTCATCTTAGTCCATTTTCCGAATGGCTGTACTCATTTCGTATTTCAAAGGATATGAAAAGGGTATTAGATATTTTATAGTGAACCAGTTTCAGTAGTAAGTAGTGTAATGACTACAAGTAGCATTGTGACATTGAATTAATACCTACCATCACTATTGTTTTAGTTTTGTCATTTCTCACAGCCCTGTACACATTTTATTAGCGCCGTAACATACGGATGATAAATAAATGCCTAACACTTAATTAGTATTTTTCTCTCCTACTGATCTTCATTGTTTTGTCATGAATAAAATCTTTTATAACCATTATCAACTGAAGATTAATCTCTTAGCTTCTCTGCTTTTTTTTCCAAGAATTAACAATAAGCATAGTCGAACTTTCTCTTCAAAATCTTGAAATTTTTTGTATCGTTTTCCCTCATATTTTCGAGGCAAACTTATTTCATCTATTGCCAATTTAACCTTCGCAGGTTGTAACTTGGAGATAAAAGTTGGATTTTTAAATATCCTCCCTCGTGTCGCCATTAATCAGCTGTATGTAACTATTCTCCATTTTTAATGATACTACAACACAAATCATTAGCAACGTGAAATCCTAGTTCAGATTTTGTTATTGATTTAATCAGTAGATAAGAAAAATGAGTTTCAACAATTTAATTATGTTTGCACCACATGGTACCGACAACGTTAAGAGGCGGGACATGCTGATGGTTGTTATTCCCGAAAAATTGATGAAAAAAAAAATCATATTAATCGTCAGTGATATTTTTGGGCTGTTCCCTGCTACCACGCCCCGTAGAGGAACATCTAATTGACCTCTCATTCATTTCATTGAGGTCTGTTTTGCCGCTTCATGTGTATATGTTGGAAACAATTCATCATTTTAGAGGTTTCTGTTTTTAAAAGGAAAATGCTTTGCTCTCTTTGTCAACTGTTTTTTGTGTTCTCAAATTTGTTACGACAAATCCTTAACTTTTATTCTTTATACGTACCACAATTAGTAATAAATCCTCTGAATAATAAATTTAGCGATTGAATAATTGTCCTGATTTTAATAATGACCTTTTGTAATGAGAAGCTTGAAGAAATCCAACAGTGCTATGATCCAGTTGCGTGCCCGTGTCAATATTATTCAAGTTCAAATAATGTTTACTTTTTCATACGGTCGAAATTGGATTACTCGTCACATTTACGTAGGGTTGAAATAATTGGGATTCTGGCCTGTATACTTCAATACATGGTAACATTTCATCTCACTGGATTTAATCCAATGTAAAGAGATCCTTATTCCTTTCAGTTATGATTTTGATAGTTTCCTTCCAGAGTTGAATTAGAAGTCCTGATTTTTCAATGAATCATCCATTCAGTTTCGCATGTACCAATGGTACAGATTCAGCTGCTACGACGGATTCTGACAGAAAATATCAACTTTTCGTATAGGACAGGTGTTCTCAACCTTTGTGACGTCACCGCCCACTTTCACATAGGGAAAATTATTCCACTGCCTTCCTTCTTATAGCAAATATTTGAAAGGATACAGAAAGTTTTTAACTCTTGGAAAAGAATGAAGCATTAGCTGTTTCTTGAATTGAAGTAATATCAAATGTTTGGTACACTTAGTGTGTCAATGCAATACCTGCGTCTGGTTGGTTATACGTAACTAGTGCAGACACATTGCAATAGTGCTCCTTGGTAAATGTTGCTATTAACCCATTTTTTTAATCGTCAATTACAGACTATAATACTCAAAATCATATACCACCCACCCAATTTTTAAAGGGTCTACCATTTTCTGCCCAGTTGCTTATGGCCCACCCTGGTCTTAGAGTTCGAATTAAAATTTCTATTCACGATCGTTTTTGGCTCTTCAAGTATTCTTGTTCCCTATTAGCTATCTGCGAATTTATAATTTTCTATTTATTTGACATTATTAACAACTTCATCATTCTGAATATTACAAAGCATGGATTGATTTTTTGGTGTTGCATGTAATGTTGGGACTATCACGGATTTCCTGACGCTCTTTTAGTAATGTATAGCGAAATGTGAATTGCAAGACTGTAGCATAAAAATATAGTTTGAAAAAATTCATTTTACGTACTCGGAAGATTTCTCAGCGATTTCACCCCGTGATTACGTAATTCAAGTAAAATCCCGGCATTCTGTAGGTTTTGGTTGCTCTGTCAAGAGAGATAAGAAACTTGACGTTTGAAAATATTTTAGAATTTACCTCAGAAATTTGAATTTATTTACCAAGTGGGGTCGTAACAGAAGTTCAGAGGTCAACTATGATCTTATGTAATTCAATGTAATTAAATCTCCCGCTACCACGAAGTGCGTCAGGTATTGGTTGGCGTGCGATAAATATGGATGACTGGAATGGGTAACTTAACCATGTTGAACAAGGTAGCAAGCAAAAAAAGATAGTCAGTTACCAGCTATCATATACAAATAATGTTAACGTCCGTCATTGGAACAAAAATAGTCAATTCTTTAAAAAAGGAAAAGAAAGCCCTCTCGGATTTTGTAAAACTATATTTATCGATAAAAAGAAGACCATTCTTTTTGATGCTGAAATTTCATGATCCTCGCTGTAGCCAAATCATTATTTGATGTCTAGATTTTTAAAAGACTATAATGAAAAAATGTCTAGTGTGTGTGTATGTATATATATATATATATATATATATATATATATATGTGTGTGTGTATGTATATAATTACACTGAAATTGTAACATTCTCAACTGAAATTAGTTTATTTTTTTCTTTTTTTTTTCTTTCCAATCAAAGTTAATGTAAAAGAAAAAAAACAAACATTATTACAATATTAAAATATGTTGGAGTATATAGTATGTAAGATTTCTGACAAAATACCTATCCCATTGGGAAATTCATTCAAAAATGAATATATCCCTAAAGTTTTATTGAAACTTTTAAATGTGTGTGAAAATCTGGCTGCAATTACCCAATGCTATTTTTACTAGTATATTGGGTTGCAAATGTTTATCAGTTCATTTCCTGTTTCACATCGTCTACAGAAAGAAAATTGAACTGATAATTTTCTGACGTTTTTTTCCTATTGATTAACATGAAGATCACTACCCTTCAATTGATGGATTTACATTTATCAACACATGTCGCTTTTTGCCAAAAGTCCTTGACAGACCCAACACATGTATGGAAGTAAGATGAATAACCTCCTCTCCTTCAAAATACTCACACTAGCTTAAGAAAATATACCAACATTACTGAATTTGGTCTTTTAAAGGCAAAAACTGGAGGGAAATATGTATGTAGAAATAAATTTTTCAACCAGCTTGAATAAAGATTAGATAGAATCACTTCCATGGATGGAGGGTGGGCCTCGGAAAAGTAAACAATTTATTTTTTCTTATTTCTATTTACGTCTTCAGTTCATAAAAACTACCAAAAAACAGTTTTGAAAGCTTTGTATGGATGAAATGAAAAAGAATTATATGTAAATCTTCCTAACTGGCCTAAGTAAAAGTTACGATAGAACCACTTCCTTTCACGGATGGTTCTATCGTAACTTTCATTTGGTTGAAAAAAAAATCAAACTGAAAGGTAAAAAGTAGTCATTGATATAATGATTTATAATGTGTTGAACAAAATCAAATGAAAAATATCTATATTTGACTAACCAAGTTCTATCCCTTATATCAGCAGGAGGGAACACACAGAGGGCAAAAGAGAAAAAATCTGACCCCATTTTGTTGATATCTAAAGATAATTTGAGTTTTGATTTGAATCAACTTTAGACATTTGAGAATTTGTTATTTATCAGTATGAGAATTTCAAGAAAAACCAGGAATTGTTTTGAAAAATTTGGATGAATTTCTCAAAAACGTGCTACAAAAAACTTTGAATGTTTTATGCATATCTCTAAACTATTGAAATGTCACTTGAGATAGCTAGATGAGTGAATTTTTTTTTATGAACAGCTGTTTCAAGTTCCAAGAACAAGTCTTTGAGATCAGAAACAAAATGTGACAAGAGCCTACAGATATCTTTTGAAGTTTGACTGTTGCTGATATTATTAGATAATTCAAATATCCACATTATAGAAAACTATTTCCCATAAATTTGATTACAGTGGAATCTTTTGATAATGGATTTAATAATTGATGCAACAAATTTAGCAAATTCTTTTAAAATTTTATAAGTATTTGAAATACAAATTTTTAAACGTCATTAAGCTGTTGTGAATAGCTTTTTCAAATATCTTCAGTTCTGTCATATTCTTATAATTTTCATGTCATAATTTCCTTTTTTTCTAATATATTCTCAAGTTAATGATAACTGGATTGACTCCCCTGTACAAGTAGGAACATCTCTGAGATAGACAATGGAATGAAATTGAAGTGAAGGGAATTTCATGCTGATATGAGTTAACAAAAGAATCATGTCTTAGTACAAGGGATCTTGAATTATGTACTATCAAATGTCATAAAACCTTGTTTTTAAAATGAAACATACTGAGCTATCACATTATGGAGATAATTGTTGATGGATCTGCTCCAAAATTTAATCACTTGTTCCGTAGTCTATTGCACATCCTTCCAAATTTTTTTCTTTTTTTCTTATTGAATTTCATCAAGTGGACTAACAAAACTATTTGATATTTTGTGGTTGCTGATAGTTAGAACATGAAGGGATAATTCAGTAAATAATTTTTCTCCGAAATTCTCTTGAAAAGTTATCTGTACTCGTTAAAATTATATAATAATGAAATAGGTAAGTTTTAAAAAAGCCAAATATTTAATATCACAATGTGTTTTGGCTAATTTCTACGTCTATATATTTTTGATATCTTCATTTTAGTATGTTTTCGAATTTTTAGTCTTCCTGACCTGGCCCCCGAAATTTTTACAGCTATTTTAATGAACGAAACTTCAAAAAATATTGCTACCTTTATGCAACCTGGGCATGGGCAACTTATTTGATCAAGTGGGCCACATTAGACACTTTTCAACTTTATTCAAGCCATGCATCCACTTTGAAAATGTTGATTGTATTGCAGAAAGTGTTCTTGATTTCTATTTTAGACAAATATGTATTACAATTATTACATTGTTCATTTACAAAGCCAAAACTAGTAATTCCACAATGAATTATAGCATTGATTCTTAGAGAAAAATTATATTTTGGAATGTTTTCCCTCGGTGAACAAGTTCTGAAAGAATTACCTTATTTTCGTGGAAACTAGGGTTCTCACCATAGGTGGAGGTTAGCAAAAAAAACAAAACAAAACAGGATTTCGAGTACAGTCTTGCACACCGCCTACAACTGTCTCTTCTGGTCTTGAGCCAGATGAAGCTTTGTAAATAACTATAATTGCAGAAATTTGATTGATATTTTGGCTGTATACTTTCAAATTTTTGTATGACAGAAACAGGTCTTTTTAATTTTACATGAACTTAGATTTGTAAATTTTCGAAAATAAAAATCTTGGCATTGATTTTTCTCTTCTTTCATTTCAGCTTGAACACTTCTAATTGGACACCATGGCTGATGATTTTGATGTGGAAGCTATGCTAGAAGCACCGTACCGCAAAGAAGTAAGCTTGGTGTTTGCAACATTTTATACTAATGCTCTGTTGTGTATTGTGTCCTGTTTAATTTAGTAAGCCATTTTACATGTTTCTTTTAAATTGGGTTTAAAATTTTAGTTAGTTTTGATGAAAGGTAAAAGTTGGTATTTTTAAACTTTAAATTATTGCTTAACCTGTTAACTGCAAGTGACAGACATTTCTGTCATTGCAATTTTAAAACTAACTCAATAAAATTTCCATTTTATTATGATTAATGGCAGCAACTCTGTTCTATCAGTTAGTCTGGGGTTTTATCCTGCAATGGATAACAATTACTCATTGCCACCTGCTGCAGTTAATGGGTTAATGCATGCTTATCTAATTTCTGCATGGTTTAATGCATCCATTTGGGATTAGTGAATATTCAATATTTCTTTTGAGAATTCAAGTTATTTTCTGATTCTTGAATTTATCATCATCAATAAGTTATATTTTCTGAAGTTCTGAGATAAATCAAGATACTTGTTTGAAAAATGTGTAAGATACTATATTTTGTTGTTTTTAGCACAATATTTTAGTTGTTATATTCTTCAGTATTTCTATGTATATTGCTTCTTGTAGAAGTTTCTTTATATGTAAGGCAAATTTCCTCATCAGACTTGATGGTTCCTTCTAGTTTTGTCTGCCCTGTTGAATGTGCAAAACTTTGGCACTTGATCTTGTTGAGATGAAAAAAAGTATGGGGTGTATTTAGATTTGAGGAAGGCCAAAAAGTATATTGACCAAATGTTGTGCTAAAAACAACCAAGATGATGTTGCTAGTCTGAAAAACTAGGAATAATTGTTAGAGATTCAAAATCAGGTTTGAATGTTCAGATTTCATTTAGGCAATATATTCGTTTAGTTCAGTCAAAAACATTACAATATTTAGGTTTGCAAACATATTGAAAGCTCATATCCAAAAGAAGAAAAGGGAAATATTCAAGTCCTGGGGGGGGGGGTGCATTTTGCGCAATATCCTTATATCAGCTAATTAATTTAGTGCAGTTGGATAAGACAGGGATCTTTTAGTCTTGACATAATTTGATTGCATCCTACATAGAATATATAATTAGGCTCTCTGTGAATGTTGTAAACTTATAAAACTCCAGGGGGTTATTTGGGAAGCTTAGTATATGGATTCTTGTCTTTCAAGTTTTTGTTGAAAATACAAAATTGACTCCATACTAGGAGATAATTTCGAATGGATTTTCAAGGTGATTTTTAAAAAAAATAGGGCTCAATATAAAATTTGAATGTTGTTACATCTAGTTTGGTAAATGTCTTGTATGTATGCATATTTGAACTATTTTTCTCAGCCTATGTATAAAAATGTCACATAAATTCACTTTGATAGTTCATATAGTTTTCAAATTTAACTTGTGTGTTATGTAAGTTGTCACAAATAGTTACCAAGAGTATTTCTCTTTTGTCTTAGAAATTCAAATGGGCAATTACATCTAAAAATATCTAAATATATTTCACCCTTTTTTTTTTTTGCTACGAATAGTAATGAAGATGATTACTGTAAATATGTTTGAATTTATAACAATTTAAGTTGGCTTTTTTGAAAGTTGCAAAATTTTTCTCATCTTTTGTTTCTGTTTAATAATTTATAAGTCAATTGCTCAGGATATACACACAAAACTAAGTTATTTATATTTTTTTTTCTATAGTAAGATCAAGAATGATATAAACAACAGAAAATGGTGAATATCTGATCAAAATATAATCCATTTAAAGCAGTAACCCTTCTCCAATGATCCTCTAATGATAATTATGCCATTTCTATAAAATTCTAAAAGTGCAGTTCTTCAAAGTTATGGCTTCCCTCTGGTGGAATCTTTTCTTGACAGATACTAAGTTCAAAATGATTCAAAAAATAATCTGTTGGAGAAACAACAGGTGTATATGAAGGATGCTGCAAGACTTCATATCCTAATTCTTCAAGCTGAGAAGTGTGGCATAAAATATTGTCATGGAGAATTTCATTCAGTTTGTGTGGGACCCATTTAAAAAAAATTTTTTCTAGTTTTTTTTTTTTTTTTTTTTTGCTTTAAGATACATAATATTGCCACTATTTTGGTCCCTAAGTCTTCAGAAAGTGCTTGGACCATTTTTTGTTGGTTGTTAGCCATTGATGCTGTTAATCCTTCATCATAACAGGTTTGGGCATCCCTCTAGGTTCATTATTGGTATCCATATTTCCATGCCTAACCTTAGTGAACCAACATTGAACAGCTTGCAGTGTTGTAGTGTTCACTCGAAAAAGCTGTTCATGAGAATCAGTGTAACTTCTTAGGCTGACAGCATTGCTGTTACGGACTCAAAAACCTGGAATAATAATGAATTAAATCTGAAAAAAAAAGAAAGCAATTATGTTTGTAACGCAGTTTCTTGGATTTCATGAACGGCCATTTTGGATTAGCTGAAAGTGGCTAGATTTAAGAAAAAGGAGTTGATTAGTACACTGTACATGATCAACTATGTGATTTGAAGGATGATGTCTTAAAGATTTTATTTTTATCATTTCATCTGATCAATACTAATAAATATGTAATATGATTATGAATTGCATTTCATTAAATCAAAACTCATTTGAAATGATCTCCTGTCATTACACAGTTATATCATTTTGCCTAAGCAATGTGAATAGAATAAACAATTGAAGAAAATGGAGCTGCTTATTGTTTATTCTATTTAAGTTGTCTAAGCCTAGTGATATATTATCCGTGTAATGACAGGAGATGATTTCAAAATAGAACTTTGATATAACGCTATTTATCATCATTTTATAGATCATATATCCATGTCTTACATATGAAGAATGATATCTTTTAAGAATGTTATTTGAAGTTTAGATCAAGAATGTTATTTGTGAATATTTCAATCTATTTATATTTTTTGGAGCCTTTATACAAGTCCTTATAGTATCATGTTACCTGGACATGGAATACCCAATTTCAGCCATATTTTGAAAGAATGAAGCCCCTTATTTTTGTTTGAGAAATCTAAGTAACTGCATTTTTCCTAGAATTGCCAGAAGGAAAACTGAAGGGTATTTCATGTGTATCAACCTAATAACAATCTTTTGATATCATATTTTTGCCTAGATTCACTCAATGAGTGAAATACCTACTGTTTATGAAATTCTAACAGTAAAACCTTGAGACATTCTGTGGATAACAAATGCATAATTGAAAACTAAATGAAAAGAAAATTTTAAAAAAAAAAATCTTTTTTCATAGTTAGCTCGTAATATGATTATTTCATCTATCAGTTTGGATAAATGTTTTCCTTTTTTTTTTGCTTTTGTTTTTTATGTCTGAATTGATTTTCATTTTTTATACTTCAGAATGTGTAACTGCTTAAAAATTTTAATTTGCAAGGTATACTAAATTTTGTTTATGATTGAATGATTATGGAGGCTGTTTGCCTATGTTTTTCTTAAGTTTTAATCTAAGTGCAGAGGGTCTACTCTTGATTTTTCTTGGCATAATTTTAAAAAAAATAGTTGATTGGAATTTGAAATATTTCATTCTAATTGAAATCGATTAAGTTCAATTAATCCCTGCTAATTAATTCTTTTTCAGATGTTTAAAACTTGGAGTCTATTTTGAACAGCAAATATGTTGATTTGGTTGCTAATGCAATTCAGTTGAAAAAATAAAAGAAATGATTTTCCCAAAGATTGAAGAAATGCCTAGAATTCAATAATGCAATTACTTTAAATTGTAATAGATACCATCCTTTCATTATTGATTACTGACATTTTGATGATTCTTCAATTTTTCTCTGTAAAGATTTTCAGCTTCTAAACCATAAGAATTTTAATGTTAAGAAATAAGTTTTACAATTTGTGGCAGCCTGTTTTGAACAGATATACTTTTTAAATTATAACATCTCACTGCAATCTTCTTGATTTGTAGTATATTGAGATTTGCAGTTGAGATGAGGTAAGTATATTGTTTGTTGAATATAATGCTTTTGTTGATATCCAGAAGTGGCATAGAACTTAATTTCTGTGCTCAAATGATTGATTCTTTTGCTTTCTGCAAAATAGAGTATGAAATGAGTTTTGGAAAAAAATTCATAATTGATCATGTGATCCTATTTTAATGCTTTAGTAAAATCTGTTTACCACCTGCTTACTAAATCTCTATTTTTCTATGATGAGATTCATCCAAGAAATTTCTATTCATGCACACACACACTTTGTTATGATTTATGGATGAAGTCATTTTATTTGAAATGTGCCACACTTTGAATAGTTATATAATTAGATATAACTTGCTTTGTTATATTTGACAATTTTGTCTTGGAGATTGGAAGTGATCCTTTCATGTAATATTATATAATTATGAGAATCTTACTCTAAGGTCGATATTGCAGCTTGAATATTCTCAAGCAGAAAAATATTGATGAAATGATGCTTTTTACAAATAAACCCCAAATATTACATTTCTGAAGAAAGATTTTATGTATATTATAAACAAACAAAAAGAAACAGGAAATTATTTTGATGGAGCAAATAATCTGTTATTTACGGTAATGTTGCAAAAAAAAAAAATGTCGATTATTATTCTTTTAACTTTTAATATAGATTGATTTGAAATCTGATCTTTCAGGTAAATTTAAACATTTTTTACTTGCATAAAATTGTTTAAAGCTTTAAAATCTATAAAAATATTACTGTTAAATTGGCTATGACTTGACATTTTGATGGTCTTCATTGCATTCATCAGGTTTTTTTGTACTACACTGATATGACGGTGATTGAAATCCAGTCAATCGTGTACCAATGATAAATGTTGTAAAAACTGGAGATATCAATGGACTATCCTTAGACCCAACATTTAAAGTTTAGATATAAATGTAAATTGGTTGAAAATTTGCATTCCTTATCCATGTAGGAATTTCTTGCAGTCCATTTTAGTGGGAATAATTAGTGAACTTATATTTATCCATGCTAGACTCAAAAATAACTTGTTTCTCAAAATCTTGATATAATAAATAAAATTTTATTTTTGATTCTGATCAGATCATGCTGCTTATAAAATCTACATTTTGTATAAATCTTTTCAGATAACAGTTCTCAGAATTTGAATGGATGCATCAATACAGAATGTGAATTTGATAAAAGAATTGTCCTCCAACTTTTCATTTTTATTGTTGCTTTCTTCAACTCTACAATAAATACTCTAAGTACTTTTTGTTCTTTTTGTAAAAAAAACTTTGAAATGATTCTTATAGAGATATTTGAAAAAAACAACTCTTCATTCATAACTTCTAATGTTTGCTGTGGCATTGATTTCAAATAGCAGTTATCCATTAAACATATTTTTCACAATTTCTGTTCCAGTGTAAGGTTCTATGGGAGGGGGGAAGAAAAATAAAATGAATGCTTTCTGTTGTAGTATTCCGAAATAAGATTGATAGTTTGTTATTGGAGGTTGTATTTTTTCTTTTTTCATTCTCAAATGAGAATCGGCAAATCGTAAATCATAGCAACATTCACTCAAATATATAAGTTGAGTTGAAAGAATTTATAACTTCATGGACTTGCTGAATTCATTTTTGAAAAGTAATTTGACACATGCTTCATGGCCATTTCATTCACTCTAACTCAACTGTGCATGTTATCCATCTAAGAGTTCATAATGGTAGTTGGAAACCTAGTTGATTTCTATTCATTTATTAAAAAAAATTACATATCTTAACGATTATTAGTTACTGAGAATGATTATAAATTGGTTCTTTGTTTTGGTTAGGGAGCAATACTGTTCACATTTTGTTTCATTGCATTCTATCATTTATCATATAGTTTTGTTTTAAATATCATATACTGATCATGAAGAAATATTATTGAATTCTTGGTCAGCTTTTCATTTTTTTATAAGCGGAATATGTGGGGGATATTATGATTTAATTTTTTGAAGTACTATTTTCAAATTTAAAGAATTTCGCAATGTAATCTACGTACCAGTATGTATGTTTTTTAAGTAACAATATGAAACATCTGGTACACATTCCTTGACCTGTAAATTTGATAAATTATTATATAGACTAAAAAGATGTTAGAAACAATATTCATAATAGTTGCTTTTTTTATTTAGAAAGATATCTCAAGTACATAATCAAAATTGGGTGTACATCAATCTTTAAAAATTCCTCATGAAATGTTTTCAGGGGTTGACATGGCTGAGCAACCAGTTTCAAATTTCTGATCATATAAATTTCCTCAGTTGAATTTTTTATATAATTTTTTATTTAAACTGTTAGTATTGTACCATTTGAGAATAATAATGAATTATAATACATTGTAATGTACATATTTTAACAAAAAAAAGCAGTGCTAGAAAGGGATAATTCAGATATGAAGAAAAAATAAAACTATCAAAAGATAAATGGCCTAAAATTAGACATTTAATAATTTTGCAAATGCTTAACTGGGGATGCAATTAGGAATCGCTATGTGATGTTGTAACTATTACCAATGAAATTGTTTTCATAAATTTTTATTCTGTGTTGATATGAAACTGAAATTTGCCCATCCCTTTTGTCTTAGGGTTAGCATCAAGGATGACCCAGACCTGCTGAAAGGAAGGTGCCCCAGGATTGGAGAAATAACATCAAGACTTTTTGTACTTTTTATGCCCGCTGAAAACTCCATTTTTGGTCTATATGGGTAAATCCAATGGGGTTGTTGATTGAAAAGAAAAAAAAATTGTGATATGCTGGTTCCTTGAATTCTTTAGTTATAACATTTTTTGCCTGTTTTTGTAAAGAAAAAAAAATGTTATATTCAAGGGGGCTAATTTATTTGCTTTGTTAGATTTTGTTGGGTTTGTTAGTATTTTTCAAGCATAAATGAAACCAAACTTTAAGTGTATTTTACATATAGGTAAAACAATCTTATAAAACTGGTTTTTTCTCACTTGAACCAGTAAATAAAGATGTTCAAATTCTATAGGAAAATAGATTTTAGACTTGGTAAGTGATGTTAATGAATATTTTAGTTGAATTTGATTCTTTTCAAATTTTTTTCACTAATTTCTGTGTATACATGAATGCATACCAAATCAACTACTAGATATAAATGTCTCTTGATGTCTTAACATTTTATTTATAATGTTATGTATGATTAATAATGAAATAATCTTTGCTGCTTGGGTGGAAAGGGTATTGATGCCCGTTATTTTGAGTTACACAGATTAATTACTCATTTTTTTTTTCTTCTAACACCTTCACAAGAGAATGATACGGGACTACTTTGATTGGTGCAAGTTTTGATGTAGCACAGTTAAGGTATTGCCGTACAAACTAATGTTACTAAGCTGAAGGAAAAAGAAACTTTATAGTAAATCCTTGAACAGTTCAGAATTTTTGAACAAATTAACCATACTAATCTAGGTATATCTGTAATTGATCTCTTTTTATCAGATTATGTAAATTCCCAGTGTTATTTTCTACATTTTGTGTTAACTATTATTCCTTCCCTGTCTCTTAAAATTCATAATTTCTCAATTGCAATTTTACTCACCAGGAGCCAGCATTTCACATTTCAGACTATTTCTGATGAAAAGGAACAACTAATCATGTATTCGGTTAAGTTTTTCCAAACAAAATCCATAAGTTGATATGATAAATAGAGCATTCTTTTCAGCTTTTTATCCACATGAAGATATAAAATATCATTCAAAATTTCAAGAAAGCTTTACTAATTTTTTTTTTCTTTTTGCAGGATGACGGAAAACCAGATGGCAGATCAGATAAAGAGAGAAGGTAAGTCAGAAGAATGATCCTTCTTCTTCTCTCTCCCCATAAAATTCCCAATTTATTGATTGGACACAATATGAAATTAAGTTAGTTTGTTCTTTTTGTTTTCTTCATATACATATTGGTCATGGGCAAAGCTGTGCATTGAACAATCGGTAATTGTACTATGATCATTGTAAAAAATTACAAATGCTGTTTATATTTGTGTGTGTGTATATATATATATATATATATATATATATATATATATATATATATATATATATATACACACACACACACACAGATTTTTGTTTGTTTTTTTTTCAAAAAAACAAAACAAAAAAATACACCACTAATTCCTGTTTAGATGAAATTAGTGGAAACCCTTAAATTGGGTTGTTGACGCTTACATAAAAAATTAGAATAATACTGAACCAAAGGTAAGAAATTTGAATGAAATCACTATAATTTGCAATTGAATTTTGTGGTTCACAAATATTTTCTGATTTAAAATTTTCTGAATTTTTCATTGGTTAGCATTCCAAGACCTTGTTTTAAATGGATTATGTATTTTCAATACAGTGAGAAAAAAAAATTTATGCATGTTTTATTCAATAGTTCTATGATAAATAGTACTATGTATAGAACTTTTTAAAGCTATCAGCTTTGCCGATGATTATTTTGAAAAAAATTTCCACTTTTTTCACTTTTGTATGTGAAAAAACTGGACTGTTAAGTCTTTGAGTTTAAATCCGTTTGTTGAATGATTCCTGATACATAATATATATATATATTCTGTAAACAAGTATAATCTGAGATTTTTATCATTTTTTTTAGAACTCCTGGGTGACACTTAAAGTAAAATACATATACATACACACAATCCCACATGTTTCAGGTATCCTTGGACTCATGTGACAGATGGATGTGAGACACTAGCACTGAGAAGTTGTAAGGACAAAATATCTTTGAATGTTGTGGATTGTGCAGTAAAAGAAAACTCACATGAGAACTTGGTCATGGATCAATTAATTTGTAGGAATAATTTTATTTGTATAAAATAAATAATAAATCTTAGTGAATATATATTCAGTAATTTTAAATTCTCATCCATTTGAAGAATACGATAGAAAAATGATTTTAATGTTTAATTTTGAATGTCAAATAATATCTGGTTTATATTCAACATGCTGATTGCAATATCTGTTGGTACTGCCCTATCTGATGATATCCAAAGCAAATGTCCTATGCATCTTCTCAAGGGAAGTACGCTCAATATTGATACTATACACATAGATAATTAATGTGTGTACTCTTTCATAGCAAAAGGTTTTTTTTTTTTTTTTTTTTTTTTTTCAAAACTTGTCTCTTTGTTCATTGGTTAACAAAGAGACAAGTTGTTCTAATAATGGCTAAACAAGTGCTACTCATGATTTTTATCTTTATAACGTTCTTTTAATTTTGAAAATGAGTAAGAATCAAGTTTATAATTAATTGGCAGGGTTGATCAGCTGTTTTGGAATCGTTTAGCAGTCTGATCTTGCATTATATTTTTTCAATAGGAAATAGTTCTGTTTCATTGGAAACTTTGACTCTAACAAACTTTAAGATTTCGGATGGATATTGGCTTTTAATTTTTAATTTTTTTTTTTTTTTTTTTCCCCTCTTATTTGATTTAATCAATTTATAAACATGATTTTCCCAAATCCTTTTTATACAGTAAATCCTAAGATGAAGATATTAATTGTTCTTTGGTGTCAAAATAATTTACTATAGGTAAAGTATTGATATTGAAGAATCAGGCTCCTATAGTTTTTTCCTCAACTTTCTTCGTTGTTTGGCATTGATATTTTTGTTTTTGAAAAGAATTGCTGAAGATTCAAAGCTGAATCTATTTTCATAAGTCAAATATCAGAAATTTGAAGTGTGATAATAGTGATTTAAAAGAATATTCAAATTTTTTAATTAAGATATTACAAAACATATTTTTCTGTAATTGTAGCTGCTGGTACATGGCATTAAAAAAAAACTTCTGAACAAAACTCCTAGCACAATTCAAAACAAAAAAACTGAAGTGAGCAAGTGACCTAAGAACAGTTTTGAAAATGTTATTTTGATAATTTTTGAAGGCATTGTTTTCAATTTATATTTAAGCCTTTGGTGCCGGCCCCCGAATTGCTTATTTTTACCATTTGCAATCCAAACAAAAGGTTGATTGAGTATACCCATCATGTTGTTTATCATTTTAAAGCTTGATAAATAAACTGAACAGTTGCACTGTGTTGGTTCCATTTATGTATATTTATTTATGGATAATCCATATTGCAATTAGCATATCGCTCAATACTACCAAATATGGACTCAACTGTATAGAAAAAATTGCATTCTTTTCATTTTGCAGGGGGAAAACATTTTTAATTGTATAAAAGTTTTTGATCACCCACAGAGAAATGCCATACAGCATAATATTACTCTGTGACCTCTATCATTTCTCTACACAATACACGCAGTACTTATTTATGCATATGCTTTCAATTGACTTGTCCTCTCCCTTTACCTCTCTTTGGTTTTGGAGCTTGGATAATGGGCTCATCGTCCTCTGACTGCTGGGAAGAACTGTAAATAAAGAATAATTTAGTGACTTTTGCAATGATACCTAGAGAGCATCACTTCACCTGCTATTATTCATGATATGACTCCCCTTGCTTCTGACTTTCGATCGCTTTCTCCTTATAATTCCTGGTTCTAATCAAGCTCTTCCTCTGCTCAAAAGACTGCCAGTTTCACTACTGATGTTACTTTCATTGACACTGCCATCATTCATTGGAATCTTCATTACTTGTTCTGCTGTAAATTGTGTATGTGTTGGCTTACTTGTAGACACCATTCTGAATCTGACTGAAGTTACTTACTCATAAAAGGCAAACAATCAAAAGGAAGGATTTTTTTTTAGTCAGAATCTGATTGGCTATGGTACTAATATTGTACAACATTTTTTTTTTTTTCTGTTTTGAATGCATTTTTTTTCTCTTTTTTTTACTGTGATAACAACCAATACATCTATGTTCCTGGTATAACGATTTTTTAAAAGGTCCGGCACCAAAGGGTTGATCTGCTTTGAAAATCTTCAAAATCTAATTCTTTGCATTTTCTTGCAATTTTACTGTTTGTTAATTCCCAAAATGATTTAGATAATGCATATTAATTTTATGCTGTACCTAAGAAATAATCTGTTTCAAGAAATTTTGCCAAAGTTTTTCATAAGAAAGATGAATTTTACATAACTGTATATTTTGACGTACAAGGTGACCTTCAGATAAAATGAGACCTCAGAATCAGTCATAATTTTATGATTTTAGCCTACTGTCTATTCACTATTTCATGGTCTAATAGATGACCCCAATTTGAGATGTGTTTTTGGTTGCTTCAAGGGTAGTCTTAATCTCTGAAATATACAGTAAATCTTTATTTGAAACATTCTTGGTATATATATTTATTTTGTACTTCTTAAATTATATCCTTGGTTTAATTAAGATTAAATTTATTTGAAATTTCAAAATTTAGTTTTCTTTCACATCATATCCAAGAGATTGTTCAATAGGATTCTCATTACCTGAATGATTTCAAACAAGTTTATCTTCACTATATCACTTGATGTTTTCTTTGTTTTATGGATTATTCTCACATATTTATTAACGTAAATCCTGACATTCTTTGTATACAACCTGTAAAACACAACTTCATTTCTCATTGTTATTTCAAAATAGTCTTTACAAATCAACTATTTTAACATTGCTAACATTTATTTAACTTCATTATATTGTAGCTGAATCACTTTTGTTTGTATCATCCACTGATTATTTATATTGAGATTAAATAGTAACCTTCATTATGTCCTTGAAATAATGTTAGCAATAGCCTTATGGTTATATAAAAATGTCTTCTCACAATGACTGGTTTGGCATATCAACATTAGTTCATGGACTGTACAATTTAATGCATTATCATCTTTGGCTACTATGTTTGCCTATTTTGACACTGCTTTATCTGAGCTGAATACAATTAACCTAGATTTTCCTGCTTATATTCCTACAGTCTACATTGTTTATTGATCTATGTGTACTTTTTAGAATCTTATTCAGATCTTGTATAGTGATCTTAGTCAACTCAGATCTGCACTCACACAATCACATTTTTCTACTCTTTCTTGCGCTCACTTTTCTTTTCTTATTAGAAATCATCTCTATCACTCTTTGAAGTACTAGTTCAATTATTTATGTATTTTTGATTTTATTTCAGTATATTTTGTAGCGGAAATTATCGTTTTTTTTATGTCAAGCTTATTTACAATCTTTATTACTGTAGAAATATTTATTTCAATAAGATTTAGCAATTTAAAATGGAATCCTTACTTGAACTTTATACATCAACACTATGGATATCTGTTTTTGTTTGTCAATTTTTCATTCTAAAAGTCAGGTTAATTTTGGTGGAATATTTCACTTATTTGAACTTGGTATTGATTGAACATTTAAACTGGACAAGTTTTCTGAATGACTTAGAGGCTATCTATAAAGCTTACTGCATTATTATTTCACTTTCAAGTATATATTTCTTACTATAGCCATTTCAGATCTTTTACAATGCACTTCACATTTTTCTTTGTTCAAAAACTATTGCTGCTTCTACTTGATAGCTTTGTCTGTTTTTGTTATTTTTTTTCTTTCAGTTTAACATGAATATTTGCTATTTAAAATGAACTTTAAGGCTTATATGTTTTAAATCTTTGATAAGTTATAATTTTAATGTAAAGATTTTTTTAATTATTGATTTTTTTCTTATTTTCTTTTATTTGCCTTATTGGTTTTTATTGCTGCTCATCTGAACAATTCATTTTATATTTTTGTTATTGTGAATTTTTGGTGGGTTTTATTGTATCCCAAAACTAATAACTACTTATCAAAATATACTTATCAGTCATACTAAAGAAAGTTTATTGGTAAAATTTTTCAGCTGTCACTGATTGAAAATATACTTTAGGTTTTAAATTTAGTGGTGGTGGGATGTTCAGGAATAACTAGGAATCACAACATTATACTTTTTCCTTGGATATCTTATTCTATATATAACTTTTTTTCTGCTACTTTTTATAACAGAAATTCTAAACATTTTCAACAACAGTTAAGTTATATGCTTTAATATTTTATAATTATTCTAGTGGTCAGATTGATTATATCTAGGATCATAAAGCATTAGCATGAGCTTGAATCCCGATTCAGTTTAGCAATTATCAATTTGAGGCCATTTTTACATCAGATCATACCCTTACATATTTTAATGGACTAAACATTTGTGGAACTTTTTTCTATTAAATCTAATAAATAATTTGCGTACTTTCCTCAATAAAAAGGCTAGGTTACTGCCATCCTTTTAGTTCATTGGTTTTATTTCAGAAATTGATATTCAATGGATGTTTTTGGTAAGTATTGGGAATTGCTCTGAAAATATATATAATTTTTTTTTGTTTTTAATGCCTGTGCATTTTAGATTTTGATTAAATGTTAAGGGAAAACATTTGTAAATTTAAAAACACTAGTCATTTAAATGGGCTACTTGCTGCTTTAACAAGTAACAGTGTCTTTGAATTTTGTGTCTGTAAAATAGAGCTGCACCTTATATTTCATGAATAACAGATTTAAGTCCATCACCTCATGAAAAATACATAAAAATGCAATGGCAAAAGTTTGGCTTCCTATTGCTACAAATTCCACCCATGAATGATTGCAATTTTCTGTTCATTGCAGGCTAAGTAAACTGCCTTCCTTTCTCCTTGAAGAAAGTATAATCTGAATTTGTTTCCCTTTTTCATTTTCCCTCTGGTTTTCTGTCTCTCCTCGCAGGCTGCTAGTAGTGCTTCACATCTCACCACATATAATCTGGATAATCTCAAAACATCCATATGAAACTTATTTGTGACAAATTGAAAGTTTGCTAGCAATGATGTGTGTGTGTATAAACAAAAACATTTGCCACTACCTTATCAGCTGTTTTATTTTAGATTCTATAGCTTCAGTCCAACCTGTGTTTTAAGATTGCCAAATAAAAGATTTGGTTTTATTTCCTTTCAGTGAGTCCTTAATTCCAGTTAGGTTTCTTAGCAGGTAAAATGTGACTATCTGCTGTGTTTGAAGAGTTTATATCATCCAACCTTTTCCTGGTTTGATTTTACAGGGGCTCTGGCTGGATGGTGTATGTCATTCATAAATGTTGTCTTTGTAGGGTTGCCCATGGGTCCAAGCTGGAGGCTTCACAGAAAAAAATTAAAAATAATTAAAAAAAAAATTTTAGGCTCCTTCTAATAATTTTGTTATATATTGGACTTATAGGTGTCAATTTTGGTCTCATATTGGCGAAAGATGTGAAAGTATTCATGCTAGCTGAAAGCTAAGAACAAACAAATCAGGTATGTGAGTTGACGCTCTGATAGTTAACTCTGCTTAGAAGAGTTAGCACTTCATAACTCGGTGTCTATAATGGAACACTAGCAGCTGCTACTGCAGGTATTTCCTTTAACACCTTTCTGCAGTGGGGTTGGGGGTATTCATAGCTACATGAAACTATCTTGAGGCTTGATCAGCATTGATGGCTATGAGGCAGCTGTTATTCATGGCTAATGGCATGATAAGTTGAATAGCTTAAGCCGACTTTAGTGCTCACTTCCTGAGTTTCTCCCTTGTCTTTTTTTTTCTGTCAATATTTGGACAGTTGATGCAAATTTTCTGATTGAAAAAATTTGGTAATGTAATTTATACTTGCATTATTTCTGAGAAAACTTGAGACTGCCAAAAGTACCTCCCTTAGGCACTAAGTGTCAGTTAAGCTAATCCACTTCTGTACAGCTGTCTCCCAATTTTGTTCGCACTAACATTTTAAGTAATCGGAAATGTCAGTATTGATAGATTACAATTTTAACAGGCTATAACATGTATTTTCACATCTGATTTGGTTTAAAATCTGAATGTTTTTTCTACCTGATTAATAAAAATTAATTATATGCAAAAGTATTAGTTTTAAACCTTGGCAACAAACTTGAAGATGAATATATCATCTGAGATAATATACTTGAGCAAATATTTTTCTTTATAGATCGTGAAAACTGACTGAATTTTATTTCTCTGATATCATGAGTATCAATAAAAAGAAAACTACATTTTTTGTCTCTTGAAATTGAAACACCTTGAATTCATCTGAAGATTAAATGGATACCTATAAGAAATGATTACATTAGAGTTTTTTCTCCATGTTCATAACTTCAAATGAAGTATTTCTTTGGTTTTCTCATAGAAAGATTACTTACTAGGCTAATTTATTTTCATTTTGTCAAATTTTTCATTTAAGTTATTAATAGTTGCATTTTCCTTAATTGAGCAGTTATTGATTTTTTGGGGTTAGAGGGTAATATTTTAAATTCAATTCTGAAAATGTATAGCATCTTGAAAATATTTTTTTCTTGATTTTTCTCTCTTTCTTTATCCCAGAGAAGAAAAAGCACCTTTTTTATTATGAAAAATACATTTAAATGAAGAGATTTTTAAAAAATATAAATTCACTTTTTGGCCATTGATTTCAGAAAACCTTTTCTGCTATCTGTTTGGGATAAGATAAAATATAATTTTTTTAGTAACTTAGAATTTTAAAAAATTCTAAGTAGGTTAAAAAAATTGTTACTGTTTGTGCCTGCCCCCCCTGCAATCATTGCTGTTGTCTAAAATACTGTAATTTATTGAACATTTTCAATATTTTTTTAATGTTATCTTTACTGCATATGATTGGCTTTTAGAATGTTATCAAGACATTACCCATTGCTTGCAGGAAGTTTTACTACCCTTTGTAAATAAGGTAAATGAATATTTTTCAAAACCTTTTTTTTTTTTTCTAATGTATATGTGGCAAATAAAGTCTGTTATTCAGCACAGTCCTTTTATAAACTGTTAACCTGTTTCTTCTATAAAGGAAGCATTTGATACTATAGTGAAATGCATTCTATGAAACATTGTTAGTTTGCTGGTTCATACATTGTCCTAACAATATTTTATTGTTTAGCGATGATTCATAAATTTTGTATGTAGACAAAATAATTGGTTTGATCAGTTTGGTCGGATATTTTAAATATTCTCTATCAATTTTTCCTTATTTATAAGCTATCTATTTCTATCAAGTGAATACTTTGAAAATATCTGACTGTCTCAACTAATATTGATTGATTATTTGGATTTTTGGTTTGTTAGATAAACTTTATGCCTGGTAGTTTTTCTGAGAATTTCGAATACATGAAGTGCTAATTATACAGAGGATTGTATAGTTCTGTTGTTCTTTTGATCCTTTCATTACTGCTTGGTTTTTTCAAATCTTAGTTTAGTACCCTTGTAAAACATAATCTACTGAATGTCTGGCTGACATTTTAGACATCAAGTTTCATTACAATCTTCAGTTGATCTATCATTTTAGAATTCTATAAGGTACAATTTCATTAAACATTAATCATGTTTATAAACGTTTTAAGTGAAGTACTTAGTTTTTCATTAGGTCTTTCAAAAAAATAGCTTTATGCTCTATTTAAAGCTCAGTTTTAGAATCAGACATTATGCTCACAATTGATTATAAGATCTTGAAGCTTAGCAACTTGTGCCACTGATGAATTAAAAGTTGAATGAATAGAAAAAATTGGGATCTTGAGTGTAAAAGAATTAGTTGTGCAGCCTTTGTTATTTTTTGTTATATATAAAACTTTTATGTAAAGGGTGGAGCTGTAGTCTGTGGTAAAATTACCATTTCTCTATAAGACAAATGAATAGTTTATAAAATGAAACTTCTGAATGTATATTATATAGTTATGCTTACACTTTATCAAAAGTTTACCTTTTGTGGTTTGTTTACAACCCCCCCTCCTTGCCATACACACACTCTTACTCATTGGCTGGGTTTTTTAGTGAGTAAAATGGTCATTATGGCATAATTCATTAATTTGATTTGAATACACGATTGTGTTGGTATTACTCGTAATTTATAAATCAAGTTATCTTTCAAATTTTCACTTTTCACTTTTGATAGTTTTCTTCAAACTGAATGTCTTCATTGGTAAATAGGGCGGGGTCAAATATTTGAAAAATATTGAAGGTATAAAGCTTCTTAATTTCATGTGGGTGATGAGTTATTTAAATCCAAATTAGTTCGATACCAATGATTTTGTTTTTTTTTTTTTACTTTGGATCTAAGTGAGGTAGGGTTTTTAAAAGCTGACCACTTGATTATTTCCAGTTTTTTGTGCTATAATAAAGTGTTTTGTGTAATTTTTTTGAAGTGATTGCATTTGGTATAATTTAGATATAGCTAAACCTTTCTAGATCTATTAAAAATTTTTTAATCAGATTTTAGTAGTCTTATATTTTTCTCTATTATAGATTTTTGCTCAAATTTATTGATACTTCATGAACCATGTAAAAATTATTAAAGAAAAATGTCCCGTTTCAAAAAATTTATTTCTTACGCTCTAGATATCACACACTTAATCACAAAAATAATGCAAAAAATCTTACAATGTTCCCAATGAAATTTCAAGCATTATTTCTACTTGCATTTCTTATAAGGTGTTAACAAGTGCGACTAATTCAACTCGGTAATTAGAGACATTCTTAATATTTTTTTTAGTTTTTTCTTTTCATACACTAAAAATGGAAGGTATCATCAAGTTGACGTGATGGAAAAAAATATGTAAGGATAAAAGAGGAAAGGTTCTAAAATTGTAAAAATTAAAGCAATATGCTTTGCATTTATGAGAACTTTAAAACTTGTTAATGTTGAGTGTTCATTTACTATTAATGAAAATTATCAGAAAAACATGTCTTCCTGTCTCAAAAATACAGTTTTTGTTATTGAAAGATGAGTAAATTGCTGAAGTAATAGACTGGGGAAACTTACATGGCACAATACAATAAGTTACCAAAATATTAGACGATTAACATTTTAGAAATACAAATAGATATAACGAAATAAAAAATGAGTAATTTAAATGATTCTGGATGAATTTGTGGAAAAATCATTTAAATGCATCAGTGGATTTTTTTTTTTTTTTCTTTTCTTAAAAAAAAAATTTTTCTCTTTCTCCCACACTTTCTCACTTGCTTTCTTTCTCCGGCTGTCTTTAGTTCTGTCACTGTCTCTCTATCAGTTGCTTATCTATCTTTCAATCATTATCTGTGGTTAGTTCATCGGCTATCTGTCACTCAACATGCTTTCTAGCACTTGCCCTCCTTCTTTGTTGCTTGCTCCCTATCTATTGCTTGCTGCTATTCTTTCTGCCGCTCTCTCTCTGTTCCCCTCGATCTGCCGCTCTTTCTGTTCCCCCCCGATCTGCCGCACTTTCTGTTCCCCCGGATTTGCCGCACTTTCTGTTCCCCCCGGATTTGCCGCACTTTCTGTTGCCCCCGGATTTGCCGCACTTTCTGTTCCCCCCGATCTGCCGCTCTTTCTGTTCCTCCCGATCTGCCGCTCTTTCTGTTCCCCCCGATCTGCCGCTCTTTCTGTTCCCCCCGATCTGCCGCTCTTTCTGTTCCCCCCCGATCTGCCGCTCTTTCTGTTCCCCCCCGATCTGCCGCTCTTTCTGTTCCCTCCGATCTGCCGCTCTTTCTGTTCCCCCCGATCTGCCGCTCTTTCTGTTCCCCCCGATCTGCCGCTCTTTCTGTTCCCCCCGATCTGCCGCTCTTTCTGTTACCCCCGATCTGCCGCTCTTTCTGTTACCCCCGATCTGCCGCTCTTTCTGTTACCCCCGACCTGCCGCTCTTTCTCCCCCCGACCTGCCGCTCTTTCTCTCCCCCCCCGACCTGCCGCTCTTTCTCTCCCCTCCCCGACCGGCCGCTCTTTCTCCCCCCGACCTGCCGCTCTTTCTCCCCCCGACCTGCCGCTCTTTCTCCCCCCGACCTGCCGCTCTTTCTCCCCCCGATCTGCCGCTCTTTCTCTCCCCTCCCCGACCTGCCGCTCTTCCCCCCCCCGGTCTGCCGTCGTTTCTGTCCCCCCCACCCGTCAGCCGCCCTTTCTGTCTTGCCCCCACTCCATTGCCACTCTTTCAGTTGCTTGCTGTCTCATTTTTCTCTTCTCTCTCCTGCATCCCCAATAGTTTGCTCTCCCCCTCTTCCTCTCATTGATAGCTTTTCCTGTCTCTCCTCTTTTCTGTCTCATATTGTGGGGCTGTGTGGGAAGTTATAGAAGAATGAAAATAAGATTTTTGTAAGCTTCTCCCCAAATTCGTGTGTATGTGTGCATATGTATATACCCACACATACATATATGTATACACATATACAAGTAAATGTATATACACACGTACACACTTATGTATAGATTCACACCCACACTTATATAATATACATATATATTAGCACATGCTCACAAATGTATATATATATTAATAAGAAATCGATTTATGATCTAACATTGATTATAAATTGTTAGTTTCAATAAAATGTATCTGCTGTTATTATACAATGAATATATCATTTGGCCTTGACAACATAAATAGAATAAACAATTAAACACACACACACACATATATATATATACATATATATATATATATATATATATATATATATGTATAGATCAGAAATCCACTTGAAAAATTACCAATATAGTGGGAAAAAAATCCATTTGATTATCGCCATTGAGATGTTGAATAAGCTTTGTGTGGTACCCTCCATCATTATAATAATTCAATTATATATGTATTAGATGAAAATATACACATGAAGAGGTATCCCAAAATAACCAGCAGTATACACTCATAGTGGCACTGATTCAAATGGGGCGCAGATTTTATGGGATTCACCGGCATGAACTTTCAACACAAATCAGTAACCTCAGATATCACCATTAGTCCAAGGATGATCTTCTTTATTACTCTGCAAACTTTTACAAGATTTTTGTCATTTCGGCTGGTTATAAATCGATCAGATTGATCTTCAAGTAACATATCACAACATTAAAAACATGAATCCCGCTAGTACATTTGTGTTACTTCTGAAGCTTCTCCCCTAAAAGCTCCTGTTTCAGCTGCAGTTTTTCTCAAGAAAAAAAAAATCTTTTTTCATCAGACTTAGTGAAAATTACCAAATGTACTTGCCAACTACTAGTGAAATAAGCCAGAGGAAACTAATCAGGCAATCCAGCTTGGATTAATGTTGACTCATGACACTTGGTAGCACCATATACAACATTCGAATTTCAGGTTTTTGTGAGGTGCTCTTTCATATGCACACACACACACGAAAATAACTCTGGATATAGATATATCTTGTAAAATATTCTGTGATCTTTGAAATAACATTCTTTTCAAAAAGGCGCCTGTCAGCACAGTGTATGTTAACCATGTTTCTTTTTTCCTGACTTCTGTTGGTACTAATCTTTTAGGGTCTTCGTTAATATAGCTAATATAGCTTCATTATCATATCAGATGATTATCCGGTTATATAGTACAATTTTGAAACAAACTAGAAAATAGTTGAACACAAAGGCCTTTCAAATGAACCATGTTCCGATAAGCTCAGTTTGAGAAAAGAAAACCAGATAAAACTTGAGATAAATCAATTCATAAAAAAAATTTCCAAAACTCCATACTATGGATATAGACTGGTAATTCTATTGTATGTTACCCATTTAGTAGAAAGCAATATTATATTCTCTGGGGGACTACAAGTTTATTTTTCCAAGTCTGAGTTGTTGGTACAATATTTTCTTTCAAAAAATTTTTTACATGTAATTAACATATGTATATTTTTCTGCGAAAATACTTTTTTTCAATACTCATCTGTATAATTGTTTTTTAGTTTATCATCTCTACACTGATAACATTCAAAATGCATAGTATAAAGAATTTGAAAATATCTGGCATGATTATTTAAAAAAAAAAAAATTCCCCTTTTCATATCTTCAAAAAAAATTAGTTTATAGAAAGATAAATCTGGTATGTTCACATACTATACAGGATAAATTTTACCTGTCAAAATTTCTGTCAGTACCAGTTGCTCTTTAACTAATATTACTTCGAGATAATGAATTCTCATTGCAATGATCCAAAATGACTCCCTTAGTGTTCTTATTATACTTTGTCCAATGGCTCTTTGCCTGTCACAATATCAAAATATTTTACCAATAATACATTTCATCATATTAAATTATGTTGAAGATATTTTTACCAGACTTCCCATTTTTGATAATGCTACTTATCATTGATGTAGTAATCAATATTTCACCTTAGTTGAAAAAATATATATTTGTTTGTTACCCTTTGCTTTGTTTCTAAACGAATGAAGTTTCTCAACTTATCGGTCATAGCTGGTACACATTTAACTATTTTCATATAATTTTCTTAGGTTATTTTTATTCAATCGCTTATTGCCATTTTTCTTTTGTACAGTGTTGAAATATGTTGATAATTGTTGTGCATGAATAGGATAAATGTCTTTGGGATAAATAGCTCCAAAACTCCTCCGCCCTCTAATCATTAGTGCACTTCATTTATTTCTGTTAATCACTTCTTGTTTGTTGTTGTGTTGTGTTAGCTTTTTACAGTTCAAACCAATTTTATTCCTGTTTTCTCGCTTGTAATTTTTTTGTATTCTGTATCATATTTATTTTGCTCCTTATTTTCGAGAAATATCATCTACTACCACCACTACATTACCACCAGCACGGTTACCTATGCTGGTATCTTCAATATTTACTGCACTTTCTTGAACTATTACTGGTTTGGAGATGTTTTGTTAGCTTTAGTTTAAGTAATTATACCTGGCATGTCATAATAGTTGAACTCTTTACATGAAATATAACAAGATAGCGATACATGTGTGCATGCTTCTCTTTCCAATCTCCCTTTTATGTATTTATGTGTATATATATATATATATATAATATACACATACACACACACACACTGATGAGGCAAAACATTATGACCACTTGCATAATAAGGTATAAAACAGCTCCTAACCCAATCAAGCATGAAATCTACAAGATCTCTGAAGGTTTCCTCTGGGATCTGGGGCCAGGATGTTAATAGCAGGTCTTTTAACAGCTGTGAGTCATTTGGAGAAATTTCTGCTGAGCAGTCTTGTTGGTCCAAAACATCTCAAGTGCTCAGTGGGATTGAGATCTAGGGAGTTTAGTGACAAGCGCAAAACTGAAGTCTTTTTCATGTTCTTGAAACCCCTACAACTTGTGCGTGTATGTGTATGGTAGGCTGCTTTGTCCTGCTGATAGTCTTCTTCGATGGAAGATCTATCTATGAAGGGGTGTATCTGGTTGGTCTTCAATGATGTGGAGGTAGGTGGTATATGACAAAGTAACTTCCCCATGTATGAGTGGACTCAGTGTTTCTGAATAGAACATGACCCAAACCATAACACTGCCTCTACAACCTTGTTGTTTCCTCACAGTGCATCATGGTGCCATCACCACTGCAGGAAAATGATGCACATGTACCCTGTCATCTACGTTGTTCAGGAGTAAACTAGATTCATTGGGTTAGGTGACCTACCATTGATACAAGGTTTAGTTCAGATGCTTGCCCGCCCATTGAAGATACTTTTGGCAATAGACATTGTATACCTCGGGCTCGTGTGCAGTTACATGTCAGTAGCTGTCATTCTTGCTTCGTTGCTGGTCATAATGGTTTGGATTATCAGTGTGTGTGTGTGTGTGTATATATATATATATATATATATATATATATATATATATATATATATACAGTGTGTGTGCACATATATACACACACATACATGCACACATATACCCACACACAGATATGAGCGTGTATTTAATGTATATTGTGGGTGGGGGCTGTTTGTGTGACAAATATATATATGTGAGAAAAGGTCTGTGCACAAATGTTATACTTGGCAACCTTTTTTTTTACTGGGTGTTTATTATTACTTTGTAGGCGCCGAAAGAGCCGAAGTTCTAGTCGTAGTCGTAGCACCAGCCCAGTGAAGCATAGAAGGTCAGTTTGCCTTTAACTACTTGATTTACTGAATTCATTTTATTTTACATCCAGCATTTTTTACAGGTTTTTAAATAATAAAGAAGACATCAGAAAATTCGATTTTATTTTCAATAATCTTTGTTTTGCAGCACACACAAAGTAAATTTGAGATGGAAAATAAACAAATATTGGAAACTCTAAAAACAAACCTGTCACAAGATTTTCAATTCACACTTCAGGTTGAATAATTTGTTACTTGATATTTATGCAACAAAAATTCAAGCAATATGTTTTTTCTTGAAAAAATTTTTTATTTTGAATGTGTCTTGATAATTGATGAATGATTTGAATCGGTTAATTTCAACTTTTCTTTCGTTATCAATAAATGATTTATTGTGTGGGGAAGGAAATGGCAAAATGTATTCCCAAAATACTTGAGTTATGCTGCTATTTTTCAAAAAATTCAAATTCAAAGAAAAATACAGATTCATTGCCTCAAAATAAGCATTGAAATTTAAAAAAATTTTTTTGGTTACATTATTTGTTTCTTTTTAAGCTGTATTCATTTTTTTTTATTTTTCAAGATGAGACTGTATTCGAATACAATAATTTGACCTACAAAATTTGTAGTAAATTAGCTGTGTAATTATCACATGAGTGTAGGTTATTTCAAAATTATTCTTACCTTTCTTTTTAATATCTTGAGGTACTCATTTTCTTTATGAAGGTAAAATATTTGAATAGCCAGTGAATGTTTATATGGCAACGTGTATTTTCATCCCCAGTTTTGAATGTATCACTCGATATGTTAATTAGAAATATGCCCGCTTGTGTTTCATTGTTGATATATATATATATATATATATATATATATATATATATATATATATATATATATATATATAAGAATATTAGTTATGCTGTGAATCTCACTCTTTCTCTCTCATAGGTTGTTACACATGAAATGGCTTTTTGTTTGTTTGTTTGTTTTTTTTTTTGTTTTTTTTTTTTCTAGAGGGGTCTTTTTCCTCCCATACATCATAGAGATTATTGTTCTTACTGAAAGATTTACTAATGTAATTGCATTTTTGCAGATTTGATGTAAATAGATGGTTATTATTTGATATTTTTGAGCCCCTCAATAGCTACCCAAGAAGTAATCATTTTCAAGTTTGATGTCAAATTGAGACACAATGCTGTTCAAGCTGCTGATAATGTCAACAAAGCATTTGGAGTGAACACTATTACATAATAGGTTGTTGAGCGTTGATTCAATATGTTTAGATCTCGAGATATGTAGACTAATAATAAATTTGAAGGGAGGCTAAAACTTGTTCTTGATAATGGAAAAAATATTGACAGGAGTGGCCTACCCCCGTACAACTTAATCTCAAAACAATAGGGAAGGTCAAAATATTTGAAAAATGAGCTCCACATGAACTGCCTTAGCATACGGAATTGGGATACGAACTCTAGCTGTATCCTCCATATCGACCTGACATTTCTTCTCACGAATGATCTTTGACATGCATTTTGAACACCATATCCATAATACAAGATTCATTAATAAGGAAGACAATTAGAGCTGTTAATGAATTTGTTACCACTTACAGGATTTTATTGAGATAACATTATCATAAGGGGAGGTAGGGAAAATGTCTTTTTGACTGAGTATTTGCCATTTCTTGCTTTTATCGAAACATTTCATATGTAACAACCTATTGTGTGTGCATGAGTGTATGGGTGTATGCGCGCGCTTATATATATATGTGTGTGTGTGTGTATATATGTGTGTGTATGTGTATATATGTGGGTGTATGTGTATATGCATGTGTGTGTGGGTATATATATATATATATGTGGGTGCGTGTAGGTCTATATATATATGTGGGTGCGTGTAAGTCTATATATATATATATATATGGGTGCGTGTAGGTCTATATATATATATATATATGTATGGGCATGTGTAGGTCTATATATATATATATGGGCGTGTGTAGGTCTATATATATATATATACATATATATGGATGCGTGTAGGTATACATGGATGGATGTTTGTGGGTATATATATATATATATATATAGACGGATTTGTGTGGGTATATATATATGTATATATGGATGGATTTGTGTGGGTATTATATATGTATATATATATATATATATATATATATATATATATATATATAGATGGATGGATGTGTGTGGGTATTATATATATATATATATATATGGATGGATGTGTGTGGCTATATATATATGAATATATATATATAGATATGGATGTGTGTGGGTATATACATATTGATGGATGTGTGTGGGTGGGGGGTATATATATGGATGTTTGTGGGTGGGGGGTATATATATGGATGTTTGTGGGTGTCTGTATATATATATATATGGATGTTAATGGGTGTGTATATATATATATGGATGTTTGTGGGGGTGTATATATATATATATATATATATATGGATGTTTGAGAGTGTTTTTATATATGTGTATATATATATATATATATATATATGGATGTTAGTGGGTCTATATATATATATATATATATATATATATATATGGATGTTAGTGGGTCTATATATATATATATATGGATGTTAGTGGGTCTATATATATATATATATATATATATATATATATATATGGATGTTAGTGGGTTTATATATATATATATGGATGTTAGTGGGTTTATATATATATATATGGATGTTAGTGGGTTTATATATATATATATATATATATATATGTGTAGTGGGTCTATATATATATATATATATATGGATGTTAGTGGGTTATATATATATATATATATATATATATATATATATATATGGATGTTTGTGGGTTTATATATATATATATATATATATATATATGGATGTTTGTGGGTATATATATATGGATGTTTGTGGGTATATATATATGGATGTTTGTGGGTATATATATATGGATGTTTGTGGGTATATATATATGGATGTTTGTGGGTATATATATATGGATGTTTGTGGGTATATATATATGGATGTTTGTGGGTATATATATATGGATGTTTGTGGGTATATATATATGGATGTTTGTGGGTATATATATATGGATGTTTGTGGGTATATATATATGGATGTTTGTGGGTATATATATATGGATGTTTGTGGGTATATATATATGGATGTTTGTGGGTATATATATATGGATGTTTGTGGGTATATATATATGGATGTTTGTGGGTATATATATATGGATGTTTGTGGGTATATATATATGGATGTTTGTGGGTATATATATATGGATGTTTGTGGGTATATATATAAATATATGTATGGATTTGTGTGGATGTACATGCATACGTGTATGGATTTGTGTGGATGTACATGCATACGTGTATGGTTTTGTGTGGATGTACATGCATATGTGTATGGTTTTGTGTGGATGTACGTGCATATGTATATGGTTTTGTGTGGATGCACATGCATATGTGTATGGTTTTGTGTGGATGTACATGCATATGTGTATGGTTTTGTGTGGATGTGCATGCATATGTGTATGGTTTTGTGTGGATGTACATGCATATGTGTATGGTTTTGTGTGGATGTACATGCATATGTGTATGGTTTTGTGTGGATGTACATGCATATGTGTATGGTTTTGTGTGGATGTACATGCATATGTGTATGGTTTTGTGTGGATGTACATGCATATGTGTATGGTTTTGTGTTGATGTACATGCATATGTGTATGGTTTTGTGTTGATGTACATGCATATGTGTATGGTTTTGTGTTGATGTACATGCATATGTGTATGGTTTTGTGTTGATGTACATGCATATGTGTATGGTTTTGTGTTGATGTACATGCATATGTGTATGGTTTTGTGTTGATGTACATGCATATGTGTATGGTTTTGTGTTGATGTACATGCATATGTGTATGGTTTTGTGTTGATGTACATGCATATGTGTATGGTTTTGTGTTGATGTACATGCATATGTGTATGGTTTTGTGTTGATGTACATGCATATGTGTATGGTTTTGTGTTGATGTACATACATATGTGTATGGTTTTGTTTGATGTGCATATGTACGGATTTGTGTGGATGTATATATATATATATATAGATGTGTGCTTGTGTGTCGATGTGTATGTATATATATATATATATATATATATATATATATATAAATATGTGAATGGATTTTTGTGGATGTATAGATATGTATATATATGTGTGTGGATGTGTATATATATGTGTGCAGATCATTATATATATGTGTGCGGATGTATATATATGTATGTGTGTGTGGGTTTGTGTGGATGTGTATATATATATATATATATATATGTATTGGTTTGTGTGAATGTATATATATATATGTATTGGTTTGTGTGGATGTATATATATATATGTATTGGTTTGTGTGGATGTATATATATATATGTATTGGTTTGTGTGGATGTATATATATATATGTATTGGTTTGTGTGGATGTATATATATATATGTATTGGTTTGTGTGGATGTATATATATATATGTATTGGTTTGTGTGGATGTATATATATATGTATTGGTTTGTGTGGATGTATATATATACGTATTGATTTGTGTGGATGTATATATATATGCGTATTGATTTGTGTGGATGTATATATATATGCGTATGGATTTGTGTGGATGTATATATATGCGTATGGATTTGTATGTATGTGTGTATATATATATATATATATATACGTGTGGATGTATATATATACATATGGATTTGTGTGGGTGAATATATATATATACATATGGATTTGTGTGGGTGTATATATATATATACTTATGGATTAGTGAGGGTGTATATATATATATATATATACGTATGGATTTGTGTGGGTATATATATATATATATATATATATATATATGGATTTGTGTGGGTGTGTATATATATATACGTATGGATTTGTGTGGGTGTGTATATATATATACGTATGGATTTGTATGGGTGTGTATATGTATATATATATATATACGTATGGATTTGTGTGGGTGTATATATGTACGTATGGATTTGTGTGGGTGTATGTGTATATATATGTGTCGGTGTATGTGTGTGTATATATATATATATATATATATATATATGCACGTATGGATGTATGTTAGTGTATATGTACGTATGGATGTATATGTATGTATGGATGCGTTTGCGTGTATATGTATGTATGGATGCGTTTGCGTGTATATGTATGTATGCATGCGTTTGCGTGTATATGGATGTATGGATGCGTTCGCGTGTATATGGATGTATGGATGTGTTTGCGTGTATACGGATGGATGGATGTGTTTGCGTGTATACAGATGGATGGATGTGTTTGCGTGTATACGGATAGATGGATGTGTTTGCGTGTATACGGATAGATGGATGTGTTTGCGTGTATACGGATAGATGGATGTGTTTGCGTGTATACGGATAGATGGATGTGTTTGCGTGTATACGGATAGATGGATGTGTTTGCGTGTATACGGATTGATGATGTGTTTGCGTGTATATGGATGGATGAGTGTGTCTGGTATGTATGTCTGTGTTTGTGTGTGTTATATATATATATATATATATATATATATATATATACATATCTGGGTGTTGAGTTGAATAATGGGTATTTGTGTGTGGACATGTATGTATGTATTTGGGTGTATATATATACATATATATATGTTTGAAACTTTTCATCTTTGTGTAAGTTTGGTGATATCCTGTTGGTGTGGGAAAAAATCTGCTTTGGATTTTGCATATGGTTCCGTTTGCAATCTTGCTCTTGTATAGATGTAAATAGAATGCAGGTGTTGATTAGTTCTAATACTCTAGCATATCAAACAGTAATTTTTTTATTCAACTGTTGAATTTAACAATTTTTTTTTTTTTTCTATTGAGAATATTAAAAAATTCTGCAATGGAACTGTTCTTGGAGATATAGGGGAAAAAATGGTTATAAGTTGGGTTTTCTCAAAATGGTTGCATTTTTGTCGAAAAAAAAAAGATTTTTTCATGACTTTCCCATCTTCATTTCAAACAATACTTGCTAATGGTAGCCAAATCTCAATCACAAATAATATTATTTTTCTTCTTGGACTTCGTCCCAGTTGAATAAATAATGAAAAATGGAAAAATGAATTGTTTTTATAATTTTAAAGAATTCATTTGACGATCTTGTCAATTCCTCTGAAAGAACAATTGTTATTCAGCCCATGAACTGGTATATAGGTATAGACATGGAATTGCCAAAAAGTAAAAAGGTATTTAGTGTAAATGTTTAATCAATCGACTTTCATCTTTTTAAAAAAAGACATTGAACAGTGTTAGATTTATCTTGCAGGGCTTGAATGAAGCTGAAGTTATTGTCAAGTTTTACAATATTGCCATTTTTTGAATTATCATTTCTAATGCCTTCAGATCTTCTTCACACATACACATACACACATAGAAAATCAGCTGTTTGATTTACTTATTTTTCTGCAAATTTGAAGCTGAATCATTTTAGTTATTTTTCTAGTGTAAATTTGAGATTATTTACCACCCATTTGCAAAATGTTGGTTTTTCTGACCTGGAAATCTTTTTGTTTCATAATGGAAGCCTATCATGGTAAGAGTTGATTGATACTTCTCTTCTTGCTGTATCAAAACTAACTTCATAAAAGTTCAGTGCATTTTGAAATGCGGTTTTGATGACTAATGATTGCTTTTTTTGTGTTACTCTTATGATCTAAATAAAATACTTGAACAACTTTATAGTAAAAAAAACAAACAAAAAAGAACAACTTTATATTCATGATGTATTACCTTTATGAAAATATCATTAATTATTACAAGAAATTGCCATCGTAGAAAGAAATTTAAATAAGTATGTCAGATATTTCGTAAATATTCTAAGATTATCCAAAATTGATAAAATCATTCAGGATCTTTTGTACAAATGAATTTGATTGTTTTTCTTTTTTTCTTCTTTTTCCTTCAATATTTTTTTTGGCCAATGTTATGGAAATATTTACTTTTTAATCACATGGTTCTGTCAATAGGAACATCTCTTTTTGCCCATAGTGTAGTAAATCATAGTCTTGATGTTATTCTTAGGGGCCAAGTGACTAAAGTTTCCTATATGTAAGATTGTTGAATCCTTCCCTATTCCACCTTCAGCCATTTGCCACTCTTGAATCATTTTCCAAGTTGTCTAAGATTAATGAAAAATTCCAAATGTATAGACGATGAAAATATATAATAAACAAACAACTCAGTTTGCATAACTAGAATATTTAATGTGACTTGATAGAAAAATTCTCTAATTGGTCCTTCAATCCTTGTATATTAAGAAAAGATGATTTATTTAGGTAAAATTTTTACAGGTGCAGTTGTGGCTGACTATCATGTTCTTTGCTAGTGATAGTATATTGAGGTAAATAGTGATTCATTTCTAGTTTTTGAATGCAGTTGTGTAAGATTCTGAAAGAATTTATATTTTTTTGTATATCCTTATAGTATAAATTATCTTTTTTGTGGAACTTTGTGTGATTTAATTTTTGTAGTTTTTCATGGTACTTGGAACTAAAGTGTCTAATCTCATTTATTATTATTATTATTTTTTTTAAAATTTTTTTTAGAGGTATACATTTTTATTTAGCCTTCCAACTTATTATAATAGGATACAAAAGCTTTTACATCTAAGCATTTAGTGTATTTATACAATCGTAAATGATGCAATTCTTGTGAAATCAGCAAAGATTTTGCTGGTGAAGAGTTATTTCCTCAAAAATCGTGCTACTGCTTGAGAATTTGAGATATTCAAATCGATTTTATCTTAGCTATTGGAAAATAGGAAATTTCATTACATCTGGTGAATTCTAATCTTGATACAAGGAAGATATTCCAAGTCCACAATATTGTATGAATCTCTGCTCGGGTTTTAGAATAACTCCAGAAATTCAAATTCCTTGTAATTAAAAAATATTTTCATCCATGTATTAAGATATGAATATGGGGTTAAGTTAAAAAAATAATGTGACTGATTTTTATTGTCTTCTTGCTTCACTTAGAATTTGAATAGGTTTGAACTCAACCTGAACAAAATTCTGTTATTTGTAAATTAGGTAGACTTACTCAGATAGAAGCTATTTTAGTTTCATTTTACATGAAGAGACTTTTTATCTTGATATGTTTAATTGAATCTCTTGATAAGCATCTTCATTAATTTCATAAAAGATATTTTATGCTATAAGATTAGTTGGAGAAATTGAAATCATTCCCTGTAAAAAAAAAAAAATTTTTTTCACTATATAATTTTTCACTAATTACTCATAGATTAAAAAAGAAATAGCTTTTATTCTAATCTTTTCATTAAAATTGCAAATTATTGCTCATTTTCCAGATGATGGTCATATTGTAAAGAATCTCTTCATGATTTTAATATATTGGGGCTTCAAAGCAGTAGTGAATAAATATCAGATAACCAGAATAGAAAAAATAACCTGAAGATAAAAGCATCCGCAAAACTGGTATACAGAACAGTATCCAGTCTAATTCTGTTGATGGGTATTAAAAATAAGACTGTCTTTTATGATATGACATCATCTGAAAAACAATCAAATTGTGTTGACCTTTTTTTTTTAAAAAAAAATTTGTGTTTAGTATACATAACATAATATGAATATCTTGAATGGGAGATGCGTATTGTTTCTATTTGATCAAAGAAAGGAACTGGTTTGTGTATTGTACATTTCTCTGCTGCTTTTAACAATCCCACAGTACATTTAAAAATTTCAATCAAATAACAAGTGATGATGTAATTAATCAGTCTCAATATTTTTCTAACAAGGGGAACTATATTGAAAATAATAGTAAAATAAACTTGACTTTTATCAGTCATATATTCAGTTCTGTTGAGTGTTTTTAGAACTCTCATGAATATGATTACTTGATATAGTGATTTGTTTTTTTCATTGCAGAGTTTCATCTGTGACATGCTTAGCTCATGCCAGCAAAACATATAGCGAAGGTACGAGAATAAATACCGCTCACCCTGGCTGTCTGGAACATTACTGTAGAACTGAATGCTATTTTCCAATGAATATATATATATACACAAACACACTCCCTCACACACACACACACACACATTTACATTATATACACACATATATATATTTTTTTAAAGGGGAACTGAAGCACTTGCTAATATAGATTTATATTGAATGACATTTGCATATGGTTATATGCAAAATTGTATAATGAACTGATATCAATAAAATTAAATCTATTATTTATACATTCTCTGCAGGAAATTAGTTTTCAAAATAGAACAAATGTTAATTTTTATTAATTACTATATACTAAGTTAATAATATTTTCAAATACTTGGATAAAAAGTGATTTGAAGTATCTTTTGTTAAATTTACTTGTTCTATGTTAAGCTCTAAAAATCCTGCAGTTAATGTGATATCCAATTTTATAGTTTCCAGCCTCTAAAACCTCATTGATAAACAACTGATTTTTCAAGTATTAAGCCCATTAAATCTTTTGATTACCTGTCAGTTGTTTATATTTTATTAAAAATATGTTATTTAAATTCTTTGTTCCAATTTCCATGGGTTTTTTTTTTCTTTGACTTGATTTTTTTGATATTAGTTCATATAAAACTTTTGTCATATAATGTTAAAAATGAAAAGTTGAAATTGATGCAACATTCAATAAATGTCTATTTCAGTTTCTCTTTAATTATTTTACTCATGCCTTTATTTCTATTTGCCCCTCTTGCTATACCCCATTTTTTTCCAATTTTACCCGTTTTTGCATTTGAATATTAACAAAGTGAGATTATAAGTACCAGACCAATAACTGGGGTGGCGTTCATAGAAAATAGCTCTAAATTCTAAGTATTGTATTTCCTGAAACGTTCTGACCTTGCTGATAGTTTATAATTTTCATCTTCTGTCAATACTTCAGACTAGCAAATTAGGCTGTAATTTGAAGCAAATCATGAATGTCTGGAGTCAATAGGTTGAAATCACAACAAGTGAACTTGACATGCATTTAAATATGACATTTTATTCGTAGCCATAATTTTCTATTTCTTATACAAGATTTAAACATAAATATACATCACAAGAAAATAAGTTCTGTTGAAATATTTTGTTCGTGCTAATATAATCTGTTACTCAGCTGAATACCTTGAATGCTTCTTACAGTTGAATAAACTCACTCATTTGAAGTTTGTTCTAGTTTAAGATCCTATTTTGTAGAGTTCATTAAAATTGTTTTGTTGGTTTATCGCACCATTATGTATTAGGGTCTGGTGAGCTACTGACCTGTGATTTTCCTCAGTTGCATATTTGAAGTTTTGAAAAAAAGAATATTTTGGAATATTTTGAAAATATCTTTTAATGATCAGAATAAAACCAGAACATTCCTGTGTGAATATTAGAATGAGAAATTTTGTATCAATCTTTAAATACAATTGAACCCGATCGTCATCACTGGATTATTTATCATTGTTCAAATGCCTCTCAATACACAAGTTGGAAGCTATGAATTTTTTTTTAAAGCAGATAAGGTTCAAAAGTGAATGTTGGTGATTGACCTTCTAATGGGATCAATATCTTGTCAAAAACAATTGTCAAGTTTTTTAATTTTCAATTCAAAAAGATTCTAATGAAGCAATATTAATTTTCTATATTTATCCGGGTATATGATCTCTATAATATCAATGTTTCAACAGCTGAGAATTGAATAATTGCAGATTAGGATTTGAAAATTCGTAAGTGTTTTGAAAATGTTATTTCTTGCTTAGTGGTCGAACTATTTGGTATAGGTTGTATGCAAGTTAGCTTATGAACCAGTTGTATCTACCCCCCCCCCCAAAAAAAAACTTTATTTTAGTTATTATTTAAGTCTTTTCAGCTTATTTTCCTTCATTTTATCATAAATTTATAGAATTACTTTTGCATTAAGTCATATAGACAAGATTTTTTATACTCATATTTTTTTTTTTTTTTTTCCTTCTCGTGGGATCTAATTTATCAAATGATTTCTACAAGCATCTAATCCCTGTAAATGTTGTGGTCAGATAATTTATTACAATCAAAATTGGGCTCGAGCTTCCAAAATTAGGTGTTTTGTTTCTTGTAAAAATAAAATTCAGAAAGGAATTATTTATCATGCTGGGTTTCCTAGATTGCAGAAAGAGCAAAATGATTGATACTAGTAATTGAAAATTTTGAAAGCAGGTACAGAGAAATGATGTTAATATAGTTAAACTGTGGTTATCTTGAAGGGGTTTTGTTTAAAGAGTCTTTAGATACTTATGATGATATTACTCTATAGAACGATGAACATTTGACCTTAAATTGGACTGAATTATCTTCAATTTTGTCCCAATTCTCTAAGCTTGGACACTGCTGAGAAGGGATGGAGTCTAGCACTGTGGTGGGGCATTTCATTGAATTTCCTTTGAGACCCATTTTTTCAATTTTCAACTTTTCAACCTTTCCTTTTACCATGATGATGTGATATGATCTTTTTTGAAATCAAGTCTCCAGAAAATGCTTGAACTGTTGTTCATGGGTTGTTGACCACCGCTATCAAAAATTTTTCATCATTAGGAACTGGCTTAGGCCTTCCTCCAAGTGTATGATTGGTATCCATATTTCCACACCTAAATCCACTGAACTGATGCTGAACTGCTTGCACGATTGTATGTTGATGTTGTTATCAGCAGCTTGGATAGCATCATGCCTTGAATGGAAATCATAGTTGAAAATTTACATTGAATCTACAAAAAATGCTATTGCATTGGCAAATCTTTCACTTCTGGCATTATTCTCCAATTTGAAAAAAACATTCCATGTGTAATTAGATGAATAGATTTGTGATATTTTCAGTTGCTGATAGTATGAACCCAGATTATCTGTCATGATTCAAGATTTTTATTTTAGTTGCTGGATCGATGTGGTAATGAGAAAGCAGTCCTGGGCTTACTCGAATTTAGTTTGCATTGGTTAATATAAGAATGACCCTAGAATTAGGGCTTGAAAAGGATGTACTAGAATATTTAGAAGAGATGGTTCAAGTATATGTGGTGCGTAGGTTAGTCATGCTGGAAGCTTTACTAATACTAAAATATGCTCTCCTTCACTTTCTAAAAATTTAAAGTTTGCTTCTGAGGCTTTGCATTTGTTTTTTTTTATAGCTTTCTTATTAGGTACTGTGGTCTGTCAATTTTTTCATTTCAAATGATTTTTTATCACTCTTATTTATATATTTCTGAATGATAAACTCTTAGTTAATTCAGCTCAAGAAAACAGACTCGGATATGAAACCAAAACCCATGAAAGATTAAGTGGGAAATTTTGAATAATTTGCATGCATTTAATTATCTCTTGAAAACAAAATGTTTGGTACTCAGTTAATTTATTAACCTCTTGAAAATATATAGAAATATATCATGTAAGATATAAAAATTTTTTTTGTAAATTACAATAATGCATGCTAAAACAAACATCCAATTCTAGCACTCATTCTGTTGATTATTTTATCTTCCAGAGTTGGATCCTAGTGCTGCAGTCAACTGGTTTCACTCAAATTTGATAAGTGCACATACCAAAATCAGTACCTGATGCAAGTGTGATATGTACTAGAATTGTTTGTCAGAAAGAAAAAATGAAATTGACAGCCATTTAGATGTCCTGGGAAGTCTGAAATTATCTCCCTTCTAATAGTAATTTGTACATAAATATGTGTCATGTTACACGGACATGCATAGAAATTTCTTGTCAAACTGAATGGAATGTTTTTAAAATTTTCTGTTCTCGTAAACCACTTTTTTTTGGATTTCCTGTTCAATGGCTGTCTTGTTGAATTTTTATGCGAGGTTATTTTGTGTTTTTGTTGGTTTTTGCTTGAAGTTCAAGCGGTCACAACTCCCTGTCTGTTTTAACAGTTGGAAGTTCATATCACTGCAGCCAATGGCTGAATTGATGTAGTGAGAATGTATGAAGGAGTTAATAAGCTATGATAAAAATACTGTGGATTATGTGATAAGAGTTAGACATATACATGTTTGTATGTATATCCAACTTGTACTTTAGCTAAAACTTTCAAAGAATAGTTTTCTTATTTATGAAGGAAAAGTAGTTTCTATTGGATATTCAAATTTATTTAAATTATCATAGCAGCTTTTAGAAAACTTGCATTAATGAATTTAATTAATACATAAAACCTCTGACTTATTCAAAAAAGGTTAACAATCAACATTAATCCCATTTCAAAACACCAAAATGGTATATTATCAAATGTGTGATTTCTTTTTTTGCGGAGGGGGGGGGGTCATGTCATGAAATCCTATTTTCTGTTATTTGCGAACCAGTGAGATATCATATAACGGGTAGTTAAGATTTTATACCTTGAAAATTCAAATATTGAGGGTTGGCTTGAGCAGCTTTCTTGAGTTATTGTAAATCTGAAATTGAAGGGGTATATTTTTATTATCATGGATGTTTGTCATATGGTCAAAGTATTTACCTATAAAGATGGAAAAACTTTTGAAAAAGTACCCCAGAAGATACCATTTATAGATCTTGAAAATTTGCCGATTATTATTTTACTAGTGGGTCTGTCTAAAAGGAAATTCATTTGATGTATCTAAATTTTAAGGTTCATTATTACCGACAGAGACACTGAAAAAACACAGGTTTTAGTTTTATTCCACCGTGTTACTTCGTATCACAACCCTGTATTCTGAATAATTTCTAATGAGTTGATTATCCAACATATAAAGAAAATCCTTTTTTTTTTTAATCATTTTTTTTCTTTTGATAACTCTAATCTATCTTCATTGAATTATGGAAGGATTTAGAATTTTGGCACTTTTTGAGCATTTGTTCCTTATAATCTATGATACACAAATCTATAGACTACTATACTTAAGAATGGGATACGTTTGAAAAGTTAGTACTTATTGCTTATGATAGACCTCTTAAAAATTTTCATTTTATGCATATCTAGTGATTGACTGATTTCATCCTGAATGTGAATACCAAACATTTCTACTGATACTATTGAAATTCCCAAACCCTTTTCAGTGATGTTAAATTCTATATTTCATAATTCCATCCTTATTCATTCATTAAAATTTAACCATTGATAGTAATTTTTAAAACCATTCAATAGAGGGTTAGTATATTCAATTAAGTGCACAACTGAACAGGTGTTTATCCAAGTACTAAGTGACAGATTTTTTTTGTAAAAGGGTTTATCAATGAATAAGTAACTTTTCTCACTTTCTGTTGGGTGGTTATCTCCGAAAAGTCTGATTTTTAAATAAAAAAAACAACAAACAAGCGTGAATGGTGTTGGACACATACCAAGGCCAATTTAGCAGACACATGGGATTAAAAATGTTACTTCTATTTTTCTTTCATTAATTTGAACATCAAATGGGGGATGGTGTGAAACTTGACTATTCACAATCAGGGACTGTGTCTCCACATAGGGTTTTGGTTTCGGTTTCAGGTGATAGTATTAAAGAGAGTAAATGGAAGAAGATAATTCATGTGAGCCACACCCCAAGAGACTTGGTAGAAGTCATGTGCCCACTCGATCATTATAGTTATCGATAGAACAACCCTAACAAAATATTTTTTTTAAAAAGTTTTTTCTAAAAACCAATAAATTTCCATACAGTGTAAAGGTCTAATGGATTAAAAGCATCTTGAATTGGGAAGGGAAAAAATTTCTTCTTGGAGAATTGTGTGCTTTTGGAAAAACAAATCTAAAATATTTATTTCTTCTTGGTGGATGGGATTTATACAAAAAAGTGATTGATTTGTAATTTCATGTATTACATCAACATTTTAAAAAGAACCTAAAATATAAGGCATATAGTTTTTGTGTCTGGATTAACGTTTTTTTTTTTTTTTTTCATATCAATTTTTTTTACACAATGCTGAAATTACGTAAAGTTTATTGAACTAATGTTGATATGTTGATGACTCTTCTCGAAGTTATAGACAATACCTTTCTTTCTCTATCTTTACTCCTTTTTTTCTCTCTCCCTCCTTTCCTCTTTCTCTCTCCCTCCTTTCCTCTTTCTCTCTCCCTCCTTCCCACTTTCTCTCTCCCTCCTTCCCTCTTTCTCCCACCCTCCTTCCGTCTCTCTATCTCCCTCCCTCCTTCCGTCTCTCTATCTCCCTCCCTCCTTCCGTCTCTCTATCTCCCTCCCTCCTTCCGTCTCTCTATCTCCCTCCCTCCTTCCGTCTCTCTATCTCCCTCCCTCCTTCCGTCTCTCTATCTCCCTCCCTCCTTCCGTCTCTCTATCTCCCTCCCTCCTTCCCTCTTCCTTTCTTTCTCCCTCCCTCCTTCCCTCTTCCTTTCTTTCTCCCTCCCTCCTTCCCTCTATCTTTCTTTCTCCCTCCCTCCTTCCCTCTATCTTTCTTTCTCCCTCCCTCCTTCCCTCTATCTTTCTTTCTCCCTCCCTTCTTCCCTCTATCTTTCTTTCTCCCTCCCTCCTTCCCTCTATCTTTCTTTCTCCCTCCCTCCTTCCCTCTATCTTTCTTTCTCCCTCCCTCCTTCCCTCTATCTTTCTTTCTCCCTCCCTCCTTCCCTCTATCTTTCTTTCTCCCTCCCTCCTTCCCTCTATCTTTCTTTCTCCCTCCCTCCTTCCCTCTATCTTTCTTTCTCCCTCCCTTCTTCCCTCTATCTTTCTTTCTCCCTCCCTCCTTCCCTCTATCTTTCTTTCTCCCTCCCTCCTTCCCTCTATCTTTCTTTCTCCCTCCCTCCTTCCCTCTATCTTTCTTTCTCCCTCCCTTCTTCCCTCTATCTTTCTTTCTCCCTCCCTCCTTCCCTCTATCTTTCTTTCTCCCTCCCTCCTTCCCTCTATCTTTCTTTCTCCCTCCCTCCTTCCCTATCTCTTTCTTTCTCCCTCCCTCCTTCCCTATCTCTTTCTTTCTCCCTCCCTCCTTCCCTATCTCTTTCTTTCTCCCTCCCTCCTTCCCTATCTCTTTCTTTCTCCCTCCCTCCTTCCCTATCTCTTTCTTTCTCCCTCCCTCCTTCCCTATCTCTTTCTTTCTCCCTCCCTCCTTCCCTATCTCTTTCTTTCTCCCTCCCTCCTTCCCTATCTCTTTCTTTCTCCCTCCCTCCTTCCCTATCTCTTTCTTTCTCCCTCCCTCCTTCCCTATCTCTTTCTTTCTCCCTCCCTCCTTCCCTATCTCTTTCTTTCTCCCTCCCTCCTTCCTTATCTCTTTCTTTCTCCCCCCCTTCCCTATCTCTTTCTTTCTCCCCCCCTCCTTCCCTATCTCTTTCTCCCTCTCTTAGAATGAGACAACACTATATCTATGATGTGAGCATTATCACCTCTCTCTTTACTTTTTTTTCTCAAACTATGGCGGAAACCAACGCCGAGTTATACATTATAATCACATTGTAAATAAAGTCCACCTTGTAAAACCCAATAGAAAGATTAAATACTAAGAGGTATATTAGGAATATGTGCCCTGTCTTAATTTGATGGGAATCTGTCTTAAATTACATCCATAATTACATACATAGTTTTTGGAAACAAAAAAGAAATCATAACTGACGAATTTTTACCATAATTGAATACAAAAAATTACTCCGTTGAATTTTTAAAATAATTCTTTTTTGGAATTTAGCTTTCCATCATCTGTGAAATAGAATATCAGATGAATTCAAATGTTCTATTTTATTTAATTTTCTTTTTCATCCGTGGTCAAATTTGTCTCATTCTCTAATAGAATAATCAAGTTGGAAATCATAAAATTTGTTTGAATTGCTTGATCAATATTATCTTTATTGTTTGGATATTTAAAGTATGATTTTAAAGAAAAAAACATTGAGAAAAAAGTCATTTCCATTTTAGAGTGTCTATGCTTATTCAGGATGCATTTTCAAAAGAAATTAATCAAATTACTTTTTGGAAAATAATACAATTTCTGTAGTTTGGAATCTAAAGCATAGTTTTCTAATGCTATTATTGATTTCAAATCTATAAAACGTATACAAACTTGGAGAAAATAGATTTTTTTTGTTCATGATGCATGGGTCAATGACTGAATAAATTGGTTGCATCATGTTTGAAATGTTTGAAAATATAAAAAAAGCGCGCAATGATAATTCCAGATTGAGTTATGGGAGATATTTTCATTTCTATGAAATTTTTATACTACACTTGTTCGAAGTGATTTTTAAATGCTTTTTAATTTCTCGATAGACGCTCATTTTTATTTGTATGATATATTTCAGTAAAACCCTCAATTGATGCCGAGCATATAGTGTCTGCTTCTGTTTTGTTAATTAGGTAAAAAAGCTGGAAAAATTTACGTGTCATGATAACTGGAAAGAGTGTATCTTTAGAGACACATTTACATAGGTGCCTCTATTTTACTTCTATGTTAGGTAAAATATTCATGAGTTCAAGTTCACATGTTTAATGGAAGTGCACTTGTTAAACTGCATTTTCTTGAATATTTTGTATTATCTGGGAAAATTAAACTTTTATTGAATATTTGTAGTATTGATATACAGTAGGTATCTTTAAAAATTTAATCTATATATTTTTGTTTTGCTGCCACTCAGTTCAGACCATTTGAAGATTCTAAAAAATAGTGTTATCCTTTTATGGTACTTTTGTTCACTGTTTTCTTTTTATAACATTTGTTAAGGTATTTGAAAAAATTTAGCAGCTATTGGGTAATTTTTTTTAAGATAGAAATTAACTGAGCTCTGTTTATGTTGAAAATATTCTTCAAAGTTTCTATTTGTTTTTGTCATGTTGAATTTTTAAAAATGGTAGCAAAAAATCATGATTACTACAATTTGAAATATCGATTTATAATTATGTTTTCAGTTAAAGAGGATATATATATTATAAAGAAACGGATACTTGATCCAACATAAATTTTAAATGCGTTATTTTCATTTGAAACTCTATTTTAACCAACATCCTATTTTTATGAGGTGAATATGCCAGGTGGACTTGATGGCATAAATACAATGAACAAGGAAACGTGTCCAGCAGTAGGTTAAACACGATACTGTCCTAACCATTTGAGCTAAGCAGCCTGTTTATCTGCTAATTGTCCACATAGAGAAACATAGAAAGCAGATATGGACAGTGAATGAACATACAAGATTTAGGTATAAAGCAGTTATTTATTTTTCTATAGTTCCCTTTGTGGGACCTTAAGTATATTTGTTGGTTTATATTTCAGTACTGTGCCATAAATGTTCTTCGCTTCTTATTGTCTATTTCTTCAAAAAGGAAGCCATTTGATATTAATCTTCCTGAAGAAAAGTATATATGTGTGTGTATTTTGTTATTACTATTTTGAAATGGAGAGGTGTTTTTTTAGCAATTAATTGATAAGTGTTGGTGAATATAACCAGAGTGAAGTAGATGTGCTGTTTTGATTTAGTTTTGTTGGTTAATAAGACTCCTTTTATTCTTCTTGAAGTGATGGTGTATGTGTGCTTGTATCATTTTTTTGGAATAACTGTTGCATGTTGGTGTTGTTGTGTATCATGTCTATATGATTCTGTTTTGAAATCAAAGTATTAAGGGAATTATCAATCTGAAAGTGCCCATACCTGTAAGTTATTGTATTACACTGGGATATAAAGATTGCTTTGATGCTTTTGCATGTCGGGAAGTTGTGAATTTTTTTGATGAGATGGGCTTGGTTAAAGTTGTGGTTACGTATGTTCCTGTGTTTGACCAGGGCATTCGTCCTCTCATCTTGTCTGAGGGCTCTCTAGTGTTTGTATATTCTTCCTTTTGAGAGGTCTCAATGTCTTGTCAGTCATTACACAGAATTGTGTAAACACTGGCTTTGGGCAGTAGGTGTTTCTCAAGTGGTTGGGTGGTAATGTGTAATTCTGTCTATTTCAAGTTGGAGTTGGGGTTGATGCTGGTTGTGTTGGTGGGTAATAAGATACATCTAGTGGTGGCATTGTTTTTTCTTTTTGTCTTGTTTGTTTTGTGGATCTTGTATGCTTTTTTTTCTTGCTTGGTAAGTCTGAGTGATTTAAAAAAAAAATTTTTAATGTATTCATCAAGGTCTTTGGAGCTACATATTCTGAGAGCCCTCAGGTAAAAGCCTATAATTAGTCCTGATTTAATTTTTGGAGTGTGGTGGAAGTAGAAATGTATGTGGTTGTTTTCGTTTATGGCTCTACAGAACATGTTGCATATGATGGTGTTGATGGTTCTGTGTAGTAGTAGTAGTAGGGTGTCGAGGAAAGGTAATGTTTAGTTGTCTACATCTATGTGTTGGTGGTATATTATGAAAGCATCATCAATATATTGTAAATAAGAGGCTCTTTTGGGTGAAATGTATGAAAATGGGCTTGTTTCTGGAAATTTCAGAAACAGTCAGGCTAAAACTCTGCTTATTGGGGACCCCGTTTGTAAGCCAAATTTTTGTTGGTACTTATTGCCGTTGAAGCTGAAGAATCATTGGTTTGTTATGAGTGGGCATACTTTTATGATTTTGTTAATGGGTTGGACTAGTTTAATCTTGGCCTCTTTGAGGTGGTTACTTAGGTGTAGGCATTTTTTACTTGAATGTTAGTATAAAGTGACGTCACATCAAGGCTGGCCATGAGTTGGTTTTTCATATCAATTTTTTTCATTTAGTATATGAGGTCTTGAGAGTTGAGGGGCTGATTGTGCCGAGTAGTGGGGTTAGGATTTTTGCTAATGCTCTAGATGTCTTATGGGGGTGTACTGCCTATTCCTGTGATAACGGGTCGTAAGAGGATGTTTGGTTTGTAGAGTTTGGGTAGGCCGTAGAGTTTGGGTAGTATAGGGTGGTATTCTATGAGTTTGGTCCATGTTTTATCTTAGCTTTGTATTATTTTTCAAAAGGGATTTGTTGAACTTTGATGTTTCTTTGTCAATGAGTGTGTTGTTTGTTATTTCATATGTTATTGTCGCTGAGAAAAAAAGTGATTTTGTTGAGGTAAGAGTGTTTGTCCCTAATGAGGGCACCTCCTCCTTTGTCTGAGCTGGTGATGTGTATTTATCCTCTTTGGCTAGGTTTTCCAAATATATATATATATATATATATATATATATGTGTGTGTGTGTGTGTCTGTGGAATGGTTGGGTGATTTGATTTTGTATTCATAGTTATTCAATTTGATGTTGTATTGGCTCTCGGACTTGTTTTATATATTGTAATTTGCATCCATTGCACTCTGGGAGGTATATAATATTTTTGCAATGATAGTTAGTCATGGTATGTGTAGAAAGTCTTGTTAATGGTAGCACTAATGAAGGTATTGGTGTATTTGAGTTGTTTGAACCATAGACTATTTTTTCTAGTTGCCCAGTCGGCCGAATTTAGTTGTTTTCGGCATGTTATGTGAGACACTATTTGTTTAATCAAGTGTTGCTGCAAATCATATTTTTGATGTTTTGTGGTCTGCATCATGTGATGACACATGGTTCTATGAATATTTCTCTGGGTTCTATTTTGAGTGTAAGTATATTCCACTTATCATCATATGTGTCAAGGGTAGGAGTGTGTTGTTGGAGGTGGTTATAAGTGGCATGCAGTGGGTTATTTTAAAAAAAGTTTTTTTTGTTAGGAAGTCTAAGGATTTCTTCTCTGGGTAATGTAGTGGCCTTTTTTATTTGGTTAATTGTATCTTCTAGTGAATATCCTCGTTTTATGAAATGTTGTAGGTTATAGTTGTGTCTGTTGAATTCACTATTCATTGAGCAAATTTTCCCTACTTCAAGTGTTTGTGGAAATAGTAGGGTTTTTCAGGTGTTTGGGTTGGGCCAGTCAAGAGTGAAGGTAATTGGGAGTGTCTGTTGGTTTAGTGTAGAGGGTGGTGTGGAGGTTTCTATTAATATCTGTATATGCTGGTGTCAAGGATAGCTACGGAGTTAGTAGATGTCATAAAATTGAATTTATTCAAATCGTGTGTAGAATTCATATGTGCAAAGAATTTCTCTAGTTCAACCTCATCTCCTGTGTATATAAAAAGAATGTCATCTATATGTTTGACGTAGAAGATGCAGTCTATCTCGGGGTATATATAGGTCTCTTCAAATTTGCCCATGAAGATGTTAGTATAGGAGGGGGCCACTACTGTGTCCCTGACACAGCTTTTCATTTGGAGACAGAGTCTATTATTGAAGTTTATGCTAAGTGATGAAATTGGTTGCTCTAGGGTGGTAATTTTTTTTGGTTCTGGGTTCTTTAGTTATTCTGTTGCTTAGGGCTTCTTTAAAGACTAGAATGCATTCATCGTCTTTAAAATTGGAGTATAGCGATTTGATGTCCATAGTGATTAGAAGTGCTTTGTCTGGGATAGTAATCATGTGCTTGATTTTGTTCAAAAGGTCTGTATCTTGTACATAAAATCTAACTTGCATTGCTATAACGGTTGTATATATTATTGAAAATCTTTGTTTTGTGTCAAAATATTTGACATAAGCTGAATTGTAGTCTTATATTTTCTTGCTCTCTTTGAACTAAGTGTTGATGTAACCACTAAAATGAAATTATTTCACTGAACTATTTAACCTATTCATATTTTGCTCCCATTTTGTCTATGACAGTTAAAACCTATTAATGTTCAGTCTTTACATTCCTTGTTTGGATTCTGGATCTAAATGACAAATTTGGGGGTTGTTTTAAGTTATTCTAAATTTTGTTTTGTTTATTTAGCATATTTTTCTGTCCACAATTTTGGATAGTAATTGTAAAATTTTGAATCTGTCGAAAAATTATCTATTAAGAAATTGAACAAAAGGTTGAATATTTGTTCAATTCTGAATCAGAAAGATTAAGAAAGTGGATGAATATTTATTATGTCACAAAATTTTATAGTGATAATTAGTATTTAGAATTAGTTATAAGAGAGATAACACACATCTAAAAATTAGATAAATCTTTCAGGATTTTCTCTGTTTACCCCTTAACTTTGAATAATGATATTTGGATGTGAGCATATATGATGTTCAAATCCTGAATGATTTAATTATTCCTATGATACTCATCTTTGATTTGTCTTGACTGTCATTTTGGAGTATAACATTCTGGCTCAGAAGAGTCCCATGTTGGTTCTGAAGATGAAACTGAATGGTAGAAGCCAGTGCTGGTATTTGAGAATTTTTTTCATCATATTTCTAGCTATGCTGATAAAACAATGGAATCTTTTGAAATTTAGATAATTGTAGACATTTGTGAAAACAAATGAAAAAGCAGCCTTTATCCTACACTGTAGAAATGCATACAAAAATAAATATTGATGTAAGTAATTATAATGTATTGGGTAACTGAGAAAGTTGGTTTGTTTTTTGTTGTTAGATATTATCAGTGTTTAATTTCAACTGAAGAAATTGTTTTTGATTTGATCGTGACGTGTCATATCAGCATTCATTTTTACAAATATTTGATCAAAATTGGTGTTCTTGTTTATCGATTCTGACATTGAAGATGAAAGAAAATTGGCATATGCTTTTTTCATCTTGAGAAATTATGACTGAAATGTTATGCAAATTGATTGTGGAGTTGATGGAAAAAGTACACTGGATGATTGGAAGTGGCTTGTGAAGTTTTGTGCTGTACCTTTCTTGCTCTACAGTAGAGAGATCAATTGAGGTTGATAGCAGTCAAATCAGGACATTATTTTAGAATAATTGTTTTATGATCTGAGAGGTAGAAAATATTGAAAATATTCAAATTGAGCATTTAAATCATTTGCACCAGCTTGGTTATATTGCTTTTTCCACTCAAGTTTAGCAACAAAAAGAAAACCCAACTTCCCAGACCATCTTTCTGTGGACAATTTGCTTCTTTTTCCCATTTTTTAAATATTGTTGGCATTTAGAAGCATATACTTTACAAGATGACCCACTATTAGCGATACTGAAGACTATTTCATCCAAAGAAGATACTGCATGCATGCTGGGATCAGGAGGGTGTCTTCTATGAGTTCATTCTAGATAATGAAACAATTGATTCATACAAGTGCTACCCTCAACTAGACCACTTGAAGGGGATTATATTCTTGATAATCATAGACTATGTTCCCTAGCTGACCGGGCCAAAATTGTGACGGATAGACTGAGAAGTTATGACTTTTGTGCCATAATCAGCAGATATTGCACCTTTGGGTTACCATTTATTATGGTCTTTACAGAATTCAATTCCTTGGAAGACTGCAAAAGGCACTTAGAGCAGTTCTTTGCTGAGAAAGATGCAAAGTTTGGAAAGGATAGAAATCTCAAGTTACTTGGAAGATGGCAGAAGATAGTTGAATCAAATTAGGGATTGTTTTTTGATAGTTAATTTGGAAAACAAAAAAAAACAAACAAACTTGATGGGCCACCTAATATCAACGCTTTAGCTTTGATATCCAACCTCTTTCTGATTGGTCTTATCTTATTGGCTTTATAAATGCTTTGAAATCTCATGAGCCTCTCATTCTTTCAACATTTGACCAGATACTGAGTGAATGCTTTGTACTAATAGAACAATCGTAACTTGAAAAACTCATTTACTATGTAAATATCCAACATTAATATATCCAGTAATGAATTAAAATTTGTTCTGTGATATTCAAACTGGCACTTTATTGGTTAGATCTGAAATTTCAACCTGAAGCTTTTTGGAAATTAAACTAATTACTGGATGTATTTGTCTCTGTTCTGGCATTGAGATTGCCACAAATGAACAAATATCAACTTCACAAGTACAATTGTGTACTTGTAATTTATATATATATATATAAAATACTTTTGAGGGTTGATTTATCTGTGAATAAAGGGTGGTCAATAATGGGAATTCAGCAATATGTAAATAGGTTTTGCGGTGACTGAGTTCATGTCAGTGGGTGCAACTGTCTGACACAGTTAATATATGATAGCATGGAACACATGGTCACTATGAAGCCCTGAATTTTATGTGTATTTTTTATATAATATATTTATATATATATATATTGTGTGTGTACAAGCCATCTGGAATGGAATGGGGTTAAATTCTAACTTGGAACTTGTTTAATGAATATCATTACCATGTGTTAGTAGATGCACATTGCAATTTCCTGCTTTTGCCGTTGTTTTTCTTGAATAACATTGGTTGCTGTATCTTCAACATAATTGGTAAGGAATGAATATTACGGCTTTTTCACTGTTCCAATTTTCATTATTTTTAATGCATAGGATCTTAAAGCAGCTATATTATCAACTATTCCAGTATGGATTACCATTTTTTGGCATACATTTTTTTTGTTTGTTATCGAATGTAATACTGATACTATCAATTGTCTATAACTACAAGAAGAGTCATTAAAATTCCAACTTTGGTTTGTATAATCAAGTCTTTTCCTATCTCTGACATGGTCTACATAGCGTTTCATCCATTACATTCTTCAGCCCTCCTCAGGTGTATAATTCAAGCAGAAATTTTTTTTTCTACTTTTCTCTGTTCTCTTTCTCAGGCCCTTCTAGATGAATTTTCCAAGTTTGCTTGAATTATTCACCTGGCAAGGGCTGAAGATCAACCAAAATGTTCTGTTGATGACTAAGATAGGAAGAAAAAAATTAATTATCCAAGCAAAAGTTAGAACAATGCAGTTAAGTTCCACTTGATGAAAAGATAGAATATTGAAGTGAAATAGCCAAGTGAACAACTTATTTCAAATGTCATAGAGAACTTCAGTACTTTATGAAGACATAGAAATATCTAAAGCCTCATTTTTATATAACCAAAAGTTTTAGTGGAAATGGTGAAATTAGAATAGTTGAGTTTTTAAACTTGAGTTTAACTCAACTTTTTACTTGTATTCTCTGGAGAATGTATTTTTTTCTTCTGCATCGCAATCTCTCTATAAGTGAACATTTTCTCAAATACCTGACACACTGACTTTGTTAGGGGTATTTTTACAGTTTTTTGGCAAATGCACTCCGGTATTTTAATTTGCATTTATGGATTTGATTTTTTAAAATACTTTTCTTGAACTAATTGATTTTCAAATTTATTTATTTTTGTTTTATTTTTATTTTTTTAATTTTTCAGAAAAAGAAGCAGAAGTCGAGATCGCAGTAGAAGCAGAAGTCGGGACCGTAGAAGGTGAGCTTACAACTGAATTGGGAAGTTTTTCCCAGTTGTCATATTGTTACAATAGTAATTTAAGTCTAGGTTTTTGATTTAACCTTAATTAAACATTTACTTGAACATTCGCATTAAGATAAAGCCTACTTGATGTTCTTCACAGGGTTTAATGGTGTACCTAATTTATGAAAATTATGCGATATTATGCATTATATATTTGATGTGATCCAACTAAAATGTCTCTAATTTCGTTGAATTATAATTATTATTTTTTCTATAGGATAAGTGTAAAATTTCTGTTTACTATATAAATTATTTGCTTAGTGGGGTCTATAATCTTTAAGGCTAGCTGTGCAAACTGAACTAAAGGTGTTGAAATGAAAATTCCACTGGATTATATTCGGTTGATGTATTTCCTTGTGTAAAGTATGAAAGCCAAATTTAAAAGCATTTGAATACTTTCCTGTTGATCAAAACATCAGACCATTACTGTTAAAACACTATTTTACATGCTCTTTGAAAACATGACAAGTAACATGGGTGATGGAGGGGTACAAAATTTCCTGAAATAAAGTTCAACATATCAGTTTGCCAGAGAGAGCTCATGAGTTAGGCAAGGTTCTGAGTTTTGACTACTTGAAAGTGGCCTCCTGGAAATACCCACTTTGACATCTTCTGGGGGAGGGGAGAAGAATAAGAAAATTATATTGTCTAGAGCTAGGCTGATAATTTTCAAAATCTACTCTAAAGGTTGACTGTGTGAATGAATTTTCAGCTCAGTTGAAGTTCCTGTTGTGGAATGGTTGCTAGTTGAAGATTTTAAGAATAATTTAGCCCTTATCACACTGTACTGTCTGTTAGTTCGAGTGAGTGAAATATGAGAATACATTTCCAATTTTAGCGATGAAATGAGAGAATTTCGATCAACAGGAAAATATTTTCAACTGTTTCAATGCTTTACGCAAGGCAATATATCAAATGAATATGATCCAGTTTTTTTTTCCATCACCCTTTGTTAAGTTGCTACAGTTGGCCAAAGAGTAAGCCTGCACACCCTTAAAAAGCGCCTTTTTTTCTTTTTCTTTCTGACTCATAACTTCTAAACCACATAGAAGAGAAATGAAATGATTTGGATTGGAAACTAGTGAGTTACCAAATTTCAGCTGGTTATCTTCTAGAATTCCAGAGTTATGAAATGCCCAGGGCACCAGACTAACTTTTCTTACCAGTGTCCAAAAGAGACAATTTTTACCGTCCTGAAGAAAAAGTAAACTGTCCGAAAATAGTTTCTCTGCTTAGATATCACCTATAGTTGTTGCTTGTTGATAGTATAATAAAACATTGAAATGCTAAGGAAATAGACAATTATATCAGTGGCAGCACTTATTCCAACTCTGTCTCCTTGCAAAATTTTTGAAGATTTCCTTCACATTTTTCAGGGTTTCTCAGTTATATTGTGCCCCCAGAACTTTCGTGCCCCTCGCAGTTGCTAGATCTGGGGTGCCACGTCAGATTATATTTATTTTGCTCCACTTGAATGAATTGGTTTTAAACTAAACTGAAGTTATCTGTAAACTGTAGAACTGCAGCAATTAATTTGATAGTTAACTAATCAATTAATCAACAACATCGTCCTCTATGAAGGTAAACTGTATGTCTTTGGGTTGTAGACAAAACAAGACGTTTGAAGGTGTCACCTTTGCCTTTGGAAAACAGTGATTGACAATTTTCACCATTTTCTGACATTTTAAACATGTAGAACACATTTTACAAACAACTAATCCATTCAGAAAATAATCAATCATGAAAAGAATTGTTTGTAGTAACACTAGTGAAGTGAAAAAAATCAAGTGCAATTGAATTGGAGAACCCAAATTCTGTGTTTCTATTTTTCAACCAGGGTTACCTGGTATTTGAAGATGTTTCTGGCCTAAGAAAGCCAAATGCTTAAATTGTTTATAAAAAAAATGGCAATACTGCACTACATTTAAAAGAGGAAAAAATTGTGAATTTATTAAAATACTAATATAACAAAGTTAGCTTACGTCAATCAATTCTAAATTTCTTAGTCCTAAAACTAGGGTCCTCAAACCTTTTAGACCATTGACTCTTTCATGCTATCCTTGATCCCACATCAACCCCCCAGGCTAAGACAAAAATTATTACTACTAATAATAATAATAATAATTTGAATAGCTGTTTTAGACCTGGTTTCAATTCATTCAAGTTAGTTTCGCTTTTTAAATAAGAAACAAAATGCTAAATGAATATGAACAAGCCAAAATGCCTTTTCAAAAGGCCATATTTGACAATAAAATGGCCAAATTAGCAATTTTACTTTGAACTGAGATATCCACTCCTCTACCACTGCTTTCATAGGGTCATAATATACAGGGGAAGAGGAGAGTGAAAAAGTACACATTTACATACGTATGCAGCGGGAAAGAGAAGTGTATACGTAACTGTACACATACACTTCCTCTACCCATGTGTGTAAATATGTACTTTTCACTTTCTTCTTCCTTTACATATAATGATCCTGTGGAAACAATGGTAAAGGAATAAGAAGACTTGATGTAAATATAGACTTGAACTCTTTATAATCCTCTGCCTTGGTTCAGTTTTCTAATTTGTAAAGCTACAGTTCTGTTTTTGTTTTTTTAAATTCCTTTCGTCCCAAAGATCTCTTTTTGTCCCACACACATTTTTTACCATCCCTGGGACAGCGGTAATTTTGAACTTTGAAAGTGGCGGAGTAGGCAAAAACATGCTCGTGACAAGCAAATTTCCATTTGTCAAACCTTCTGAACCATTTGTTCAATCAATCTGAAATTATTTGTTGATTTGTCCATTGGGGGTATATTACTTGTTAGGATTTCAAGGGTTATAATGCTTAGATTCATTGATACTCAGATGGAATTCTTCTGATGGAAAAAATTTCTGAAATGTAACACTTTCCCTGACAGTCTAGCCAAGTTAGATGTGAGAAAGCATTTTCATGAATGAAAGAAGATAGATTTATGTAACATTCAGAAGAATCAGAACAATTTTTTTCCATTGACTCTTGTTTTAAAAATACAAAGTTCCGGGTTATTACTGCATTGGTCCTATGTTTTGATCAACTGAAAAGTATTTAAAGTTTTTGAACTAAGTTTTACACAATACATCAGATGAATATAATCCAGTAGAATTGGTTTGGTTTCTGCAGCTGGCCCAAAATTGGCGTCTGTGCCCCCTAGAAAAAAACTTTTTTCACATTTTAATCCCATGTGATTTTCATTTTAACACCATTAGTTAAATAGATATTAGTAGAAGCCCATGAAAAGGTCATTTTCTCACATTTTGAAGAATCTATAACTTCTATACCACGTAGAAGAGATAAAATGAAACCAGAAATGGCTTATTTGAGTGAGTCATTACTAGGGGATCAGCTAAATGTATTGGATAGAGCATAAATTTTAGTGGATTTCAATTTGTCATAACTTCTTGACAATTTTTGCGATAGAGCTCAGATTTCCATGATTGAATTTTCTCTAGAAATGTTGCTGCCTAATGTAATTTCATCAGAATCAAAGTTGGTGCTCATAGGGCAATTAATTTGAGTCGATTTGGAATGACCCCTATGTATTTCAACACATCAAGTATATCGTAATCTAATGTTTTAAAGACAAATGCTCATTTCTAGCATTTTATTGACACAAACAGGCTCCAAATGGCTGCAAATGTGTGCAAAGGTAACTTGACACCAGTATGAACATGAGATAGGTGGTTCTGACGTCTAAAAAGGCAATGTTTTGACTTGTTAAATGTCTCATAACCTCTTAACCACATAAGAGAGGGCTAAAATGGCTTATTCAGGTGAAAAACTAAATATCAGCTAGATATATCCTTGGATTGCATAGTCATGAAGTGCCAAATTTGGTGAAATTGTGCTTGTGGCTACCACTGTAGATGTAAGCAAATTTTTATTTGTCAGAACTCCTGAACCTTTTGTTAGATGGGGCCAAAATATTCAGGGTTGAATTCTCTAGAAAAATTGTCACTTTTCAAAATTTGATCAAAGCAATTTAAATATCATGTGATTTGATTTCAAATCATTCATTAGTTGAAATATATATACTTTTTGTTTTTCCAGAAGTCCTGATCGACGTAGTCGACGTGATAGGGAGAAAAAGCGAAGTCGTAGCAGAGACAGGCGCCGTAGCAGAGATCGTGATAGAAGACGCAGCCGAAGTCGAAGTCGGGAAAGGCGTAGCAGAAGCAAAGAAAGATATGGAGGAAAGCGCAGCAGAAGTCGATCCCCTTACAGAAACAGACGCGGTGGTGAAAAGCCTTATAGGCGTAGTCTCAGTCGAAGTCCGATGCGATCATATGAGTTTGTTCGGTAAATATGTCTAATTACCTTTGAATCTTCAAGTATTCAAACTTCTGTAAAAGAACATTCCTATCATCATCATTGTATGATATGTTGAAGTGTATTATACTGTGTGTGTGACGTGTTACTGGTGGAACTTGCAGAAATAACAGAGCTATTTTAAAAACTAAAGAGATGCAGATTAAAACAATTACTTTGAAGAACATGAAATTATTACTTCCTCAAAAATTGATAATGAATCAGAAAAAACAGATGTGTATGTGTGTAGCACTAGCTGCAACTATTTACTCAAGAGTTAACGTGCAAACAACGGCCTATTTATTCTTATCCGATGAAGTATTGTAAATCAGTGCTTCTCAAACTATGGGTTTAGATTCCACTGGGATTCATGTGAAGATTGTTTTGTTTTTTGAGAAATATTAGGATTAATTATTTAAGTAGTTTTTTTTTTGTTGTTTTTCCCAAATCTCCAAACAGATATTTACTCCTCTACATGTTTGTGAAATAACCCAATGTTGTTCAATAATTTTATGAGGACTAATTTCGTTTCGGTTACATTTTAGTATATTTCCTATATTTGTTTCTATGTTCAGTTTCAGTAAGACTAATAACACTGAGTGAAGAGTCTTGAAAACATTTCTCATCTGTCACAAATTACTAAAAAAAAAAAAATTCAAGTTTGAGAAGTCCTACTTTTGTATACCTCAATTATTTATTTTTGACTTCTATTTACTATCATCTCATTTTTTAGTTCATGATTTCTCTTACCAGAAAGAGCGAAAAACGAATTAAAATTTTTTATGAATTTTGTTTTGCTTTTTCAAGTCCTTTGGATAAGTGTCAGAAAAAATAGGATGAGAAAAAAAATTTGTGTGGCAGTTGCATTCTACGATTCATGAATAATGCTGAACTGGAAATGTCCAAATGTCCAAAATGATTGTTCAGAAACAGAGCAATTTTTCTGAATATAATTAAAAATAAAAAAGTGCCTGAAATAATTTATTTCACTTCTCAGTAATATAAAAACTTCAAAGCACCACTTTCATACAACTGTTTTCTTCAAAAATTGATTCTTTGCAAAATGTTACCATTCTCATTGATTGAAAGCAGAAATTTCTTCTGATTGAAAGCAAAAGGAATAGAACAAATTGGTTTCAATGATCAAGCAAATATTGAACTTTCTTATTCACAACTTAACTCAGGCCATGATTCTGCGACTTTCAGTTGTCACATTTGAAGTTATGTTTCTCCAGGCAATGCCGGGTACCCCCTGCTAGTGTGTGTGTGTATTATATACATATTTTATCTTTCATAGATTTTTCATTGGTTCTAGATGATGGAAGTTACGACAGTTACAAACAAACAAAATCATCATATTGATAGATGTATATTTTTAATACTTCATTCTTTACATTTTTGTTATAGGGAACCAGGTCCTGAACTCTCTCCTGAAGAACGTGATGCTCGGACAATTTTCTGTATGCAACTCTCTGCAAGAATTCGACCTCGTGATTTGGAAGAATTTTTCTCCTCCGTAGGAAAGGTAAGGGAACAAAATTTGAATAATGATTATTCACATGAAAATATTTCTGTCCATCATTTTAGTAAATATGGAAAATTTATATCGAATTGTTTGTTTTCTTTTGTTTCTGATTAAAAATTAGACCATTTATAATGCCATATGTCATTTTTTTCTCTTCCTACATCATCCAATTTCCTTAATCAAAATAACATTTTACATTAGATATCAGTGTTTATTTTAAGTCGAATAACATATTAACATTTGTTCAAAGATTGATCAAAACTGTTAGAGACTTATCTTTCAATTTCCTATTCGCCTTCTAGAAGAAAAGTTTTAGTTCATCTTGATATTGATGTAATGTTTTTTTTATTTTTATTTTATAGGTTCGTGATGTTAGATTAATTACAGACAACAAAACTCGCAGATCTAAAGGCATTGCTTATGTTGAATTTGTTGATGTAGAGTGTGTGAATAAAGCTCTGGCATTAACTGGTCAGCGTTTACTGGGTGTGCCTATTATGGTGCAGCCTTCCCAAGCAGAAAAAAACAGAGCAGCTAATGCCACAGCTACTTTGCAGAAGGGAAATTCTGGTCCAATGCGATTATATGTTGGATCTCTGCACTTCAATATAACTGAGGAAATGCTCCGTGGAATTTTTGAGCCGTTTGGAAAGGTAAGATGCCTTTTTTTTTTTTTTTTTTTAAATTCTCTTCTTTCTTCTTCTTTTTTTTTATCTTTCTTCTTTTAAATTTCAAAAACAATTGTAAAGAAATTCTTTTATTTAAAAATACAGAAGGGGTCTGGTTAATCACACAAAAACTGTCATGTGAGTGTCTTTTGACAATAACCTGTGTAAGGGGTGATCAATTTAAAAAAAGAGTTGATCAATGACTAAATTTCTCTCACTTTTTGTTGGGCAATGATCTCCAGAAAAGTCCTGAGTTGAAAAAAATAAAACAAAAGCATTTTCTAGATATAATGAGGAGTAAATTTTCAGCCCTCTAGCTTCATTGGTGCAGCCTGTATGCATGATGCATGGCCAGCCAGCTAGACTTGACTACTGAAGAAACCCATGTTGACAGTTTTGGTTGATGGTTTCTAATTGTTATGGAGTTTAACTCAGTTATTTATAACCTGTACTGAACCTGATTAAAGGCATTCTTGAAAATGCTGATTTGACTGTTCTAATTCTAGTGTGTTTGAATATTTTATTTAATTGAGATATCAAAAAAGCGGTTATGAAATATATGGAGGAAAAAAAATGATGTAACATTATATAATGTCCATTTTCTTTTCTAGATTGATGACATTAAATTGATTAAAGATCATGAATCTGGCAGACTTCAGGGATATGGGTTCATTACAGTAAGTGTCCACTCAGATCTTGATTTCTTGTGCTATTTTGATTTTTTTATATTACTCTTACTAAATGTACATTGAATTTTAATAAGTTTTTCTGAATAATAATAAGTTACGTCTTGCATTGTTTGAAATTGATGTACAATGAAAAAGAACTTCAATATTACCTTATTTAAAAGAATTTCATGTTGAATCTACATGAATAAATATTTTCTAAGGAATATTGTTTAATGTTATGCTTTGTTCACTGTGTGTGATATGTATTAGTGGAGAAAATATCTAAGGAAAGAGCTCAACAACTTGAAATTATTGCTCACTATAGCTGGTAAAAAAATGCTTTTGATTATAAGTCTACTTGTAAATGTTGGTGAAATCAGCTGTGTTGGAAAGCAGAAGGAAAAAAATAGACCCCCCCCCCCCAAGCAGATTTTAGTCTGATCCCTTAGTGGCCAGAATGTTGCATGCTGGACCAAAAGACTTAACTTTCAAGGATGGTCTTTAAGGTGATTATATTTGATATTTTCAATGGATCCAAGCAGGTGACTATTTTACAAGATAGCTGTCGCTAGAATCCTAGAATACATGAAAATTTGAAATTGGATTCCTATATCATGAATTGGGGATTTCCAAAATGAGCTTTTTTTTTTTTCTTTTCTCAAACAAGCTGGTAGGATAGCTATTCTCTTCTTTTCCAACCTCACATGAATGAGGTATCCTTCAAAGGTAGTTAAATAGTTACTGACTCCTGTAAGCCACGATAGTTACTCGTCTCCCTATAATTGTCTGTAATTTTTTCCTTATTAGCATAAAAGAAAAATTATTTTTCATTTAGTGGATGAAGAATTCATGTACACAACTAAAAAAATCATTGTTCTATCCTGATTACAAAAAATTTACAGGCAAAAGAAATTTGATGAAATTGCTGGATGTGGCTTGTTTTGGCTATGAACGCCATTTTTGGTCCATATGTAATAAAGCTGTGCTCAAAACATTACTACAATTGCCAAAATAGTTCAATTATACCTTTTTAAACCAACTTCTTCAGCCTGTCTCTTTCTGAGGATGTTTCCTGGGGAAAAGGTCACTAGATTGACTGTCTCGTATCATAGTTATCTTTGGGTTATATTGTCAAGGTTTGGCTGTAGTAGTTATTTAAACCCATTTAAAGGGTGAAAATAGCCAGCTAAAATTTTGTGCATTTTTTTTAATGAATTTGATTTTCTCATTGTGAGTTCATTTTAGCAGCTAGCTTGTAATTTTGTGACCACGTGCATCTGGGTTAGCTTTACATACTGTGTTAATTTTGTATTTGAAAACATGCTATAAAGTACTTGGTATCAACTAAAAATGGTATTTTAAGTAGTAAAAGGTGTTTATTAATGGTATGAAGTGACCTCTAGGGGTCATATGATTCATAGTTGGTTGAGAATATGGTCATTTTGTGAATCTTTGAGGTTGAATAGGTAGGTAGAAACCATTCATTTTGTATTTTTAGTATTAAATTCAAGTTAGTAATTTTGTTTCGTTTTTCAAAGACACTTAGTTCTTATGGCAGCCATTTTGGGATATTGCTACCATGGCTGTAATTTAATTAATTTTTGTTAGGTCCATTGAAAATAATCTTGTATACCTGAGCTATCATCCTTGATAGTTTTGTCATTTTGTCTAGCATGTAACAGTCCCAACTTTTTTTTTTTTTTTTTTCCCTTCCTGAGTGAGTGGACCATCTATTGTTTTGAAAGTTTTGCTTTCATAGTTTTTCTCCTTTCTTCAGTTCCATGATTCTGAAGACGCTAAGAAAGCACTGGAACAACTCAACGGGTTTGAATTGGCTGGAAGGCCTATGAAAGTTGGACATGTAACTGAACGAACAGCAGACAATCAAGTTGCATCAATATTGGACAGTGATGAAATGGATAGAGCTGGGATTGACCTTGGTGCAACTGGTAGACTTCAACTCATGGCAAAACTAGCAGAAGGCAAGTATAGCCTAACTTTCCTTTACTCTCTCAATTGATGAAATATAAATTACTTATGTATTCAGTTTGTGCATAAAGTATGTATAGCCTGAACTAGTTATCAGTTGTAATCTTTGAATATAGTAAAATAGTGTGTCTAAGTTCATCCTTACGAACAAGCTGGTAGGGTAGCTATTCTTTGGAGTTCTTTGTCAACTTTGGGTAAATCAAAACTTTTGATAAGTTTGTTCTCTAGAGACTTTTTATTGTTTCTATTCACTTGATATCAAATTGGTAAGTGTGTGTGATGGCTGGCTGACAGCTTTGGCACTGTAAGGAGAATGAGAACTCAACATTTGCAACTAATATTTATGGTTTTATATTTATTAAACTCTGAAAAAAATGTGATTGCTTCAGATGTTTGATATAAATTATTCTATTTGAATGTGATTAGCAGTATATGTTTGGTTGATCTAATGAAAAAAAGTGTCTTTAATGAAATTGTCAGAATCTGATGTTGATAGCAAACTAGCACTTCAGTACTTGGTCTATCATCATTTTTGATATCTTAATTCTTTATTAGTCATGATTTGATTGATCTGCCAGTTTTCAATGCTTGACTTTTAATGTTTCTATTGAACTTAGTTTCCTGTAAAATCCTACTAACAATATTATTTCTTCTTGATGTCTGTTTTCAGGAACTGGTTTCCAGATTCCACAATATGCAGCTAATGCTCTAAACATAAACTCATCATCAGACGCTGCTACTCCTCCTCCCCCTCCTCCAGCACCTCCTGCAACACAATCCCCGACATCCAATGCACCTGCAAATGCTGCTGCAGCAGCTGCAGCGGCACTAATAGCTCCACCAAATTCTGCAGCTGGGGCAGGACAGCCAGCACAAACAGCCAACGGACCACCAATTCCTACCCAATGTTTTATGTTGGCTAATATGTTTGATCCTTCCTCGTAAGTACTCTTTTTTTTCTTTTGTTTATCAGAATTACTAGCATTGAACCCGTCAGAAGTGACAGCTGACATTTCTTTTGTATTATGGTAACAAATCAACTAAGATATAAAATTTGGATCTTTTGGTAACTTCAAACCAAAAATTACTGTGCAAAAGCAGGAACCATGTCAGATTTAGTGTTTTATGTGTTTTTTGATTTGCAGTGATAAGAGGATTAATTGTGTTGCTAATTTCAAGCTATAAAAAGTGAGGGTTGCATTATACTTGAGTCACTTCAATTATAGATATTAAATCAATGAAATTGAATATCAGATCAATAGATATTTTGGTAAATGGCTTATCAAAGAGATCTACAACTACTGTTCTAATTAGGCCATCTCTCTAGTGACTTCTTCATTTAGTCTATCACCATAGTGGTGGCTCATTTGTATGTCATCTGACTACCAAGGTCTGTCAGGCAATAGAATAATGGTCACGTTTCTTGATTCTATAAATCAATTGGGGATAGCGTGACTGTGACAGACATCTGCATGAATAAAGTAGCAATGTTATTTATATAATCAAATTATTGACAGGTTTTCATCTGAATATCAATTTTTTAATACTATATTTTATTTTTTTAAATTTGAAGAACAAATTACTAAAATAATTTCATAGCTTCAGGTCAGTTGATAAAAATATAAAATAAGCCAAATGATTGTGGGATTCAGCAGTTTTCATTTATTTGAACTGAAAAATAAAATTCCACCAAATTACCTCATTTTCATTATTAATGAAACAGCAAAATGAATATTCTCACAATTCATTTGATGAATGATGATTTTTTTGTTTTTAAATGTAATCTTTGATACTTTTCTTGTGAACTGTTCGTAAAAACAATATAAAGAAATTAGTATTTAATCAAAGATGTTATTTTTGTTTACAGAGAATCCAAAATTAATTGGGATCAAGAAATTCGAGATGATGTTATTGAAGAATGCAACAAACATGGCGGTGTTGTGCATATTTATGTTGATAAAGCTTCAGTTCAAGGCAATGTTTATGTGAAGTGTCCTAATATAGCTGCAGCTGTGGCATCAGTCAATGCTTTACATGGTCGCTACTTTGCAGGTAAGATTATCAATACTTATTTTTTAATCCAACTTGAGACAGTGAAAGAAAGAAAATATTCCAAATAAGTCTAACATTGAAAAAAATTGTTCTAATCAGAAATGTTTAATTCATCTAAAACCTGACAAATTACTGATTGTAATGTTATCTTTTTTTCTTCTTTGTTTTTCAGGCAAATTGATCACTGCAGCCTATGTTCCATTACCAAACTACCACACATTGTTTCCTGGAGCAATTCGCGCGAATCAACTATTATTGCCCTCAACTCAGGCACTTCAGTTTAGCTATGGAGCAGCACTTTACCCAGGAATACCTCCAAACATTGCTCGGTGATCCAAACTCAACTTGAGTCTCATAAACTAAACTTCCAGTCTCCCACCCCAACCTCTTACAGTCACCTTTTTCTTTCACTACTCTTTTCTTTTCCTCCCACTCTTTTTGCCCTCTACCCCTCCCCTCCTCTTCCTACTTTACATCATCTTTTAGATTTTTTTTTTTTTTTTTGTTCTTAAATCTTGGTTGTAAATGAGGTTATTATCCTAAAGAACATTTCAGCTATTTCCATGGTCATTTTCATTCATCTCATCCATAACATGACCTGTCATTATCATTAATAAAATTTTCAAGATAAAAAATATACTGTAAAAAAGATGATTAGGGTTTTTCTATGTGATGATGCCACAAATGAATCAATTAAAAAAAAGAAAAACAAATCTTGGCTTTGTTTTGTTTGTTTGGATTCTCAATTGAACAATGTATTGTACGAAGTTGTTTCCCTTATTGACCAATAACTTGCATCTTATATATTCCATCAATTTTTATTTGAGATATTACAGATGATATTAATCTGTATATTTTGTAATAAGAAATTTGGTTCCATGGATATTCAGCTCCTACAATCAGGGGAAACTGCTGTATTTGGTGGCGTGAGACCATCCACCTACTTCAGCTGTAAATATTAAGAAAAAAAAACAACATATTTCCCTGAAATTCTCTTTTATCACTCTTCAAGTTCTGGACAATGAAAGACACGTTGATTTTTTGAGCCACCATTTGGGGAGGAGTCTTATCATATACAGTAGTTTAGGGCATATAGTTCCTTCTTTTTTATCCTAAATGATTCCAACACAAATTTAAAGCTAAAATTTAGAAAATTATTTACCTTGTTTTTGCCTACATATCCATGAAGACAATTTTATCTATCAAATATTCTACTCAGATAATGAACAGTACGATTTTCTGGGTTTGCCGACTATAACACTTGATTCTTCCACACAGGTAAAAATATTTTCCTTGATAAGAATACCTCCGACCCACCACTTGAAACTATTGACCCAACCCAAAAATTGTTTCATGAAAAATTTGAATGAATCTGTAAATTTAATTTCATTTTTATTTCACTAGTCTTAACATCATAACATTGATAAGGGTAACATGACTCTAGGATGAACATGGGATGACATTAGAGGTTGCCACAGGTCAATGAAAAGTCTATTTCTGGCCAAACTGCAAAAAAAAAGGGATCTCTTTCTATGCAACCAAACCAGAAGCACCCTAATTGTAGGCATCTTGTACGTGAACATTTATTCGAAAAAAGAAAAATTGGTGCTGGTGAAAAAGGGAATCAGCAAGGAGAGTTTGAACTCCTACTACAATAATTTGTATCCACTTGGTGCTAATGCCCTTGAGAAATGCATGAATAGGAAGATATGATGCAATTGGTAATGAAGTTCTTGAAAAGAATTCCTATACAGTTATTCTGTTTTGTTGTGTTTTTTTTTTTTTCTTATAATTAAAGTCGTGAAAATAGAATTTCATTTTAGGTTCTTGTTTTTTAAAAATTCTGATAGAATCAACTGAAGATTGTCAGCACCTTGTTGAAGTAGCTGATATAGAGTATGATGAACTCGTGTGATTGTATTCATTTTTGATATTGAGAAACCCTGGTAAGGCCAGGTGCTTCTGAAGTTCAGTCCCTAGCAAAGATGTTGCCTGTGATAAACGAGGGATAAGTACAGCATTCCCTGCACGTCAAGTAAAAGCTTCTGTTAGCAATTGCCTGAAGATATTATATATGTAGAACATACCTGATGATGAGCTGAAATAATGGTAGATGAAGCAGTTCATCATAATCATGGATGATGTCATCAAAATCAGTCAGTCCTTAAATATAGCTGAAATGTAGAGGAAGAATCACGAGAAAAAGAACTAGCATAACCAATAATCCATTAGAAATTTATCAATGGGGATCTTTTTATTTTCTTATCTTATTGTAACGTTAGGCTCTATTTACTTGATGGTATTTGTATTAATAAGACAACCTGCATGTTGCTATGAAGAAAAAGATATCATAAATAAGAGTAGTCAAAAATTAATAATGAGGTTGCTTCATCTAAGAACTTGAGGATTTTTCTCATGACCCATTCATGGTGGGGGGAATAGCAAGCAAAAATAAATAAGTACCTTTTAATATTAACCCTTTCAAGACTAACTTATTACATGCTTAATGCCTGAATTGAAAATAGACTTCTAGAAGAGATCTACGGGACATATATATCCCAGCAGTTATAGAAACCTTAGGATATATTTATACCAGGAGTCACAAAAGGGCTATATTACAAAATAAATTTTTGTTGGAAATGGCCTATTGCCCTCCAATTTAAAATATGAATAAACAGGTTTGGTTAGTCACTCGATAGAAACAGTTATGTGACGAACATCTTCAGGCAGCATGCTGTGTTGGTGGTGATCAATGATTAAGTTACTTCTCCCTTTTAAAAAAAAATTTAAAATTTAGTATAAACTTTGTAAATTGAACCCTCCACTAAAAACCCAAGGGAGACTTGTGAATAGAACCAACTTTTCTTGGCATAGTAAGAAGTAGGTTGAAATTTTCTGCCCTATGCGGAGTGTTTCAAAATGAAACTAAAGTAAAAAAAATTTTGAAATTCAGGATTGAAGGGTTTGGGGGGGGTGGGTTATGAATCAAATTTTGTGACTTACAGTAAAATTTGAGTCTAAGTTTATCTGATGGAAAAAAGAAAAATCTTCAGTCCATTTAGAAATATTATATATCATCTGCAAAATACTTCTAGAATCTAATATTTCTCAAAGATTTTTTCACATTATGTAACTGGAACTTGAACAAGAAGGTTACTTGAATTTTAAGAAATTTTAAAAACAAGTCACGAAGCTTTTTAAAATTTTTCATCAATTCCCTATATGATTCATTTATCCTAAGAATAGCATTTTTTTCATAGAGCTTAATTAGAAAAATAAAACTCAATTTAGGTATGATAGATGATATTCTTAGAAGGGAAGAAAATGTTTCAATTTTTTTTCACTATAAATTAACTGCTCTAAAAATGGAAAAGTTTTCTGAGAAAATTTTCTGGCAGTCTTGAGATCAAGTATTTATTATTCAGATCAATTGGAACTTGGTGTTGAAAAGAAACATTTTTAGCCATGAAAAAAACACTGCACTGGTGCAGCCAGACTTGTTTAAAAACCTTGGTGGTTTCTAATGAATTAAGAGACTATTTAGTATCTTCTGTATGGAATGTGTATACAGTTTTCATTTTTGTTACGTATAACACTCTTATCCCGTAGCTAATTTATAATTACCTTCCAAAAGTTGATATTTTTTATATTATATACCTATATTTATCTTGCACTAATATTGCACCAGTTCTCTCCATGTTTGGAAAGAATTTTTCTGTTCGGTACATCAGATAATCCAGTAAGAAGTTATCTTATGTACTTAACTAGAATTGAATTATTTCAATTTTGTTCAAGCAAATTCCCATCATGGATTGCCCAAGTATCTATATTTCATTTATATTATCTATGAAAAGAGGACATGGAACTAATTCTTTCTCAAACTCAGTTTTGTAACTAAATTGATGCTTTGATTGTATAATCATCTTGGTTTCCCAACTGGAAATATATCCAAGCCTCGATTTTATTTTGGATATTCTGCTTTCTACCATTTAAGAAACAGTCAAAAGTATTGGAAAGGAAAAGTTTGGAAAAATATAGAAGTATATTAAAAGAAGTTATGAGAGAAGTCTAAACTGATTGAGAGAGGAGTCTCATATCTCACTGTTGATTAAAAATAGCCATTTTCTGTCATTAGCATTACTATAAGGTCACACTTATACACGAGCATTTAGACCATCATAAAAGATTAGCTGAGATACCTAACACAAAGGTATATTACTCAAATAGCTCATAAGTTCATACTTGATGATTTTTTTTTTTTTTTTTTTTTTTTTCGAAGAAGTTGTCTAATCAAATCTGTCTCTTATATTTTCATCTTGTAAGTATTAAAACTTTGGATCACTTAGCTGCTCTTAGGGAATCCAGTAGAATCATGAGAGGCAATAAATAAATGAACAGCTTATATTTTGTAGAGTTACAACTAAGTTTGCATTGGCTTAGAATGACAAAAGCAAGATATTTTGTGTGTGCGTTGATCTATGTAAGTGGATATCTATGATCTGCATCATAGCACTTGAAAAGTTCTGCTGATCTTGGTGTTACTTAATTTCTGAAAACAAAGAATAAATAATTTTGCTTTAAATAGATGGAATCAAATTTCTGTGTTGATTTTTGATGACTTAGAAAATAAAAAAGTGATATTCATTTTCTGACTAAAATTATTTGTTTAACCTGTCAACCCATTTATAGTTATGAATCTGTTTCATTTAATTTAACTGGAAAATATTGAAAAAAACATTGCATAATACTAATGATTCATACACTTGGTAATAAATGAACTGAAGATTATTTGTAATTATCCATAATTGTTATTTGAAAGTGTTCACCTATTTCATACTGAATCAGCCTAAGCCAGTTTTTCTTACATTCATTCTATCAATTTAAAGTCTATTTCATATCATATAAGGAATCATGAAAATTCAAATTTCTCATTCCTTTTCTTTCCACCTTGGGGTCTGGTGAGCTTGGGTTCTGTTATTGAGAATATTGAAAATAGATTTATTGTTTTTAGAGGAGAAGAAATTGAGATATCAACAAACGTGGATAACATTGATGTAGATAATCTTAGTTCAGATACATTAAGTAAATCAGAATACTGGGTATAAAAAAAAAGTCTATTGTAGTCCTTTATGTAATTACTGCATTGTCCTAGAATGTAATCTATGTTCTCACCATAAAAGTCAAAACTTGCCCATTTTCTAAATATTCCCATTTGGAGAGCTTGAATCCATCTCAGGTGTCTGAGTATAGATTTACCTTCTATAAGCTTTACTGCAAATGTAGAAGGGTAAAATTAGTATGATACTATATTATCAATACTACTTAAATCAGTCTGAATGGTGATTTTCTGCAACTCATCTTTTTGTATAGATTTCCCATTTTATACCAATATGTGTTCGGACGTCTTTTAGTTGTACAGAAGTTAAATTTGCTCCTTTTCCTCTCATTGTATGTATTGGATCCCTTTGGTGGAAAATGTTAAAAGATAACTGGGAATAGAACCTTAGAAAAGAGAATTAATATAGTGACTCCAATCCCAGCTGCTATGCACCCCGCATGTCAAGAGGGGTATTGAATCACTTAAGCCTCATGAATGGCTGACCAATCAGCTAAGTGGGCTACTGATTCTCCTTTCTTTGAGTGTCCACGTGAGTGTGTCTCTGGGCACACTCCTCGGACTACAACCTTGAAAATTTGCATGAGTACACGACTGGCACCATATGAGATCATTTTGTTTTTTTTTTCTTTTGATAAAAGGGCTTTTTAGGGTCTCTTATTTTAGACTTTTTTTTTTCTTTAAAAAGATCATTTTAGTAAATAATTAGTTCTGGTCCATGTGTGGGCTAAGGCAATTAATTTATGGATATCATAAGCCTTTTTGGTATCTCAGTGTAGAAAGGCCTTCAGATTAAATATCCTTAACACTAACCATCTGTTCTTTTGTAAAAGCCATAGAACTGAAAGCTCCTATTCATACATACATCTGCAAATTAAACACCCTCGCTCTAGAGTTAGAATAGAGCCTGAAACAGGTCCAGTTAGTCATTCAATAGAGACTGTCACATGACTAATATCTCTTGGCAGCATGCTGTTTTGGAGGTGATTAGTCAAAAATTTGAATTAAAGGTGATCAATAAATAAGTTACTTTTCTCACCTTTTGCTGGATCACTGAAAAGTTTGAAATTTCAAAAAACAAATAGGCACAAGCGTGACCAATTAAGCATGAAATAACTTTGTAAATTGAACCCTCGCTAAAAGCCTACTCTGAAAAAGAAAAAAAAAAGAAACATTTTATAACCCATTTTACCCATTTCTAAACCGAGAGAGATTTTATATCATGCCAGTAAGAAAAGAACAAAAGAATTATTGTGATGAATAAACCAAAACCAAAGCTTCTTTATCAGCAATTCAAGAAAAAAAATACATGTCTATTCTGTCACTCAATAGACAATGTCACAAGACCAATGTCTTTTGGCAGCATACCATTTAGGGGGTGATCAATTAGAAGAAAAAAGAAACAGAAAGGAAATGTCCCTTGATGCTGAGTGCACACTTGAAACTGAAATCTTCCTCTATATCATAGTTGGATTCCTCAGATGAAGCATTGTCAATTATCAATTTTCGACGTATTCCTTTCATCTCATTTTTACTCCTTTTTTTTTTTATCGCAACTCTGATCGTTACCAAACAGTGTGGATTGGAAATAAAGAAGAGGCCTCCAGTAAGACTCAAACTCAAACCCCTCATCTCTGGGACCCTTCCTTTTGTTGGACACTCCACTTGGTTACTTTTGTAAGCTTTTCACCATTTTCTGCAGTTTCGTCAAGCTATATTTAACAGATTTGACAAACCCAGCTGTCAGAGCAGTTTTCAAAGACTGGCTCCAACTGGACCGTTTAACAATCTGTGCAATTGAATCAGCCACATATTCACCACAGTGTGGATTGTTAGCAAGGTTTCGGATAACCTCCTCAGTGTCTGGGATGGTATGTGATTGCCTGCCTAAAGCAACAAGATTGATATGGACAGTCTTCGGCAACAGATTCAGATGGTGGTACTGCGATATATGATTGGGGTACTGTTCATAGACCTGTTTGAGGTCATTAAAGAATAAGTGTTCTTCTGAGTCTAGAATGGTTTTATAAAGAGACTGGAACTTTGAGATGTTCGGCTTGACAATGTTAGTCACTTTGTGCCGATCCTCGCCGACAGTCATACGGAAGTCTCCGAGGTAGGAAAGTCCGGCAATGCATGTATAGAGCTCCTCTTCACTGAACGTATCCGGCAATTGGATCAGAGCCGCATGAACTGCACTCTGAAGATTGATCTGCAGAGCAACTTTCAAATTGCTATTTGTCGGTTTTTTAAGAGCCAGCACAGGCTTATGGAGTCGTCCACTAACATACAGCGACTCCCAGTCGAGCAGGTCATTTATCAGGCGGTCGGTACCAATGACCCCGTATTTGATCAAGCGACCTTCAAATGGTACTAGAGTGTTGAAGTAAATTCCGGCACCATATTGTTTCTGTATATAATTGATGCCGCGAGGCCCAAGAAACTTAAGGAAAGAGTAATGTGACTTGTTCCTTTCGATGTTTTCTGCATGCCATTGTACTGGATCATCAACAACGAAGATGAAGTCGACCATATTCTTAGTAATGTCTATTGTTCCGTGTTGTAGAAAAGCTCCAGATCCATAGGCATAGGCACATTGAATGCCATTAGGAAAAGCTGGCAATACTTTCTCGATAAAGCTTTCTGGCACTGTAGGCATGGCCACATTATTAGTAGGAGCTGGTATCAGAGGTAACGGATCCCCGGTGTCATTTTTAAGGGCACCAACGCCATCCGTCATGGACTTAGTGCTTAGATGACGTTGGAGGTACCCCCGAGGCCACTGTCTCAGAACCCTGACAAACATGATTTGTGTTTTAAACATATTCTTTTTTCCTGATTAATTTTTATTTGGTGGGTTCTTTTTCATCCTTGGTAAAAACACCTAAACTTTGAACTTCTTTCCTTTGAAAAAGGATCAGCTTCTGTTTGCCTCTCCGAAGTGCATGTTCAATGTGCAGAATGTTACGTTTTGGTATATCTTTATTCTTCTTAAACTCATGCCTGATAAATGAATCAAATCCAGGTTTGTGTTTTGTTGCTCGAAGGAGTTGGCGGTACAACGAAAGAACTTGCTGTTGCAGTTGACTATGTGACATTCTATTGGCAGTGGAATTGGGTTGTTAGTGCATCTCCCCTAACCATAGCAGCACAAATTCCTAAAAAAAACACAAACAAAAACAAAATATCAACAACACACTAAAGTACACATCTTAAACATTTAAATAACAGTTATTTTTTTAATAAATGTAATATACAGACTGGGGATTTCTAACTATAAATGTTGGGGATTTCGAAATTCAAAAATTAGGAAAAAGCTAAAAATGATTCAATGCAGGCTACTGTATATTTAAAAGATAAAAGGAACTTTGAAAAAACACTTGTAGGTAATCAATATTTGATAAACAAACAAGATGTCAATATTTTGATGCTTATAACCTCTGGACTTATTTTCATCCTTTGTTCACAAATTGTCTGATCAACAAAGCTTACATAATTTATGTACTTACCTTATAAGAGATGTAATTACTGTATTTGCACATAAAAAATTTAAAAAAAAAACATACAAATATTGAAATGAATCCGATGTGATGGTATAATGACTACAGGCCCTCTACTAAGGTTAAAATGACTGCAGTGACAGGTTGAGGGGTAGTCCCCCAAGTAGGGCATTGCTTCATAATTCAATGAAGAGTCATATTAATAATCTTTTTTCTCATTGAAAAAAATTTTTTTCTTTTGTGATTTTTCTAATCATATTTAAAGAAGAAAAGAAAAAACAGTGCGATAACAAAGGCACAGTTAAAAGAAGATTAAATGCAATGAATATCATATTTTCATGTTTTCAATGGATTTCATAGCATTGTCTATTCAGTCTTATTAGAGAAATATATCCCCATAGAGGAAAAAGGGGGGTGCAATTGAAAAAGTTCCGCTTAGGTTTTAAATACAAAGAAATTTCAAAACAATATTTATCAAAAAAAAAAAAAAAAAGGTGGGTATATTTCAAAGTTAAAAGAGGAATGTCAGATCGATGTTTCTCAACTGAGTACAATTGATGATCTCTTTTTTTTCATCTTCACTGAGACAATTTTTTTTCCAAGTTCAGTGAGTAAAAGGATGAAATTAAAATGATATTTGACATTTTATCTTTTTCAAGATTTAAAAAAAACCACGGAAGAGAACCACTGAGCCTCGCAATCGAAAAGATTTGTAATTCATAACGGAAAGGCAATTTCTGAATTTTGTTTTCGAATCCATACATACAATAATTAGCAATATGTTTCTGTATTCTGTCACATTTAGGGACACAACTGATGTAGTAAAATAGAATTTTATGTCCTGATCATGTAGTAAAAATACTGAATATATTAGTGCCCATTCAAAAGGTGCATGTTTGGAGGAGACTGGACTTCAAGGTGTACAGAGCAGCATGCCATAACAGTCACGTAAAATAATTTTCCATCTGTCATACAAAGTTGCTTCTTCAAAATGTTCTTATTTTGGTTACCTTCTTGGATATTTTATATAAAAGTAGATAATGCCTAAGATTAAGAGTCAAGGGAGATAATTCATAAGAACAAAAAGATCTAATCTTCAAACTCAACACTGCACCACCTTGTGTGCTGACTAATATATCTGACGAATTTGGTCGAGTAATTGCTGTGCACACACACACACACACACACACACACACCTTTAATCATTTCTAGATAATAAAAATATAAAAAGTAATAAAAACAAAAAATAAAAATCCGTTAGTGGTCAACAGAACACTATTCATCAAGCTCACTGCAATACAAATCTCTGTTATCCAGGTATATAAAATGGAATGAGTATCCATATATGCCATCATTTTTGACAGCATGTATCAACTAGTATGTAATAATTAATAATCCAGGCTCTCAAAGATAGGAACTTGTGAAAGGTAGCAGAAATTTGATAGCACTCTGATCAAGTTCAAGACAAATTTTGTAAAGAGTCATCTACTGATATTTCTATCAGATTATTCATTTTTGGCTTTTCAATAAATCATTTCTAAGAATCTGTACCAAATCATGTCACCATATTTCGAAAACAGTCTCATCTTGAAATGATGAAATGATAAATGAAAATATGCATAAAAATTGCCTATTTTTTTTTGTACTCCAAAGTGTGTTTCCAAATGCTTTTATCATTTTCCAGCGCAGCAAACTATTGAGTTACAAGAAAGCTTCAGTTTATTAAGTAAAAATGAAAGACAAATATCTATTTTCAACATGCTTAAGGATGTAAAGAAAAGGAGAATCAGTTCCTAAGAATTTTGAATCCCACGACTGAATTGTTGCCAGGGATTCCTTTTTTACTGGAATTTCTAGCATTATAAGCAATTTTTTTTTTTTTTTTTTGTCAAATAATCGACTGCTATGCAAATGGATTGAAAGCACCAAAACTACTTTTTTTAGGATAAATAACTTTCGAAAGTAATGTAGAGTTTTAAAAAAAAACAAAAAAAAAACCTTCGATAGAAAATTGAAATTTTCTTTCTGGTGGAAGGTAACTTCCAAAACTTTTTTAAAAAAAACCCAAACTATTTTTCACTTCTTATTCGACTTTCGGGGATTGAAAGACAAAAAATTCCTCCTTTAAATCAAAATCTGACTCGTTTTTCATCTAAGGGTAAAATAACTTCCGTAAACATGCGTTATTTGTTTACGTTTTTGAGACGGTGACGCGTGAATGCCATCACACGGAGTCATGTCAAATGTGTCCTTTTACAAAACAGTCAATCTCTGGGTTTGATAAGTAATTGAATATCAAGATATATTCATTGGTGCATATTATATATAGGAACAATACAATTGACTTTTCTGTAACTTGCAACCTTGATGTGGAACAAGCAAGTTGTCAGATTTGGCCAGGAAGGGAGATAATTCAAGCTTAGTCTCAGACTCAACACAGTCATTCAAATTGGGAAATCGAGTAAGTCTGGAGGTAGAGATTCAATTCCAGCCTCTTGAAAGCATACAATGAGTATCAGTATCTTATTATAGTAAATCATATCAGCATTGTTGATTCAAATTATGCCACTTTGTAAATACGAACACCATTAAGAGCTACATTCATACACAAATTGTTCGCAGAAAGTCTACGAATTTTAATGCTGGACCAGTTGCCTTCAGTGATGTTTGTATGGACAGTGAGATAATTTGATTCGTTGAAGCTAATATCATGATTTATGAGAGCAGAAGTCTGTATTAAATTTTATGTTTTCCATCCATCCGTAATTTTTCTCCGGCGGTCAATTCGCCAAGTAGGAGTAACCTCCCATCTTACAGACGACTAAAGATCGCTTTAAGAATATGGTGGAATAATTGAACGTTTTTGGATAAGAACTAAATCAAATTAAACAGCAATTCGGCACTTACAAGCATGAATCTGCCTTGCAAAATAACATGGTTTCTAGACATTTCGGCCCTCTAGCCTGGACGATTCGGCCCAGTAGTGTGGATGAAGCCAAGTACCCAACAAGAAAATTAATCACTCAAACATATTTCTGTCTTTTTACTAAAATATCAAACATTATCTCAATTTCCCAATTTTGCGAATAATCACAGTAGTTTTGGGATTTTTTTTGTTGGAAAATTTTTGAATTTTTTTCGATTATTTTGTGTCAACTTTGCGAATGTTTAGTGAATTTTCGAACACAGAATTTTTTTTTAGTTGGAAAAGAAAGGTTGAGGACCCCAACGGACTTTTGAGAAAAGGCGACAGGTGTCGATAAAACCCCTGAAATTTGAAATCTATTAATTTTATCGTAATAAAAAAATCAGGTTGTTAAAAGATTCTATAAAATAGAGGGATTGCTGAATATTATCAACTAAAAACCCATTTCTACCGGCATAATAGAAAAGGAACTAATTTGGGTGATCACCGCTTGAAGCTATCATTCTCTACTTACTCGTATACAATGCGATGTTGAATAAAATCAGACCCCTACTCAGAAATTGTTTTTAATAAATAATTGAATAAGTCCTGATAGGTTGGACGATGTCCCAAGTGGTGGGCCGAAATGTCTTGTTACCTTGATGACATTGGATATTAGTTTTATTTTTTTTAATTTCAAGCTGCTTTTAGATTACTAATAAGGGAAAACTCAGTAGTAGTATAGTTCAAATAATTATGGTTACAACAACAAACATTTAATCCTTTTTTTTTTATATCGAGTTTTGGTTGTGACACTAGTGTAGTAATACTACTTACTCTACTCTAAGCGCTAACAACATAGAAATATTTTTTTAATGAAACAAGAATTACTAGAGAGACAGTTTGTTCTAATAAAGCACGTAGAAGTCAATATATACTCGAAATTATTGCTGAAAATCTTCATTAAACTCGACTAAAACGAAACTTGATTTTCGGCCTAGGGAAGTGTTGGGTCGCCTATGACAACACGTGTTTTTAGTTTAGAATTCAATCCCAGTTAAAAGGGTCAAATGCGTAATTTTTAATTATTGCATGAAAATTTCGATTTCGGAATGGAACTAAGGGGCCCCTTTTCCTGTCTTGGTCGGTTTTATCTCTTTTAAATCCTCAGAAGAGAAACATAGACACTAAAATGAAATTAAACGACCCCCACCCTAAAATAAAAACCACCAGGTTGACTTCTAGGAAATGCCCTTGGAGATAAGAAGCAAGCATTCGACAACTTTGCTAGGTTATTGAATAACGGTCCAGGTATTGAAATGAAAGCAGGTATTTAAAATAGGCTTATATTACAGAAAATTAACTCTGTATCCGTAAATTGTGCTGGTTTAGCAAGCAGACGAATATCTGGCGACTTCAGAAACTCACCTGAATATTCTCGGTCAATTTTCACTGGAGCATCTTTGTTATTCCAAGACAAGACAAGTGGAGCTAGTCTCTGTTATTTTCGTATTCAGAAAAAAATTATCAAATTTTCAATTTTTGTTTGTTTTCAATCAGTTGGTAATTTAAAAGGTTCACCCATAGAATCCTCCCCTTTTTTCACCGTCAAACTACATTTTTCAGTTAACAATGTGTGTGCACGAGTGCAGCCATGGTGATTTTAGCAAATGTACCAAAAGCTTATGCCAAAAGGTACCAAATTTCATCAAAGGTACCAAATAGAGAAAACGTCAAGTATTAATAGATTTGAAGAAATTAATCAATCTGAAATATACTATAAAACTGTTTTATTTTCCGCCCTATTTTCTTCCCTACTTGTTCCCTGCAAAACTACCTTGAATGCTTTGCAGAAACCGAAACAAAATGTATTTTTCATTCAGCTATTATTCAAAATATAGATTTGTGGGGGAAATTGCCCCAAACGTACCAAATTCTTCCAGCATGGTACCGAACGTACCCAAGGGAGTCGAAAATACCAAATTGGTACAAACGTACCAAAAGTGATGGCTTCGGTGAGCGCACACCTGTGCATCGACCTTTGGACTCGGATCGGTCGTGTCTAACGGACTGGGCTATTCCGTCACTACCTACACGTACGCGTGTGTGTGGCACTCCACATTAAAGCGACCTTGTGTCATATTTGCTCTCGTAGGGGGAGTGATAAATAAGTTACCGTGTTTTTCTTCATGCATTGGACATTTCTACTCAACGCATTTATTGTATACACATGGGTTTACGCGAATCGTGTGTTGAAATGAATGTCTTTTATGGCGATTATGCGAGTTGATACTGTTACGATTTTTGAATATCTATGTTTTTACTTAGTGTATTGGGCATGGGTGCTGTTCCCTCATAAAACGAAATGACTCTTTTGAATGTGTATACTGTATGTTGTTAAGTTGACAAGTACGCCGTTATTTATCTATATCCTCTTACAGTACATGGAAATTTCATCAACATACAAACACACTGCATATACATATATATGCATGTATATATGTATACAAAATTGTTTTATTAAAATAGAAATATAACTAAATAAAATATCTTTGTTAAAACACTACAAGTACACATACTCACTCTCTCTTTCTTTCTCTCTCACTTTCCACCTCTCTATGTCTAATTACCTGGAAAGACAATTACTAAATTTGGGAGGAGAACACAGCCGAGAATTTGCCGAACGCTAGACAATTCATTCTGAAAATTATCCCCTTTTACCATGAATGGCGAAAATTCGCAGAGAAAGCTTGTAACCTCCCCCCATTTATCTATAGGAAGCCACGAGATAACAGGACAGTCCAGCAAAAGCCCTTTGACAATCAACAATTGCATATAACAACGCAACGGCTCAATTACAAGCCAATCACTTTGATTACAGACTTTTATTTTGCGCCTTGGAAAGATTTTATGTGCATTACACATTACACAAAATCATTTCTCTCAAAAGTTTCTACCTCATGTACATTAATAAATAGTATAGATTCGTGGTGACTCTTATGGTTGATAAATGAATGGTGCAATGAATGTTGGTGAGAGACCAGAAATTCTTCTCGTGGTTCGACTGTAGCGCGTGTGCGGTCCTGTAGATATGTAGGAGGAAAGGATGATGTGCGAAGAGAATGCGCACCAAGTATGAACTTGGATGCGGGGATGAAACAAAATAAAAAGAACACATACAAGGATTCTGGTTAGGAAAAAAAAAGAGACGTACGTTTAATACTAGGGCATAAATGAGAAATGAAAACGGAGTAGATGTAAGGATTACGTAAATCGGATTGATCGTGTGAGGAGATGAGAAGAGAAGAGATAGAGAAAAGTGGGAGCTTTCTTGTTATTGATAGTACTGGCGTCGGAGTTGGAGCAGAGTTGTGTGAACGCTTGGATTTCCATATGGCTTGGATCGCTCCAAGGTAATACGTGAAATTCGGGTTCAGTGTGTTAGCCATACTGCCAAGTTGTGTGTGTCAACTTGGGGGCTATTCTCAGACGCTGAAAGACTCTCGATGGACACACCATGAAAGATAGAAAACGTGAATGTTTCCCGAAGTAAAGAAGTTCAGGAAAGATTATCGTGACTATCTGATAGTAAAAAGCCTTACCATTTAATTCATGAGAGTGAGTGTTAATACGCGTCTGGAGCACGTGGTGAAGACACAGTGGCATAGCTGCGTAGCTGTGCGTATGTGTGATGCCTCGACACCAGTGAAATGAAATAGGTAAAGTTGGTACAGAAATTAGACACGGTGGAAAAATGGTTCAGATCAGATAGGTCGGGAGGTTGGCGAAATGATAACGATCTTAGGGAGAAGGAAAGAGAGAGAGAGAAAAAGAAGCCGGCAACAAATGCCGGGCCCGAGGCATGACCAGCTAGGGATGCTGGCGCCAATGAACATTGGACCATGTGCGTCCAGGGGTTTTATAGGGGTCGTTGCAGGAAGTAACGTTTTCAATGTCTAGCTAAAAGAAGGGTTTCGTATTTAATTTCTAAGTACGGTAGCACTTTTAGATGAGAAAACTTTGTTGTTTGTTCCTTTGTGATTTTTGTCTCTGTAATTTACAAACCCCTTTTCTCCTACTCAGCTGAGTGATACATCCACGCTCCCTTCTAATAATTGAACTCGAAATAGTAGTTAGCACACACCTAATTTCAACTATGGGAACCTTCTGATACTATACTATAAAATCTATCTTAATAGAGTTAACAACGAAATAAAACGTAAAGAAAGCCCCATATTGGTGATTTGGACATTTTCCAAAGAAACAGCAAATTCATCAAGCGACAAAATGATCACCGATGAAACACGCTCATACGAGAATACGGACCTTTCGCAATGACAACGGAATTAATTTTTACACAAAGACATAACGAAACACGAAAACATTCATTCAACGTGTCGGATACAGACGAATTACCCGGCGAGGAAAACCAAGCTGTACAGACTGTTTCCATGAAACCACCCCCATATATCGAGTCGAAGGTGCTGGCGTGGTTTTCCATAATGAATGCCCAATTCAACATCGCAAAAAAATCCAATACAAAATTCTATCACGCTCTGTCTGCGTTTCGTCCAGATATAGTGGGAAAAATTCAACTGACAGCAACGCAATCTGTAGACTATGATACACTCAAAGAAGCAGGCATTTCGTCTTACGGAAAATCTAAACCCCCAATATTGGACAAACTGATGACATATTCCATCATGACAGGTCGTCCATCAATATACCTGCATGAGCTGATGTCATTAGCAACACGAATAGGTGTTGGAGATGATATCGTCCGACACAAATTCATTCAGGCGTTGTCATCTTTCATTGCACCGGTGATAGCATTGCAAACGGTTTTAAACACAGAACGGCTCAGGAAAATGGCAGACGATCTCCTTTCACACGTTAATAACATGGAAACTGCACGTATACAACAAATGTCAGGGGGAATTCGGCGAAAGCAACCAACAGGAAACTACAGACCGAAAACGTACAATTGTCCTCAGCGCGTTCGTCCTTTCATTAAGGACCTAAAACTCAAGATTTGTTGGGCTCACCTGTACTGTATAGAGCATGCCAGATTCTGCAAGCCGTGTTGTAAGTGGCCGAAAAAATCGAATGTAAAAATTCAACCCAGTTCCTGTCTTTCTTCACCTCCGCCTGGTGAGAAATCGGAGAACTAGTTCGGCAGGACGTGTAAGCCTCCACTGACCCACAGCTCCTAGAAGTCGCCGCTCGGTGAAGGACTCTAAAGCTTAATTTTTATTTTGAATACAGGAGCTGCTATATCAATCATACCAAAAAATATCTGAATGGTGTTGACATTTTTCCAGCTAAAGTCCCCGTTATTTCAGCTAACGATCAACTAATCGAATGCCCAGGCCAATCAATGTTAAATCTGGCGTTGCACAACATAAGACGTGATTTTTTCGGGAAATTGCAGAAACTACAAATCTTCGGCTAGATTATTATTTCCTCAATTATTTTGGTCTAATGGTTAATTGCACAAACAACAAACTGATAGATAACGTAACAAAAAAGGACATCAAATGTATCACAGTTGGTTATGAACATTGCATTGCGTCCTACTCCATGTCATCACAGATGCTCGAATCGGAATTGTTTCCAGAGCTGTCGAAGATAACAGGTTTCCACGGACTGAGAACGACATCCTATCACCTACAAACAAATGGGATTATAGAACGAGCCCATCGGACTCTTAAAACGGTAATCATTGTCAGGAAAGAATCATGGTTGGCTGCTTTTCCTCTTGTCCTTCTTGACATCAGAATATAACCAAATGAGTCGGGTTACCTCCCATCTAGTGCTGTAACTGGAACTTATGCGCAAGTTCCCCAATTACTAATCGATACAATAGACATACGAAGACATCGGAGTATCAAACTCACCAATAGAACAATTAGGAAAAGAAAGGCTAAGATCTAATATGGATTAATTATCAAATGGACAAATACATTTTGTATCTGATTCTTATATCTCAAAAGACTTGAAAATTTTAAAAACGTATAGTTACGGACAGACAGGGTTAGAAGCTCTTTACACAGGAACCAATAAAATATTGAGTTGTAATGAAAAACATTTCAGCTTGAAACGTTCAGAAAATCTACATGATACGGTTTTTATTGATAGACTTGAACCAGCATTTGCCGCAGAAACTGTGAATAGAAAAGATATCGCCAATTCTATGCCACATAAATCTTTATCAAATTCTGATGGAATTGGAGACTAGGATAATCAAAGTGAAGTAACAAAATCTAAATTAGACAGAAAAATCAAGTGAAAAAAGGAAAACGCGTATTTTTACTCTTAAATCTATACATGCATTGTCTTACATTTTTGGGGAGGTTAGTAGTGTAGTGATCCTAATTTAATAAAATATAGATATATAAATATTTAATTAAAATGAAAATATAACTAAATTGGATATCTTAGTTAAGAAATACTACAAATGCACATACACACTCTTTCTTTCTTTCTCTCTCAGTCTCCTTCTCTCATTTGTGTATTTACCTGAGAAGACAATAACTAAATTTGGAAACAGAGCACACCTGAGAATTCGCCGAAGGCTAGACATTTTACCTGGAAATTATCCCCTTTTAGCATGAATGGCGAGAATTCCCAGAAAAGTTTTAAAAACCCTATTTATTCACGAATTGACAATTGTGATGAAGTTTATTTAATCAGGCTTATGTCATACATTTACGCCCCAAAGGTACTTTACAGGCTGAACATAACTCTTTTGTGTTGGTGTTGTGAAGCTCTCCCGGTGCTACAATGCATCAACTGAGAGAAACCATGAAGGTACACAGTTATTTAAAGTCAGACTTCGTTGATCTGAAATATTCTGTTGACTTTGAATAGTGGATTTGTGACATGGGACAATGTTTAAAAAAGATCGTCCCTCGTATCACAACTGAGTTACAAAAGTAAGTCTCACTCGTTGATATCTGGCACGTAGCCACCAGTATGGAACACTCAGCAAGTATCGAATTTACAACCTAAGCAATAGATCAGTTTATTAAACATTTCTCGACGTGAGGCGCATAGAAGAATATATACGAAGCCTATTCAGAAAAGGATATATTTTCAGAGGGACAAGAGGATTTATTCGGAATATATCCGAGAGGCAACTCTGTTAACAGCGAATAATATACCGTTTTTATATGAGTACATGAAGTTGAAGTTATGTGAAACAATTGTACTACACCATTATCCTTCATTGACTATAAGGTTCCAATTTTCAATCCCCTAAGTGATAATGTTTCTCCAGGGGAGATTTCAATCTATGAAGTGTTGCAATAAAAAAGAACAATAATATGAAAGAAAAATAGTCAAATATTCATAATGGCGATGCCTCATTTGAGAAATTTAAACAGAGGCTACTTCTATGTTTACAATCCATGCCGCTTACTTAACGGCCGTAGAATATAAAATCGATCAGAGTGTTTCGATAAAAAAAACCCTATAAACATAAGTCTAAAGTAAATCAAGTCAAATATTATAATACAATTACACAATCTCTTATCTGAAATTCGGAAAACCAAAAAGCTCCGAAAATGGAATATTTTTTCCAGAGAAAAAAATTTAGTTTTCTGAACTTTTTGATGTACTTTTTTTTCATCAAATTCACAAGATTTAGACAGTTTGACTTTAGAACTTGTTTTCTAAATTACGACTCATGCACCCTGGTGTTCCAGCTACGTAGCACACATACTTTGGAATCAACTACCCTTTGATGTTCTGAACATTCTAACATTAGCAAGTTTTAAATGAAAAAAAAAAATAAAAAAACTTCCTTGTTTCGAAACAATCGTATTTATATGAAGTTGCATTTTCTTCAAATGTAGACCTTACGTTGATGATCTTCTTTCTCATTCTCACTTTTTCTTTCTCATCTTCAACCTTTATTCCGTGTCCTCACTCTTTGCCACGAGCCACTTGGATCTCATTTCCTATTATTGTGATGGTGCATCAGTGTATTGAATTAAGATTGCCTGGAATATTTTCTATTATCTTGTGATGCCCTGGGACCTAGCTGCAGTGCCCGGGAGGCTACTGCGCCGACCGTCTTACCTTATATAACTGCTCTAACCGATATACAGCTCCTATACACACTACCTTTGTCTATGACATTGTAAAGAAATGTAGCGAAGCATAATAACATTCCCCCTTACGGCAAGTTTCGACTCGCCGAGCTAATCAGCAGACCGCTTAGAAGTATTGCTCTTTAAACAAAGATACCTGAGCAACTGCAGCAGCAGAGAATTTGGATTGATGTAGTGAGTTCAGACAAAGACCCTGTAGCAATGACATCTCCTCCGAGTCCCCAGTTTTTTTTCATCTCTTTGCTTTTCCGGGGCTGTTCTTTTGACTCAAACAAACTGTCAATTCACGAAAGCTTCTCTTCAGAACTCCACGTGCGTCACGATGCAATGTTCTTCCTTCGCATTTTTCTGTCTCAATGAAAAACAGGGGATTATACAACGTTGATTCGAATTTGGTGCCGTGACCTGGATTGGAATTATTGAACACGAAATATGAAATTTGGAATATTACCACGACAAGCAAAAAAAAAAAAAAAAAAGTGAAAAATAAATCTCGATTACATCTAGACGGAATTAAACAAGAAAAATGCCACAGGAGATGACAATTGAGCCAGAAGGCTTCAAAATGAAAGGCAGACAAAGAGGCGAAACAATGGAGGAAGAAAAGACAGAAAAATATATAAAACAAACAAGAGGCTCTTCCTTTTCAGCCAAAAGAAAAAAAATGAAAATACACGAGGGAACCAAAGACATTTTTCTGTTGATGGAGAAATCATCTTTTTGAATATATTTTTTCTCGCAAGAAGACAAGGAATTTCTCCTTTTAAAGATTTAAAATGATTATGAACAATCTTTCTTTGTTTTTAGGAAGAATTCAACTCTTCTTTCGTGAGCTATGTACATTATTTCTCTTTCTTTATAAGAGAAATTGTAGACATCTTTCCACATTATCTTCTCTTTACTAGTTAAGGAAATTTCGACCTTAATAATGTCAGCCGTAGGTCTATGTTTTCTATATATTATCAGAAGTATTTGTCAGTTTTTTTGTCTATCGTTTATTGAACTTTCCTTTGGACATTTTTTCCATTGATTTTCAAGTGTAATCGTCATGTGTAATGTATAACAATTGAAATTAGTAATTAAGTGGAAATATCCTTGTAGTTTATCTTAACTGATACACTAACTGTTTACGTCAGGATTCTGGCGTGAGTTAGAAGCACCCCCATTTCGGAAAGATGTGTTAGGAACAGATTTGCTCACTGGAAGCGGCTAGAATGGCCTTTATATATATGTTTATTGTAGGTGTTCAAAAAGAAAGGTAGGACAGGTTAGTCTGGGCAGTGCGAAATTTTTGTCTTTTGTTATATATTATTGTCTTTGTCTTCTCAACACAAGTGTATTTTGTTAATAAATAGTTTTTCTTCATGCTACCTATGTTATTTTTGAAATCTGTGTTTTCTGATGATTCTGAGTGGAAAAATTTTCTTATTGATTTATTTGATGCCTTGAAAATGAAATAAAATAAGAGGGTTCATTTAGATAGAGGCGGGAATGTTGAACAGATAATACAGGCTCAAGCATATACGTATCATGTATGAGTAGAGATGATTCGTGCAAGAAACATATATAGTTATAATTAAACTGTTACCACGCACTCCTTATGTTTTTTACAGCTAATTTCGGTATATATATGCTGGTGCACTTGGCATACATCGGTAGAAATAGATCGTGTATAAAACATGTACTGGTGTAATTAAACCGTCATCTCGTTTTCTCATCGAGCGAATACGTCTCTGAACAACTCAAAGAGTGTTTAAAGCTGGAGTTTAGATATTAAACAAAAAATTTCGCTCGACTCAAAGAGAAGTGAAGCCCGCCAATTAAAGAAAAAATTCAACGCGACAATTAAATCGACGAGAAACTACATGCGTACAACCACTGGAATTAGTGATATGACTAACCATTGGTGATACAGCTAACCAACTACAATATACTGAACCGAACTTCAGCCGAGCCACTGTCTACACACAATTTCGCAGCACTGAAGGCGAATTGAAATATACTAATATACCTGTATATGATATTGAAATCCATTTGACATACACACATGCGCACACGAAGTCAATGCCGATCATGACGGGAAAGAATGCTGTTTAAATGTCTTTCAAAAAGATAACATTTTCTACTCAATAAAGGTACGCAGCTAATGTTCCACTGGTCATCTCCATTACGTTCAAGCAAGCGCATATCAGTTACCAGCATATTGCTACAAATATATTCCTACTAATCTAAGGTGAGGTGTGTGTGTGTGTGTGTGGGGGGGGCTTGTCGTACCTCCAATTAAATCTGAGTCCCCAAAACGAATAACATTTCATTTAACATTAATCAAATCTAAGTCAGAAACAACATTTCATTCACAATATGATAGCAATTCAAGAAACCACATTAAAAACTTACAAAATTTACCACGAGTCAGATTGCATGAGCAGAAACATTACATATCTCTGAGAATACATACGTTGCTCTAAACAATATACAGGAAAGTCTCAATGGCTTTCGTAGATATAGGATTAAATTATTAGACAATAACAAACTATTACCTTTAGAGCAACATTTTCGCTTAGCAAACCATAACTTTAAAATAGACATAAAATTCATTATCATAGAAAAAATAGAAAAAAAAGTAACATTGTGACTGGTAAATGGTTCTCTAAAACTGATGAAGTTTCATACATTTTTGAACTAATGTGTATTTCAATGTTCGGTACGTATTTTTAAAGTAAATTGTTTACGGAGATGCTCATAAAAGCCTTTTTATTTCATATATATATAAATGAATAATCATTAGAATCTTATAAAGAATTCTAAATTCAATCATCTGAAGAATATCACCTTTACCCCCACCAAAAAAAAAAAAAAATCCACCAACACAATCTTGAAAATACACTTAAACCATAAATTCTTTCTTTAATCACTGATTTGATTTTTGGATTATAACAAACACCAACGACTGAATGTGATAAATAACGCTTTGATATGAAAAAAAAAGAATATACTTGAAACATATTTGTTCAACCCTTCATAACATTTTGAATTTGCAAATTCGAAATTTGAAATTGCTATCGATACCGCGTTCATATCTACCAGTTATTTCAACCTTGTCTATAGCGTTTTGTTTCCCTTAACAACGTGGTTAGAAATAAACGAATGAAGCGTTTGGTTGACTGATTTTTTTATAGTACGATTGATTTAAAATTTTTCATCAAGAAATTATTTTCCCTCGAAGATGCCAAATTGCCAAAACCAGGCAAGCGGAAAAAAATGGCTTATATATAGTTATATAAGTTCAAGTGTTTTTTTCACTGTTCATATATATATATATATATATATATATATATATATATATATATATATATATATATATATATATATGATAGTTTATGTCCGACACAATGTGATAACTGCACAGAAAATTTATTCGGAAACATATTTCGACTGGCATCGGAATTTACCCGAGTAGAAAATGGGATATCTGATTTCGTAAGTGAATAAAGCAAATTTGGATATTGTGCCACCATGAATCTTAATTATGTCGCTCATGTCAGCTATTTCAAAATGGCTGCCAGCAGCAATTGTTTTCCGATTAATCTTTCCAAATAACTAATGGATACAATATGATATTGAGGACATAGATAGTTGAATCTATCTACCTCACATAGTTTTCGGAAATTCCCACTCGGATGATGCAAGGAAGATGATGAAAATTCAAGATGGCCAAAATGAGTGGTATGGAAATTGGAATTGTAATATGGTTGCGTAAGCTACTCTGATATGAATTATATCAGTGTTAAAGCATACCTTTTTATGACGCAGAATTCGAATTTCGAACTTTGGAATTGACCGAAAGCTTCTTTCTATCTCGCATCTCAAGATGATTACCATGGTGGTGGTGGTGATGGAAGAAGTAATAATGGTGGTGATGATAGTTTTGATGATGATAGTAGTGATAGTGATTGTGGGGATATTATTGATGATGGTAGTGTTGGTTGTGATGATGCTGGTGGTGGGGATTGTTATACCGCCACCATCACCACTTCCAACACTACAATCATCAACATCACTATCACAATCATAATCACCACCACCACCACCACCACCACCATGATCAACAGCATCAGCCCCATCAACGCTGTGGAGGTAGTTGTGGTATTGACACCAGAATCTGACCGAACACATGGTGGCCATCTTTAATCGTGAGATAGATGGGAGCTTGTGGGCAACTCCAAAGTCTCAAATTCGAATTCTGCATGATAAAAAATGTATATTTTGACACTGATATCATCCATATCAGATTAATTTACGCAATGTGTTTCAAGACATATTCCCCCGTGTAGCAATGGACATTTTAAAGTAATGCTAATGTATCAGACAGATGATTATACTGTGTAACTAATAGAAGAACAAAATTCAACCCATTAATAGAAACTATTATTAAACAGACCATAGGGAAGTTATTTTTCATTCACTATTTTGTCAATAGGCTATGAAATTAGATTATTCTCCTTTCTAAGATGTTAAAATAGAAATGCACCCGAATGTGTGTTTATACCAACACCTCAAGGTTGTAACATGATCCTCCAAAGTGATTGAATCAAGGAATTAGACGACACCCCAACACAGAGATAGCTATGAGGCTACCTAAGATGAAGCAATGACAGGAATCACCTCGAAATGAGTAGGTAATGTATGTAATAATTACTCTTGACAAAGAACTACCACAGAGGAAAACACAAACACACTGGCCAGTACCAGTCATAGTACAAACATCCATCAGCCAGGTGATATGACAGAGAGATAAACATTACGGGCATAGCAGTTCCCCCCAAAACAAATACAATGCAGTCACACTCAAATACATATGAACTAACACATGGGTTCCTTCAACCTACCCATACAGACATACAGAGTTGAAAACACCGACAGAAAATTAGAGCATGAGTTGTATCCTTTACACTTATCTCATTAAAAATTAGAATGATCTCTGATAGTCGTGAATGATTTCTGAGGCCAATCTCACATAGCCCTCCACAGTGAAAAGATGTACCCTTATGCCTAGTTTCAGCTTCCTAGATGCAAAATTGTCTTTGGGTTACGTCGGACGAAAAATCAGGGTCCAGTCTAGCATGATAATTACATTGTAAATAAAGCCTCATCGTAAAAACTTTAAAACATCACTCGCCTCCACCTTGAAAAGATGTAACGCTATGTAGAATTCCAGCTCTCTACATGCAAAATTGTGGCCGACAAAGTGAAACAGACAGACAGACAGATTTTATATGTACAACACAATGTTTAGATATTTATACAGTGAGTGGAAAACAAGTACTTGTACACGTACAAAATATTCATTTGATATAGTCATGTTGTTCTCATTTGCTTCAAATTTACACAGGTGACGTGTTTTAATACAATCAACAAATACAAATAAAAATTTTAATACTCATTTGATTTGCAATTACTGCTGAGAGACGTTCTTTCGTAACTCTTCACAAGCCTTCCTCAACATTCTTTTGAAATCTTAGCCCACTCTTCCTTGCAAAAGAACTTCAAATCATTGAAGTTTTCAAATCATTAAAGTTTTAGGGGCGCCTCTGATAAACCCGATCTTTCAAGCATCGCCATGCATTTTCAATTGGAGAGATTGACTAGGACATTGGAGCACCTCCACATTGAGCAAAACCAACCATTCGCGAGTTATTCCAGTTGTTAGCTTCGGGTCGTTACCATGTTGAAAGATCGAACCTTCTTCAAGCTACAGATGTTGCATCGAAGAGAACACATTGGCTTTCTAAATACTCCGATACATCGCTCCATTCATGGTTCCTCCAATCACGTGAAATGCCCCCAGACCATTGAAAGAGAAACACCCCAAACCATGATACTTGCACCTTCGTGCTCTATGGGAATGGCACTTTTTGGGTCGTGGATGCATATATCTTTACCCCATGCATGACGAGCTGGGCTTTAACCCCCAAAAGTTCGATTTTGGATTCATCTGACCAGAGAATGTTCTTCAAAAAATGGTTTGTATCCTCTAAATGGTCACGAGCGAACTCCATCTGATAAACTCGGTGCTTTTTAATCAACGAAGGTGTTTTCTATGGTGTATTGGATTTCCAGCCATTCCTGTGTAGTTAATTACTATATTGGTAATGGCCCTGTAGTTAAAACCTTCATCGTGTTATTTAATTACGACCTTTATTGTTTGGTTGAGAGCTCCTTTACTTTAATCATGATTGCATTGTTCCAAGAAGGTAAAGCAGTTGATGACGACTGCAATGAAATCATATCCAAGTTAAGTATTGCTGGAATATTCCAAAGATTTCCTTCTTTAATAACATTTTCATGTTTTTTTAAAAATAGTGCTCGAGTACATTTTCCACCCTTACTTTTGTTTATATCTAATTCTGCATTATATATTTGGAAATATGTATTTTTCTTAGTAATTGTAAATTTCATATCAAAATACATCATCTATATAATTTTAAAGTAAATATGATCACTGAAAGAATATCAGATGAATATTTTGTAAGTGTCCAAATTTTTTTCTCCTCAATATATATATATATATATATATACACACACACACACACACACACACACACACACACACACATATATATATATATATATATATATATATATATATATATATATATATATATATAGAGAGAGAGAGAGAGAGAGAGAGAGAGAGAAGATTGGGTGTGTGTAATACTTTTCAATGAGTGCTCAAATACTACACTTTGATCCTAGGCAGTGCTGATTCATAGGGAAATAATATCGTCATTTTTTATGGATACTTACTACAAATGCTTTTGCTTTCACGACATCTTAATCTAATTTTTTCTTACGAACATTTAAAAAAATAAGTTAATAGATACATTTCTGACTCATTTCTGTTTCGACTTCTTGATACTCGCAGTTGTCTCCTATTTCTCGCTTCTTCCATATATCCAAAACAGTGAAAGAAAACACTATTCAATACTTCCTCTGGAAAACATCTAACATTCTGGAGAATATAGATGTCATTATTAAACCCGTCAAAATAAGGCCCCAAAGAGGTCGAAAAAAATGTCCCCCCCCCGAATCCCCAAAATATCTAAAGGAGGGTCCAGTGGAGTACTGATGCCAATTTTCAAGCCAGTAAACAGAACGGCATGATCAGGATCGCTGGAACACAGACACACAAACAAAAGCACAAACACGAGCATATATAAAAATACTACAGTGGTTCAATACTTATTTTTGTTACATATTTATTTTCTCCCAATATAACTTTTTGGAGGATGTGCATGAACTTATAACCAGAACCGTACAACACCAAAGCATATTGGGACAATATGGTCTCAATAAAAATCCCCCTAGTTACAAAGCTGTCCCAGTAAGATGTTGAAATGGAACATGAAGGGAAATTGAAAATTGCGAGCTGAATTATCTGCCCTTGTGAGTGAAATTGATTTTGCTGATAAAAGAAGGTTATCCTTTTGATGAGCTGCGCAAAATCACAATTTTCGTTTGTGTATTTACTTCTGTACTTGTTCCATTAATTCACATATCTTTTTTTTTTAATTTGTGAGTCGTTTTTAACATTGAGTGAGCAAGGATGTGAAACAATTTACGATTGGACGACTCTCTCTTATACGTACAGAAATATGAACTTATTTACTCGGCAACTCGCTATCAAATTCTTTTTTGGCAGCAAAGATATTGATGTAATAGATACGTAAATAAATAGAAATCAGATACATTGTTTAATTTGATTTTTTTTAAATTGATAGCATTTTTCGCACATCATATGCAATAAACACCTTTCATCCTCTCTGACACGGGAAATAAGAGCTGACGTTTAAAATACGACGAGTGCTTACGTAAGAGTCGACATTATTGGAATGAGAGAGGAGGGGAGATTGAAGAACAATAACCTCTCTAAGAATCATACTAAATTCCAACAGTCCGTCAGCATCTAATGGCCAATGCAGCGGCCACAAAAATGTGAATGAGTTTAAATTGGAAATCGAACCACCGTCTCAAGCGTATTTAGGGATGATTTTCAAAATCTAACTCGCTAAAAACCTGTTTGGGGTTCCCAGATGTACCCAAATAAAATTTCAGGGGGCTATGTCAAATAGTTTTTACGGTAGAAAGTCGTATACGTACGGAAAGACGGATGGATATTTGGTGAATCATAAGATGATGTTTTCCTTTACACACTTTCGTATAACAATCAATCATAAATTTATAATATTTAAAACAATTCGTGACGTCTTTCCTGTCCATTCATGTGAACTCATTTCTGTGTGGGTTTCATACTATGATGACGTACTGTCTGCGGTTGTAAAAATCAGAAAAAAGCTTATTTACTTTACAAGCTGAAAACCTGCCCGATAGAGCGAGTTGAGGCTTGTTCCTACGGAAGTCCTCAGTGGGGGCTACCGATATTTACCCGAAAATAATGAATTATTTACGTAAAAATTGTTTCTTGTTTTGACCGTTTGAAATTTGTTTGCCTTTTCAATTACAGCAACTCCATTCATCTTCGTTAAAAATTATCTTACTCAGGACAGGTTGCTGATACTCCGAGAGAAGAAAGGGTAGGGGATTTTTGTATTACTCTACTGCTGCTGCTACGATTGGTTCATTGACCGAGCGATATGTGACTATATAACACCCAAAAACTTTACGAAAAAATGATTTTATCTTAAGAAATCTTTGAACCATTCGCTGTAAGACGATTTTGACTCTTCCGTACTATAAAATTACGAACGTTAGTTTTTGGACAAACCAAAGAAAACTTCCTTTCTGCTTCCAGATTCACGGAGCTCTTTGGAAATGCAGTTTAAAACCCGTCCCTATGTAATATCTTTTGCATAGAACCATCTTCTTGGGTCAAAATGCACTTTGGGAGGAGAAATTTAGATTCCACCATTTAAGGCACATTTTTATTATCAAAATGTTTTTTGTAAAACACACTACCCAACAGATTTTTAAAGAGATATACAGAACATAGAGGAGACCGGGGCTAGTTTGTATACATTTTACTTAGATGGCTGTAACTTCCTGGGAAATTCATTAAAACGCAAATATGACCGAAAGTTAGCATAGAAGAGAGTCATTTTAGTCTAGAATATTAGTCAAGTTCCTTATATCATCATTCAAATATTCAAGGAAAGTGTGCCAACCTGGTGCACTTCGTACAATTTGATTGGGCAAGTTAGACCTCTTGCTAGTCGGCTCAGAGGTGATGAATATTTAAATAGCAGAAAATATATTTGATTAAAAACGCAGGATTCATTTTTTGTCCCTTTCCCATGTTTCTTTTTTCTCTGAATACTTCTTGACTTATTTGAAGTTCGTTTTGTTATTTTACAGGCTTTTCTGTTTCCCCTCTGTCTCGATTGCATAGAATTACAGCGTGCCAAGCAGCCCCACCTACAATGCGCCAACCAGACCATATTTTTTAAAAAGATTCTATCCCCCCACCCCAAAGTTCTGACAGATGATGCTTGAAACGTAACATACGTACGATTTATTGTCACTTCTCACAAACATAGACTGCGCTATCATCAACTCGTTTGAAAAAGTAACTTACCAGGATGAAAAACGTTTTTTCACGCAAAACTTTTTGTGTTTATAACATACTTAGCAGAAAAATGGCCGGAATTTCTCTTCCCGAAATGAAGCTAACAGTGGCGCCATCAAGTGGTGGAAATAAAATTAAAGCAAGTGATGCAGCGTAAAAATAGCCACAAGAAAAATAGCATACTTGCAACATTCCATTTATTGATGTAAAAGCAATACGGAAAAATTGATGCATGTAACAGAAGAACAAGGAAAAGCAGTGCATGAAACTACAAAGTTGATAACACCGTGGAGGCGTTCTCTCCCCTCTATCCATCTCTCTCGTCATTACACTCATGTTTGTTTCTTCGGTGGAAAAAATGATAGAAGTTGAAACTCAAGATTTTGAAGAAATTAGGAAAAATTCCTTCCAGATGAAGATCTCGGAGGCTAAATGGAGGACACGTCCTGTGAGATACGGATGCGTGGCAATCTCACTCGAAAGGGTTAAACAGGATTTGTCTTATTTGTATTCGATTGTTGAATATTCATTACGCGTGTAGGCGTCTACCAAGTTGCAAAAAGGAAAGAAGAGACAGTGCAATTAGCTGTGTAGAGGGGTTAAGTGAATTTCAATTTAGATTAGTGGAAACTGGATGAATGACTAAAACCTGACGAGTCGGACAGCGGTGGGAACTACTCGCGAGGTTTTACTTGTACATTTGAATTCATCTCCCGTTTCAAGACATTCCTAGAGAACGTGGGAATAACGACACTTTAATGAATAATAATTATCGCAATCAAACAGAATAAAGGAATTGAAGACAGAAACAATGACAAAAAGCGACATGGAAGAAATACATAGATAGATAAAAAAATAACATACGAAAGACATGAATACGAAATGAAATTTTTTATGTGCAAGATCTAATTTTAAAACTACCCAGTAAACGATTTTGTTCTATGAATATTCATTTTGCTTATTTACTGCTCTCCCAGGCTAACACCTGAAACTATGAGAAAAGGCAAAGATGCCTATCGTGGTCTTTTATTCGAAAAAAAATCTCTTATGGGGTTTAGACAGAATCATTTATTTATCGCCGTTCCTGGTTTAACCCTTTCAAGACCTATTGAGGTCCTCAATGTCAGAATTCTCAAAAGGGTATAAAAAAAAAAAACAAAAAAAAAACGTGTTGATTTTTGTTTAATGGTTAAAAATATATTCTTTTGATAAATATTTTTTCTATAGATTTTGAAGAACCCAAATCTTGATAATACATTATATCCAATTATAAATTTACACCGGAACATATTTGCCTCAGTAGACAAATATCATATACTTTATGTTTTGTGATACACACGTCCCAGTAGACTGCCAAAAGAAATCTACGAGGGCATATATATATATATATATATATATATCCCAGCAGCCATAGAAATGTCGGTATATATATATCCCAAAGGACTCGAAGGGGCTGATAAACTATCCCCGTGATAAAACAGTCACAATAAATAGATAAATAGAAGAAAGACATCTGAAGCCAAAAACAAAAATTAAGTCGCAATGCAAAAAGAAGTTCAATAAATAGGTTCCATATTTAATTTCACATTTCATATTCGTCCGTTAAAGAGTGATACGAGAATCTTCTCATATTTAACGGACAGGAGACCAGTGTTTCTTTGAAAGACACTTTAAAGAGATTCCGAGCAGATGAATAACTTTTAAAGGCTTCCCAGGGCTGACTCAAGCCTTTGTGGGACCCCAGGTAGAATTTTAGGGCCCAACACCCCTTAGGGGAATCCTAACACCTCTTGGGGCCTCATCATTGCTCTTAAGGGCCCTCTGGAGGCCACGAAGCCTTAAGCAGTCACTTAGCTCTTTTATGGCTTGGACCGGCTCTGCAGGACTCTGTCCGAATAAATTCTGCCCCAAAAGAACATTTTGGACTCTTAAAATTACAACTTACACCAGGGGGTCACCAAACTTTTTAGACCATCGACCCTTCAAGGGACCCTTGTTCTGTCAACGCCCCCAAGTATGACTGTCAAAAGAAGGATATCGAACGCACCAATACCATGTGCTAAAATGTACCAAATCTTTTTTAAAAAGTACCCAATCCATAGTATATAGTAAGATACCAAAATTAAGAGATGTACGAGAAATCAAGAGCACAAAAGATGTAAAACGTACCAACTATTCAATCGACCCCTCCCAACGTTTATTGTTCCCCTTGTTGAGCCCCTGGTATTCATCAACAATCTCTGCAACCATGACTTACTTAGTGATCGCCAGTTTCTTGAACATGACCAGGTTCTTTGTGTTTCAAGTCCGGAATGAAGTGGAGGCTTCTGGTGGGGACGTGTCATCCGTAGTCAAGAGAAAGAAACATTCTCAGCGATCATACGTCATCAGGGCGGTTGTGTTCGTCCTGCTGGCCCAAGACATCACCGACAACGACCCTAGCGAGGTACCGGATATGGTGGTCAAGCCATGGATCGAGGGTGTCCAGCAGGACACTATTCTTTCACATACGGCTCACGTGATCCAGGGGTGGCTGACCGAGAATTTTCATGATCATGTGGCTCCCAACATGTGGCCATCGAGCTCATCTAATTTCAATTCCGTGGTCAAATCAGCGGTATCATTGAAAGGGAGAGCAAACAGTAGTCCCATCGTGCCATCGTGAATGTGATAGCCAACATAACGAGAATCATCTGATCCAGCCATGCAGTCAGTTCTGAGGCCGCATCGGGGCTGTCCTGGAGGCAGAGGGCAATTTAATTGAACAACCTGTTTCTTTATATCTAGTTGAACATGACATTTTAATGAAAATATATTGATTTTTTTCTATTAGAAATCTTTGTTTTCTTGATATCATAATTTGTTCTCAATTACCTGGTGCACTATATATATATATATATATATATATAACCCAAAAGTTTGGGGGATCTCATCATGAAAAAAAGATGCATACCATAACTTCCTCCGAAGTACTAAACTAAGTTTAGTAAATATCTTTAGATTCAAATATGTTGGTAAAATGACAATAGAAGGTTGAAGAGAAATCTAAGAGAAAAAATAGGTGTTGCATCTCGAAATCTTTATTATTACGCTGGCATGTTCTGATGCATTTTGATGGTTGCCAGCCATCATTTTTTTCTGAGAATTTGCAATGGTTGTGGAGAAAACTGTATACTGTTTACAAGTTAGAAATTTAGGACTGAAATAGGGTTATTTCTGTGTTGTGGGTTGTTTAGTAAGAGTGCGAGGGGAGGTATTCGTATCTGTGTAGGTGAGAGTCAGGTAAGGCTGAAATAAGAATGGTCAGTGAGTCTAGGGGTCGGGATGGAAATGGTCAGTTTTCAGGAAAGTTTGTTTGGTTGTGTGCTTTTCTTAGTGGAGAGGTGGTGTCTAGCATTTAATGGATAGGTGCTGACATATATGAGGCAGGTTGGAAGTGAGGTGTTTATTTTTTGTTGATGGCGAGTGAGAGTTTTCATATTTTTCTCTCAAAGGGGTAGCATATGAGCTCATACTTTTTCTTAAAGGGTCTGTTGTGTGTGATCCGATTCCTTGAATGTGACCAGGGCGTTGGTCTTTTCATTTTATTTTCGGGCTCTTTTGTGTCCATATGTTCTTTTCTTGAGAAGTCTCTCCGTCTCTCCGATGTAGATCTTATCGCAGTCATTGTAAAGTATGGTGTAAATGCTAGCTTTGGATATTTGGGGTTCGTGTTGTGTTTCGTTTACCAAATCGTTGATGGTTATTGAGGTGTTGGAAGCAATGTATCTTCAGTTTGCTCATGTTAAAGCCGGGGTTGATAGTGTTTGTGTTGGTGGATAGTGTGATGTGTATAATGGTGTTGTCATTCTTTTAATTTTGTTTGGTATTAGTTGTGTGGATTCTATATGAAGTATCATTGGTATTCGAGTGAGCAGAGAGATTGTTTGATGTATTTGCCTTTGTCATCAAGGCATTCAGGGCTACATATTCTGAGGGCCCTTAGGTGAAAACCCATGATTAAACCTGACTTTATTTTTGGACAGTGTATGTCGTTGATTTTGTTAGTGGCTCTGTGGAAGACGATACGTTTGATGGTGTTGTTGGATCTGTGTAGAAGGGTGTCAAGGAAAGGTAGTGTGTTAATGGATTCTTTTTCTCGTGTGAATTGTATAGAGGGTTTTATTATGTTTAGTATGGCTACTAGGTCGTGTAGATCTGTGGGTCGAAGTATAGGATTAGTGCATCGTCGATGTAGCGAAAACAGGATGCTGTTCTGGGTATGATATGTGTGAGGGGGCCTGATTCTAGAAATTCTAGAACAGGACAAGCTAAAACTCCACTTATCGGGGACCCCATCAGTAAGCCGAATTTTTGTTTGAAGAAATTTCCGTTGAAGCTGAAAGAACATTTGTTTGTTATAAGTGAGCGTGTTTTGATGATTTTGTTAGTGGGTAGGTTTAGTTTGATCTTGGACCTTTTGAGGTGTTTATTTAGTAGTTGAAGGTATTTTCCAACTGGGATGATGATGATGATGATGATGTAGAGTGATGTCGAGTGATGTCACATCAAAGCTGCCCATGAATTTGTTTTCCATTTCTACGTCTTTTATTTTGTGTATGAGGTCTGTTTTTGAAGTGTGTGGGGCTGATTGTGCCTAGTAATTGGGATAGGATTTTTGTTAATGCTCTTGCTATCTTATTGGATGTAATACCTATGCTACGATATTCCTTTGTTTTAATTGTGTTTTTTTTTTCTTCATACGTCACTGTCGCCAAGGAAGGAAGTGGTTTTGTCAAGCATGCATATAAACATGTCTGTGTCAGTATAAATATTTATTTATCCTCACAGCTAACTAAAATTGAAGAAATCTTTGTGTGCACCTGTGTGTATGCACCGCGATTACTCGAGAACTGGTTATTGTGAAAAGATATATTAGTTAGCACACTAAGCGGTGCAGTGCTGAGTTTGAAGTTGTCCTCGAGAAATCTAATAAAAACAAATATAAAATTAAAGATTATAGATCTTTCTTCAATTTCTACGAATTATTCCCCTTGACTTCCCCTCTTTAGAATTATCTAAATTTTGCAATACTGAAGAGAAATTACTGAAATACATCGAAGCGATGGGTGGAAAATCATTTTGCATGAAAACTATGGCAGGCTGCTCATCACACCGTAAAGTCTGGTCCCTTTCTTATGTACACTTCTTGAACGGACTCTGCCCTAGGAGAGAAAAATATAAAGGTTATCCAACTTTTCAAGGTTTAGATTATAGGTTGGGCTTCATGACGGACTTCTTCATCACCGTCATGTAGTGTGGAGCTATTAAAAAACAATGAATTCTTGATAACGCGATCCGTATATTTTTATAGCAACTTCCTGTCCTTTACAAGAGAAATCGATTAATGCAACTCTTTCCCTAGATGTTGAGGTAAGTTGCAACACGGTCTGGCAAAGTTTAGAAAATACGGAGGAAATACCTTATTGCGATCACTTTAAGACAGGGTCTTCTAGATAACAATAACCAAATGATAACATTGAGTAAAAGAATTCTAAAAATCCGAACAATTTGCATCCATTGTTATAAATTCATTGTCATGTCAATAAATTCATTGTTATAAACAATTTTACATCGGAAAAATATGAAATTAGTAAAATCATTTAAAATCGTTCATCCGCTGGAACAAGCGAGCGTGTTATGGGATTATTTCACATGATCATTTATCATAATAGGTACGTCGAAGCTTTGCCAGAGCCCTGTTAATCGTACTTTTCAGGAACACTTTCTCTACTCCGTCTCTTATCAGCCTCTCACGACGCTGGGCGACCTGTTGGACTTTTCCGGTTTTTTTTTTTTTTTTAGCCATCGGGAGTGAAGAGGTGTATTCCTACCTCTCTCAAGACGATTAACGGAAAGTGATTCCATTTTCCACGCAGTTTACCGCTTGACCGCTGACAACCCCAATATTTTATTTAAATTAATGGAGTTTGAATTCATTTACCTCTGCTAAATTGGAAGAAGTATATGCATTCACTCGTGCCTATCTATCTGTCCGTCTTTCCATATGTTTTCTCCAATTTAGTCGAAGGGTGGACCATGGACCACGGACCACGGAAGAAGCGATCTGGGAGTGGATCCAGTAATTTGTTTTCCATTGAAAGATATCCTTATCATTTCACAGGGAAGGGGGTGAAAAAGGAAGAGGCTAAATTTAAATTTCAAGGGCGAGAAACTCTATTTTTGTACATTTAAACTTCTCTCGCTTGTTTTTTATATTTTATTTTCATTCAGTTTTTAGTTAATTTTTTGACGTTAGCAGAGATATGCGCTCTCTGAATGCTTTTTAGCTTTAAATTAAGTGGTTGAAACTCACTGATTTTGATGGCAATAACCGTTTGATAATGCAATCTGTAATTATTATAAACAGCCTCTTATTGGCATTTCATTTGCAAACCCTACTTAAACAACAAAGATGTAAACAGTAATACACATTCGTATACATTTTGGATTCATTCATCCTAGTATTTTATACAATAGAATTTAAACCATTTAAAACTCAGGTTGACCCCAAGCAAACTTGATCTCATCCTACCCCAGGATGGTGGCTGATCTCAGGTGAGCTTGAATGCCCTTTTAAGACTTCCTGTTTCCTACAGTGTGTCCATTTAGCCTCATTTATAATAACAGGTCTCAAATCAAACATGTTACTCTTGTAGTTGTGATTACCGCACGTGCTGGTCCAATATCGTCAGCATGGAACCTAGAAAGGATTTGAGCCTAAAGAAAAGTGTCTAAGTGGAAGTTACCTGAAGTTATCTGAAAGATACCTCCTTAAGTTGTGATGACTTTGCAAAAAATACCAAGGGGAAGTGTATTCAACATTAAGAAGGAACTGAAAAATGGGGGAAAATGTGTCTCTTCGGTGTGTCAGAAAGTGTGGACGAAAGCGTTTTCTCTTGTTTCAACTCAAAGACAAGACGGAATGTTGGTTGCACTTTGTAAAAAATAACAATCAGCACTATCTAAGGACTTGGCAAATCTATGGAAGGCTTGCAGTTTGCAGTGCAATCTACAGAATTTTTTAGAAATACCCTCCATTAGGAAATGGCACCTTAGTCCCCCTTCGGACCTACACATTTATCCCAGCGTTCTCTCCACCGTTTAAAACGGTAGGCAAAGTTCCCTTTCGAGGTTGCCATCAGCTGCCTCATATTCTCCTTAATCTCGGCCACGGTTCGAATTTCCTCCATTTCAACCGCGAAAAAAAACAATAAGTCCAAAGGAACCAAATCTGGACTGAAGATGAAGGGGGTTTTCAGACCTGGGTGATGGTTTTTTTTTTCCAAAAAAGACCTACCTATACGAGACGTGAAGAATAGACATATTTAGAGGTATCTAAAATATCTGGATACTTTCCGAGTAAATCTTGTTTGCTCTTTTAATTGATTGTATTTTAAATCTGATGTTTGATACGCTTCGTTTCTCCCGATTAGTTTTAATCTCTTAAATGCAAAAATTTTAAAAAGAATCTAGACAAGTAATTCGCATTTGTTTCATAAAGATAGGATTGAGAAAAAAAATGAGTGACTTGTAGATTGGTTTTTTTTCCATGGGTTCATCGGATATTTTTCGTCTGGAGAAGGTGATTCATAGTATATCAGATATTTCATCAATACTGATATTCATTCCAGGGAAAATTCAAAACCTTTCTCTATGATTAAAAAGCGTTACTGTACATCATTATCATCAACAGCAGCAGCAGAAGTAGCAGCCTTTTAGCGTCCGTTGTTGGACATAGACCTTCCCCAAGATTCGCTAGACCCCTCTATCATGGGCGTCGCAGAGCCAGTACTCTTTGAATTTGTCTTGCACGTCACACCATCTTACTTTCTGTCGGCCACAGAATTTTGCATGTAATCTCTGAGGATCCATGTTGTGGGTCGTGATGTATGTTGTCTGCCATTCTTGAAACATGATCAGCTCATTGCCATACGGATTTTCTAATGGTTTCTTTGATATTTCGGACTCCTGTCTTTTCTCTGATATGCTGTGCTGTTTCATGATCTCTCCATGTAAAGTTGAGCATGATCCTCTCATGTACACGTTGCACGGTTCTCTGTTTGAGGGTGAATATTTTGGTCAAGTTCCATGTCTCTACCCTGTAGTTGACTATCAGGAGGATGCATTAGTTGTATACCCTTCTTTTCAAGACTAGTGGGATTTTCTTGTTCTTGAAAGTTGAGCTCGCTCTGCCGAAAACTCAGAGTCAATTTATTTCTATCCTATTTTAGAATTTAACTTAAGAGGTCAATGATTATTTGGATGTAGAAATCAAACTTGTAATATCAATTCACGTTGTTTGTTCTTAGTTTAACCTTTAAGTACAAGATAACATTATACCAGAAGTACCAGAAGTTGGCGTAGTATATGTATTTGGTTGTGTCCATCTTCCCGCCCGTCTGACTGTCCATACAGCATCTCTGAAAGTAATGAATTTTAATGAAATGTTGCAGAAGAGTGGGAAATGTGGAAGTGGTAAGGAAGAATTGGTTTCATTTTGGTAAATAATTTTATTTTTAATCCATAAAACCGTAGTTACCCCCTTGAAAAGTGACCCTGTAAAGGTACTGAAAAGAAGAAAGAACTGCTTCATTGTGAGCAAAAAAAAAACAACATACGAGTTACCTACCTTGAGGCCTTACACTCGTAAGGCAAAAACGGCAATTAACAACCTAATATAGTAAAGCAGTTGCATTGTAAATTACCCCCTTGAAAAACGTTAAAAAATATTCTGGAAACTGTCGAATTTCTGTTGGTAGATAAGGTATAATGGATGTTAAGCACCAACAATTTTTAGAAAAATATTTTTTCCACTTATTTATTTTAAGAAAATAATGTCTTCCTTTGGACCCCACCTCGGTGAACATCAGGGAATCGGCCCAGGCATAATGTAGGTAAAATCAGCAAAAGAAGAAAAAAAAATCAAATAATCCGCCGTAATCATGTAAGTAAGCTTCAAAACAGAAATGTATCATTGTGTTTTTCATTTTTTTGACGAAAAAGCAAAATGTGACGAAAAAGGTCGTAGAAGTAGTATATTATTTATTTCCTGAAAGGGAAGAAAAAAATTACAGGCTTTCCTCCCAGGAAAATTGGACACGCGGTCCAATGGGTAGAAGTAGTAGAGATGATAATAATATTGTAATAAATCTTCGTCACATTCGTAAGACGGATAATTGGATAGAAATCTAAAAAAAATATTGGTTCCCACAGTTAAGAATCAGATATTTTTGTATATTTGTCAAACAATACAATACATTTTCGAAATTGTATAGAAATATGCGTGAAGGTAGTTAACTAGGTAAGATTACTTCTGTCTGAATTGTTATGATGTTTTTATAACAATATTTCTGTGGTAAATGTTTTTGATTAAATTTTTTTTGTATATTTTGTCCCATCTAGTTTGAACAACCTACCACTTCAACGTAATTGAAAAATGCCAAATCACACATTACTTTTTTTGTTTTTAATGTTGGATTTTCTTTTGAAATCGTAGACTGAATCAAGAATTGATTTAATACCAACTATAGCCCTTGAACCTGATAAAATCTAAGGAAATATTTAAAAAAAAACAATGAATTTAGTTTTTAAAAGTAATATACGCATGATGTCTCATTCTTTATAATAACTACGTATTGTTTTGTTCTATTCAAATCCCCGGCTAAAAAGCTATGACTCAAATGTAAGTAACAAATGCTGGATCATACATTTCTGAAATTCTTTTGATGTTCAAAATTTCTTTTCCTTTTCACGTATTTATTTGTTCTAAATGTCAATGCATACACAAAAAATCTTAAAATCTACTCTCTTGAGAAAAAATTATTTTTGGTTCACTTTGAAATTTCAGCTTTTGTAGTCTACACTTGTTGCTAAAATAGTATAGCCCGCCGAAAAAGAGTGCAAGAGGAAGTGGATTCTCTAACGACAATAGCTTTGTTCTACTATCACTGCTACAAACACTGCTAATAATGATACTTACAATTGTTTCATTGGGGGAAAATGCGCAAATTTGCATAAAAATCAATTTTATGGTAAGAAAAGTTTGTGTCATTCTTAATGAGAATTGTTGAAGGAAATTTCAATATAAAAAATCATTTCTTTCCAATGTTCAGAACAAGAAATAGACTGTAAGATGACTTCTAATGACTCCCAAGGTCAACCCTACATAGCTTATAAGAGAAGTTGGCGTTTTCACAATCTATCTTTTGAATATCAGGTCGATTTGCTGCATAGTGTAAGCGTGAAAGATGCACGGACAAACAAACAGAAAGTAAGAAGAGTCACAGCATCTCTGTGTGTATGTGTGCACGTGTGTGTGTGTGTGTGTGTGTGTGTGTGTCTGTCTGTCTCTCACGATTTAGAAACCATCTAAATATGGGCACAAATTTGGCATGCAGACTCAATGGACCGAGAGAAGTTTTTAAAATGAAAAGTTTTGAAAGAAAAGATTTTTCCAACTGCTTTATGTAACTATAAGGCTAAATTGAAACCCCAATCTCTGTTCAATATATATATATATATATATATATATATATATATATATATATATATATATATATATATATATATCTTCTTATTTCATATGTTGATATATAATTCTATAAAGGGTTAAGAGTTTCGGAAACATTCTGCTTTAAGGGAACAAAAGCTGAAAGTTTCAGTCCTTTTTTTCACTTGTTAAATATTTTACCTGAAGTGGACAGTTATTTAATGTCTGTGTGTGTGTGGAGTGTGTGTATATATATATACATGTATGTATGCTTATATATATATCCACTCAAGCGAAAATATATACATATACACTCACACAGACGTGTACATACGTACATATATATAAAAATACACACAAACACACACACACAAATGCACCTTCATGCATATGTTACGCCAGCAGAGTTTAAACTTTTTTTCACAAAAACAAATGAATAAATACATGGTTTTAATTTGATCAGAGGTTTATTCAATCAAAACAAATGTTTGAAACAACTATTTTTTTTTACATTCAATGGTTTATGTATTCAATCTTTTTGAGCAAAAAAAAAAATAATAAGTTAGTTTTAACTTTTTTACAAAATTAAAATTGAATACATACTAGATCAAAATTTCATTTAATCAAAACAAGGATAAAAAATTATATTTTTTTAACAAAAAATAAGCAAATTTCGCCAATTCAACGATTAGCTGATTCGGCGCAACACATAAAACATACATCTATATCTACACACGTGCAGATCCATATCCACATACATGCACGCATATATATATATATATATATATATATATATATATATATATATATATATATATATATATATATATATATATATGCGTGTGTGTATAACCCATCGCTATAACGAATCCTGATATAACGAATTTCGGCTATAACAAACTCGTGGATCCATCCGAACTGTCATCGGATTTACTAAACCAAGTTCAATACATGCCCCAAACCTGTGGACCATAACAAACTTTCTTCCGAGTTACCGTACGGAGTGAACAATTGGACCATATAAAAGCAGTGAACACAATGAATAAAACGAACTTTCTTCTTATATCCTTATCGAAGTTTCGATAAATCCAATAACCAATCACCGATCACGTGCATGCTAAAACTGTTGAGTTGTGTTGGTGTGAAAGAATTCTTGTATGCGCGCGCCTGGTTACAGCGTAGTTTCCTTGAATACTCATTCGCGTTAACACGTTTTCAGTTCTGGGCTTACCGCGTTGTGTTTTCTGCCATGGCTTCTAAATGCTGTACACCCACGTCCACTCGTCCACGGATGCGCCATAGGAATATATTTTCTCCGAAGACGATGCTTTAAGTTATTGCGGAATATGCGTGTGTCAAGAGCTGCGTTGAACTCACGGAAAAGTTCGGTTCCCCGAAAGATGATCGATGGCATTCTGGTGGCGAGGGACAAGAACAGCAAAAGATTGAAGATGGAGACGAAAATAGACCAAAGGGCATTAAATTAGGTTCAGATTTACCCAACGATGCTCGTCAAATATGGCGAACTACCGAAATTACTTCTTATTTACTTAACGAGAGACAACCGTCGGGTATAACAAACATTCAGCTATAACAATCCCCAAAGTGTTCGTTATAGCCAGGGTTTACTATCTATCTATCTATCTATCTATCTATATATATATATATATATATATATAGAGAGAGAGAGAGAGAGAGAGAGAGATAGATAGATAGATAGATAGATATCATACAACGATATATGTATATATATGTATTAAATATACGTTTGCATGTATGTTTATGAGTGCAGATTTGTCTTTGTTTATGTATGTGTGTTGAATGCGTGTTTATGCATATGCCACATATGCACTTACGTACATAAATGCACATAAGCATGCACACATACACATAAACATGCATACGCTTTATATGCACACACATACCACACATATACTACATAAACACATACCACATACGTACACGTATGCACATGTACCAACTACAAGCATGCACTGCATATTCTGATGCATACGTATACACACATACCATATATGCAAACAATTACACTATAAATACACATGCCGTACACGCACATATATGCAGATACGCCAACTACAAGTTTGCACACGCATACACTCAACACGTACGAACATGAATACTTGCCCACAGAAGACACATATTCACATTCGTACATACATGATGATTTTTAGTTTTAACAATTTCGCTCAATCTTCTATAATGAAGAGACGAAATCAATTTTTGTTCAATTTAACCAACAAAAAAAAAGTTCGTTTAATCCATGCTAATCCGGTCACAAACCAACCGTTTATCCGGATAATACTCCAGATCGCGAATTTCAAAGATTTCCAGCTCCTTTCACCAATTTGTTTCTCACATAATCAGCTTTTGTCGCGAATTCGTAGATACAGAACGAACCTCGATTTAGCAAATTTCGGCTTTAACGAACTGGTGGATCCATCCGAACTGACTTTGGATTTACCGAACGTTCATTAAATACTATCGAATTCACTTCTTTCTAACCGAATGGGGGGATCGTCGGGTATAACGAATTTTTCGGCTTTAGCGATCACCCCTTCCTTCCAATTAATTTGCTATAGCGACAATTCATTGTATAGCTGCTACTATCGAACTAATGAATAAAGGAAGTGCTTTTCTTGGAGTAAAATCTTCATAGTCTATGAAGTCTTAAAAACCATCGACGGTGGTGTTATCTCTAGGAAGCCTATATCATTCTTTTTTGCGCTGATAAACAAAGTATCTCATATACTGTGTAAGAAAGTAAGAAAATAAAAATAATGATATTTTAGTATTTTGCCCGCCCCCTTATCCAAGCGCAGATCACGGGGTTAAGATGATGGACTGATATTCTTGCTGATCACTGATCCAGCACTACAAACGCCTGAAACAAAGTCAATAAATAAGGTTATAAGAATTCAACGTTGTTTATATCACACCATTGCTTTAATCTTGATATTCATGCAACGTGCACATGAGAGAATCATACTCAACCTCACATGAAGAGATCACAGGATAGCATAGTATATCAGGAAAAAAACCCCAGGAGTCTGAGACATCATAGCATCCACTAGGAAACTCAAATGGAAATGGACTGGTCACGTTGCAAGAATGACAGACAACCGATGGACATCACGACTCACAACAAGGATCACCAGAGATCAAATGCAGAACCAAAGCTGGCAGAATATGAGATGGCGAGAAAATATCAGCTCTGCGACGACCACAATAGAGAGGTCCAGCGAACACTTGGGAAGGTCTGTGTCCAACGACGGATGATAAAAAACTTCGAAGACGGTAGAAACTACATGTTAGGTTTAGTAAATTTTTTTTCGTGATGAATTCCCCGAACTTCTGACTAGTGCTGTATTTTATGCCATTTTTTTAAATACATTTTTAAGTATAATTCCTTTAATTGAGGTAATAAAAAGTCAAGCAAATTTCTTTCTCTTTCACCTTTAGATTTTGCTGCATAAAAATATCAAACATCGCAAAATTGGTAAAAATAGATATACAGCTCTATGAAGAGAGTTTCGGAGCTGAAAGAAAAACTATATTAGAGAAGAACATTGAGATTTTTCGTTAGCCCTCACAAAACGTCCATAATTTCGTAGTACAGAAGCTTAGAATGAAGTAAAAAAGGATCAATTGCCAGGTCTTTTTCGCTGATCCCCACCATGAAAATGAAAACGAAAACCCTATCCCCTAGTACCCAAACCTGAGTGAACTAACCAAAAAACCTTAACATAAACCCCCACTGGTTATGGAAGTTTTGGTTTCGTGGGGACTAACGAAAAATCTCCCAAATGCTATGACCTATATTGTTAATTGTTTTCTTATTTCAAACTTTTGATGATACGAGCCACTTCTTCAGATAAAGCAGCAAAAATCTGACAACCTGTTTGATCTGGAACCGAAGTAAAATGATATACAGGACTGATCATTCGGAAGAAACCTTGAAATGTTTTGATTCTTCAGGATCAAATTTCAGTTAAAATTTGACCCCAAACTAACACCACGAATATCTAGTCAAGGTGAAAAATGAAAATGCATCTTCTTTTCTGGCTTCCGCACTTTAAAACTATGAACGTTAGGTTTTGATCAGGACTAACAAAAAGGTCTCAGAAAAATTAGCCGGAACCATCAAATAAACAAAGGATGCTTTGCTGTGTTCAATCAATTTATCCTTTCAAGTATAAAAGCGACAGGTTTACAGAAAGAGCAAACGGCTATAGTTACAACTATAGATTATTTACTACTTGTGCCTTTAGTTTTGTTAACCAGATAAAAAGTCACAGTGATGTTTTCGCCGTTCGTTGGCTTGTAAGAATTCAACTCTGCAAAGACAGAAAAAATATAAAAATAAAATTGTATATTATCCGGTTAAATTCAGTTCTTTAAAAAAATCTTTCAAAAGATTCCATTTGTATAAAATGCAACGTGTGTGTGATTCTTTCTCTCTCTCTTTCTCTCTCTCTCTCTCTCTCTCTCTCTCTATATATATATATATATATATATATATATATAGAGAGAGAGAGAGAGAGAGAGAGAGAACAAAAACAAAATACACAACAAGCGTATATATACATGTATTAATTTATTAAGTAGTCTTGAAAATCGGTCCTAGGTGAAACAGAATGTACAATCTGTAAAGAAACAACTAAAAAATCTCAACTCATTACACACACACACACACACACATATATATATATATATATATATGGTACGTATAGTACAGATCAGGTTTGCAATATAGCATAATATAAAGCAATGTCAGATATGTGACAGGTTTATTTCATAGAGTTCTCGATACATTCAACTTTTAGAAATTTTTTCAGAAGTTTTTTTTATGTCACTTCAATTACCTTATTTCCAATATCTGTCGATACAATTTATGTCATTTTCTTTAGTGTTTTCCCTATTTCACAAATACTTTCTTATCATGGAACAATGTATGAATTGTATTTTATTGGCACCATCAGTTGTTTACCATTTAATTGTTTCGGGTATTTTGAAAACAAAACAGTTATATTAACATGGCGCCCGCCTTTCTTATTATATAGTTTATGTCATACATGTAGTTTGTCATGATATTATTCTCGTTCCCGATCATTCGCTCCAGCACACGTACGTTACACTTTAATTGTATTTTCCCATCTATGAAACGATAAATTGAACACTATAATATTCAGAGCATTATTTCTTTATTTAACTGATGATAATCTATATTATTATCCTTTTTGTTTCTTGTTGCGTTCGCTCCTGCGCATGTAAATCACATTGTCATCCTATCTCACATTATCTAAGCTGTGAGATGGCAGACAGAATGATATAATTTTCAAAAACATTGATCAATACTTAATGGGAGGTAAGCTCTGTTGTAAGCGCCAACATAGAACAAACAGATAATTATGTGTTTGGATCCTTTTTAACGCTAATTTTATGAAAATCAGGATATTACAAAAAATGAATATAAATCCTTTGATTTAGGATGTAGTCTTAGCTTCTTGTTTTTCAAATAATTAAAAAATAAATTTTAAAAAAATTCCGATGTTTCAAAAAGGGGATTCAAGTCGGCATAAATGAATTTCCTATGTTAGACTTAATACCCACCCAAACGGGAAGGCTAAAATGCTCTGAAAAATGAATTAATGAAACAGATAGATACATCGAAATAATTAGGGTTTAATTGCATTTGTTTTTAAAAGGTTACATTTGTTACTTGAAGAATTTTTTCACGATCTCTGAAGATCTTAAATATGCACATACACTGCTTAATATTCGTTTGAGCGAACATACTCAAATAATGATGATGAAATATTTTTCCTATACTGTATGAACTGCTTTGACTGAATCCGTTTCGCTTTTGACACAAAGTAACTTTTATAGCAGAAGCAAGCCAGTTGTCTCGAAAGTGGGTGATCAATTTATGATGTACGCGTAATGTAAAACGAAACCCTCTGTTCAGTTTTTAATGTCGATTTTACAATAGAAAATATTTTTTTCACATATTTTCACGTACGTTTGCTGAAATGAATCATCTTATTTTTGAAAGATTCGTGTTTTGTTTTTTTTTTCAATTGAATTGAAATACTTTCATTGAAAGTGAACAGATTCAAAAGAATGAAAATCTCCCCATTTAATTGTGGACATATTTTCTTACTACAAAAATAAGAGAATTCATGGAATGAGCACTTCGTTATATATAATACTAGATGTATTTTTATTATTGATAATTATGAAATTGAAATATCATCAGTATGACTTCGGAAAAAGGCAGAATCAAACAAAACACGCGCAGAAAATATGAATATTGTGAGAAAATTGGCCTTTTATTTTATTTTTCTCTGTTGCTTTCGTTTCCATAGCATTGACGATAATTGATGACGTCTTTTTACTTAAGAGACGCTTGTAATGTAAGGGATCAGCTGAGTAGGAAAAAAATTACACTGTAAATCGAGCACCTTGCTAAAATCTTATCATGGCGAAATTAGCTAAAAACCATAACCGGGGTCACCTTGGAACCCACAGATTTCATTGGTTGAAGTTTTGTGATTTTTAGTTTAGGTGAGCATATACAGTTGGTGAATCATGATAGCTGATTAGTCGAACATGACGAAATAAAACCGTACCCTACAAGCAGATGTACATTTTGTCACCTGTTGTTGATCAATTTTTTTAGATTTTTTTTTATATATATAGGGTGTTACAAAAGTCACAATCTACTTTAACACTTGAAAAACCTTTTTGATAAAAATTTATAGAGATTTCCGTCTTAAATACATTTATTTGGGATCCTGAAAATTACTTTGAACGAATTGCGGAATATAGCATTCCAGAAATGCTTTCCATTTTCAGCTTCGCAAATCAATTTCATGTGGATTGAAAAATAACTGGCCATCATTTTCGCCAGATTTGATAGCTCTTGGATTTTTCTTCCCGTTGAGACATCTTAAAAGAAAGAGTTCACGTAAACAAGTCCTCAAACAGCCCTAGAATTGAAGAATAATATTCGACAAGAAATAGAGCATTAGAGTCAGATGCGTTACGAGCTGTAATGGAACATTGCCTAGAAAGGGGTTTACTCTGCAGAGCTGAAAATGGGAGGCATTTGCAGGATGTTATAATCCATAATTATTTCAAAGTGATCTCCAAGGTCTAAAATAAATATATCTGAAAAGGAAATTTCCGTATCTTATCATTTAAAAAATCTATTCAAGCTTTTAAATGGGAAGTGACTTTCGCGCATTCCTATGTAAATATCCATATTTTGTTCAAATACTGGTAAGTCTAGGATAGGCGTATATCTTGAATAACACACACACACACACACACACACACACACACACACACACACACACACACACACACATATATATATATATATATATATATATATATATATATATATATATGTATATAGTACAAACACGCACACACACACATATATATATAAGTATAAAATGCAAATGGTTTACTTACCGGCATCCTTTGTTTTTTTGCCGATAACAGCCCATCGGGATACGTCGTTTTCATCTATAGTATTTACTGAGGAGACGAATTCCCCTTGTTTACCTCCCGTGCGACTGGCTCTTCGTTGAGTTTTGAACCTGTGGAATTAGAGACAAATTTCGAAAAATATCTCAAAATGATAGAATATAACACTGAACTCTTGACATATCAGAAGTTCGAAGTTTAAATTGATATATTCTTAAAATCAACCATCGAGTACCTTCGATTCACCAAAGCAAAATTCTGCACAAGTCTCCCTCTGACTAACACTCTCTATCTGTGTCTATATAATGTAAATAATTTGTTTCTCCTTACAGAGATTTGTGAAGTAACTCTCCAGTTGATGGAGGTACTTAATCTTATGGGAATGCTACAGAGCAAATTCTTATTCGTATGTATGAATGTGCACCCGTTTGGTGATACCAGAAGGAGAGAAAGAGTGAGAAAGGAGAGACAAGAGCGTGAAAAGTCCAGTAATTTTATTCTACTTTTATCTTAAGAAACTCTTGGGGGAAAACCGTTAAAATGTGAATGAAGAGAAAGAAAAAACACTAAATACTTCTCTTCACGTCGTTACCCGCCTCCCTTTTCAAGGCGGTCATGTTAACATAAAATCCACTTACTTGAAACAGTCATTGTCTTGGGCAGCGATGGCCAAAATGTTCTTCAGACTCTGACGAGGGGCGTAGACAGAGGCCGTGCAGGTGATATCGTTGTAGATCTTGATTTTGACGGTAACATTGACCATTTCAGCACAGTTCGAATTTCCACCAACTAAAGTACGAAAACGTAACAAATAACAAAACAAAGAACAAAAATATGAATCTATTAAAATTACCGTTACAATTCGGAATATACTGTAACCTTAATGGAAAACAAAAACATTCAGTCCATCATTGAAGAAACTGTAATGTAGATTTATTTAGTTCATTTGATGATTATGAGCAAGGTTTCTCAGGTACTCGATAGTTTCGTACATTCTTTTTTTCTGCATCTTTATACTTTTTTACTTTCTTTGATGATTCGTGTCCAGCTTCATGATGCGCGTATCTGTTTGTCTGTACTATAGGCAGGCCCCCGATTATTTCTTTTATATATGGTGGGATTTGCAAGCTAAGTATGTATTTTAATGGACGTTGGGCTGCCTCCGCATGATTTGTTTGTGTGGTTTTGGTCGTTCAATGTTCTCTGACGAAAGTTCCAACATATAAGAGTTCCCCTTCCATTTCATCGTCTGTTTTTGCAACCAACATATGTATCTTCAAACCAGATCAGTAAACCTTGAAGTTCATGTGGAAATTCAGTCACTAAAGCATCCAAATATATTAGGTGTCATTTATTGGTGAATTTAATAAAAACTTATTCTTTCTTATTATTTCTTTCTTGCTCGATGGGCAAAAAACATTCATGGTCTTCCATCCAGACAATATAAAAACTATTAGTTAATACTCGTGAAAAAAATCAAGGATATTGAATTTCTATTAGAAGATTTCATTTAGAAAAGAAACCATTGAAGTTGTTTCAGAGGAAAAGTCAATTGTTTCAAAAAGTAACTCTGCAATCGAGGTACTTGAAAATTTCACTAGGCAGAGTGAGGAAAAACTGAATACAATAGCCAATGACTGGAATAAGACTAACTGAGGGAGACTAAAGAACCAGGAAACACAAAAATGAGTACTCAAAAGTGAGAAGAAAAACAACATTGTGGGAATTTCAGAAAACAAAACTCAAAGAATTGTAATTGAAATAACATAGACAAGAGGAAACCTTAAGATGAGAAACTGAGTTGCTCTTAAAGGCGACCTCGAACGACGTCATGATGACCAATTATACAATGGCTACAATGATCAAGACACGGAAGAAGAGCAAATGTAGACTACGCGGAGATAAAGATGAGATAGTCAACCACATAGTACGCCAGTCAACCACATAGTACAATAGTGCAGCAAATTGGTCCAGGTGTACAAAAATAAGCATGAATGGGTGGGGAGGGTTATCCACTGGGAACTATGCAAGTGACTGCATTTTGATCATGCTAACCGATGGTATATGCAAAGACCATGATCTTCCCTAGAAAGCGAAGTATTAAACCCCTAGGACTTTGATCACCCAGGGCAAGTCAGAAGATCAGATATAGTTGTAGGGAACAGAGAGTAAACAACGTTCCAGTTAGTAGATTCCGCTCTTTTAGCAGACCACAGAGTGAAGCTGAAAGGAAGTGAAAAGCTCGATGAGTATCTAGACTTTACCGGAGAACTGGAAACACTATGGAACGTGAATATGAAGGTCGTCCAATAGTGGCCGGGGCCCTGGGAATAGTTCCGATGAACCTAGCAATTAAATTGGAGGAACAAGGAATCCAAATGAGGAGCTCAGACCTTCCAGACGACAGCACTACTGAAATCAGCTTGAATCCTAGACTATTGAGGAGACTTGTTACGTGATCTCCAGTGAGAGTTATCCGTTACTATTGGTGTGAAAACTGGTTGGACTTGGACATCCAAACCGACCACCTTATCCAGGCAAGAAGACTGGACTTGGTTATCGTAGACAAGAAGAGAAGAACCTACTAAATAATAGATGTGGCTGTGCCTGAAGACCATAGAGTAAAGAGGAAAGAGAGCGAAAAACTGGAAAAATACCAAGATCTAGCAAGATAACTGAAGAAGATGTGGAACATAAAAGTCAGAGTAGTACCAGCAATAATAGGCACACTCGGAACTGTCCTGAAGACACTGAGGGCGAGACTGGAGGAGCTCGGGATAAAAGGAAGGATTGAGACTGTATAGACCACAGCACTGCTAAGAACTGCACGGATACTGAGGAAAGTGCTAGAAATATACGGTCTGTCACACTAAATGTTAGCAGTGGCCTAACAGAGGAAGGAAAATGGAAGTGGAGATGTGAACCACGGCACTGGTGTGATAGGTGAGGGAGAGAAGAGGTGTGGACTGAGGACCGGAGGGGACTTATTGTCACTCAGCCTTCTGCAATGACCAGCAGGCAACTGGTGAGAAACTGTAAATCACAGTATGGCTGTAGTTTATGAGAATGTGGAGAGGAGAACTGGACACTTGAGGAGACTTACTGTCACTCAACCTCCAGCAGTAACCACCAGGTAACCGGTGTGAGAAGACCTGGGCAGACTTATTGTCACTCAGCCTCCAGTAATGACCACTGTGCAACCGGTGAGAAACTGTAAACCGTAGTATTACTGCGACCTATGAGTACCAGGAGAGAAGGGCTGGAGACTTGAGAAGACTTGCTGTCACTCAAACTCCAGCGGTTACCACAAGGCAACTGGTGTGAGATTGCAAATAATAATGATAATAATAGAAAATGAAAAAAAAAACAAAAAAAAACGAATGCATCAGGACAAACTACATCAAAGCAAAAAATATACAAGAAAACAATAACGCTGCCTCTGTAGTGGAAATATTAGTCGGTGAGCCATTATCATAAGTGAGTGAAATAAGCTGGTAGTGAAAGTAGATATCAAAACGGGCGCGACAGAGTAGGGAAACGTGCAAACGAAGCCAAGTAGAGAAATTGTATCGGCACGAAGCTGTGGCTGTCGTAGGAAAAGAAGAATGTATTCTGAGACTTAGAGTTCCAGACTGAAAACACGTCTAAGTGAGAAGACCTGATTCGATAATTATCAACAAGAAAAGGAGGATCTTCCAGATTGTGGATGTGATTCTGCCAGTGGACAACACGGTAGAACTAAAAGAGAGTGAAAAATTGGGGGAAAAATTCCAGGATTTCATCTGGGAGATACGAAAAAAAAGTGAAACATGTTGATTAGGGTCGTGTCTATAGTAGCTGATGGGATAATGCCGGAAACCCTGGAGGTAAGACAGGATGGATTAGGAATTCCAGGAGGGGTTAAGATTGTCCAGACCACGGGAGTGCTGGGTCTATATGGTTACTCGCACAACGATATGAACGTGGAAATGCATGAAATATGTATTTTAAACTATTATTATCATCATTATTAGTATTAGTATTAATATTATTACAACGCTTCTACGAAAAATAGTTAAAACAATAACAGTAAGGTATTATAAAAGTGAGTGATTTTATATTATTGTAATTAATACATCATTATTACTCTATCTATCGTTATAAGTGTTAACAAAGAAATCAATCATTACATTCGATAGAGTTCATTTAAAAAGATAAAGAATGATGTCAGGTTTGCAAAACGTTAGTCTTTATCAATTCTTTTTCTTGTTTGAAAGTTCACCAAGGAAGACAGCAAGCACCACCATCGTTTTTTAAAATTATTTGCCTTTGTATGCAAGGTTATTGCCTGATTAAAAATGGCATCCACTAGACATATATATACATACATTCACTGCATCGATTACTTCCGCCTGTCAAGTCGATGTAAGGTCATCTCCAATTAAATTTAATGGTTCGTCAACCCATCCTTCGAATTCGGCGTGGAGGAAAGTATTTTTTTTATTGACAGAAACCTCCAACTTAGGAAAAGATATCAAAAATCCACTTGAAGCTATTTATTAGTTTTTTTTAAATCAAGCGTAAAATTTTGGAAACACAATCACTTGGCGAAAGGTTTCTCATATCCATATATATATATATATACCTTGGTAAACAAGGATAAAGGTCGATTAAATAAAACACAGCATGACTAATAAACGGCGCTTCATCGTGGGATAATAAATAGTAAAATGGGTGGTATTTTTTTCAATCTCTGCCATTAACCTACCACTTCTTAAGAATACTAGTTATCAAACATGAACAAAATCCCTGCTACACGTCACGTTTCATTAACGTTTGAGAGATTTTAGTATCAAGAAATGACAGGTATAGTTTTCGCATCAGAATATTTCATTAATGCGTGGCAGAGATAGTTTTTGCATCGAAATTTTTCATTGACATGAGTTTGGAATAGTTTTCGCATAATAATATTTCATTAATATGTGGCAGGGAATGGCAGGAAGTGACAGGGATGAAAAAAAGTACTGTTATAGTAATATCGTTTAGCAGACCATCACTGTTGTGTAGTCAGTTGGATCCTTCGATCCATCTGAAACTTTTTGTCAAACTAAGCTAAACTTAGTAGGTATCAATTTACCAAACTAAGGCTTAAAACGTACTTTTGGAGAAAAAATTTTGAATATTGATTAATGGAAAGTTCTGACCTTTCAATGAAAGAAAAATATTCTTTTTCCCTGTAAGAACTTTAAAAGTTGTTTTACAAGCATGTTATTGATCTCGAGCAGGAGTCGTCAAAGTGGTCGATATCGACCCCCAGGGGGTTTATGGGACTATCCAAGGTCGACAAATACCTGGGATCGAAAAGGGGTCGATAAACGCCATGAGTGGTCTGAACTTACATTCTTTTAAGAAATTTAAGATTTGGTACGTTTTAGGATGTGGTATTGGTATGTTTGATAAATGTTTTTTTTTTTCTGTCGGGGGTCGATTAAGGATCAAAGATTCCTCGAAGGAATCGATGGTCTAAAATGTTTAACCATCCCTGATCAGAAAGGACGAGAGAAAATACATTAAGATAATCGGAAGATGGACAAAGAGGCCTTGAATTGAACTATTCTTCTTTTCGTCCACGCTTGTTTGTAATTATCCACTCCCTTGCTTGTAATATGCATCAAAAACTTCCCACAAATGTATTAGATATGCTGTCACAAATGACTTTGCTTACCGCTAATCTGTTGATGATTTGTCTCTACTTACGGTGAGTGTATAACGCTTTGAATAATTAGAATTAAGAACTCTCAAAATAGAAAACAATAAAGTATATTTGTCTCAAATCAATCCCCACAAACACTATAACTCTCAGAAGTTACCTTACTATCGTTGGATGCATTAATAATTTTTCTGGAACGGAGAAACGCCGCTTATGACCTATGACAGAAATCAAATTGTCGCGAACTGATTGTGTTTCCATCTTTGGTCAAAAACCTTAACCTAAATTTTCGTGCAGGTGTATTATTGTTTGTTATTGCATAATTGTAAAAGAGTGGTGGTGGTAGTAGTTTGAATAGAACTTGATTCAATGCATAATATCAAATTTATCTCAACGGCAGTACTTTTTATGTCTTTGTAAGCCTTGGGCCTCGTATTGCAATATCATACGTCTTGGAAATTACCTTCTTCGTCCCGGACATTGTCATACACTGCCTGGATATCATCTTACACTTGTCTGCACATTCTACGATCTTCTTCGGGTTTAATATTTACTTGGAAATACATACGATATTTTAGCGCAGAAGGACTTTGTAATAGTTGCCATTTTGGCTTGCCTTATGCCCCATTTTCGTTGGTAATAATAATTTTTATTTTGGCATTTTCTGAAAACCATTTTGCTACGGATTTTCGTCTGTGTGCCTTCTGTTTGTGCTTGCCTTGTGCTTCGTTTGTCCGCATTATACACCTTGGAAATCATAGTCTACATCCTGGACATTGTCTTACACTGCATGGACTTTAACTAGCACTGGTCTGCACATTCTACGGCCTTCTTGGGGTTTAATTTTTGCTTTGATATACGAACTATATTTTACGCCATCAACTATTTCTTTGGCAAGGATATTTTTTATTTTGACATTTTTTGGAAACCATTTTTGCTACGGACTGTCTTCTGTTCCCTGTGCCTTTTACCTCGTTTGGCTATATTATACGTCCTGGACACGTCCTTGCACTACCTGAACACTATCTAGCACTTGTCTGCCCATTCTACGGTCTTTTTCAGGTTTGATAGTCGCTTGGACGTACGTACTATATTTTAGTGCGGAAGGACCTTGTAAACAAGCGATCATGGTTGCCATTTTGGCTTACCTTGTGCCCCAATTGTTCATATTATAGCCAAATCTATTCTTTCTAAAAAAATGTTTGGCCACCCTGTAAATGAACGTGCATGGTCACCATTTTAGCATACCCAGCGCCTCGTTTTTCGTAATAATCCTGAAGAAGGCTGTTGAATGTCCAGGTAGTACAAGTGCCAAGAATATAGGAGATTACAGAGTTTGCCCTATATTAAGATATTTGTTGACAAGCGTACACAAACAAAATTGCTAAATACTAAAACATTTTATAAAAGCAGTTATTCTTTAATCAATTTTTATTAGATTGATAATAAAAATCAGCATTATTAATTTTAAAAAATGTTATACCCACTACTATATACGTTCATCTTTATTTTTCAGTATTTAAAAAAAAATATTTTGCTAAATGATAAGTAATAAATATTGATTGTTTACAAACAATCTCGATAATACAGTCCTCAACAAAAATAAGAATTTAATAAAAATCATAGTAAAACTAAGTGAAAAATATCAAATTGTAACTACGTATTGCCAAATAAAATTTCCAAATTAGGCACAGAAGAAAGTTCAGATCAAATGCTTTTCAGAAAGTGTCTAAATAATATATATATATATATATATATATATATATATATATATATATATATATATATATATATACATAATTGCCAAAGAAAATACTCCGTGTCCATATACTTTTCAGGAAGGAAAGATTTGTCAAATATGGTCATAACACGAGGCATATCGCAAAATGAAAAATAATAAATAATTATTATTGTTTATCAACGATTGCAATAATATAGTACGCACCAAAAACAAGAATTTATTTGAGATAGTTGTGCAACTAAGTGAAAATGATGTTGAAATCTAAATACGTTGCCGGAGAAAGAATCATAATCTAATGCTTTTCATAAAGTGCCAAAATTTGAATATTATTGCATAATGAATATTATAATAGTTGGTGGCCAAATGCTCTTCAGAGATGACGTATCTGTCAAATTTAGCCATGATATGGCCCAAGAGGGCATAAGGCGCACAAGGCATAAAAAGTACAGCCCTGTATCTCTGCACAAAAGCTGGGTAGTAGTAGTAGTTAAAATAGCTCTTGATTTAATGCATAATATCAAATTTCTTTCTACCTACTTGTTGGCTGATCTGTAACATTTATAGTCAAAAGAATAAGAAAAGAAAAATAGTGGGAAACAATTTCCATAGAGTAAATCTTTGAAAAGGACACCACAGAAAATATATTATTGAAATAAATTAATTTTCCTAAACTGGATGTTCTAAGACCTTGATGTTGGAGCAAAAAATTGATCTTAAGCTTGCTTCATTTTAACTAAAGGAACTCATACAATAGGTAAATCTAAAAACACGACCCTATAGATATAAATAAAATAATGGCTGCTTTGTTCTTTCTCTTATCGATCAGTAAACTGGCACTGATTTCCAGTGGCATTTTAGCTTAAAACACTATTTTGAATGAATTTCGTTTCTCACTATTCTAGTAAGTTGTCTCTGCAACTTCTATTATAATATCATTAGATCCAATATCCATATTCACCATGTGTAATACGCTACCATAGATAATCTGCATCTTTGATTGTGCTTCAATGTGAAATGAAAAATGCATCATTTCGTGTATACAATTATTTATGATTATAAATTGGGTTATATTATATAGAAACTTATTTGAAATGATCTCCCGTCATTACAGGGCTAATGTATCACTCATCCTTAATTGTTTATTATATCAACGTTGTCTGGGATGAGTGATACATTAACCCTGTAATGACGGGAGATAATTTCAAAAAGTTTCTATATAATATAACCCAATTTATAATAATTCTGTCAGATCACATATATCCATTTCTTAATACAATTATTCATACAAATATGTACAAAAATTATCTTTCCATGGATAATACACACTTCGACCTTTTGATTCGAAATTTTCGGAAAATAATACAGATTAGACATGGTGGAATACCGTATATCCACCTGTTCCATTATTGTGAAGACGACCCTCAAACCTCATTGAGGAACTCCGATACTTTTTCTCGATTTTATTCGGTTGGCACTACCCGGATGCAAGCCAGGGCTTCATCAACCCCGGCTGCATCGCCTGGGCGAGGATGTCAAATTGTTGAAAGATGTGGAATACCCAAATGACCCCAGGAAACATAACTGAGGATGTATCCAATGACATCACCAGGTTCTGCGTGTGGGAAAGTGGAAAAGTGATTTCGCTACAGAAAGGCAGAGATGCGTTCCTCGAGGAAATGGCATAAACGAAATAGGCGCAAAATCAATCCACTTATTTTCTTAACACAAGGACACTTAATATGGCTCTTATAGGTTTAGCTTTGCACTGATTGGTCGAAATTGTACTGGTCGCACCATCAGCGTTCACCGACATTTTTAATTTTTTGAAAAGAAAATTCGGAAAATTTATAACCGGCGTTATTGTCAGTTGGCATCGACCAAACCAACGTAAAGTCAAGCCAGCCTGTGCACAGATTTATGATTTGACGGCCATTTTTTTCTGTTGCATTAAACAGAGATGGAACGAGACATGTTCACCAAAAGCCACTTTAATTCCTGGCAAAGGACGAATGTTTTGCCTGAAATATACAGTTTCTTTTGTTATATAAATTGTTCTCATTGAGTTTTCAAACTAATAATAACTGTTGACTTTAATTAGAGTAAAGTGACTGCAAATCCCCTCAATGTACCAGCCTTCTCCTCAGTAGTCCAGCAAATTTTAGTAATGTTATTGCCTGGTTGGTTTCAATTCTCTATCAGATTTCCAGTTCTTTAGATCTGGGTAATCCTTGGTTATTTGGTACTAAAATACAATAGTATAAAAATTACCAAAAGTTAACACCCTTGATGGCTAAAAATAGCTATATTTTTAAAAAAATCAATCATTTCGAACAAACTTCATACCAAAATTCACACAAACAATTATGGTTAGCGTTTCGAGAATGATATTTTAGATTTGAAGAACAGTGTATCACAACGAGAACAAAAATGTTGTTTGAAGAGTACATAAATGTTTTAGTAATAAGGTTGAAATGAAAGATCTAGTCATTTTAGCCTTTAAGTGAGTTAACTTTTGGTAATCTTTATGCTATCGTATTGTAGGACCCAAATAACCAAGAATTACTCCAATCTCTTTGCAAGACACTTCGGGGCTGTTCCAAGCATCCCAATAATAATGGATACAATCGCCATCGCCGTGTTCCACAATTCATAGTTCTCTTGCAAGGTGTATACATCTATTCATCTTCATGTGAGCTCTAGTTGGATCAATCCTCTTCCTCTCTCGGCCATAAGCAGGTACAGGTGATCTACCTTGGGGTTATGCGTTCTACACATGGTTATAAGCTTTCAGATCTTTCTATCTATCTTCAAGATTCCAATTCCAATCACCTAAACAGAGGACGTGACAACAGGTAGTGCTACAAAGTTAATAGCTTCAAACTTGTGCATTTAGTTCGGTTTTTTGTTCATCGCACTTACTCATTTAAAACATACTTTTCGAATCTTCTTTTCCATTGCTGTATATTGGATCCATTGTCCTTCATTAATTCAAAAAAATTTGTATACTTCTTCCTGATCCAGTTCAAGGATCAGGGTTTCCGTATCTAGTCCTATATTCGTTGTCTGTGCTAACGTCCCATTTTTAGAGGCTGCCTTAGCACATTTGTCTACGCCAAATTCCATGGTAATATCATCTGTAAGTTCCTTACTGTTGCTAGCATACATTCTGGTTCATTATCATTTGTGATGTCCGTAACCTGTGCTATTTTCTTCGTTTGAGACAGGTACTGATGCAATACAGAACAACAGGGTGAGAGAGTGATTCTCACAGTTAACATCACATTTACTTTCACCGTTAAGGTGGTTGAGGATTAAGGCAGTATTCCATTGTTTCATACTGACTTTTAGAAAGTTAATAGAAGGAGACATTTTTAGTAACTCTAGTGATTTTATGATCCAGTAATGCGGAACACTATTGAAAGCTTTCTGTCCATATAGTGCTTAGATTACTCATTTTTGAATGGTAGTTTTCCAATAACACCTTGTTGATCAACAGTTGATCTTTACAACCGTTATAACCTCTTCTGCACCCTTTTAGCTCCTCAGAGAGTATGTTATTAGTTTCAAGGAATTGATGTATTTTTCAGTTAAAATCGATGTTAGTATTGTAAATGTTGAGGATTAACATGTGATTGGTCGGTAATTTTTTTTTGGGGGGGGGGGGTGACAGTGTCATTAGTTTTGGGGAGTAAATAAGTAAAGGTTAGCCATTCCAGGTCTTGCTGTGGGTTGCTGAGAGAATAGGTCCGCTGACGGTTTGTGCATAGGTGGGAAAGCATTCACCCAGAAGTTAGGAACCTGGTCTGTTCCTGGGAATTTCCATTTTTATGTTTTTTGAGAGCCTGTTGTAATTCCTCAGCGTTCATGTTTTTCCACGTCTGTTCTTCTACTTCACTGTACTTGTCTTCAGCGTTCTTAATCAATTCCGAATCCCTATTATAATTATTTTCATCTCCCCATATCTTATTCCAGAATCCCTTCTTCACTTGGTGGTATTTCTCCTCCTAAAGGCTTTGTTGATTTCCTAATATAACTTTTTTTATTAGTCTTTGCTGAGTAACAGTAAGTATCCTCAGGTCTCCAGCCCTCCTCTCATATAGTCCCCACCTGTCACTGCAGCGCTGTGATTTATATGGCCTCCACCATGCCCTTTTCTTGGCTTTTAGGCCATTGCTACCAGCTGGGGTCGTAAGTCTCATATTTCCAGTACTCTTCTCAGAATTCGTGCAGTCCCCAGTAGTGCTGTGGTCTGAATCGTCCCAATCCTTCCTCTTATTTCCAGTTCCTCCAATCTCGTCTCCAGTGACTTTGGTACGGTTCTAAGTGCACATACTATTACTGGTACAACCCTGACTTTCATTATTATTATTATTATCATAAGATTAGGATAAGACAAAAGGCAGAGTACTAGAACAATAATGGTGTTTAAACGAGTGAGCGTGTTCTGGAAAATATGTCTTTGAAATGAATATTCAGTCAGTTTGTTCTAGACAATACTGTGTCTGAAAGGAAAATTAACATGAAAAAATTTCGAGTAAAAATGATGCACGTATTTGTGCTTGTGCCTCATCGATGTTGAACTTATAAGTCAGTATGTTCTGGTGATGTTTGTGTAAGACCTGCTATTCATCATTACTATTATTATCATTGTTGCTGTTGTTCTCATTTTCGTAAGAAAAACTCATTGCCTGTTCCAGAGTCAATCAAAGCATTAACACAACGATATTTAATTTATTTTTTTCATTTTGATCTATTCTTATTATTGGAAGAAGTATTTTAACATAATAATTTATTTTGACTAGTTTTTACATCATCTTAAATTTTAGTTGTTTTTTTTAAATCTCAACATTGTCTCGGACCGTAATCCTATTGCAACGATTAAACAACTTAATTGCAAATGAAGCGTAAGCCAACAGTGGGAATCGGAGATGAAGAGTTAGCCATCGGTAAAAATCGAACTTGCATCATCTCACTGCAGGATAATTCTTTATTTCTGATCAGGCCATTTAATCGTTACTATAAGATTACGGTCCGAATCTAATTTATAATAAAAAGCAGCTAAAATTAATATGAAAGCAAAAACCAGTCAAGACTAATAACAATCAAAGCTTCTTTGAAATAAGCTTGTATTTCATCATTCTAATTAGCTTTAGAATTTCATTGTAAAAGATTAAATGAAGAGAGGAAAAAGTAGATAAAGTTATAAGAGAAGAAAATAATTTTAGAAAAGATAAAAAGGTTGGCAAACAAAAAAGAAGAAAAGGGGGGGAAACTAGGATAAAGAGACAAAAGAAGAAAGGAAGATAGAATGAAGGGAGAAGAAAGAGAGAGTGAGAAATAGAATGAAAAAAGAAGGAAAGGAGGAAAATGAAGGCTGGGAAAAAACATTGAAAAGAATAGAAATGAGATGAAAAGCGAAGAAAGAGAGAAGAGAAAATGTGAATAAAAATCAGGAATATTTACGTGTCAATGCGGACGGAAAGGATCCAGGGAACTGATTCCAGGAAGACGAAGGGAGAGCAAAAGGATCAAAGCTGGGCATTGGGATTGGGGGTAGAGGATGATTAGGGTCATCAAATCCTGACGCAGGGTAGCTATCGAATCCGCCGTACCCATCCATGTATGGTGGTGTAGGAAACCAATTGGGTTCCATGGGGGCCATGGGGTTCCATGGACCGATGGGTGGCAAAGGTTCAAAAGGGGGATAGACAGGTGGGACTGGGTTTGGAGGCAGAAGAGGAATATTTGGCTTCGGGCCTGCAAAATAAAAAAGAGAAAAACCATTGTTAGTACCAAAAAAAAACAAACAAAAAAAACAAAAAAACAAACACCTAAGAACAATGTTTGTCTTTCTATTCTGAAAGAGGGAAGAAAGATACCTAAAAAAAACCCGTAACATTTAAGATGATTTCAATGCAGTTTTTCTTAGTTAACAACTTTTCAAGATCTGATGATATGTTTTCGTTGTTGTGAACAAGCACTTAGAGTATATAATATCCGTTAACCCGCATCAATAAATAATACTCAACTAACCATAGCTCTTTATCCCCCCCTCGGCACACAAGGATATAGTACATTTCATTTCGAGTTTCAGGAAGTTAAAAGTATGAGTAACTAGCAGAGGATCCTTGCGTTGCCTGGGACAAAAACATATAATTACAAATCATTTTATCAGTTGATAAATAATGCTCGGTTATGATATTTTAAAAATTCAAAGAAAATCTTAAACGTAGTTTTAATCGCTTTAGAAGTTTTAAGTGAGTCAAAATGATTAGAAAAAAAATCAGTAACTACAAAAAATCATAAATTACATTATATTTTAGTTAAATTTACAACCCAAATGGGCGATTTTCAGCTAGTTCCTACTGAAGACCCCCAGCTTCTCAGGGGTAAGCGCCCTGCATCCGGGGATACGCTAACACATGACCGATATTTGTGTGCCGATTTAAATCGTCCTCATTACAGCCGTCGGCAGGATATTTTTCGGAAATGGCCACCTCCCCAACACATGACCTGCTTTCAAACACTAACTGCTGCTTGAAACAGAAGCTGTTGGCTGGATACTCTTTGGACATGGCCGCAAAAAAAAAACAACAAGAAACGATAAAAAATTATAGACATTATTTTTCGCCCATGGTTCGACCTAAAATGTGTGCTGTTGGTTGATTAAAACTTATTGTGACTGATTATGCTTTTATTTTTTGTATAATTGCGTAGTTTTCGAGTTATAAGAGTCCAGACTCATACACACATACATACATATATACATACATACATACATACATACATTACTACTTTGGGTGAATGCATCATCATCATCATCATCATCATCATCATCATCATCATCATCATCATCATCATCATCATCAGTCTTTTAGCGTCCGTCGTTGGACATAGACCTTCCCCAGGATTTGCCACACTTCTCTATCATGGGCGTCACGGAGCCAGTACTTCCTGAACTTGTCTAGCTCGTCTCTCCATCTAACATTTTGCCAGCCTCGGTTGCGCATGTGGTCTCGGGGAATCCATGTTGTGAGTCGTAATGTCCATCGATTGTCTGCCATTCTTGCAACATGGCCAGCCCACCGCAAGTGAATTCTAATAATTACAACCATTAACAAAAAACTAAGCCACTTAAGTTAGTAACTATCAATAGTTCTGAGAAGGTTCGTTAATATTCAGATAGTTTTTCCGACGACTGAACTCCTTCTTGCAGTTTATGTTAATACGACGTTTTGATCGATTTATTAAAGGGCTTTATTCAGTGTAACAAGGAAAAGAAAGGAAGACATCTGATTTCTCTGTTATAAGCGTTGCTACCACAATTCCATTCGGATAGTGCACCTGAAAAAGGTCGTAGAATGAATGGGCAGTAGGGTCGTGTTAACAACATAAGCAGCATGAACTATTTGGAACATAGATAAGTATTTTCAAGTCGCATAAAGATTTGGTTCAGCAAACCACTGAATTTTCATAGGAACACGTATTTTTCTATACTGTTTGATCTGCCTCGACTGACTATAACATTCAATTCTTCGGGAAATTTCTTTTTATCTAGTGAAAAAGTAATATTTGACGTGAAAGTGAGTGAATTGGCTACAAAGCGGTGGTTAGGTTAACAATCAATATATAATGCACACCCATGCACAGACAGACGATCACATTTATGTATATAAAGATGATAGATTATTGATTCTTCAACTGAACAATCACTTCAAAAAGTAGAAGAAACATTCTCGAACTGTTATGTTGTTGCTATTAATTTTTTGACAAGTTTTTCTTTCCAGCAAAGAATATAATTATATGATTAAATTTAAATGATGCCCGCAGTTTGAAGTTTCGTTGCCAAATCGCTAAGGAGCTGTCCCTGACCTTGTGAGACAGGCTCCCACGAATAAGGACTACGAGTTCAAATCTCGTCGGAAGCTTATTCTTTATTTCAAATCTACGCTGCATGCTTAACGGTAGTAGCAAGTAAGGACGACCTGGGTGTCGTGAACAACAAAAGCAAGATGAAAAGAAAAAGCTAGTCAAACTTAATAGTGACAATGCTTTATCTGGAAGACTCGAACTATTTTAGACGATTGAATGAATGTAGCCATCAGAACTGGCGAAGGGTCTTAATCTTTTATATTTTATATTTTATATATATATATATATATATATATATATATATATATATATATATATATATATGTGTGTGTGTGTGTGTGTGTGTGCATGTATTTATGTTTTTGTTTGCATGTTTGTTTACTTGTTTTAATATTCCTGGCCACACAGTTTTGTCTATAGATTTGAAAATGGGCAACAGTACTTTACTAGGCCCGATAAGGGTTTTTTTTCATCTTTTGGGGGACTTATTTTGCTCGTTTGTTTCTTTGATCCAACGATCCTTGTCATACCGTTTGTCTATAGACTTGAAAATCAGCATCAGTGTGCCACTAAAGACTCTCTAAAATATTTCTTTTTTGAAAGAACAACCTTTTTCTCACCTTTTGAGGGCGTTTGTTTGTTTGTTTGTTTGTTTTTTCAAGTGCTGTTTTGTCTTGAAGATTGTTTTTTCTTTTGGAAAAAAAAAGCCTTTTTTTTAGGTGGGAGGCTTATTCTGGCGGGTTTATCAATTAAGTCTAGATTCTCTGGAATCTAGTTGTTTTTAGATGTTTTTTTCACTTTATTTCAGATGTTTTCCATCGGAAAACGCCAGTAATGTTATGATTAGAATTTATTCTGATTATATGAATTCTTCGATGAAATTTTTTACTTTATGCCACGTTTGTTCAAATATCATTGTTATGGTGAGTTATTGCTTTGTTTATATATACCAGCTAAACGTGGGTGTCTACTGGGGCAGGGGGAAACGGGACATTTGCCCCCGAGGGTCAGGCCTTCTCACCGATGTCGGTTTGTACGGAAAGTTTGAATCTTTTAGTTAATGGACGATAATAAAGATCATCACCAACCGAATCACAAAAACACTCGATGAAAACCAGCCACGTGAACAGGCTGGCTTTAGAAGAAGCTACTCGACCATGGACCACCTGCACTCGATAAATCAACTGAAAGAAAAAGCAGCAGAATATAGACTACCACTTGCCGTAGCATTTATCGACTTCAAAAAGGCGTTCGACTCAGTAGAAATCCCTAAGGTCATGGAGGCCATCAGTCGGCAAGGTGTAGATCCAGTATATGTTGAAGTGTTGAAACATATATACAATCACGGCAGCTCATTTATCAGGCTACATAAAGACTCGGACCCCTTCCAGCTCCAGAAAGGAGTAAGACAAGGTGATACCAGCTCACCTAAACTCTTCACAGCCTGCCTCGAGATGATCTTCAGAAGGCTAGACTGGGAGAGTAAAGGAATTAAAATAGACGGCGAGTATCTGAGCAACCTCAGATTCGCAGACGACATAGCCCTTTTTGCAGAGAACCTACACGACCTCCAACTAATGATAGATGAACTAAATGAGGAGAGCAAGAAAGTCGGCCTGCACATGAACTTCAGCAAGACGAAGATCATGTGCAACAACCACATTGGAGATAAGAACACTAAGATCGAAATCGAGGACACAGAACTCGAGAAAGTAGACCACTACATCTACCTAGGGCAACGAATCTCCATGAGACCCTCAAAAGAAGAAGAAATCAAGCGAAGAATCACACTAGGATGGCAAGCCTTTGGCAGAGCTAGCTCAACCTTCAAAAATAATAAGATCCCATTAATCCTAAAGAGAAGGGTGTATAACCAATGCATCCTCCCAATAGTCACTTATGGAGCTGAAACATGGAACTTAACCCAGAAACAGACCCGTAAGCTGAGAACCATGCATCGTGCACATGAAAGAATAATGCTGGGCCTCACATGGAGGGACCACAAAACAGCACAACACATCCGGGAAAAGACAAGAGTTAGAGACATCATAGAAGCCATAAAAAATCTCAAATGGCGGTGGGCTGGCCATGTTGCAAGAATGGCTGACAATCGATGGACATCACGACTCACAACATGGATTCCCCGAGACCATATGCGCAACAGAGGCCGGCAAAATATTAGATGGAGAGATGAACTAGACAGGTTCAGGAAGTACTGGCTCCGTGACGCCCATGATAGAGAAGTGTGGCAAATCCTGGGGAAGGTCTATGTCCAACGACGGACGCTAAAAGACTGATGATGATGATGATGAATAGAGCAGTATATATTGTTTTATGTAACCCCAACTTCATATTACTTTATAAAAAAAAACTGCATTATTATTCATGAGTGCCCACTCCAACGTGTTACCCTAGGATCAGGTCGTGCATCATCGTCAACGGTCAGGTGCATTATCTGACATCTGGATCATACGATGGGTCGTACTCGCTTACACAGCACACATTGGGGTGGAATGACTATCGTGTAACAGGGTTGCCACGAAGATATATCCCGAATATACTCCCATTCACCCATGGAAATATATGTTTCCCCTGGAATATAAGCGTTTGTCCCTCCCTCCAAGTAGATGCTATCGCCCACACAGCAAAATCGTAGTTGCAAAGAAGAATAAGAAATTCAGAAATAAAGAGATTTGATAAAGATCTACCCACCGGCATGACTAGGGAATGAGTGAAGGAGGAAGAACAGCATCATCTGTTCAAACATGTTCAGGTATTTAGTTGGCCAATGATGTTGCTGGACGTACGGGTAGACAAGGACCTTCCAGTCAGGGTGGTATCTGAGAATCTCTGCAAACTAAAAAACAAAACAAAATGTAATCAAATATATGGGGTTGCACCAATAAATCCATCTCCTGACACATAGTTAGCCGAATTTTGATCTAAAAATTAATGTTTGATTTATGTAATTAATATTCACCACTGACATAAGTGAGCTGTCCACGAGGGAGATTATATATATATATATATATATATATATATATATATATATATATATATATTGTGTAGAACAAATTTTTCCCTATCGTTTGGCAGTGAACTTATTGATCTGTCTCTGTCTGTCAGTCTCTCTCTCTCTACATATACACATATATATAGTACAAAGTACAGATCAGTAATTTTATATCCAAGGTATGATATATATATATATATATATATATATATATATATATATATATATATATATATATATATATATATATATATATATATAAGGAGGCCCAATTACACTGTTTTTTAAATGATCTTACTGAGCAAAAGGAAGTTCAGCCATTACATATATATATATATATATATATATATATATATATATATGTGGGTGTGTGTGTGTGTGTGTATATATATATATAATGTAGAAAATTGGTCTATAATAGTTGTTGAACCTCGTTTCGCTATGTAAGATCATCACAGAAGAGATTTAAATAAAAAACAATTTTTTTACTTGAATCTTTTAAATATCTTCAAGATGGAGTTGGCCCTCCCTCAGCATTAATAACTTCAATGCTTTGAGGAACAAATTCATACAGCTCTTGGACAGTATCTTGAGGAATTTTGAGCCATTCCTCTTGCAAAACCTGTCCCAGCTCCTTTGGGGACACTGGTGGAGGGAATCAGTCCATTAGTTGCTACTCCAAGTGCTCCATTATACAAAGATGTGGTGGTCGCCACTCTAATGACTGCATTATCGTCTTGGGAGCTGGTGGTGCCATTGGGAAAGAGTGTTTGCATACTTTGATGCAACTGGTCAGCCAAAAATGACAGCTGATCCCGGAAGTTCACTTTGCCATGCAGTGCTACCGCTGGACCAAGAAAATTCTATGATTTTGCCGCCCCAAATCATCACAGATGCACCCCCATCCTGAAGTGTTAGTGTGAGACAGTCATGATCATTAGCCTCTTTGGGCTGCCCATAGACAGAATATGGGAATAATGTGTAGGAAGATTCGCCCGAGTATAATACATCCCCCCATTGGTCCATTGACTAATTCTTATGGTCATTACACCACTTTTTACGATGTTTCATGTTCATTTGTGGGAACAAAGGTTTCGTAATTGCAGCCCTTTCGTATTATCTAACTTCATGAAACTCAAATAACCAACGTGGTGGTTGTGGAATAACATAAAAAAACATGATAATCTGTAACACATTCAAAGAGGTTTATCAGACATTCAAAGTAAATGTAGGCCAGAAATACCAGTGAAATCAACAAATATTTCTATAATTTTTCCAACCATATATATATATATATATATATATATATATATATATATATATATATATATCACACACACAAACACACACACATACACACACACACATACATATATATATATTGGCGCGTTAGTGTGCGTGTGCATGAGTATATAACGTGATCAGGCGGCTTCAAGTTGAACTCCAGTACACATGCGTGAACCACGTGCTATATATTGACCAATGGACACACACAAACGGTTCCTGAAAGTTTCAATCCACTCACGTGTTCAGTTTGCTATCACGCATCGCTTGGAGTAACACAAGTTTTTCTGGCGTGTCATAAAAATGACCTATTCAAAGATTGTGCAACATGAAAAAAACATGCTCCGGTATTTCTCTACTCTGAGGCCCGAGACAAGTAACGGTATCCACTAGGACTGTGAGAAGAAAACTACGCATGCTCAGACCCATTCTACTTGTTTATATGTATCCCAAGGTGTGTGAGAGAGCGCACGTTTCTTTATGCCTGCGTGGTTGCTCTGCCTTTGGACTTCAGGTTAGGAGTTGACAAACTTTTCAGACCTTTGACCCCTTGATGAAATCCTTGATCCCTCATTAATACCTAGGCAGGCCAGCAAAATAGAAATTTAATGTACTAATACCACATTCTAAATCATACAGATTCAGAAAAACGTACCAAATTCCTCGTATATATATATATATATATATATAAATATATATATATATGTATATATATATATATATATATATATATATATGTGTATATATATATATATATATATATATATATATGTATATATATATATATATATGTGTATATATATATATATATATATATATATATATATATATATATATATATATATATATATATATATATATATCGGCCAATATGATAGTTATATCAGTATATCGTTTGTATTGAAATACCTTCTTAATTAAAGACTGTTTCTTTTTCCACTTTGGCGACCTCTGTTTAAGCCAATAATTAGTCTGTAATTGGCTGACAACTACGAATACTTATCTTGGCTTCGGTCAAGTTCTCTTTTTCGTGCATACTTTTAATTATTCCTCTCGTATATCTCGTTCACGCTTACACACATGTATATATTGTTGATAAATGGATATATAAGCTAAAAGATTATTCATGAATCTGTTATATTATTTGAAACTCTATTTGACCTTCCGTTGTTACATGGAGAATGGTTCACTCGGTGTAAACAGCGTAAATCGAATAAACAATTGAATAAAAATGGAGCTGCTGCAGGAATCAAACCTACGACTGATAAGGTAGCCACTTCAAGATAGCACTGCTTTTTACTATTGAGTTAAATAGCCCGACGGAACGACGAAGGCCCAAATAACTGCCTCGTCCCCTACTCTTCTCATTCATTGTCCATGTCAGCATTTGTTGTTTCTAACGTAGAAAATTATATTATCAGAAAATATAATGCATTCATTGATCTGTTGAGTTGTAAATCCATTTCTTTTATTGTTTATTCTATTCACGCTGTCTAGGCTGAATGACTCATTCTCCACTTTGCAACGGAAGGTTATTTCAAATTGAGTTTCAAATAATATAACACATCATAATATGTATATATGGAGGAAACTAAGAAAATTAGATAAATTACAGGTATTGGAAAATAAGTGACTCAAAAACTTTTTGAAAAAAAGTTTCTTTCTAATGTGTGTAGTGTTCAAAGATGTAAAGCTTTCTAGACTATATATATATATATATATATATATATATATATATATATATATATATATAAACAACTTAGCATTCTCAGCACTCGTTTTTTGTAGATATGTATTGATATCTAATCTTAACTTATTACGGCACTACGTAGGACCCTAAGTGAGAATCAAACTCATTACAGTAATAATGTCTCACAAGACTAGCTTTCCAACTATTGATTCATAGAGAGGCGCATCTTTGTGGATGAGAAATAATTGATTTAAGGTGCATAAATAATTGACAGAAGACGATTTCTTTGAAAATTATTTTCAAACGATTCTATTATTTGTCATTTGTATCTAAAACGCTTACCCGTACATAAAATTGCTTTTGATCATGGTTTGTGTCATATTTTGATGAAAAGCATCCAATTTGAATTTAATGCATATATTCTATCTTTGTGTGGGACTGAATAGTTACTTTTAATATTTTACTGACTATTCCGTAATAAATAGCCTTGACTATTTTCGAATGTCCCATTCTTTAAAGAAAACCGGATCTGCATGGTGGGTACTTGATGGCAGAATACATTATTTTAGATTCTAGACACTTTCCCAGCGTACAGATCGCTAATAATCAGATTTTTAGAATGTCCCAAGGGCACATATTCATAAATCTTTTATCACAGAGCCCATCTATACGTTTTCGAACGTGTGCATGCGTATTGAAGTGTTGTATAACGCAGTCACAGTGCACTGGATTCAACATAGGTTTTCATTTTTCCACATTCGAAACCAAATCAAATTTTAGTTGGTTACCTACATAGCATAAGCCAGGAGATTGCTTGCAGCTTCGCTAATCGATTGGAACTCAACACATCTCTGACAGTTTACGTACGCACTCAAATAACCGACGTACTCTTGTTTTTTCTTTTTGGTGTCGTTCTAGGCTCCTGAAAACTGAGATGCAGGAGATAATGTCCGAACAGTAGTAGTCGGAATGATACCAAAGATAAAGACCAGACGAGAAACGTAATAAAGCAAAATGGGATTCATTCTACATTAGGAAAACAAAACAAAGCAACTGATTTCTCATGTTCTGTGTGTAACGAATTGGCCAACTTACGTGGTGCATGAAATTGTAGATATCTTCATGGTGTAGAGCAACTTGCTGAAGCTTCGATGGGGAAATCGTAGAAGTATGCGTATAGTTCTTCAAGCTGTTCAGCACTTTCTCCAGTTGTTTTTGGATACTGGGGTCATGCAGCAGTTGGTTCCATTTCAAGTCATGGAGGAGTGGGAAAACCCAGTCTGAACTCGCTGTCTTCACTTCACTTGGTGAGAATACTGCAAGAGTTGAATTGAGAAAACAACCACTTCCCCAAATATGAATAGATTCAAAAGTAATCTAAAAATGACATTGACCACAATATGTTTACCTATAGATTTAGTTATTAATTATTTAAAAATCTTCCAACGTGCGGCTAACAAAAAAATCACCCACAAACAAAAAGAACCTGTTCTGCGGACTGGTATGACAACCCTCTTTAATGGTTTATATCGATCAGAAATAAATATAATAGAGGCAACGGAGTGAAATTGTGAGAAAAATAAAAGCGAATTGGACACACGGCAGATATTAATAAGAATATAAAAAAGCGTATTCATGTACATAAATGCATACAAATACGGTCCGCTCGGATAGTGTAATGGTTAGCACGTCTATCTCACACTTGGTTTCGATTCCAGGTATGAGCGAACAGTGGGGAAACTCTCCATCAGGACAATTCTCCCAGCTAATTGAGTACACTCTAAGCTGTGTGATTAGGGTGGAGATATACTTTCGATGGACTTGTATCCTGTAAATAAAGTTCTGGTCTCCTTGTGACTTGCAAGGATCACTAAGCTGGCACATGCAACAGAAACCTGGATCTTGTCTATGGACGTTGTATCTTGAGAGATGTTACGCTTTATCCTTTTATAAATACTCAAATAACAATGCATAAGTATTTATATGCATGAATGAATAGTAGATATCTTATATCAATGTTGTATTTTGAAACATGAATAAGTAAATATCTTGTGTCTAGTATTCTTATTTTCGTTGTTTTGTCACAACGTTTCGACCCACGTCATAATCATCATAATCATCGCTTGGTTTCACGAACAAAGATCCGGTAGAATGTTCCTTGTCCGTTACAGGCTCGATGCTGGCCATATGAGATTCTACCAAATGAGTTGCAGTTGAAAGCCGGCCAACTGGTGGCAATTCCAGTTTTACGGTGCTGCCACTTTCCCACAGCTCTGGTTCTGCGGTTTCCTTCGGAGTGGGAAGTCACCTTGAAGACTCTGTGTCGCCATATCTTCCTGTCAGAAAATTCTGGTAGCCTCTGTTGGTAGTCGATGCCACAAGAGATGAGGTTCTTTTAAGGGAGTCCTTATATCTCCTCCATGGTGACCTTCTGTCACGCTATCCAGCAGACAGTTTACTAAATAGTAAGGTTTGGGGGAGAAGATTGTCTTCTATCCTTGATATATACGTATTCAGTTTCCCATACAATGGGGGAAGTGATTACAACAATCATCTATGAAAATTTATTCGTGAAAGCATTTCTATACATATGCATGCTTATCTTCTGTTCACATCTTTCTATTTAACTATATAGAAATAAGACACACTTCATAAATCTTTTTCAAAATCTAGTGGATTATAATTTTCAGTACGATGAAGATAATACTTAACAAACTAAAAGGATTTTAGGGTGTTAAACACGCATAGACAAAAGAAGAAAGCTTACCAGGTGGTCCGAGATTTTGGCTTCCCACTGGAATGAAAAAAATTTCAATGATAATTTCATTTTTGATGTGCAAATATCACAGAATATAAGACATTACTTTTAAATTGAAAAAGACACAGATTAATTGGAGTAATTAGTCTATTGATAAAGTATAGACAACATTCAATACACACAGAAACGAGAGTTATCATTTAAAAATATTGTCTTGATTTTCTTTTAACCTTCAATTTCAGTGTAAGTCATAATTGTGGGCATTGCCTGAAACAGACTTTTCCTAGAATTCGAATTATTCTTTAAAAGTTTATCGACATCGGAAGATTTATGAGCTCATGATTTGTTAAGCCTTCTTTCGAATGGTTGACTTTTTCCACCAACTGTTTCAATGAATTCCATGAAACCGTCAAATCCTAAGTAGTTCAAAGCCGAGTAACTTGTATTGTACTAAAAATCATTGAACACTTATTGATTGATACTACTGCTAAAAAATTTTCAACAATTTTGAAATGACAATTATGTTGCTAGTATTTAAAGATTTGTAGCGGTTGAATATTATAGTTTGGATAGTAACACCCCAAGAATTCTATATTGATTTCCTATCAATCTTTTCCCCCGAATTATTGTTATATACCTGATATCAGAGTCTCTACTGTAAAAAAAAAAGTAAAACACATAATTGTTTTTGAGCTTATACATCGCTCTAAAGGAGAGACAACTTTTGAAGGTATACGAGAACAATTTTGGTAAATATTCAATAATTGCGTCTCAAACCATACATCGAAATACATCCAATTCTTTTTCTACTGGAAATATTCTCGACTGAAGTCTGTCCGTCTAGCAACACAGGAAGATCATATGGAAGCATCATATTCCAGAGTACCTAAAAAATCTTACCGAAAAAAATCTTTCAATAATCTTGTTGGAAAACTGTCTGATATGGATATGTATACACGAGGTCATTTGCGAAGACTGTTGAATCAAGAACTTTACCATGAAATTTGCATCCAACCTGCACTTATATGGATATGAATAAAGACGATATCAGTATATATGTGGGTGAAGTTGTACACAATTACACGAAAGTACAATTATCTAAACAATGATATTAGATTTATCAAACAGAATACAAGCCTGAGTGGCACAGGGTCAAACTCCATTCCTACTTCTACTCTGACTGAAGATGATCATAGTAACTTTTGTATTGAATATATGATAAATAAAAAAATATGAAAATGTATTTTGCAATATGAATATATCTATTTATTAGAATGAAATAAGTCCCTGTATATCTGTAAGATAAATCTTCGTAGATATATAAGACATGTAGGTCGGTAAGAGTATCGACCACCATACATTTGGTTGTGATCTCGAATCACGGTAGGAAAGTGTCAATTTTATCATTTAATATTTAATATTCATTTAATAGAATCAAATAACCCCTTGTGTATTTCTGACATAAATATTCGTTGACATGTGAGATAGTTTAGTTCAGTCGATAAGAGAGCCACGCACCAATCAGTTGGTCGTGTTTTCAATTCACGGTATGGGAATGTTTATTCCTAATATCGGCTTGGTCGGGACAGACAAACAGTACGTTGTCCTTGTCATTTTTACGTTAGAAAAACAAACTTCAGACTAGTTGAGGATCGTTCTTGTTGTTGTTCTTTTTGTAACTGTAGAAAAAACAAAGTCAACTCCAGACTTGGACTGAAGTTCGACAAAAAACAATTGCTTCTTACCATAGCTGTATGTTGGTACTAACTGCGCACTGGAAGCATCAAAAACTGAAAAAGAAAAATTGAAAATACAATTATTGATTAATATGTAATGGAACAGTAGAAACTGTAGCTATCATTAAAGAAAGGACATTTAATGATTTTAAAAGATGTAAAATCAACTTCTTAGTTTCAAAATAAGATTTATTCTCTAACCTCGCAGGTACGTTATTTTTAGTAAAGAGATATTATTATCAACAACACGGCTGTTGCTTTCTTCTGTAAAATATTCATCTTCATGCTAATCAACATTTTTCTTGCCTTGATCCGTTTTCATGATTATGGATAACTTGTAGTGTATATAAGTCATTTGTTAAGGAGAATAGGCAACTTACAACGTATACACATCATATGGCAAGGAGAATATAAACTTGAAACGTGTATACATCATCCAGTCCAAAATGATGGGATTATTTCTGTTATGTATGGGTAAATTGTACAAAAATGTATTTTTGTATAAGTGTATTAATTCGTTTATTAGGATACAAAATAACTAAATAAATGGATTTTGGGGGAGGGTCAAGATTCAGAAAATACTGAATGGCTTAATTATCAATTATGAAAATGTATTTTGAGGTGCTTTCAATCAATACGATCTTCATTCTGTTATCTAATGGTTTTTGTGGGTTTAAAAAAAATTTATATTCAATTATCACGATGAGAAGCACATGCAATTAATCTATAAATCTTGTTTATAATTTTTTAAAACTATTTAGTATTATACGATTCCTAGCTGTTTCTATTTTTGTTTTGCTTTTCTCTCCCCTGTCTTTTTCTCTCTCATATATATATATATATATATATATATATATATATATATATATATATATATATATATATATATATATATATATATATATATATATATATATATATCACTGACTGGACTTTCTCTCACACAGCAGGATGCCTCCAGCAGCCTGGATACAATTTTTTAAACACAAGGCAAAGCTCCTGATAGTGGACTCTTGTTCCACATGAAACCTTTACCCCTAAAAGCACATACTCACACAGCACACACCACTGAAGATGGGAATACATCCCGAAACATGTCTGGAACATTAACAACAAAAAAATAACATCTACAGATTAATAAACCTTACCTCAAAACACTTTACTCCCGAGTGTCCCAATCTTCATACTAAATTATAAATTTTTCATATTTTTTTCCGATTATGTATTTCGCAATCGGTGACATCGTCAGATCGGATTTGAATAATTTTAAAAAATATATGAAGTCCGATGTTGTTTTAGGGATGTGTGATAGCCCCACGTTCCGGCGGCGTTATCCGGTTTTCTCTTCGGCTTTTATTACCTTGAATTTTGGCTCGTGTCCCTTTTCTTTCTTGTCTGTCTTCGGCTGTATTTTCTTTTCTTTTAATATCATTTTTTTACTAATGATTCTACCATCAGTCGTCATTTTTTGTTTGGTTCTACCTTTATTATTTAGGGAGAGGAACGCCGGAAATGAAGCTGAGTAATTGTGACTGATGACATCCAGGTAGTTCTAAGCGTAGCAAAAGAGTCGGCCTACGCATGAACTTCAGTAAAACGAAAATCATGCGCATCAACCACATCAAGAATAAGGACATAAATGTCAAAATTGAAGATGCAAAACTGGGGAAACCCACAAAACTGGAAACCCACAAAAGAAGAAGAGATCAAGCGGAGAATTACCCAAGGATGGCAAGCCTTTGGCAAAGCAAGCTCAACCTTCAAAAACAAGACGATCCCAATCATACTAAAAAGAAGAATATACAACCAATACATCCCTCCGATAGTCACTTATGGAGCTGAAACATGAAACCTAACCAAGAGACAAAACTGCAAACTGAGAAGCATGCAGTGTGCGCATAAGAGAATCGTGCTCAACCTCTCATGGAGAGATCACAAGACAGCACAATATATCAGAAAGATGACATCATAGAATCCATTAGAAAATTCAAGTAGTGGGCTGGTCATGTTGCGAGAATGAAAGACAACCGATGGTCATCACGACTCACAACATGGATCCCCCGAGACAAAATGTGAAACCGAAGCCGACAACGAACAAGATTAGATGAACTAGACAAATCCATAAAATACTGGCTCACGACGCCCATCATAGAGAAATGTGATGGATCCTGGGGATGGTCTATGTCCGATGACGGACGTTAAAAGATTGATGATGATGATGATGATTATAATTTTGGTGACTTCTTAACTGAAAGGACGTAGGCGTTTGAATGATTGTCACTTATTCCAATAATCACAACAAAAAAAATACCTGAAATCAAAAATATGAGAGTCCCCCTTACCATTACACATCCTTGCAATTACAATAATATTTCACACATTTGTTAACCAAGCGTTATCTTGGCGTAATTGTTATTGTACTTGATTATCTATTCTGGATGTTAGCTCCAATTCCACCAGATCTTTGTCGTTGATTTTATTAATTGGTTTGGTTAAGACTCTTTAAGCTGAACAAATACCCACTCAACCAACAAACCAACCAACCAAACAACCAAACTAACGAACACAGTGACAATGGTATTTATATAGGTGGATATGTCATTTTCCTAGGAGAATAGAAAACTTATAACGAGAATGATAACGTGTAAACGTCGTATGAATAGGGAAATAGATAAATATACGTGTGCATAGGGGGTGAGTGATGCTTCGCCATAACTTACCACAGGCTTCCATTTTTAGCAATAAAGAGACATGTTCATTGTATATAACAAAGGAGGGTCGAGCTGATGTTCAACTGGTTATTCTTAAAGTCCATGTATACAAAGACTCAAAGTATGACTGCTCACATGTGCAACAAAGAATCATGCTTGATATCAAACGGAGAGCTCAAAATACAGCACAATATATTAGGGGAAAAAACAGGAGTCCAAGACATCATAGAATCCATTAGAAAACTCGAATGGCAATGGGTTGGTCACGTTGCAAGAATGTCTGACAACCGGTGAACCTCATGACTCACAACGTGGATCCCTGGGAATCAAATGCAAAACCTTGTCCGACGAAATAAAAGATTGCTAGACAAAGATGAACTAAACAAATTAAGAAAGTATTGAATCCGCAACGCCAATGATACAGAAGTGTGGTGAATCCTTGGGAATGTCTATGTCTAACGACAGACGATAAAAGGATAATGATGATGATGATGATGGTTTCATATAACCCTATGCAGCCCTGCAAATTCTGGAATAGGACCAACAATGATATATATATATATATATATATATATATATATATATATATATATATATATATATAGATAGATAGATAGATAGATAGATAGATAGATATGAAGTGCTACCAGAGGTTCTGGAAATTTGAGCAGATTTATGTGTTTCGTCGGATATTTCACAATCTCCTGAACTCAAACCACTCATTCTTTGCTTTCGAATTGTCTATGCAGTCTTATTTTGAGTCTGCATGCGTTGCTTTTTTTGCGTGTGTATGTCGTAGTGTATGTTTTCAAGTACCACAAATTCTGTATCTCGATTTCAAGGTCCTTGTACCTGGCTAGTTTCACAAGTTCCTTTACTGTTATATTTTTCTCAGAAGTCTCACCTATGTCAATTAACAGGCGAGTTCTTTTTTAGGGGTCCTTGACTAGTATGTCGGGTCAGTTCACTTTGATGGTCCTTCAGTATTATCACCATTGTTATCATTTAGTCAGTGGGGTTATTTATCTTTAGAGTCGTGGTGTGGTTTTAGATATCGGAGAAAACATTTTTTCTTGTCTACATTTTGATATAAGCTCCGGTCTTTTGATAAACAATTTGTATTGTTGGTAGAAGGTGATTATAGCGATATTTTTTCTAAGCAGAGTGTGCAGTGTTCTGAAGTGTTGCCGTAGGCTGGTGCTGCTTTTCTTATTTTCCATGTAATTTTTAGTGCACTTTGGGTTTTTTTTTGTCCCATTTGTATTTTGATGGTATTGTGCTGTGTGCGTATTACTTGTCGCTGAAAGATGTATTATGTGCATAGTTCCTCTGCTTCTAAGAGACTCTGGTCACCCCAATATACATTTTATTTGGTTTACCTTCAGATTTTACGGTAGCTTGATACTTGACTTTTCTTTGTAAGCAGTTACCGTTTAATGGGCATTCTGTTTTGTTTCTGCTGCTACATTTGGTGGTTTTGGTGATTCTATTATTGTGTTTTTTTAATGATTTGGAACATGTTTTCGGTGCAACTGTAGCTAATTTTTAGTGTATATTTGTTGAATATTCTGTGTAGTCTGATGCTGGGAAGTGTTTGTTGATTAGCCTAAGGAATATGTTGCCGACATTCGATTTTATTACGGGAGAGGGTAAATCAAATTATGTTCCTTATCCTGTTGTGGTTTTTTGTTTTGTTTGGTATAAATGTATTGCCAGGTACCTGCTCTTCCTTAGCACTGCTTCATAATCGATTTTTGCTGTGTTGAAAATGTTTTCGATTGAAGAATTAACTACGGCTGATGGATTGTGGTATTTGTTTGATTATGGACGTTGAAAAGACGTGTTTATGTAGAGTGGATTGTTGTTTTCTTTCTTAAGTGGTAGGTATATGTCTTTTTGGAGGTTGAGTGTTACATCTAAAAAATCGACTGCGTTTAGGTTCGTTTCAATGTCTCTTTCGAAACCTATATTTTTTCAAAGTTTCTCTAATTTCTTTTCTAATTTTATCTGTCTTTGGTTCGTCCCAGTTTCTTAAGATTAGTAGTCCATCGTTTCTGTACAAATTTGAGTATTTTTTGTTAATTGTCTTGGCTAACGCTATTAGTACATGTATTCCCGCTAATCCACAAGCCTTTGCCCCATCGTAGCACATCAACCCTAAAAAATATCATATATAATTATAAAGCCTAGAACATGTTTTGTTTTTTTCAATATTTTAAAATTTTTCAGCTTCATCTTATTAGTTGCTTCTCATTGGAACTTTTCCGTCGGGCCGATTACTCTCTGACAGGGAGTAAATAGCGTTGATCGGAAATTATAGAATAAGACCTAGGTGGGATTCGAACCCATATCCACATAGTAAGGGGAGGCACCGTTTAGCCCAACCAATTACGCCATCAAGACTTCAACTGGACACGGAAGTTCAAATAACACCCTCAAACCTATACTTCATTCCAATCGTAGCCATGTTTGTTCAAGTAGTCTCAGTTTTTTTGTGTCAATAATCTCAGAGAAGATTATGCCCTCATGAAATCAACTCCAGACAACCACAGATTTTTGACACCAACTACAACCAACAACTGTGGAAACAAAAAATCAACTGCACCCAAAATTAGACAATAAAATGAGAACGTTTCCAGAAGATCGTCCAGACGGGTCATCACCGACTCGATGGTCAAAAGTACTCACAGTCATTACCTGACGACGGCCGTAGGGTATAACGACCGAAACGTTGTATTCGAAAAATGAACCAAGACGAGGAAAAACTCCACAGAAAACGTTACATAAATACAAATAATCAATTCCCTAATTATGTTAATAATAAACCCCAAACTGAATTGATAATAAAAACATAAATAGTTATAATGAAATATAAAAAAAGAAGAAAAATGCAATAAACCCATTGTATCGTGAGAAATTGTACCACATTTGTTAACAATAAGAAAAGCTACCAAGAGCATCATATATAGGCACGCACACACACACACACACACACACACACTATATATATATATATATATATATATATATATATATATATATATATATATACCAAAGTGGGTTCATTCATCTTTCTCTGATTGAAGATACATATTTTTACTTACATGCCAGTACGGCTGCAACCAGTATGAGGCTGGAAAACAGCGTCATCTTCCTTTAAAAAAAGAATAATTAATAGCCATTAAAATATTATTAGATAAATAGAGGTTACATAGAATAAAAGTATATATATATATATATATATATATATATATATATATATATATATATATATATATATATATATATATTGTGGATTCGCTACACAAACTAGATCATGTTTCAGCCCTCCTTGGGCCTCATCAGGCGAATGATTGTCTATGTTTTGGGGGGTCTATTTATTGGGAATTTGGTGAGAATGTTGTGAGTGTGGTAGTGGGTGGTGCCGGGTTATTAATTTTGTCAAAGGGGTTTGAACTCCATATAGAGGTCATTCCTGCAAGGATGCTTAGTAGTGGTTTAGGAGTGATTCCTATTTTGATCTATGTATCTTAGCATCGGTTTTTATTGCCCCTGTTGGTGCCTTTTGTAGCTCTAGTGGATACTATTAATCTTGATGTTTAATTTATGATGTGTTTGGGTATGTTTGAAGGTAAAAGATGATAATGGGAAGTTTTGGGGATGATGGACGTGGGGGCGAATTGTCTACTTTACTTTTCGATTTATTGGTGTTGTTTCATGCTGATTAAAAGAAATTTAGAGCGGTGCCTGCAGTGTATTATGGTCTCATTCTTTCTTTTCAGTAGGTGTTCCTTGGAGTTTTTTTTTTAGTGATTCTAGTAAAATTTAGAAATTCAAAGGCAGAGATTGCATGAATTTTCTTGATTTACCCCGATAAAGATTGGAACAGCTTCAAAATCTTTGATTTTTTAACTCTTTTGCATAGGAAAAATGCAAAAAACGTGGAAGAACAGGTCGGGCTAGTCACTCAATAGAATCCGTCACGTGACCAATGTTTATAGCAGCATGTCATGCTATGGGTGATCAATTAAAAATTGATTATCGCGACTATTATTGGGTTGTGATCACTAAAAATGTTCGAATTATCAAAGAACCGGCGTAAACGATGCCGGACACAAACAATTGGACCAATTTAGCATAAACTTATGTTGCAAATTAGGCATCTCACTGAGAAGCCTACTGGAAGGTGAATTTAAGAAAATAGAAAAAAACGTTTTTTTCTAGACATGAGTGAATACTTTAAAATTTCAGCCCTCTAGCTCCACTGGTGTGGCTGGTACGTGCGACAAATACATAGCCAGACATACCCACTTAAAAACTGAAGAAACACATGTTGATGCTGACAGTTTTGGTTGATGGATCCAAAAACTCGTGTTTAATTACTGCGGTCAATTTTCTTTACTCCTTTGAAAAAAATCCAAACTGATCAAATATTTCGATTTTCTGATTCTTCTAAATTTGTGTAATTTCATTTATAGTCTTTGAACATTTATTACTGATTTTTCCATTAGAACCTGGTTTTGCGCAATCCTGTGGGAAGATTAGAAAATTCATTCTTAATATTCATTTTCATTTTTAAAATTCTTCAAATGCTTTTATCTTCGACTTCTGGACAAAAATGAGAACCGAGAAATTCAGCCTTTTCTAACTTGTACACGTATTAGCACAGTTGATTTATTGATGTGATTAGATAATGAAAGATCTAATCTGTTTTTTAGGCTTGGTGGCCGACACCAAACGATGTAAGCAGATGTCATCCTTCACGGTGAGAAGGATTTACTCGCTATATGAAGAAAGTCATAGCTTCAGGGCCATTAAAAAGAAGCAGAAATATTTTTTACCATAATTCACAGAACTGTCCAATCAATAAAGTTGATCAATACTTGAGGAAACAGGTCTGGTTAGTCACTCAATAGAAAATGTCTCGTGACCCACATCTTTTGGCAGCATGCTACGTTAGGGGTTATCAATTAAAAATCGGAGAAAAAGGTGATCAATGAATGAATTACTCTTCTCTAATGGTCCGAATTTTCAAAAAACAAAAACAAAAACAAAATAAGCGTGAACGCTGCCAGACACAAAAGGATCAATTTAACATAAACTTGCATTGTAAATTACCCCTCCTGAAAATTTATGGTGGGAGGAAGATTTTCAACAAAGCAAAAAACATTTTGTAGACATAATAAGGAGAATATTTTTAAATTTTCAACCCTCTGGCTCCTTTAGTGCGGCTTGTATGCGTGTCATACATACATACAAACATACATACATACATACATAGCCAGCCAGCCAGAATCGCATAAAATCTGAAGAATCTTATGTTGGCGTTTTCTAACTGGATCTGGAAGAAAAAAGCCTTCTATCCAAGAAACAAGTTAAAACTGGCTCAAATGGCTTCTCCTGACAGGAAGCAGACAATTCTTTGTCTAAGAATTTTTTCTTTCAGTGAAGGTATGAAGTACCTCCAAACATATCATCTGAGGGTCACTCAAAGATTTTGGTATTTCCAGTAGGGTTTGTATGAGATATTTGCAACAAAAAAAGTGATTGGAGGTATTACGTCGTCACTCTCTTTGATAACCTTTAGTCTCTCTATCGGCTACCACTTACACATCGTAAAAAATCAAATAGAAGTGACTCTGCTTTATTTTAGGGGTTTGACCCAGCGAATCAACAGCTCAGAATTTCAGGGATTGGCTTTTGCCTTGGATTGAATTATACGCTGGCATATACTGTATATTAGAATATTTTCTCACATTCGCAGACAATAAAAATGCGCATTTATATTAGGATGATTGCTGTGTGAATTTTTCTATTGAGGTAATCGCTGTGGGAATTCTCACCTCACAAAGGCACCCTCTACACTCATACGCACACACATGAAGGAGCATCTTGTATTTTCGGTTAATGGGTCACTAAAGAGAAGTGTTTAAGTTGTCAGATCTATTGCAACAATCTAAGCAAGGAAAGAAAAAAACTTTCTAATTTTGGTTAGTCTTATAGGTCTGGCCATATCTACATACAGTATGTTCTCTGTAAGGATCCATGTTTTCCAATGTAATCTTACATAAATTTAGTTTCTTCAATCATATAGAAATTGGCTTATTTATCTTAAACATTTTTGTTTACATTTGTAAAAAAATAGATAAAACAGGTCTTGTTACACGTGACCAAGGTCTTCAGGCAGCATTGTGGATGATCAACTAAAAATCGGAAAAAAAGGGTTGATCAATAAATTGATTACTTCTCACACCTTCTGTTGATCACTAAAGGAAATTTACATTATCAAAAAATAAGCCTGAATGCTACTGGACACAAACTAAGCGAGAAATTTAGCATAAACCTACATTGCAAATTGAATCCTCTCATCGATAGATAGATAGATAGGTTGCCGAACCAGTTAACCAGACCCATTTGGAAACTATAGTGACAGTTCTGGTTGACGGTTTCTAAAATAACACGTAGAAAATCAGTTGGAATTGGGGGCTTTTTTTGTTGTTGTTTACAAAACGCATACACTAATTTCAGAAACAAATAATTACGTGTCTTTATAATGGAAGGAAATGATTTACATCAGATTTTTTTCCGATTACTTCTTTTCAATGATATCAATTTTATGAAACTTGATTGGACTGTTATGTGTGATCAAGTAGGTTTTTGTCAATTGGGGTCTCTTTGGTGAAAATACAGTACTTATAAAGTGGAAGTGCTGAGGTCCAAATGAAGTAAGCCATTAGTGTAGTATGGATATATTAAAGGGAAATAGTAAGGAGATGAGTTCGAGGTTTTGATAGCGAAATAGTTAAGCGTCAGCTTTTACATGCTTTCGTACGAGTCGACTACCTTTGATATAGATATTCACCAAGATCGACGTAGTCTGTAACAAGGCTACTGGGGTACACACTGAGGTTGAAATCACTTGCAACAATCCGTGAAACTAAGCATCGCTCTATAGTTGGCGCCTGCTCTGCAGTCTTTTGTGATTTTTAAAAAAATTAAAGTATTAAATTCGAGCTTTATAGTGAAGAAATTACCTAAAGGCCTTTAAAAAGCAAAACGTATGTACACACGCACATATTCACAGAGAACTAGCGATGCATTAAAGTGACTCATAACTTATATCTGATATTAACTAAGGCTAGTTTAACAACATGCAGGGCTTCAGTGGTGGTGCATTGTGATGGAAATCGAACTCACTACACTAGAGAATTGGTTTGCATGGCAAATTTGTTAACTGGCGCCTCTCATAAGTAACTTTTCTACTGAACATGATGTCATACATGCCGAATCAAAGTTTATTGGTAACAGGAGGCATAAGTACTCTCTGAAGATCTGTGTCAAATCATTACGGTTATTCTATCGTTAATCGCACTCGTACCCTAATCTATATTGATTAGAATATCACACTCTGGCTTGAGCGCTCTCTGACCGTCAATCAGGTATATGTCGTATCCGGTTAGCCCCAAGGAGCTTTGAAGAGGATCCTTTATCTCGTTTACATTTTTCAAACTTTTACCACTATTCCAATTTTCACAAATAACAAATCAGATCGACAAAAATCAATACCAAACTAGTATTGAATGAATTACATTCACAGATACGCACATATGCAATTCGCAAAAGAAGACCAGTAAACCACTTGCAAAAGGAAATGCACAATTATTGTCACTGTTTATTCACGCTGTTTCTGTCTCGAGAGGAAGTAATTTTCTCAATACATTGCGTCTTGCATTGCTAAGTACTCATTTGGTTTCTACCAAGCTGGATGCAGAAAATGTATGTTTGGTACGAGTTTATTAGCATGAAACACATAGCGAGAAACAAACTCACGGTAATGGTCAGCGACACTGGAACTCTAACTTATAAATGTAACGAGTGTGTCTCGTAGAAAGTAAAATAATTTCATGAAGTAAAACAATTTCATGAAGTAATCCTATTATGCAGAGTGTCAAAACTTTCGTACAAATATTGGTGTTATTTGAAGGGGACGCGTTTTTTCTTTTTAGTTATGGAAATGAAGCATAAATAAAATAACAGATCTGATTAGTCACCCAGCAGAAACTGTCTCATGATCAACATCTTTTGGTAGCATGCTTCATTGGGTGAGATCAATTAAGAGACTGAGAAAAGAGGTGATCAATGAATAAGTTACTTCTCTCCCCTTTTGTTGGATTACTAAGAAGTCCGAAATTTCGGAAAACAAACATGAATGCTATCAGACACAAGCTAAAGGAACCAATTTAACATAAACTTATATAGTAAATATAACTTCTACAAAAGATTTATTTTGGATTGGAATTTTCAAAAAACAGAAGGGTGTTTTTTTGTAGACATAGTAAGGAGTAAATGTTTTAATTTTCAGTTCCCTATCTCCTTGGGTGTGGTGTATATGCGTAACAAATACATACGTAGCCACTGAGCTAGAATCAATATGGAAGAACAAGAACCATCCTCACTAAATTTAGATGAGCAAACTCTTCGCTGTTTGTGTGTCTCGTTAAACCGAGCCGATATGTAAAATTAACATTCCCTTACCGTGATTTGAAATCACAATCAATTCTTACGTATCGACAAAATTTCATCTTACGCATACGCAAGAACTATTTCATTCTAATATGTACATTTATACTAAAACATATTTTTATACTTTTTTTTATTCAATGTACATATTTAATACAAAAGTTGCCGTAATCATCTCAAGTCGGAATAGAACTATTATCTTACGATATTAATTTCAAATGTTTACTATTAAATGAATCATTGTCAATTTTCATGAAGGAACAAGAAGTAAAATGGAAGGAATGCTAGTCAAAAAATTCATAATGATTCACAGTAGTTCATCTGATAATAAATAATCAAGGAAATAATATTCCTGAAGTTTGGCCTCTTTCAGAAAACAGTCTGATATCAAATTAAAAAAAACTTTTCCTGTTCGCTTTGGATAATAAATATCATTTGGATAAGCTCCAAGAGAAGTATACGTACTGTTGTTCATACTTCAGCAGTCTAATTAACAAATGACAGGAGGGTTGCGGTTGACTAAGTGATCTAATTGATAATTACTACTAATCACTGTGTTCCATCCCCACCGATCGATAATACTGATTAGTGAATTCGATCTTCATTGATAGCCACATACTTGTGGCCTTATGTCAAAACTAAAACAACTTTTAAATGATAAATAATAACTTTATTCACGCCATATTCATGTAAATATGTGTGGGTCTGTGCCAAAACTAAACTATGCCACGTAGATGATGAATAATAACTTTAGTCACACTATATTATAGTAAATGACAAGTAGACCAAACTGTAATCTAATTTAAAAAAAAAAAAACATGAGATTTACTTTTGAAATGAACAATCTACATACAGGTTCTTTGGTTCTACAATTTCGAGATGCTTTTTGGATTTTACAAAGATTATTGGAACTATTTTGATTATTTTGATCATTTACTTTCAACAGGTGAAATAATTCAAAATGGTATTATCAATAGTAGTCATAAGATGAATAATAACATTTGTAAATATGTTTCGATGTTTTCTTTAACTTTCATTCACTTTTAATTTTTGTCTAATTCATGTAATAGAGTCAGCGTGCACCATCTTCCCCATTCTCTTACATCCTAATTTCGTGTTACTTCGTACCACCTCAACTTCTGATGACTCAATCTAACATTCCATCATCAGGATATTTTTTGTCTGCAAAAGCTTGAAAAAAATGTCCCCATGTAAACTAATGGCAATTGCCTCTCCACTTTACACTATTTCGGCTTACGAAAGTTTTTTTTTTTTTTCATAGTAACGCTTTATTATCGGATAGCAGGAAAACTCGTATGGACCTGCAGCTTGTTCGTAAACATTTATGCAAATTTAGGAAACAAATTTCTGCACAGAGAAAAAAATCAATAAATCACTCCCACCTCAAATTCAATACATTCGACTATACAATCACCAAAGTAAAAATGGCCATAACAAATAAAAACTGATTGGTAAGTAACGCTGATTTTTATGAAAGTGAGAACTGTTTATTTGTCAGATACATATTAAAACACACCTGACTGCTGTGAGGTCAAACTCTACTCCATCTTCTATTCCGACTGAAGATGAATACTTTTGTATTGTATATATATGATAAATAAACGATAAAATTATAACATGAATTTTTGTAGCTATGTAAGACTTGTCAGTTTTGCTCTGTCAATAAGAGAGCCGCCTACTGATCCTTTGGTCATAATTTCAAATCATGGTTTCGGAATGTTCATTTCATATATCGGTGTTGGTTTAATGGGACGGGCCAGCCGAACAGTGGAGAGTTTACTCCCCCAAATTAGGTGAGGACTGTTGTTGTTACGGTTGAAAAACAAATAGCCTCTGACTGGGACTAGAGTTTGGCAATAACGTTGTTTCTTTTCATCAACAATTAAGTGCGTATCCAATATGTCTATTGCACATCTGGAATTTAAAAATGCATTTTTGCCAAATCTCAGTCGAGGTGATTTTGTAGTCTTGCTATCTACATGGGAAGCTGCTTATTGTGATCACTTTAGGACAGAATACTCTGCATAACGACTGATCTATTTAATGACAATAATCAAAGGATATGAAAATTGGAACAGTTTACATTCATTGTTGTAAATTTATATTCATTGTTATAAATCCATTGTTATATTATCAAATTCATTGCTATGAACAACTTCACATTATAAAATATTAGGATAAATTCTAAAATTCCTTTTAATGAATTTTTAATTCATTCTCAAACAAAGTATTCGGGACAGACTGATTTTGATGAAAGTTTCTGATAACATTATTTGTGATTATAATAAACAAAATTCGAATTACCATCATAAACTCAAAGTGATCTTTCTGCCACGATGAATAAGATTCAAACATGTGTGATCCTTGGTCATATGGTCATAAATACGATAGCATAAAATTTTCCAATGGTTATCCCCCTTGATGGCTAGATTTTTCATTTCCAGCTAACTTTAATGCTCAAGATTATAAGTACTCTTCGAATAACGTTATTATTCTAGCTATAAATATGCTGTACATCTCTGGTATCTTTCTGGAAATCCTTAACCCCAATCCCACTCCAGACCCTCTATATAAATTTTAAAGCATGCATAACATTTTAGTAACCAAGTTAGCTTGAAATTAAAAGAATGAAAAATCTATCCATTATGGGGGATAACTTTTGACAATATCCATGCAATTGTATTTTAAGACCATATAAACAAGGATTAACGAAAGATATGTAGGTTTTTGTGAGTTTATGATGTAATCGTTCTATTTTCAATATCTCAACTACTTTACCACGTATCCAATCTGATCTCTCAACAAGCAAGAAACGGGCTTGTTTCTAGTTTGGGATAACAAGCAAGATAGTGCCGTAACGCTGGCTACGGCATCAGCCGCCCCTTCCTGGGCTTCCCATACCACAAGTTTCTTTTGTCCCAGCTTGCGATATGCGGAAGAGACTCAGAGGTGACACGCACCCGAAGTAGTGTCACACATTTCAGCCTTCTCGCTTACGGTATTTGGTATCCCCAAGCGATCACTGAGCAGACCCGATGTTGCTTAACATCGACGATCACACGAGAACCGATGTATCCAACGTGATTTGACCGTGGGCAGTTTGGCATATCCATTTTTCATTTTTAATATTCTTGGACCAGGCACTAACGCTGGAAAGTGAGAGCGATCAATGATTGCAGAACCATTTGTTATCCAATCAGTTACGAAGGGTCGATAGGGACTGTGATAACTTTTAGATGAAGCAACAATGTAAAATGTGAATTTATTTCCATGTTTTGTATTTCTTCAGCGTTGCTCCGAAAATCTTGCTGAAATGACTGATGTGGTTCTCCTTCTGGTAATAATGTCTTTTATCCAGCTATTCCTGGATTACACTTTATTTGAAGCCCAGGGCAGATCGTATAAATCTTGGCAGTAAACATGTAAAATCCGCAATGCATAAATTTTACACGAGTCTTATTTTTGTTTCTTTCAAATATGAATACTGAGAAAAAAATGAAAGAAAAATTCCCCTCTCCTTTTATTGTTTTTTTTTTTTTTTTTTTTTTTTTTGACTTGTTTAAAAAATGAAAACACTTGAAAAATTCATGGAATTGAGGAGCATTGAAAAATCTGAACTTACCTGCTGGTGTATAGGAAAATGCAATCCAAATGGCAGAGGGCGAAGATATAGATGGTGCAGTCCTTTATATATGTAGATGTGGGAAGAGTTAAGAAAATGCAACCAGTTCCAGGATGAGAACAATGGGTCTATTCTGAGATGCTGTTCCAATGATGAGAACGGGGAGCGGCATTTACAGCAGGTTTCATGAGAGAGGAAGAAAGAGAGATAGAGAAAGAGAGAGTGGGAGTGGGAGAGGAGAGAGAGAGAAGGGAGAGAGCGCTTGTTGGGCCAGTTAATGGAAAACAGAGACAGAGACAGACAGAGACAGGGATAGATAGAGAGAGAGAAAGAGGTGCTATTGTTAGCTAAAAAAATATCCCAATCAGACCATTGCTAATGAATATTACCATAGGAGTAGAGGAGGGAAGCAAGAAGTTATAGACAAAAATGAAAAAAAAATGTCCAGACAAAAAGAGAAAGAGATGCAGAAGTTGGAAGGAAGAAGAATGATAGACACGAAACAGAAGAGAAGTGAGGAGAAATTTGAAGAAGAAGAAGAAGAGATCACGAACTAAAAGAAAGGGGAAAGAAAGACATTGATAAGGAAGGAAGAGAAGGGATTTAAAGAAAAAGATTGAGAAGAACGAAAAGAAAATTAACCAGAAGACGCAGACGTCAAAGAAGAAGAAGAAGAAGAAGAAGAAGAAGAAGAAGAAGAAGAAGAAGAAGAAGAAGAAGAAGAAGAAGAAAACAAATTTATTTTGTAAATTTATAGTAAATAATGTTTTGCAAATGACAGAGGATTAAGGCGATGATACGGAAATCGTTTCAAGAAAAAAGTCGTTTGAATTTAAAATTCAATTCGAAGAAAAGAAACTGGGTATTTTTAAATCCGTGAGAAGGATAGAAGGTATGAAAAGTCAAGTGGAAAAGAAGAAAAGAAAAAAAATCGCGTAAGGAACAAGCAGACTAATAAAAACAAAGTTAAAATTAACTAGGCGCATGTGCTTACTTACAAGCGCATGAGACCACATACACGCGCAAAACAACGTTAATAGGATTGGGGGGGCGGAAATGGGGAATGAATGAATAGTTTATATGATTGAACTTGCAATTGGCTGAGATAGTGGCAGACAGGTCCAGCGCTACCTATAAGGTCGAACTAGGCAGCTGCAGAGGGCGCTGACCTCATAGGGGCGCAGCACTGACCTTCCAGGAAGGAAATTCAAAAGAGAATCGAACAACTGGGGTGAAAATTTTAATTCTCGTCTGATGAAGGGGATAAAACATTGGCGTAAATTTCAAGTCTCACCTACGGTGCATGAAATCTCGTCACAGATTTCCCACTGGCGTCTGTTTCGATCCAAGCTAAAAGCCAGGTTTTCAAAACCCAAAGCAGACAGCACCCCGACACTTGCAAAATAGGCACAACATAATCTTCTACTCCATTTCTTCCACTTAGACCTTTTGTCAGAATGAGATAATTGTATTATATTACCTACACTGATGAGCCAAAACATTATAACCAGCGACATGTGGCAAGAATTTCAGGTACTGTCTCACAACAACTATGCATGTCAGGATCAGAGATATATGAGCAAGTGAGCCGGCTTCGAGTATTTCATTTGTATTTGTTGAATGCCAAAGTTATGGGTAAGAATATTTGAGTGGCGTTAATAAAGGCCAAATTGTTATGGCCAGATGACTAGGTCGGAGCATCCTTGAAATGGCACCGCTTGTCGGTGCCCACGTTCAGTGGTTGTGAGTACCTCATTAGCAGTGGTCTGAGAGGAGAAAATCACAAACCGTCGACAAGGTATTGGGCAGCAAAAATTTATCAATGCGAGAAATAAACGGAGGCTTTCTTAATGCTACTGTGGGGTAAATTGCTGATATTTTCTGTCGAGGTTGAGGAAGGAATGCGTCACAACACACAGTACACCGATCTTTGTTGTCTATGAGGCAGCGTATCGCCTAAAATGCCTTCAATTGAATAAAATTACTTAATCTGATGAGTGTTGCTTTCTCCTTAATATTGTGGACGGCAATATACGTGCGTTGTCATCCTGGGGAAGCGATGGCACCAGCACACATTGCAGGAAAACAACAGGCCATTGAGGGCAATGTGATGGTTTGAGAAAGGTTTCGCTCGAAAACACTGGTTCCTTTCATTCATGTAGAAGGTACGTTGTCGTGTACCACTTACTCCAATATCATTGAAGACCAGGAACATCCCTTAATGGCAAAGGTCTTCTTCTATGACTGTATCATCTTTCAGCAGGACAATGCCCCCCTCCTGCCACACCGTATAAGTTGTACGAGAATGGTTTACGGAAGATGGAAAAGACTTCACTGTATTTCCCCGGTCACCCCCTCCCCGATCTCGACCCTATCTAGCACTCTTGGGATATTTTGGACCAACGTTCGCTCTGAAAATTTTCCAAAATGCAACTTGCAGCAATTGCAAGATCTGTTGTTAACATCCTGCTTCGAGATCCCAGAGAGAACAGAATTCTTGATCGAGTAAAGGCTGTTTCGGTGGGCACCTGGAGGACCAACATCTTATAAGACAGTTGTTCATAATGTTTTGAATCATTAGTGTATATTTAATTTAATACAGTAGATACTAGTATAACGAGAGACAAGATGAACAACATATTGCTGTTTAATCACACAAGTGAAGTGGGAGTGTTCTATTTAATTTGGCTTTTTCTTTGATCGACAACAGATGCTAATTTTGCTGTTAAGTTGAGAGAAATCTAAATCTTGTGATCTTCAAAGCCAATCTATTAGATTTATGCAAAATTTCTGGCATTTTTGTGTAAGATCTTCGATTCATATACATTCCAAGATCTAGACCCTCAAATTTCCGAAATTGGTTACAAATTTGGGGCAAAATCTATCATAATATATGTAATAATTTTCTGATAGCTACAAGTATATAGAATTGGAAAATGTGTGGCAGCTTTGCATATCTAGGGGCCAAACAGGTTTTATCGGCATCAAAAAATAATCATGAAAAAAACTCAAACTATTGAAAAAATTCCAAGTGAAGAAATTTTCTGATTTTTAAGCATTTTTGTCATTCTTCCACTGGTAAAAGGCTAAAATTACTAAATAATGAAGAAAGGTGTACTTGTCAAACGATAAGATATCTTTGAATAATAATAATAATAATAATAATAATAATAATAATAATAATAATAATAATAATAATAATAATAATAATAATACGCCATCCTAGTCAATAACGGAACAACTGTAGCATCAAAATTTGGAGTTGTGTACAGAAAATTCCATCGAAAAATAAATATGGTCAGAAAACTGAACTGAATCTTGGAAAAAAAGGGGTAAAAGCCATCAACACGCCTTTTTTTATCCCTGTTGTGACGTATAGTTTTAGTATAATTATTTGGAATCTAGGTGACACAAAAATCAGGAAACTACTAACGTGTCATAGAACGCACCACCCTAAAGCTGACATTTTCCAACGAGTAACGGTGGTAAGGGAATGGTGCAACACGAACTGACCAACAAAACATCAATAGGATTACACCAGTATCTTGAAATCACGCAGGGTTGGATGTTCAAACTAGTTAAGAACATGAAAATACGAAAAAAATGCATTCAATAATGAAGTAGAGCAAAAAGATTGCAAGAGAACTGGATATAAACTTAGATGTGAAAAAGATGAGGCAATACACAAAGGAGCAGGGCCATAAACAGCTTGAAGTGAAAATACAAGCTCCAATACATAGTAGATATGACAAAGTTGATCAATATCTACATTGGAAAATTTTGCAATAGATTCCAACATCAAAGTAAATAGACCTGATATAGTGATCCAGGACTACCATGAAAAAATTTCCTTTTATTTGATGTGAATGTACCTTCTTATCTAGACATAACAGTAAAAGAGCTTGCGAAACTAAGCAAGTACAAGTACCTTGGAATCGAAATACAGAACATGTGACACTTAAGAGCACAAACCGTCACCTTTATTGTTGGGGCACTAGGGATGATCAAGAAAGGCACAAAGAAAAACATCTCATCAAAATCCCTGCTGACTCTTTCTCTCCGTGAATCCCAGAAAATAGGGCTTACAGGCACTGCTTGTATACTGAGAAGAGTACTATTATCTGTAGTATAGACAGCAACACAAAAGAAAATTGCCACACACAAAAGACTGTGACAAAAAACTACAACAGAGAAAACTTAAGCACAATATACATCACTTCAACCTTCTTTTGTCTTAAGTCGTTGGCAACTACTCATCTATTGAATGTAAAGATCAGAGATCAAAATATAATAACAACAACAACAACAACAACACTCAGCAGAATCCCGAAAAACAGCGAAGGATACCAATTCTTCAAAACAAAGGGAAAAGTCAACCGCATAATGTACATGGACGATATAAAAATTATTTGCAAAGAACAGGGGAGAACTCGAGACGCTGTTCAACAAAACGAAGGAATACAGTGATGACATTGGGATGGAATTTTGAATAGAAAAATGTGCAATAATGGTTGTGCACAAAGGAAGGATCGCAGTAGCAGAAGGAATCGAACTACCGAACAGCAGGAAGATTAGAGCATTAATCACACAAAACCAATACTAATACCTGGGAGTTCTTGAATGTGACTCGATAAAAACGGGAAGAAATGAAGGGGAAAATAAGAAAATAATATTTCAGGGGAATAAGGGAAATATTAGAGACCAAACTAAACAACAGGAACCTTATAAAATGAGTGAACACATGGGCCGTATCGGTTGCAAGATACACAGGACTATTCCGTGGATGGACAAATGAATAACTCCAGTCAATGGACAGGCGAAACAAGGAAACTTATGACAATGCATAAAGCCTTACGCCCCTGAGATGACACGGATAGACTATACGTTGAGAGAAAATAAGGTGGCAGGGGGCTCATCAGCATAGAGGACTGTGTCCAGAGAGCTAAAGTAGATCAAGAAAGGTACGTGCAAACAAACAGTGAAGACATCATAAAGAATGCATGAAGCAGCGCAACGAACAACAAAAAAGTAGAAAACAGTGAAACAGCACAACAAACAAGGAAAGAAAAATAGGGAAAGATACGGAGAATTTAAAAGACAGATACAAGATGTGGCAGACGAGAGATCATGGACATGGCTACGGAAAGGGAACCTGAAAAGAGAAATAAATGCATTAGAACAAACTGTATCAAAACAAAAATCGACAGAACAGACAAAGAGCAAGTACTGGGAGTACTGAGGGAAGGGATGAGATCATAAACCACATAACTAGTGAATGTAGTCAATTGATCAAGAAGGAGTATAAACATAAACAAGATAGAGTAGCAACAGTGATACACTGGGAACCGAATAAACGAACAGGGTTTACCCATGCAAAAAAGTGGTACCAGCACAAACCAGAGACAGCCCTGGAGAATGGAAACCACAAATTACTCTGGGACTTTGACATCCAAATCGACCACCTTATCCAGGCAAGAAGACTGGACTTGGTAATCGTAGACAAGGAGAAGAAAACCTGCCAAATATTAGATGTGGCTGTGCCTGCAGATCATAGTGTAAAGGGGAAAGAGAGTGAAAGATCTAGCAAGAGAACTGAAGAAGATGTGGAACATGAAAGTCAGGGTAGTGCCAGTAATAATAGGCGCACTTGGAAGTGTCCCAAAGACACTGAGGGCGAGACTGGAGGAGCTCAGGATAAAAAGAAGGATTGAGACTGTATAGACCACAGCACTGCTAGGAACTACACGGAGACTGAGGAAAGTACTAGAAAGATAAGGACTGCAACACTAAATGTTGGCAGTGGCCTAAGAGAGGAGGAAGGAAAATGGAAACGGGGATGTGAACCATAGCACTCGCGAGATAGGCGAGGGAGAGAAGAGATGTGGACTGAAGACCTGAGGAGACTTTTCTCTTAAATTCTTTTCACCTTCCAATTATCAAATTACCGCCACCATTTTGTCGGATTATCTCATATCTACACATCTCTCTCTCTCTCTCTCTCTCTCTCTCTATCTCTCTCTCTCTCTCTCTCTCTCTCTCTATATATATATATATATATATATATATATATATATATATATATATATATATAAATATGAACTGTCACCTTAAAATTCATGCCTCCATAGGGTACTCATTGACCAAAATATCGCCTCAGGTCCGCCTGTACCGTCTCTTTGCTTCGTTAGTTTATATGGATGGGCGCAGGCCTTTTAAAAAAAAAAGATTTGCGAAGTTGTCTTTCTTGTGAAGGTCATGATAGTTGTCCCAAAGAGTGGGTTAGTACTTCTTCCACCTTAAGATTGTGTGCTTTTGATGTTAAAACGATCTTGCTAAATACAGAAATACCTTGAATATTACTGTTTTGATCTGTGCAGGTTTCGATGTGGTACGCTCAAGGTACTGTTGCACAAATTAATGTAGCTAAATATAAGCTGAAAAAACACATTGAATAATAATAATAAGATCTTTAACAGTGTAGTTTTGGAATTTATTAGCAGGAGGAATGTTTTCAAGTTTTTTCTTGAAATGTTTATATCTATTTTCATCCAATTTCAGTGCATTCGTTGAGTCTCTCTTCACATCACCAGTTGCTACCTTTTCGGTAGAGATGACCAATAATTCATTTTCATTTGCTAAAGGATCGATCCAGTTTTTTTAATGACATTTACCACTGATGTCCATTCTAGCTCTAAGAAGGCCTAATTGAAGAGAGCTTGAACCATCTTTCAACAAATTATAGAATGTGCTTCCATTGTCTGTTTTTATATAATATTTTTTGATTGCCCCTGGTTTGAGACTAGATCGGGAAGTATCTCCCTGTGTCTGTCTGTTGTTGTTTAGTGTCACATCAGTGGCTTGATCAATTGGTATACGTCCAAAATCATTTGTTTTGGATATTTGGGATATCTGAATTGTTCTTTCATAACACTTTCATACACTTCAGGATTGTCTTTTAACTGTGACAGTTGGGCATAATAGACTGGCAGATAGCTTACATAGTTGACATTACAACGAGGAAAACCCCATGGGATTATTGACCTGATTGCAAGTAGGTGGAGGATTCAGTTTCCTTCACGAAATGCCCGTAAGATATTAAGCAATATTTTCTCTATCATGTCTACATATAACATCCAAAACGCAAACAGGTCTCCATTATCATGATGATCTGTGAACTTATTCCATGGGTTCAGTTCAGCTTCAAATTCTGAACTTGGCAATGTATTACCTATGTTACACAGACTGATATCATGTCTGAATTCCTTTATTTCATTTACTATTTCATTGTCATCATTATCGATTCATGTCAAAAAAATTTTCCCCGTGAAATCCTCATTAGTGCTTCATAGAAACACTTACTCAATCAGATTGTACCATAATACGCTTTCCCAATACGTAGTGCCATTTGTTGAAACTTCTCCATATATGTAAAATTCAATACAAATGTTACGAAGCCCCCCCGCCCACCTAGAATCTTTACGCAAGAATTGAGATTGCAGATAGTGTGGAAGAATATACATTCGAAGAATTATATCGCAGTATACTAACATTCTGCTTCCAGATAATTTTTTAAATGCTTTTGCAAATACCGCTTGGTCCATTACAAGTGTTACTGAGAACAAATGAAGACTTTTCCTGATTTCTTCAGATTGTTTTAATTCATCAGATACTGTTGATGACCCAGTGGCTGGTGCACTTATTGTTGAGAGATATCCTATAGTATCAAGTGATGTATAATGTGAATCTCTTGTTTCAATGTCGAACCCTTTCCAGCGTACTACCATCTATTTTTTTTTTTTGACTTCCCTCTATCATGTATTGTTATTACTAAGATCAAGTTTTTTGCCTTGATATTTCCCTTCTTCCTTACATGCTTGTATAGCAGGATCAACATTTTCTGAACATTTCTGAAGATCTCTGTGGTCATCCGTGTTCACCAGCAAAATATATCGAGAGTTCTCCGATTGGAATTGTGACACTTCTCTGTTCTGTTTTGTCCATACTTGTTTATGCTGCTCTTGGAAGATGAGGACCATAACTTGCATTGCTATTCCATTAACTCAATGAAAAGTGATCAATTAAGTCTCACTTCCAGTCGATCTATATTGCCCCAAGCAAGGTTTATGAAAACGTAGGGCTGAATATCACTGGGAAAAATAGCTTGCTCAGTATATCCAGAAGCCATCCTCTCAATACACAACGCAGGGTCACTTTCCTCGAGTTGTGTATAGGATATTGCGTGTCCAAGTCGATTTGATATGCGAAACATTTTAACATTTCTGGCCAGTGTTTTTATAGCAAAGGAGAGCAAGACATGTTGAGTGTAGCATCCACAAGTCACTGCATAAACCAAATCGTGGCCAAACGTTTATGTGAGTTCACTAATTCTTTCAAAGCGGTTCTCTTTTGTTGCATCACTTGTGAGAAAATCCACGGAAAGCCTATCAAGATAATCAGGTCCTTTATATGACTAGATACTAGATCAATAAAGTTATGTAGGTTTGACCTGAACTTTCAAAATTGTAACTCTCCTTCTAATATCTGATTTTCCTTCATGACAGTTTCTACAGTCTGTGTAACTCGAAATACAATTACCCAAATGATTTATTATATTTCTCTTGGCATATTTTTGATAGAATTTTGGATCTCACGATTTCCTTTAGACATCATGATTAACTGGAGCGTTTTTATTTTTAAATTCACGAGGTGAATAATTTGGTTGTTTGGAATTATAGATGTACTCATATATCTAACAAAATCATCATGTTCTACCTTCTCGTAAAGTTTCACTGTTTCATCAGAAGTATTTAATTCTTTACTCCCAGATGTACATCTGGTGTAATTCCTATAACATGGTCCGTGGTAATGAGCCTCTGCAGCTACCACGTCCCAACAGACATGACACTGAATTATATTTAAGTATTTATTAGAAAAGAGAAAGAAAATTGAACAATATATTTTTAACATTACGCATATATGTACGAATCATATGTACAAATATGTAAATAAATATGCAAAATTACAAAATGCGTTTTTTATTAGATAAATAGAAATCAGTATAGAGGATACCGGGGCTAGTTGGTACATTAAGATGGCTATAACCTCCCGTGAAATTCATTAAAATGCAAGAATGACGAAAGGTTATGATGGCAAAGAGACTGCCTTTCGGTGGGTCATTTAAACCTGAAACATTAGTCAACTTTATTATATCATCATTTAAACATTCGGAAAAATTTACAAACCTACCCCACCAGTGGGAATAGTTGGTACAATCTGATTGGGCAAGTTAGTTTTCTTGGCTGTTGGTACAGATGTGATTGATATATTGTTATAATTGAGAAGTAACGGATTCTTAATCAGAAAGAAGAACGAATCTGAGTAAAAAGTAAGATTTTAGGAATATAATGGTCACCTGGTAGGACAAGTGGAATCATATGAGAGTGGACCTCAACGGTACTTTGTAATAAGGTGGAAGATGAAAAAAAGATCAATAAGAAAAGAATGACGACGTCAATGACTTGTTTGAAGTTCGTTTTGTTATTTTGCTGGCATTTTGTCTTCCCTCTATCTCAATTGCATATAATTACAGCGCACCAAGTAGCCCAGCTTACAATGTACCAAATAGCTTCAACCAATATATACTGCTTACTGCCACTTCTCATGAACATTGACAAAGATATCATCAGTAAAGAATGAACTAGGCACTTGTTTGTCAAAGTGAAAAAGCTACATACCAGGATGGAAAAACTTCTTCATGCTAAACTTGTATCTTGGTAGAAAAATGGCTGCATTTTTTGGTCAATTGTGGGTAACAGTGGCGCCATCCAGTGGTGGAAACAAAAATCGAAGCAAGTGGTTCTGTGGGACTTCACCTATGGTGATGGCCTCACAAACTATACTAAATCCAGCCGTGGTTCTGGGTTATTAAAAGAAGGCAACAAGTCGGAATTTCGTTTAAATGTTTTATATAGAATATTGATTATCAATATCTCTGGAGACGGGAAATGCCTATTCGCAGTTGAAAAGAGAGGAGGCCGATTTTCATCTAAGTCAAACTGACGACTGGTCTCTCATGTCACGAACGGTAGTCTACTGAATGGTAGCAGCGGTTGACGGTTACTAAGGGCGGCGACTAACACGAGAGAGACTAGCAGCGATTCTCTTCTCCAAACCCAATTTTACTCTCTGCCGCTGTTACGAAGGTCCCTCCTATTTAAGCCCTTGGTATCAACACTGTATTTTTTTTTTTGTAATTGACTTCCTTTCTTTCTTTTTCTTGTTATCTCGATCTTTCCAGAAAACCCCAAATATTGACCCTCATTCATCTCGCGACGCAAGTCCGTCCAAGATCATAAATTAGTCTCCCCCTCTCTCAAAGACTCCGCAAATAACTTTTCTTTCATGAGCTTTACTCTTTCTCTCAAGACCCCAGACACTGGCCCTTATCTGGCCTTGTTTTTGAAACCCAGGGAAATGACAGAAGATATTTAATTGAGAAGGCACAGGTGCCCGCACTTGGAAGCATGTAATTCTCACTTCCTACAGTATCTTCAAAAAACATATTAAGCCCTTATCTTGTCATCGAATCGGGAAGAAAACCTTCTCCAAAAGCATCTGTCTTTTGCAACCCAGGATTTGACAGAAGATATTAGATTGAGAAAGTGCAGGTGATCCAACTTCCTATAGTATCTCGAAAAACACATTATCCCTTTTAACGCTGATAACTCCTTTTGTAATAACCATAGTAATTACTGGTAATAACCATAGTAATTTTTGGTAACAGCCATAGTAATTTTCAGGACACGGGGGACTCCTGGCCCCCTAGTGTCACAGTTCAACCTGCACCTGCGCCTCACTAGCACCTACTATATTGTTATTGAATATTTATCATGTTTCAACAAGTGAAGCTTTAATTACCTAGCGATTTTAGTCCGTGCATGTAGTTTATTTATCCCATATCGGGTATCGTATACATTTTAACCTGAAAAATGGGTTACAAACTGCGAAAATGGTGCCGAGAGAGTAAAATCACATGTAGTTTGAATTTTATACTTCCTCTCTATTTGTCATATCAATAAGTAAAACAGCGTTGATTTGAGGTTTTGCAGTCCAAACAGCTTCGCTACAAGGATGTCTGCAAATGACATCAATGAGGACCACAGAAACAGCAGCAGATCGCTATACGGACAGGAGAGCGAGATGGAAAACATCGATAGCGTCTTTTCCACTGCAGTCATCAGCGTTTGTAAACAGTCGCTGTGCCAAGAACTGCTTCTCGAGTATTGCCATATTCAGCCACAATCGACACAGCTCATCATCGAACAGAGTACCTAAGCGGACGTAGACAGACGAAGCCACCATAGTCCAAAAATAATCTTTACACAAAGGCTGTTATCAGCAAATACTTGATTATTTGGAAAAATACACATTTAGCCAAAAAGACACAAAAAAAATCAATAAAGAATATTTGTCCGATATTTAAACAAAGCAATCAACTATTTTCTATGTCTATGAGTCCACTACATTCCAACACGGCTGGCCGATGGATAAATAAATCATTGGCACCATAATTCTGTCATCAAATTATTTTCGCCGGCTTTCCATGACCTGTAAAATTGTTTATTCCATCATAAAAGGCTGATTCCGGTTTTGATCTGAGGGATTTGTTAAGAAATTTTTTCGATATCTTGAATTTGTCGGAATCGCTAATCAGACAATGTGTTGCACGGAGGCAATGGCCTTTTCTTTGCCGCGCAAAAAAAAAAACAAGTGTTTAAGACATGATTCTTGGCGACACTATTTTTATAGCTTCTGAATTTTTATAAGACCCCAGTGATCTGTTCTGATTGAATTATAAAAGGACAGACTTGAACATCTTAACCAATACGCTTTGGAATCTCATGAAATCCATTTTTCATCTCCAGTGACCGTTTTCGCCGAACGTGACTTTTTCTGTGTCGAGAAAAACACGTGTTTTGACGCTGACAAAAGATCCTTTCTGTAGTGTGATGCAGAACCCATCTTGGTAGCTTCTGAATCGTACAAACAATAAAGAACTGGATAAACTGCAAAGTGCAAATCTATGCACACATGCATACATACACACATACATACACACATACAGATACACGCACATACTCACATCACATTAACGAGCCTATAGGACACCTTTTCAACTAGAGAATTTGAGGAAAAAAAACAGATTTCAATATTATCAATAACCTTCATATGATTGAGCCATCAATTGAATAAAAGTGAAATAAAAGCTATGAGAAATGAATGTTGAAATTTTTTAGTGGTCAAACATCCATGTTCGCATTTCAGCGTGGAATGATTTGATCAAAAATCAAATCGCCCCATTTATTGGTATGAATACAGAATCATACACAGAATTTTGATAAATCTGTTCATCTTTCAAGTTACCTATCATTTTCCATGATTAATCGGACAATCTATACTTCTCTCAAAATCTCTCCATCAAAAAATGAAGGATTTCATTTCATACCATTTTTTTCTCGTCCAAGAGGCCATTTCGCGCTTTGAATCGCCCGAACTTTTGGGTTTCATTTCGTACCAACGTCGTTGTGCACAACGTATTGATTAGTTCTATCAATTTAGCATCATGTCGATCACTGATGACATCATCCAACAGGATTTTTGTTCCTGCTTAGTGAGAGCTATTTTCTGATTGCTCATGTGTGAGAGGAATAGAAGAGAGGTACTATTCACTTCAAACATTGCTCTCTTGGCCAGCATAGCGATATTTATACAACTTTATAACACTACTTTGTGAAACGTCTACTTTCTATATTTATCGAAATTCTGATTTGAAAAAATACAAAATGATATTATAATGTATACAAAAATCATGCAAGAAATTATTAACGCTGCTTAATGCATACGTAGAAAATTATGCAGCTATACCTTCATCTAACACCGTCTCAGCACACGGCATCGCTCCTAACGTTTATTTTGACGCCTGTACTTGATTAGAATATATTATTATATTTATACTTATCAGAATAAGTATAATTATTAAATATTACATTATTTCAGGTAACTAACCTTTTGTGTGCATATTGAATTGCTTTGTGAGCTTGTTGCAAGGAATTATACTTGTAAAGCAGTTCAGCTTAGCATCCCAGCCCCGGGGGAAAAAATAACACAGTTTTCCACAAACGATTATTTGGTCTCCATAGATCGTTCGAGAAATAGAGACAAAACCATGAGCCGTGCGACAATGGAGGTAATTTTGCTTCGCTCACTGGACGAACGGCTTTATTTTTGCCCCAGTGTGTCCAAAAAACAAATAGCAATCCTGCTGTATTTCATAATCTTATTGTTCAAAATTATAATTTCATGCGAACAAAAAACCAACTCTTGTTCCTTATCTTCCCACTTACAGATGACGCCAACTCCCTTGTGAGTAATGACCGGGAATTGGAAACATCAGTGTATTCTGACCTTCGGCTTGAGTTTTCCAGAATTTAAAGCTGAATATTGATGTTAATTATCTCGCCCGCATTGTTAATATACTTATGTAAGGAACAGTGTGACCTTTTCTTGTTTATTTATCTGTGACAATGGACTCTCCCACCTAAATGTAACAATTTGGCGGGTAAAATATCTCCAATGCCCCCTTTCACCATTCGGAACGATTGACTCTTCCACTGTAACCGTTTTCCTTACTTTTTAATGAAACTTCGGACGAAATTTATTTGACGTAAATGTTTCATGGAAACACAAAATCAAGGAAAAATGGATTATATTTATTTCCATTGCATGTTTTGGGGGTGCTACCTTCCCCCTGTTGTCAAATGTGAAGAGGGGGAAATGATAACATTTGCAAATAACAAGGTTTGGAGAGAAGGGGGGAATGATACGTGGTTATTATTGTTCTAAATTCTTTTCTTTTACTTTACGCCCACAGTATTACACACTTACATACACTGCATACAGGCATTTTTTTCAATAACACATACACTAGGTTAAACTATATATATATATATATATATATATATATATATATATATACACACACACACACACACACACACAAAACTTCTCATTTTCCGTCCCCTTATCACTCACTCCGAGAGCAGGCAGCCACAGCCCTTAGCTGGATACTACTTGTACATGGTATCCTCCTAAACAGCCCTTGACAAATATATGACCTACTTCTGACTGACTGCTGTTTACAGCTGGACAGTTGTAAACGTAAAAAATGAAGAAAATCTGTAAAAATTTTTTAAAAATTCGACCTAAAATGTATGTTGTAGGTAGACCGAATTTGATAACAGTTTTATTTTTTTGTCTATGATCCGAAGCTCTCGAGTTATAAGAGTGCGTATATATATATATATATATATATATATATATATATATATATATATATATATATATATATATATATATTTATGAATTGCGTTATATTATATAAAAACTTTTATTACATGGTGAATGTACCATTCGGCCTAGACAACTTAAATGGAATAAAGAAATTAAGAAAATGGGTCTGCTGCAGGGAATTTAATTTTCTTCAATTGTTTATTCTATTTACGTTGTCTTGGCCAAATGGTACATTTACCGAGTAATAACAGCTGATCCTTTCAAATAGGAGTTTCTATATAGTATAACTCAATTTATAATCATTCTGTCGGATCATATATCCATTTCTTAATAACATATATATATATATCAATAATTATTTCACCTCATTGTTGCTAACTACTTGTAAGCTCTACTTTAACTAAACCCATTACACATCAGATATTGAATCACTAATTTGTACTTTGATATATATATATATATATATATATATATATATATATATATATATATATATATATATATATATATATATATATATATATATATACTAGCAAGGATAGTTGCCTGGGGGAATCACTCATTCCGTGTTCCTTAATATATTTCTTCTTACCCAACAAAAACCAATGAAAAAAACGGTTATATACACTATGTATACATGGAAAAGTACCTGTAATGGAAGAAATATTCAGATGCATGAAAGGGAACAAATGATGTTATCACTTAATTCGACTGAGCTTCTGGATACACTACATAAGTGTTTCTCTAATTGGGTGCCAAGATTCAACCCTAGAACAAACCAATATAGAGTTGTCTATGGAGAAAGCATGGAAAACTCAAAAAGAGGCTAGCGATCTTGAGAAATTGTCCTTGTGCTTTATTGCAATCTCCAGAAATTACCTCAGGTGCCTTACATTGACCTCCAGCGTCAATCCCATATTGCCTATAATATTCGCTATGCAACTTTATGCAAAACTTCTGCATCCTAGGAGCGATATTGTGGCCAGCAACTTAGAAGATTCGTTATAAATGACCAGAAATTATAAATAGTGACCTCAGATAACCCCAATGTCAAAATTACATTTCTCAGTACATTGGCTGTCGAAGAATCTACTTTTATGTCTGATTTCAGTTTCATAGGTGCAAATTCATTGCTAACCACTTGGAAAATTGGCTAGAAATGACAAAAAAATGACCCCAGGAGGCTTCAAATGAATTCTGAGGTCAATATCACATTGTCTTTGACCGTAGCATTGATATGCTACATTCCAGTTACATAGGTGCGAAATTATTGCTAAAAACCTAGAAAATCGAGAAGAACTGATCAGGATTGACTTCTGCTAACCTTTAATTACCTTTAAGATCAACCTTGCTCGGCGTATTTCGTTTGATGTGAGAAGATGTACCCATGTGCTCAATTTCAGTATCCTGGGTGTATATTTTTGGCCAATAACTCTAAAAACTGGCTTGAGATAAATAGAAATAGCATGGGTACTACACTGTGGCCAAAAAACATGGAAAATTGTTTTGAAATTACCAGAAAGTACCCCTAGTGACATTGGATGACCAAAAAGTCAACATCACATAGATTGTGATCTTTGTTGTCGGACGATCTGCCTCAGCTAAATTTCAGCATCCTTGGTGTAAAATTGTAGCATAAAGCTCTGAGAATTGCCTAGAAATTACCTCTGGTGTCCTTGAATGACCCCATGGGGCAACCTTACATAGCCTATGTTCCGAGTTGAGCTCTCCTCTGTCTACTTGCAGAATATCAGGTCGACAGTTTTTGTGGACCAGAGACACGAATAAACAAGCAAACACAAGGCTAAAATATTAGTGTACACATATATGTGTGTGTGTGTGTGTGTGTGTGTGTGTGATAATTGTATAGACATTTCATTTGGAAACAAAAACCTTCTGTTTCATAAAAAAGAACGACCTCGTAAGATGAGCTCTAGGGAGTACTGAGTAATTAGAGGATTTGTCATGAATGATCCCTTCAACACTGCAGCAGGAATTCAACACAAATCAAAATTGATCTCAACAAAGAATGGCCTGACAATTGAACGAATTTGGATTGAAAGCTTATTCTCCAGTTACTAAACCTATCATAAGTAGAAAAAAAGACAGAAGAAGGCTAGACTTGAATATGCAGAAGAACATGTTGTTTGGTGAGATGAGAATTGGTCTAAAGCTCATTCCAGCAATGAAAGTAAATTCAATTTAGTTGGATCCGACAGTTTACTGTTTGCTTGACGTCATACAGGCGATATACTTGAACAAAAGTGTGTCAAAAATCTAGAAGAGAAAGTATCATGGTACGGGGGAAGTTCACCTCTGAATGTGTTGGACTTATCGAGAGAATTATTGAATGGTAAATGCTCATGTGTATCTAAACTTGGTGAAGCTACATGTCTCTCCTTCTCTACAAGCATCTCCCAACCAGCCAGGCATTTTATGCAAGGCAAAGTCCCCTGTCAAACTGCTAAATGAGTGAAAGATTTTTTGAAAAAGAGAACATGAGATGGACTGCGCAGAGTCCCGACTTAATTCACATCGAGAACTTCTGAATAGGTAAGATGGAGGGAGATAAGGTAAGGAAACTGAAAGATCATCAACAAAATAGCACCAGTTTTTTTGCAAGAAACCTGTCATGTCCTGTGGGCGTCGATATGCTGAAGTTTTTGCTATTGAAGGTCTCTATACTCTGTACTGATTGTTTTCAGCTGAATTATTCACAAATGTTCAATTTCTATTGTGTAAACTATATCATAAAAATGATATGTGTGCCTGATTTCATATATTATAAACAGTATTTTTTTAAAAATTTCCATGACGACTTACAAGCTTTTTCGTACACTTAGTATATGCCAAGAGCAACGATTTATATAAGTTTCAAGATCCTGGGGCAATTACAGTTAAAAAGAACAGTAATTTGGATGAATCGTTCTCTTATTTTGACCGGTACCTTCCCCCCCCCCCACACACACTCATTAACAATATCCAACCGTAAAATGTTTATGTCTAATCAAACTCATGCAAGGTCTTATTTAGGAGATACTGAAATTACTTAAGTGGATGACAACATTGTTTTTAAGGGGGTTGGAGATATCATCATCATCATCATCATCCTTTCAACGTCTGTCGTCGGACAGAGACCTTCTCCAAGATTCGCCACACTTCTCTATCATGGGCGTCGCAGAGCCAGTACTTTCTGAATTTGTATGGCTCATTTTTACATCTAATATTCTGCCGGCCTCGGTTCCGCATGTGATCTTGGGGGATCCATGTCGTGAGTCACGATGTACATTGGTTGTCCGCCATTCTTGCAACATGGCCAGCCCACTGCCATTGTACCTGCAAATATGACTAAGTGGTAGAGAAACAAAAATCAAACTGTCTAGTATATACATAGTGTGTGAGAGAGAGAGAGAGAGAGAAAGAGAAAGAGAAAGAGAGAGTGAGTGAGAGACAGAGAGGATTAAAAATCACACACGCATACACACACGGACATATATATATATATATATATATATATATATATATATATATATATATATATATATAGGAAGTAGAAAAACACTGTACAAAATAATTAGAATTTATTTATGAAGAAGTGGATGGTTTTTCAGCTGTCTACTCAGTTGACCTTCGTTAGCGGGTTTCTCGTTGTGGGAAATAATGTTGGGAGTGTGAAGTGGTTCCATAGAATTAGCGTAGAACGTGGGAAGTTATAAATAAGGGAGCTATGTCTGAAATTGAACACAATAGCAAGGTCACTCTTTTTATTTCAAATACCTTCTCTCTCTCTCTCTCTCTCTCTCTCTCTCTCTCTCTCTCTCTCTCTGTGTCTCAGGGATGAACTATTACCATACAGCAATGGTATGCTAGATAATCTCGAGAGTCATTCTTAGTGATTTCCATCCTCACTGGGTACTCTGTAAATTAACCTTACTGCCAGTGAGTTTGATCCCCATTGCATGTTTTACTATTACAGTCTTGACAATACAGATATAAAACATGTTCTTTAGTAAATGACTTCTTACGCAACACAACCATGTGGGCCGGGGTGGTGCGAGCCAAAACAGGATGATTGTAATAATTATTCTACCGGCCAGGTTGTGCGACCAAATCTCGCTGTGGGTGTCGCACACCCTCGGGCAGGTTCGAGCAGAAATCCAGTAGACTTGTAAAGGCCCCCGAGCCACTCCCGGGCAGGTTAATGTACTACGTACAGCTTTTTCTGTGACCGTTATTAAAATGTTTGAAAGCGGAAGTTCGGTTTTCAAATTTCGATAATATGAAATTCATAAGAGAAAAACAACATTGTTTCAATCTCAAATGATATTTGGTAATCCTCTGTTTTGTGAAGGCAAGCATTTCAAATTGTCGAAATTGACTACGGATGCAGAAAAGGGTAAAAATAAAGCTACTGAAATTGTAAAAAAATGGCTAATTGCATTAAATAACGATTATGAATTGTACAGTTTTACACACTCATTCACTCAGCGTTAGAAAAAAAATCCCTTGATTTGTGTGTGCCGATTTTAAAATCGAGTGAGCGAGTGGGTGGAGAATACATGAGAGGCGAACAGAAGTTTATGATTTATATTGGTATTGTTTTGAACATCACAAAGTGTAACAATATCCTTTTCTGCATCCGCTGTCGATTTGGGCAGTGGTTATAATTTTTGTCCGAATGATTGCACGATATTTTTTAACAAAAAAAAGGAACTAATGGAAGTAACTGAAGACTTCGAAAGTGTACTTCCGTATGACAGATGGAATGTAAAGGTCCATGGAAGCATGGATGTTATAAAGTAAATATAACGTCGTTGCAAAGGATTAAAAAATAATTTCTTTTAATACTGTATTTGACTTTCATTCCTTCGATTATTATGGAGAAAATTTTAAGTGTGCAAAAGTTGCCAGTGAAACTAACTTTCTGAAAAATTCGTTTTAAACTTTTTGTAAAAATACATTCGCTAAATACAGTTACTTATAAATTCCCTCGGAACTCAGTTATTTAATGTTTTTATGTTTAAAATTCTCAACGACACGATTGTTTTATTCGATGTTGTTTCTTTGCTTAAATCTTTTTTTCGATTGTTGACATCCGTTAACAGACCCGACAAAGATTGATCCAATTGACAATAATTTAGAATAGCTTCATTTAAAGCCGATTCCGGATAAAATAAAACAGTTCTATTAATTCAGTCACTCGTAATTAGTAGGCTAATTCTAAGCTTGGCAGTTGGAGAGACCGCTAATTCCATTTCTGGAAATAGATTGACAATGAGTAATGAATCTTTGGACAACATAGAAAAGCTACCTTTTTTTTTAACAATTTAATGATAAAGAATCTTATATTATGAAAATACGCTTATATGCAAACTTATTCTCTGTTAGCACATTGATCTCATTGGTCAATTCACCTTCCAATCATGACGTAACATTGAAGATTAGGCCATAAAAACTCCTAAAACTTTATGCCCGATCACCATTGAAAACAACTAGAGTTGAGTTGAGACTTTAAAAAAGATTGAAATTAGGATAGTCGAATTATTAAAGATGAATTACCTAATTGGATAGCTTTGGCCTCCTTAGTGCTGATCCCTGTACAAATAACCTAGTCAAAAATGGCGGGTATATTCTAATCTTATTATAATTCAAGTAAAGTCCGTTCGTCTGTCTGTCTGTATGTATGTATGTACTCGCCTACCGCCAAAAGTTCTCACAGAAACCCATTAAATTTTCTGCCACGAGAAATGTTTTTAGCGAATTAGTTTTTGAAACTGTCACACCAAAATATGTTTTTAGGGGGGTGGTCAATTTACATGATAATTCACCATGCTAAAAGGATCTCTCTCTTTCTAATGGCATAACGGAAGAACATTCATTATTTTTGCTTTTTTTCAAATCAATTCTCGAAATCAAAAGGTGTCGTTGTACAATTTACGATGTAACTATACTTAACTTTATTTTCCAAAACATGAAAGTCCTGGATTAGAAGTCAAGTAGATAATATTGAGGGAACTTTTGTTTTTCACTTTTAGAGGTCAAAATATGGGGAAAATCATTTTTCCAATTTCAGTGCTTAAAATGATATTTCGGGGGACAAAATCGGAGGAACACTTATTTTTCGCATTTAGATGTCAAAACTGAGGGGGTGTTTTTTTCCCCTTGTAAGGTTCAAAATTCGAAGGAAATCTTTTATCCGTTTTTAGGAGTCAAAATCGGGGTGGGAGAGATTTTTTTCTTCTTTGAGAGTCAAAATCGAGAGTGAAGGTTTATTTTCATTTTTAGAGGTCAAAATCAAGTGGGCACTCTTTTTCCAATCTGTGAGGTCAAAATTGACGTAGATCTTTCTTTTTTTTTTTTCATTTTTAGGGGTAATATTCAAGGGTTATTTTTTCACTATTCCCAGTATGTTTTTCAATTAAAGAAAAGTTGGAAAAAAATATCTGCCTTATTTTTTAAAATGGAGGCGGGGATTTCTTTTAATTTCAGGTGTCAAAATCGAGGGGAATTTTTTTCTCCATTTTCGGAGATCAAAATTGAAGAGGAAGATACTTTTTTCTCTTTTGGGATTCAAAATCAAGTGAGAACTCTTTTTTTAGGGTGAAAAACGAGAGGAAATTTGTTTTCATTTTCAGGGTTCAAAATCAAGGGGGTAACTTTTTTCACTTTAACTGGTCTGAATCTAAGAGAAATATTTTTTTCGATTTAAAAGGTCAAGATCGAAGCGAAGATATTTTTTTACCTCAGGGTTTTAAATCAAGTTGAAATTTTCCTTTACTTTTAGGGATTAAAATTGAAGGAGGGATATTTTTCTTTTTTAAAGGAGATCTCTTTATAACAGGAATAAATCAATATTTTTATGACTACTTTTTACCCCCATCTTAATACTAGTTGCTTTTATTACACCTTCTACTCAGACCGATTTCTCTCCAGCAGAGAGTTAACACTTTAACTGGTCTGAATCTAGGAGAAATATTTTTTTCGATTTAAAAGGTCAAGATCGAAGCGAAGATATTTTTTCACCTCAGGGTTTTAAATCAAGTTGAAATTTTCCTTCTCTACTTTTAGGGATTAAAATTGAAGGAGGGTTATTTTTCTTTTTTAAAGGAGATCTCTTTATAACAGTAATAAATCAATATTTTTATGACTACTTTTTACCCCCATCTTAATACTAGTTGCTTTTATTGCACCTCCTACTCAGACCGATTTCTCTCCAGCAGAGAGTTAACAGGATTGATCAGAAATAAAGAATGAGTCTTGCGTGGGATATGAACTCACATTCCCCTACGGGAAGCTCAGAATACACAAAACTGAGCTACTTAGAGAGAGCCGGAAGGCGGGAGTTTAAACAACAATTATAAACCTATCCTTCATTCTGATCGACGGCCATAATTGTTTAAATTCTATCGGCAAAAAAGGATTTGAATCGTTGGAACTTTCAAATTCCGGAGCTCTTCAAGATTCTCATTCTTGAACTGAGTTCAACTTTACAAACAATCAATTCAAGTTCATCAGTCTGTGATTCATGTATTTTAGATCAAGATAACATGGGAGCTATGGTGAGTGAGAGCGCTGAAGGGTTTGAATACTGAGGGAGTGGAATAATGAAAAGGGTGGGGAATGACGATGGGTAGAGGTAATAAAAGGTGGAATGATGAAGTGTGGGATCATTGAAGAGTTGAAGCAATATAAGATGAAACCAACCAAGAGTTGGAGTAACAAAGGGTGGAAATGATGAAGGATGGGAATGATAAAAGGTGAGAATAACGAAAGTTGGGAGTAACGAACTAATAAAAGATGAGAATAACGAAGGGAAGGAATAATGAAAGATGTGCGTAATGAAAAGTTGGAATAATGAAGGAGGGGGTAATAATGGAAAAAAGAGTAAAAAGCGGGAATAATAAATATTAATGAAGCGTGAGAATGATGACAGGTGGGTGTAATGGAAAGTGGGAGCGGAAAGGGTAGGAATGATGAAGGATGAGTATAATGAAGGATGTTAGTAATAAAAGGTGGGTGTAATGAAGGGTGTAGTTTACGACAGGTGGAAGTGAGAATGATGAGGGTTTGGAGTAACGATGGGTGGGAGTAATGAAAGGGGGGAATAATAAAGAGATGGTGTAAGTAACTCTGAGAGTAGTGAAGGGTGGAAGTAATAAAATGTGGGAATGATGAAGGGTGAGAGTAATGAACATTGGAAGTAATAAAATGTGAGAATAACGGAAAGGTAGAATAATTAGAACGTAAAACATATGCACAATCACCAACTTTGATGTATTTTTTGTAATACAATCTATAACGACAAAACCATGCTTATGCAAATTACCAACAAAATGTATCAACATGCGTGCATTAATTTCATTTGGTTGTTTTTTCAAAACCGTTAAAAATTTCTTGTTTTTTTTTTTTACTGCGCTTCTTTTAGGCAGTCGTTTATCATTCTTCGTTTATTACCCCTTTTGTCTACTGCTACTATTAGGAAAGGAAAGCTTAAAGAACTGCTCAAAAACATTCTCTCTCACACACACATCAAAACTACACAAATCTTCATCACTTCTTGTGATGTGTAATCGTACTTTGAACTTTTTTCACCTTTACAAATGATGAACTTCAAAATATTAAATTGACTCTACTTAGTAAGTTCTTAGAACCAAATGTTTTATTGATTCGAACTGAGTCCACTAAAAATTGTGCCCCTACCCCAATAGTGTACTTCATCTCTTCGTTTCTCTGAAGAAAGAAAGTGAAGATAAAAAACCTGAATGTTTTAATTTTTTCCATTATTTTCATTTTTTCGTGCAGAAAAAAAACTGACACCCTTCATGATGTTATATTTTATAGATAATTAAATTATGATCGAATTTACTGTAATATTTTCTTCGTACATTCATTTATATACTAATATAATTTTTTCGAAAGTTTGTTTGAGCATTCGATATCGTGAATTTAAATCAAATCTTGACCAAATTATTTCGTTGGGATTCATCTATACTTATATTTGAGAAAGTTTGTGACTATGTTGACTTTCTAATCACAAACAGAGCACCACAGCCAGAGATAATTCTTCAAGATAGGCCTAAAGTCACAAAATTTTACCCGCACTATGCTATCTTAGCGTAATGATTATGTCACTGGGCTGTAAATTGCTTAGGTGCAGGTTCGAATCATGCTAAATCTTCTCATAAATCATTTTTTTCAGCGTGACTCTCTGGCCTAAACAAACAGACAAACAAATTTGTTGACACTGTTTTCTCTCTCTCTCTTTTTATTTTTATTTTTATTTATTTTTATTTATATATATATATATATATATATATATATATATATATATATATATATATATATATATATATATATATATATATATATATATATATATATATATATCATTAAGCCTACTCTTTTTCTTTCCCTATTAAAGTTAACATGTTTTGTAATTCTTCTGATGCTTCTGACGTCATGGAAATGTCATCGACGAATCTGAAATGGTTTGAATATTCTTCATCTATGTTTATTCCTATTCCCTTCCCGTCAGTTTTCCGAAATATTTTTCATGGCTCGCAATAAATATTTCTCAATTCGTGAATTCGATTCTCACTGGGGTCTTATCTGTTATTCGGATCTATGTGGTAGATTTATTCACAAACTGCTGAGAGGAAACCGGCCTGAGTTTGGAAGAAAATGGAATGAAGGTAAATAGTAGCAACAGATTATTAATAATAATTGACGATACTTTATCCAATAGAATAAATAAATTAATTGGATTATCGATACTGAACCACCAGTAAATAGCAAACATGGCACAGAAGAGATCAGGATAGAGGATGTTTGATTTAGACTCACTTTTGCGAGCTTAGTGGCAAGAGTGGTTGGGTGTTAATCTAGCCACCTTCGTGATTTTGATTTTGATTTTGATTCTCAACCGGAACTTTATTGTAATCCACACTATTGATTTATTCACTCACTTCTAAAGGGAAACCAGCTTGAGTTAGGCTACGATAAAAAGCAACAAAAAATGGTATAAAGTTAAATGCTATATTTAAATTGTTACTGATTTATAATATTTTATTCAATAGAATAAATTAATAGGACCACGGACACTGAGCTACCTGTAAATAACAAACATGGCACGGAAGAGATCTGTATATGGGATGAATTTGAGTGTTTAATTTGAACTTGCACTTTCCAATGATTCCTGTTGCTCAATGTTAAGAGCAGTCAGGTGTTTACCTATCCCCACCTCGGTGTAGAATGTCATGATTTCGATTCTCATCCGGAACTTATTCTTATTGCGATTCGCACTGTAGATTTATTCGGTCACTGCTGATAGGGAAGTGGTTTGAGTGTAGTTGCAATAAAAAGCAACAAAAATTGAAATAGAGGTAAATAGTAACTACAAATTATAAATAATGATTCACGATATTTCATTTACTGGAAAAAATCAATGAATAAATAAAAATTCGTATCTTAATCTATTTTCCCAGCAAGCTTTGTCTAATGATATATTTTGAATTACTTGATTATTTTGGTATTGGTGCTACTTAATTTGAATCCAAGAAGAGACAAATTATTGAATGAGTACACTGAATGGAAAAAAAAAACAAAAAAAACAACAACATACGTGGAATTTCCAAGCGTCTTGCTTGTACACATTATTCTCATTGTACAGCGTACGACTGTTACATTTGCGTCCGTTGATTGGCCGAGGAATAGACCATTCCGGACAGAGAGAATTTCGGAACGCATAAATTCAAATAAAGCCGACTACACTTACTTTAGTTCTATATGCTATTGCCTTAGCGTCCCCGTCTTGACAAAAATGAAAATCATCCCGAAGAAATGAAAGTCATATTCGTTCAAAACATATCAAAAATAGAAAAATAAAAATCCATTAACTGACAATCAACACGGAGTTCCACAATCTCAACCCAGATTTTTTTACAAACTTATCATTTGGTAACGACTTTAATCGTCAACATCTACTTTATCAAAATATCACTAATGTTGATTACTTTATTACAATGAATTGAATAAATTAAAATATCGCTTCTTTGATTTAAAATGATACTTATTGTATTTTAAACATTTTTATCACTATAAATTATACAAATTGAAATATTATTTATTTCATTGTTAAAAAATCCCCATGACTTTTTCCAAAAACTTTAAGTAATGACATTGCAAAAACTAAAAATACCTAAGAACAATACAACCACACAACCATTTACAAAGACAATATTTCATTTCTGTAAGGGCAATAAAAATAGTTACATTGACTGTATTCGAAATTTTGAAAGTCGTAGTGTCAACATCTGCGTATCTTAGCTTAGAACAACTCAAGACTGGATAGAATTTTCCACCGTAACGTCTCTGTACTAAAAACTTGCGTCAGTGCAGCGGTAAGACTTTGGAATTTACCATTGAACCATACGGGGGCACTGAACTTTACAATTCATCCAAGATATCATGTTTTGCCCTAATCATCCAAAAATATCTAAACTTAGGCCAAAAAAACATCTAGATTTACATTTGTGATCTAAATAGCAATTTCTGACAACCAAAAATATCTAGATCTAGAAGAAAAAACATCTAAATTGCCACGATGAAGATAATTTACTGATGAGATAGAAAGAACGGGGAAAAGAAAGTTAGGTAGTTTACTGGGTTACACCTTTTCCTTAGACTTCTTAACAACTTGTAAGTTAATTGCAGGAAGTTAGAGAGTAGAAATCAAAGTTATGTAAAGGAGTGAGAGAGGGGGAACAAAACAAATGTTTGATAAGAGGGCAGAAAGGAGGGTTGAAAAATCGGTTATGAAGTTTTATCTGACTGAGAACCATGCAATGCAAGTTCAGAAAATATTGGCTCCGCGACACCCGTAATAAAGAGGTTTGGCGAATCCTGGCGGAAGCCAATGTCCAACAACGGACAATAAAAATGATGATGATGATGTGTACGTAAGAGAAGAAATAATAATCGTGGTTATATTTTTAGTTCGTTTGAACAAGGGAGTAAGCATAGAGCAAGAGGGGAATGAGAGATAGTTTTCTGGGTAACACCTTTTACCAGCTTGTGCAAGAAGAGAGAGATTGCATTGAGAAAACTAAAAATACTTAAAAACAACACACTTACAGTATAAAAACCTTTCATAACACTTACCACTGCTCACTCACTTTACAGCCACACCACCACTCCCATGCCTAGCTTTAGTTATTTTCTGCAGTAATAAACTAAATATTTCAAACATTCGGGGATCTATGACCCGATAAATGTATCAAAGTTGATTTTTAAAAATACGCACAAAAGTGATTCAATCAGAATAGAAAAATATACTTGGATTTTTTTTTTTTTAAACGAGTTTTTTTGTCAAGACTAAAACAATAAACTACGAAAGAAACTTCGTCTTACGGGGTGGTATAATGTAGAAAAATGCACTTTTCTTGGATAGAAAAAAAGCCTCGTGAAAAGACCCGTTTTACTACTCTCGAAAGATTTAGCGTCTATTTTTTTCTAATTCTCCAAGAAGCTTTTATTTTCGTGTAATTTATGCACGTACCTTTTCTCACAATAGTCAGTATTGGAGAACAGACGACAGAGTGAACGTGTCAAGATGTGCACACACACACACACACGCATACATAGAAACTCTCTCCCAGATATATATATATATATATATATATATATATATATATATATATATATACATATATATATATATATATATATATATATGTGTGTGTGTGTGTGTGTGTGTGTGTGAGAGAGAGAGAGAGAGAGAGAGAGAGAGAGAGAGAGAGAGAGAGAGAGTGGGGTAGATGAATCAATGCCCGTAGCCTGACACAGCTACTAGCTGAATTTTGATTTGAAACTTTATTTTTTTCAAAGATGAAATTTAGGACGAATAATATACAAGATGTATACAAGGGATTTGGGTTTGAGTCAATAAATCTCACTCTCTGACTCACTATGATATACTTAGCGTAATGGTTATGGTACTGGGCTGTCAATCGCCGAGATGCAGGTCGAATAGCACTGCTAAAATATACAGGAATTGAGCGTGCAAAAAAAATCCCGTTTTGAGGAGGAGTTCTACTAACTACATGATGCTGAACTAGATCTCCAGTGTGTGTCTTGAATTGGAAAACGCTGTGACATCATTTTAGAACACTTCATTTCAACCACATTTATTCTTTGAAAGAGTTTTTTTACATGACTACATATTGTGACGGCACTAATTTCTGTGAGTTTTTTTTTTTACAGATTATTCATTTTGACAGAATACAAGATTTGGAGAGAGTACAGGGATTTCTATTTACGATGCAACTATACTGCTGAACCCTTTACTTCATAGACAAATCATTTTTCCAAAGCAGAGCATTCAGGGGTTGAGGATAATGTAGATTATATTGAGGGAACATTCTTTTTTCACTGTTAGGGGTCAAAATCGATGGGAAAATTTTTTATTTTTATTTTTAGGGGTCAAAATCAAGAGGGAACCTTAGGTCTCATTTTTAGGGATCAAAATGGCAAAACTTTTTTTCACTTTTAGTGGTCAAAGTCGGAATGGGGAACATTTTTCATTATTTCTTTATCACTTTCGTCAAATTTGAGGGGGGTAATTTCCTCGATATATATATATATACACACACATCAGTGGCCTCACTTTTGTTCAGAAACATTAATACAATAACTGTTAAAAAATGAATATGTTTTTAATGTTACTCTTATCCATGACCATGTTTCATGTCATCTCTAAATTATGGATGTTTTTATTGTAATAACTTAAATATTTCCATTTTTTCTTTAAATGATATCTTGACACAAACATTATCGTTACTTGATTTAAAGACACTGCTTTTGCTATTCATTTGTCAATAATAAAGTGAATATTCTTCCATTAGAATTAAGGAAGTTGTGATGGAAATGAAAAACGTGGTTTGCCACCAGAAACTGAGTTGAAGATTGTGCAACTGCGTCAGCTTAAGTGGTCGTACTGAGCAATAGCTTCTGCAATTGGATCTCTGATGGACAACTGAGGTAAAGAACATCGTTTGAATGGATTGGTACATTCGCTGACTTTCGATGTATAATAGGAAAATGACCAATGTTCCCAGTAATTTTTTGTGGTCATTCTCATCATTATCATTATCATCAGCTTTCTGGCGTCTGTCATAGGACTTAGGCCTTCCCTTAGATTTTCAAGCCCTCTCTATCATGGGCGTCACGGATTCAATACCTTCTGAACTCTCAAGTTCGTCACGCCATCTTATATTTTGTCAGCCACAATTTTGCGTATGATCTCTGGGGATCCACCTTGTGAGTCGCGATTTCCATTGGTTATCTACCATTCTTGCAACATGACCAGCCCATTGCCATTTGGGTTTCCTAATGGATTCTATGATATCCCTGACTCCTGTTTTGTTTTGTTTTTTCTTTTTTTTCTTTAAGACAAAAGAATGCACAATTTTGAATTCGACGTTTGGAACCAATATTTATTCAATAGAATCAGTATGCTATAAACAGAATTCGAAATATTTCATGTGTACTTTGATTTCATTTGCGCACTGTTGCAATATGTGAATACGCACACAGCTTAGAGAGAACAATGAAATTGACTCCTGTCGTTATGATAGATGGTTTAAAGCTAAGCTTAGGTCGCCTTACGACCCGATCAAATTATCGCTGATTAAACCATAAGTTGAACTCGGGTCGGCTTTCACGAAGTGTCATCGATTTGTTTTATTTTTTATCGCAGATCGAGACGTCCAATATTCATGTCGCTATGACTAGACTCTCAATCGTTACAGAAAAAGATGGCGTCACATGACTATGAAATATAAATAAAAACAGATAAAAAGATTGCGATGATTTAATGGAAATTTTATTCAATCTAATTTATTCAAAACAAGGATAACTAAATCAAAACCTTTTTTCACGAAAAGTGATTAAGAACGTCGAATATTTTGAAAATAGAAAAATAACTTTTTGCAACTTTTTTGATACTTCCAAATACATTCTTTACCCTATTCAGAAAAAACATTTTTTTCATCAAACTAACGAAGATTTTTCTCTCTGCGCTATATCCATTCGTCAAACAATATCACAAAACTGCAAAATAAAGAACTTATTTTAATACAAAACTATTTATTCCCAATTTTCTAATTCAATGTTTGTTCCGTAACTTTCATTTACGAAACGCATCAATATGTTTTACATCCAAAAATGAGGCAAAAATGATGTAAGAACATCTAAATTTTCTTGAAAATTAAGTAGAAATATGAAAATAGGCATTATTAATCATCCAAATTTTCTCGGGATGATATAAAAAAAGGTCGCCATTTTGTTCTATTTTTTATCTAGTTGAAAAGAAAGTTACGTAAAATTCTTTCTTAAGTAAAATCTAAGTCTGTTATAATTCATTTCCAAGACCATTTCCAACCTGAAAAAGAAAAGTCGGCACAACTTTGTGGGCTATTAAAGTACATATGTATGTTTGGAACAATATGCATATAAGCACACAAACAAACCTACATACTTACATACATACGTAAATACATGTATGCGTTGTACTTTTCAAATTCTCTTCTAATCTTTTTTACGGTCTCTCACATCTTTTGTCCCTAAATGTCACTCTTGACGCAATGAGTTCAATGCACAAGTCTGTTTTACATGATCTTATTTGCGTGTATAGGGAAAAGAAAGGCAATGGTGACATTTGTAGAAAAAGGAAAGAAGCGATCCATTTTCTCATAGATAAACAGACGATATATTGTAACGACTTTCGATCCGGCCATTTGGGTGTGAGAGAGAAATGTGCAGGTCGATTAAGATTATCTTTTTCTCTGCTAAGTTGAACTTGGTTGACATCTTTTCTACATTTTCTTCCTGGATGAATGTATCTGTATATGTGCATGTGGTTGCCAGTACGCAGGGGCATTCATATGTGTATATAAGTGGGAAAAAAAGAAAGCTAGGCCCCTATTATTGGCAACAAACTCTAAAGCCACCAAATTATGATTGATCATAATTATGAATAACCGAACCTTTAAGCTATCTCCGAAGCATGAATCTATCCAATATAAAGCACGGGATGCGCTAAAAATATACTGGGGAAACCTCCAGAACATTTATTTAAAAAATGCTACAAACACCAAAGAGCATTATAGATGGACGACACACTCAATGCACTCGTGAAACGCCGAACTCGAAAAGAATTTACCAAATCTCGATATCCAAGTATTGACTAGTATGTCACTAAAACATTATTTTAAATCATAATCAAGTAGACGCACAACTGAACAAAGCGCAGAGTGACAATTTTTTTCAAGGGGTAATCAATAAATTAGTTCTCTCATCATTTTTGGCAGGGAGTACATCAATTTAGCTTGAACTTACATTGTAAACTGAACCAACCACCTATTAATAACTTAAACGGGTGAAATTTTCAAAGAACAATAAAGTATCTCGAGATATATTAAAAATGCGCACCCTGTCTAGAGTTGATGAAGGTCGGTCAAAAATTACCCCCTGCGTGTACACACACACACGCGCGCGCGCACACACACACACACACACACAAACACACACACAAATTTTCAGCCTGCTGTGAGAGCAAACAAAAGAAAACGAATAAAATGAAGGGGAATTCTAACTTGAGTTTTGTCATTACGTGCATCGCTTTCATTTTTGTAGAAAATATTTCTTAGTAAAATCTAAATTTTACATGATATTTGTGAACAACGATACATAAAAATTGTATTATTGAAAATTTTCGTTGTTTCATATCATTTGAATTCGTGCTGTAATAATATTAATTGTGACTTTTCATTTGTGTTTGTAATGCCATCACAAAAATTCGGGACGCTAAACTACCCAAGCGTTACGCATTTGCTTTTTCATCACATTCTAATTTTAATTTTGAAACTATGGTGGAAAGTCATGCCAGAGTTTTAAATTAGAATTACATTGTAAATAGAACCCCCACTCCCCCGTAAAGAAAAAAAAAACGAGTGACATAACTTGAGAATTTTTACCAAGCGCTTTGCTCTTGATTAAACGCAATTATAAATAACTGAATGTGTAAGCTAACACCAGTACGAAATCTATGAAATGAAATACACTGAATGCCATAAAAACACATTAGAAAAACCATTATATTACTTTTTAAAAAGATTGCGAACACCACAGAGCACTAAAAAAGGACGATACACTCAATAAACCTGTAAACTATCTAAGTAAAGAAAATACTTTCGATCCAGTTAAAAAAAAAAAACAAAAAAAAAACGCTACAATCGTCAGAAAAAGTAAACTCCGACGCCAATGCATCGAATCTATTACTATTGACCATAATATCTTGGCTTTTACAATATACAACAATACATTGAATCGTATGATTAGTACAGGTTCTGTTGTAGTACAGTTAAGCTGTTGCTCTACAAATTAATCTAATTGAGTATAAGCTAAAAAAAAAAAACACACACATTAAATCATAGTAACAATTTGAACGGTACAGTTTTGAAGAGTATGGCAAATTTGGGAAGGAATTAACTGCACCAACCAAAGTATACACGTTTCCCCTATTCTTGTGACAATAATATTGAAACAGAATAAGAATATGATGAATAGAAATACTGAAGATCCACGTAGAATGAACTAAAACCAATTAATCTTTCAAAAAATAGAAGAAATTATCACTAATACCTGCCTTGCCTGTATATTTTGTAGCTTCTATTTCAATTGTATTCATTATTCTAAGGAAGCCGAAAAGCAAAACATGTTGATAAATTGTTTTCTGTATTCTTATTAATATCTTATTTAGTCAGATTCCCTATTCACTTTCAACTCATAATACATGTTAAAGATATTTATCGATTGATGAGAGAGTGAAAGCATTTATGTATGTGCGAGTGTAATCATGCTATGATGATATTTAAGAAAGGCCACGCCCACGTCTGGGCGTATTTATTATTAAATTCCGGTGGTCTTCAACGTGGATACCACTGGTGGACGACTTGCAAATTTCAGTGGGTGGTAGTTTGTTTTGAAATAAACAAATTTTACACTTGGTGGGCGGTTGCGTGTCCCAATCCCTTTAAAATATCACGAAGTGGGCGGTGCCCGAAAAAAAAAAAAGGTTGGATACCTCTGGTGTACGCTTAAATTCTTCATCGTACGAATGTGTTCTCACGTGCATACACACTCGCATCCATACCAACACGCACGCATACGTCCACCTGCACATTTATAAGCACGACACTGCTATGCTAATTCTCCCTCTTGCTCTCTCACGAACACCCACTCTATCTCCCTTTTTCTCTTTCTCTTATAAAACAATAGAAAATGGAAAGGAATGCGAAAGAAAATGTAGGAAGTGGAATCATTTTTGCCTCTTCCGATTATTCTTTCTGTCTTTCTTTCTTCTTTATAATACCATAGACCCCCCCCCCGCCTTTCAGTCTCTTTCAGCCATCTTTCCTCTATATCATTTCACCTTTCTTTCTGACTCGGGCTTCCAAACCCCTTATCATCTTCATGATTTGCAGACAATACTTCCCGAGGCGCACTGCCTAAATTTGTCGCATAACCAGGTATGAAAACCACTCTTTCTTCACTGGAATGATACAGATGAAAAACGTGTACTATCTATTAACAGCAAACGCAAAAGGCAATGATTATCACCAAAGCCGCTCCAAACCTTTTGGGGGCCCTAATCAAAATTTGATTTGGGTCCCCGTTGCCTCTTGGGCCCTCTGGTGGTCACAGGGTCCTTAACAGTAATTTGGTTTGCTAATGCACCGAGCCGGCTCTGGTTAACACTCTACGTTGAACAAATCTCAACACCGAATCCAGGACATCATCCACAGAGGGTTTTGCTATGAATCTCATGGAATATGACGGGTATTAATTATCGTCCATTATGGATGACTGGATCCTTGAGAAATTATCACCGTAGAACTTTGTTGTCTACTATTCGAATGTGTCACTGGTGTATTAATGTATCCTCCAATATAATAATGCAAGGCCTCACTCAGAAAACCAAACCAAGGAGAAAAGAAAGTAATCAAGTTCATCTTTCATATTCACGAAGCGAACCACTTTCAGCCACATTGGTCAACAAAATTGATTTATTTTTCTCACCAAGGTTGAAGTACAACTTTTTTGACCAATTTTCGAGACGCAGATTATGAATTTTGATCCTGTTTCACTCTAGCACGTCTCATTCTTCTTTTGATACGGACAGGTTATGTTTTCTGATCTACTGTATATAAGGCAATATATTCGATGGTCAAATGAAAACAAAATTTGTATCAGTCAGAACCTTTCAATAGAGATAATCCAAATCAATATGTACAAAGAAACTATGCAGGTTGACAAAATAGATATGTTGAGCTTTACACTCCCTATGGTGCTCTATAGGGGTTTTATGCTAAAGTACAGCTATCATTTCATCATGAAAACTAGACGTGATACAAGGAAAATTAGCATCCAAAATTACATTAAGTTTCACCACAGCCTGACAGAAAATTGTTATTGGCTAGTTTTATACTTTGCTTCGATTACTAGGTCATTTTATCAGTGCTAAGACGTTCGGAAATAAAGGAGTCGTTAACTCCTGTCTTCCAGCTTTATTTTCATGACCCTGTAACTACAGCTAGAATTTTAACGTTGGGGAATGGGAAAATGTTCTACGTTTGGTTACTGTTGCTGTTAATGATGATGGTTATGTCATTGATTAATAAAATGTAACTTACTTACATCTGTATCCATTTTCATTTCCTTCTTGAAAATGTTATACGGGTTTCCATCGCTATTCGAAAGTCAAGTGTTCCAGTAAGAACCTTCCGTAAGTCGAAATGGCGTAAAGCAGATAAGAAAATTATCATTAGTTTATGCAGGAATATTTGTTTAGCTTTCCTACGCACCCAAATAGTTTTAATGGTATGTTAGGCTGAGTCATTGGAGGTGTGGATGATGGGAGGTACAGGAGACCAGGGTGTAGAAAAGAGAGGAAGGGGGTACGCATCGTCTATAAAAGGTCTCTATGTAAAAAAAACACGTGGTATTCTCTTTTCGCTTTTCGTCTTTTTTCGTAAAAACGGAAAAGTGGTGCAAAGTTAACTTGCAGAAAGAGGAATTAATCTATTACTTACTTACTATTAATAACCAAATAAATACCTTTTTAATAGCCATTGTTTATCAAGTAGGAGTTTACGATTTGTGCCTTTCCCAAGAACATTTTTATCTACACGGAATAACTCTGATGCCCAAAAGCTGGATAAAAGCCTGTTGCTTTAGTTTTGATTCACTACTCCAGCAGTTCACAGCCTGGGATGTCCTCCAAGGTATCACTGGGGACCCGTAAGCTTACTGAGTAGACAGACCTTTCAAAAGCCTGGGGTCAGTCCATTTAAATAGAACAAGGTGCTTGGCAATAAGAAAAGTTGAGAACAACTGCATTATCCTATATAAAAACTTTTTATACACAAGTCAATGTGATATTGATGTTGTTCCCCGCCGAATAAGATGGAAAATGGGTGGGGACTAAATGCTTGGATAAATGATTGCTGACCTCTTGTATCATTTAGTGTTAATGTCCTTGGAACACAAGGAGGAAAATTTGCATCCTTAGATAAATCCAAACTTAACAAAAATATTAACTGGAATTCGGATCAAATCAAGTCGTAATAAAGAAAAAGATGCCTTAATCCTTTCAAACACTAAATTCACAAATGAAATCGGAAGACTCGTTGGCATCAAAACGTGCCACTGACGCAACTCCTTTTGGTCCAATGGGGAGGAGATGCTTGGGGAAAGGATCCCCTGGTACCAGGCTTTAGTCGATTAGCATTTGCACGTTTACACGTTATTCATCATTGAGGTTTCATTGAAATATCCATATTTATTTATAGAATATCACATTCAGACTTTTCTTTTTTAAATTGTGTAACGATACAGATAACATTTTTTTTATTTTTATTAAACTTCTATAAATCGTTCCCACGTGATTATTCCCGGTCTCCTTTCAATCTACAGGAATTACTCGGGATGACTTGAAAGCCTCTATTAATAATGATATTTTATTCTTTTTTTATGAGCCTCACATGTCAATAGACATGAGACGGCCACACTATGCACGTCTCCTTTCTCAGCACTTTCTGCACGTGACTCAAAATTCGCTCCTTGCTCGAAGTGATCACACCGATGACGTCATCGTTTTCTTTGGTTATTTATTCTTTGTATAGCCATCTTTGTAATCTATTCTAGTTTATCCGTGTCGTAAAATATATCACGACTTATATGAAATATATGGATGTACACATTGCATTTCATATTTGAGGATAATATAGATTTGCATTGCTGTGAGTTTGGAGAATAGCTTCTTGATTATCATAAACAGATTCTTATCATTTTTGTCATTCCAGTTTACGCGTAGGGTCGACTTTATTTTTTACTGTAACAAGAATGTCGATCTGATAATCCTTGCCGGAGTTCTCAGAGGGACTTGAAAAGCACACAAACCCTGTTTTTGAGAGGTATTACTTACTAGGATTAATTAGTTCACTTTTGGCACAAGGTCAGAAGCATGGGGCAGCTGGTAAGGATCGAACCTACTACTCAGTAATAATGATCAACGAGTACAGCTTGCTAGCCATTACACCACTAAGAGACACCTCACTATCTGTGAGGATTGTTATTTACTTACCTTAGTTCTGGCAAAAAGATAAGGTCCTGAGGCAACCAGTGGGGTTCGAACACTACTCGACGGTAATGATCGGTGAGCCCAGCTTGCTAACCACGGCGACAAGGTGCCTCGTGTCTGTGAGAGTTGAAGGATCAAAGAAAGAAGAAAGAAAGAAAGAAAAACGTAGATAATTAAGGGCAACTATATAAACAAAAACCCAGGTTCTCATCTACAACACTCTTGGGCTCATAGCAAAAGACAGCCAGGAGTTAATTTGTTTAGTAAAATCTTGAGGTATCCACAATTGGTCTCCTTTTCAACTAAAACCAGTTCACCGCCTCATTAGAAACTGTCAACCAAAACTGTCACCAAAACTGTCAATGTAGATTTCTCCAGTCTCTAAGTGAGTGTAACTGGCTGGCTTGTTATGTATGTATGTGTTGCGTGCGCAGGCCGCGTCAATGGAACTGGAGGATTGAAAATTTAAACGTTTACTCTTTATTATGTATAGAGAAACTTTTCTTTTCTTGAATTCCTCCATCAAAAAGGTGTTTAGTGGGGGGGGTCAATTTATAATGTGAGTTTATGCTAAATTGATCCCTTATTTTGCGTTCGACAGCCTTCACACATTTTCTCTTTCGAAAATTCTACGTTTTAAGTGATCACGACCCAACAAAAGCTGAGAGAAGTATTTCATTCATCCATCACCCCCTTTTCAATTTTTTCTTTTGATCACCACACAACCCGGCATGCAACCAAAAACATTGGTCATGTGACGGTTTCTATTCAGTGACCAACCAGACCTCTTTTGCAAATATACAGTACCGTTCTCACTTTGGTAAAGATAATGGAATCAAAAGGCATGTGATTATTGTGGAACTGCTGAAAATGATTTTTCTCCGAATAAATTCGTGATGTCTTTTACGCATTGTTTTTATCATAATGCTCATTTTTCAAGATACCTACCACATTTATTTTTCCCCCGATATCATAGTAGATATCATCTCTCTCTCTATCTCTCTCTCTTTCACACACACACACACACACACACACACCAGCGCATGCGCGTTGGATACATCTAAATCTCAATGTAAAGATTGTTACACTACAACATATGTAATTGAATTTCACTAAAGCCATACGTGTGAAGTTCATATTGAATTATGCTTTTGTTATTTCCCTGCCTTGAAGAATACACCGCATTTCTATCATATTTAGAGAACATTTTTTTGTTTTTTTTTCTAACAAATTTAGTAGGAAGACTCTCTATTTTAACTCGAAAGCTACCATTTTATTTTTTGGGGGGGGGGGATAATTACATGCAATCACTTGTTCTCTCGAGTGACTCCATATTAACAAAGTAGTGTAAGTAAATATGAAAATGTGAACCCTAGGAAGAAGTGCCTCAACTCTCAAACTTACATGTGATCTTACTTGTCATTGTGACGATTATACTGTTGGATTATGTTAGGCAATCATAAGTTTATGTAAGACAAAGAAAAGGGTCGTGGTAAAATACGAAAAGCAACATGAAGCGAAGCGAAGATATCGTTTATTACCAGTAACAATTGCTCCGACCAATGGATAACCTCAACTGTAACCCTAAACCCTTTAATCGATCACCACGAACCTCTAAATAAAAGCTTCTTAAAATTCCCTTTGGTTCTCGTTGCTTCCACTTGCTTTCGATATTCTATCACCGTTGCATTTCTAAGTTACGATAATAAGCTCAAAAGACTGAATGTCCCAGTTCTTAAGTATATTTATCTTTGTTGGTCTATTCATCGCACAATTAACTGATTTGTTAGTTAAATAAAATTAGCAAAAGTTAATGATTCTCCGAGTATTTACTTTCATCTATTTTAAACTCAAAGGCGTATAGATTTAAAGAAAAAAAGAATCATTTGAAAAGAGAGGCAAACTTGTTTCTTTCAACATTGGTAAAGAAAAATATCTGTATATCAATACGATTGTTCGTAATGCATACCGACAATTCTACGAACCGATATGTACTGTGCGTAATGCTTTCAACAATCCTCCGAAATACATAGATTCTACACTCACAAGTTGCCATATTGTCCATTCATCTAATAGTGGTTTGTACCTGCTTACAATTTGCTTAGCACTTTAGAAATTCTGACACTTTCACATGTAACAATTTACAATACCGCCACTGGATCCAATAATGATTTTATTCTTGGAAAACTGTTTATATTTACGTCTGAATTTCTGTCATGAGAAACTATCATTATACACTGATTAATTTGAACTGGTGTTCTCATCATGGTTGATACAGTCACAACATTTCGGCCGTTTTAAACTCCAGCCTTCTCCAGATGCCTGTCGTAATAGGTTATTTTCTGGAAATTTCGAACCAAATCCTTTATTCACTCCAAGGGGGATATTGTTATTTTGCTGCTTATGCTTGGGGGTATCTTGTATTACTTAATTGTTCTGAATTGATTCATCCCAATAATGCCGAACCCAGGTATATGAATTTCACTACTTGACCCAAGGATTGAACCCGCAAGGTTACTGCATCGGTATTATCCACTAAACCATAATCCCCAGCCTATCTAACGTGGAATTGAATACCATATGGCAGTCTGCGATTAGATCAGAACAGAAATTTGAGACTCCAAGACACCACTATCAAAAACGCCAAGTGAATATAAGCGTCGGTTAAGTGTATGAAGTTACCTAATGGCCGTGTATGTAAAATTCTTGCTCGTATTGATTTTCTTTTCTTTTTTCTTTCTCACTCTTGCCTATCTTTCTCTCTCCCACTTGTCCACTCTTTCTTCTCTCTGTTGTCCGTTTTTTCTCCTTCTTGTCAATCTTTCTCTTCTCCTCTTGTCTACCGTCTCTCTCTCTCTCTCTCTCTTGTCTGTCTTCCTATCTCCTTCTTATCTGTTTCCTCTTTCTCTGTTATCTATCTATCTATCTATCTATCTATCTTTCTTTCTTTCTCTCGTCTTTCTCTCTCCCTTTTGTCTGTCTTTCTTTTCCCCTCGTTTACCGTTCTTTCTCCCTCTTTTCTGACTTTTTCCCTCTACTATCTGACTATCTTCCTCTCTTTTTTTGTCTGGATTCGTTACCTCCTTCTGTCTGACTTTCTATCTGACTTACTCCCTCCCTTCTGTCTGACTTTCTTCCTCCCTTCTGTCTGATTTTCTTTTTCATTCATTTGGACATTTTAAGTTTAAAGTTTTTTCTTGGATTCAAAATGTAAGGGAAAAAAAAGAATCAATCTATTTCTAAAAATACTCTGAAAATATTACAGGGGATGGAATATATTATTTTGTTTTCGGTGGTAATATCTGGCAAACAATTGGGAAAAAGATGTCGAACTTCGTTGCCTTTTCATAAGAATTTTAGCCTTAAATTCATTGCACAAGTTTCTTGACGGCGACCGTTTGCATTATTAATTGTGATAGTTACCGCCCTTCTTTTAAAATAACATGTCAATAAAATCGTGTCTCATGCGTCTATTATTATCTTCAGAGGCACCGATGGACAGGAAACAAAAAAGATGCAAAATGCTGTTGTTTTTTTCTCACTCCAACTCGTCGGCCATTGTGCGACGATCACAAAAATAGGCGCTTGAGAAATCGGTGAGAGGCAGGTTTTAATTAGGCGAACAGAATGACTCGATTTCTCATTAAAGCCGAAGTAACAGGTAAATGCTTGAGAACGAATCAACTTCTTTCTTTTTTTTTTAAATAGATGATCTTCGTTCTTCAACAACTTGTTCCACAACATCTTCCAACAAATCTCAAATTGTCTCTGTATTCTACGTTCTGCTTTACTTTTCTATAACCTGAATCTTCTTCGTTTCTCTAACTCTCCCCCCCTCCCACATCTTATCCTACTTCTTCTTATTACCTCTCATTTCTCCTCTTCCTCCTCTGCCTCTGTCCTCTCATCTTCTTTGTCATTCTTCTCCTATTTTTCTTATTCTTCTTCGTCGCTGTCTCTTTCTTCCTTCATTTTACCCCCCTCTCTCCCTCTCTCCTTCTCTCTCTCTCTCTCTCTCTCTCTCTCTCTCTCTCTCTCTCTCTCTCTCTCTCTCTCTCTCTCTCTCTCTCACAGCTCTTCTTCATTTTTTTTCCTCCCGGCCCTTCTTCGTCTTTCACATTCCATTGATTCATCGTTCAGACGCGTTCAGAAACTCCTTTCTTTTACTTCTCAACCACTCTCTGTCTCTCTCTGTGTCTCTTTCTGTCTCTCTCTGTGTCTCTGTCTCTGTTTCTCTCTCTCTCTCTCTCTCTCTCTCTCTCTCTCTCTCTCGCCTTATTCCTTGTTATGTCTACAAATATTCTCTGTCTATGTTTATTCCCATTCCTTCACAGTCAGTTTTCTGAAAGCCACTTTCTCGTTGTAAATAGTTTAATGACGTTTTCATGACGTCGGAAGCATCGGAAGAATTACCAATCATGCTGACTGATCTAAATAGGGAAAGTAAAAATGTAGGTTTAAAGATGAACAGAACGAAAACAAAAGTAATGTTCAACGATAAATTCCTCAAAAGGGCCTTAAGAATAGAGGTGGTCTAGAAGAGGTTGACGAATACGTTTGCCTAGGTCAGATAATAAAGTTGGAGAAAGACCATGAAAACCAATCAAAACTATGCATAAGGATCGATTGGGAAGCATTTGTTATGAATATAATGAAGTGCACCTTTACATTAGGCTTAAAGCGTAAACATATACAATGAATGCATAATGCCAGCAATAGTTTTCGGATGTAGAACATGGACATTATCAAAATGAATTGAGAACCAATCTAGAATCGCTGTGGAAAGAACAATGTCAGGGATAAGGATCAAGGGGATGACTGGTGTGAAATAATTAAGCAGCGTCACGAGCTAGTCATTTAGAAAGACGAAATGTCAATAGATTGATGCCTATGGGATAGTAAATAAAGTAAGAAAAACCGGAAACAGTAGGAGGAATGAGACAGAAAGGTTTGCTGGTGACATATGGCAGAGCTCAGTGAAGTCGCAGTTGTCATGGAAGAAGATAGGAAAGGGTTTTGTCCAAAGATGGACTTATCATGGTGAATGATGATGATGATGATGATGATGATGATGATGATGATGATGATGATGATGATGATGATGATGAAGTCTGGGAAAAAATCTGGGTTTTTTTCAATCCTCCAGGATAGTATTTAGTGAGAGGTCAAAATACTATGTAAGTTTGTGCTAAATTGGTCACTTGGTCTGTGTCCAGTTGTGTTCACATTTGCTTTTTTAAAAATCAGACTTTGTAGTGATCCAAGCCCAGCTACAGGCAAGAAAAGTAACTTATTCATTGATCACAATTTTTAATTGATCACCCCAACACAGCATGCTGATAAAAGACGTTGGTCATGTGAGTTTCTATTGAGTGACTAATCAGACCTATACCCTTTCCATTTTTGCCTCTTTCCCTCAATTGTTCCCCTCCTTTTTATTTGTCCCTATTTTTCTTCCCCCTCTCCCCCCCCATCCGATTTTCCTGACGCACTGAAAAACCGAATTGTGTCTTTTTTGTTTAATTTTTTGGTTCGGGTTTTTGTTTCAAGTTTCGATTCCGATTAACAAGAAGAAAAATGATTAAAAAAGATACACGAGAGATAGATATAAACAAAAAGTGATATGAACATATAAAGAGAGAGATAAAATAAATGATAGCTATGACCATGGGACAGGACATCGTAAAAAAAACAAGTGTACATGGAAGATACTAGACCACCACCATCGGAATATGGAAGACCAGAACAATGTTTGAGGCTGGCAAGACAGCACAAGTGGTAGCCAAAATAGCTGCTACAGTCTTGACATACAGGGCACAGTTTCAAGACACAAGATATTAGTCACAGAACAGTTGCAGCTGTTCTCGGACCACAAAGAAGACAATGCGACTCACAGCCAGGGAGTGGTTCTGGTGTTGGCCAAGACAGCATAGAGAGTTCTCATGGGATGGGAGGCACCTGGTCTACGGATCATCATCGCCTGCTTCCGAACTAAAAATAGGAAGATTAGTATGGACATGATCTAATGCTACGCCTGGACGAATGGGAATAAGGCTGATGACCATTACCCAGACCCGCCCAAGACGAAACATTATCATCACCATGGGCGATTCTAACGATAAAATCGACAGCAATAACCGACACTACGAGGAGATCATTGGGCAGCGGGGCAAGATGAATGAAAACGGGGAGACTCGCCAATCTGTGTGCCACAAGCAACCTAGGCATTGATGGGAGTATCTTCCACCATAGAAGGATGCACAAGGCTACTTGGGTATCACCAGACCTGTCGTCGGGAGACCAAATCGACCATATCTGCACCAGGAAAAGATTTAGCGTGAGCGTCAAATGAGGGGCCGATTTTGCCTCTGACCATCGCCTCATTAAGTTGAAACTGAAAAAATGTTGGAATCGGGAAAGCAGTCAACGCCAGAAATACAACACCACACTCCTGAAAGAAACAACTAAGCTGGGAGAATTTTGAACACGCTCTCCAAAAAGTTCCAAGTCTCACAAGAACAGCAAGAGGAAGAGACCATTGATGAGAATTGGCAGGGTATAGAATAGACAGTGACATCAACATGCCGAGAAGTGCTAGGCACCAATAAGCACAGCCACAAGGAATGGATCTCAGCAGAAATCTTGAAAAAGATCAAGGAGAGGAAAAGGCAATGGCACTAAACAACACTCGTACACGAACTGGAAAAGCTAAAGCCTATGAAGAGTACATGGATGTGAACAGAATAATAAAGGGGTATATTCAAGCAGACAGAAGGAACAATTTGGATATGCTAGCAACGAAAGCAGAAGGAGCAGTTCACCATGGAAACATGAAGGACCAGTATTCCATCATTAACAAACTTTCTGGAAAGTATAACTAGACAGAAAAGCCTGTAAGGGACAAAGATTCCCAGATATGAAAGAACAGACATGCTGATGAGTGAAGCATTTCGACAAATCGTTTAATAGACCTCCATATAACCCAGTGGATATCCGACCAGCGGACATGGAACTGACCATTGATTGCCGTGAACCTTTTTTGGTTGAGATCCACAAGGCCATCAAACAACTGCAGGGCCATCTAGGATGAGGAACAAGTCCCAGAGTGGAAAGATGGCTACCTTATCAAACTCCGGAAGAAGGGTGACTTTAGTTTACATGCCAACTACAGGAGGATAACAAATCCCAGGCAAGATCTCCAGAGTCCTTCTGAACAGGATGAATAATGTTGTAGACCCCCAGTTCAGATGCCAACGAGGTGGGACAGTGGGAATGGGGGGATCCTCTGCTAAGAATCTATGGGGTGTCAGTGAGGATTACTAACATCAAGAACTGCCATGAAAGGATGACTTGAAGGGGAGTACATGGCCAGCAACTTACTGATGCCACCGATCTAGTCCTTCTCTCCAATATCCAGTAACAGATGCCTCAATATCTACTAAGGGGAGAGCAAGATCCACAAGGTCAATACAGCAAACCTTACCCTGTCCACTGTAAGGTAAAAACTGAGGGAGGTAGAGATCACTAAGTATATAGGCAGTGTCATTGACAGGCGACTTGGTGGGATAAATACCGATGTAAAAGCCCGGATTGGTAAAACAAGAGTCGCTTTACATCGAATGAAAAATGTCTGAAGATCCTCAGATCTAACGAACAATATCAAAATCGGAACAGTGAAGCCAGTCTTGTTGTATGGTGAAGAAACATTGAAGCTGTCATTGCAACGAGGCGTTTGACAACAACTGCCTTGGAAGGATGCTATGAATTCGCTGGCCGTATACACTCAGTAATAAAGTATTGTGAGCGAACAAATCAGCAGAGGAAGAAATCCCCCGAAGACACTGGAATTGGATTGGCCACACCCTTCGCAGGTCTGCATCCAGCACTGCGAGACGTGCCGTCTTTTAGAATCCACAAGGGAAAAAGAAGGGATGCAGATCAAGAAATATCTGGCGCTGTAACATGGATGCTGACTTGGGAAGAACTTGGAAAACATGAGGATAGCCGGAGAGATTGGCTCAGGACCCAGATACCTGGAGAGTCTCCGTTGGCGGTCTATGCCCTAAACGAGGCCATAGGGCTTAGCAGTACTGGTAGAAATTGTTTTTACTTATTGCTGATACTCTATCGTTCGACGGAAACATATTCAAAGAAATCTTTATCTGTTTATTTATTTTTGATGTTCTATTATTTAGCGAAAACATATACTACCGTGTTTCACAGCCGTACGAGCAAGTATTACCAAAAATGACTTGCCTAGGAGAAGCCATCATGATTTCCCTACTACTAAATGCTATATTTGCAACATATGCAATAGATCCTAAAATTATGGGTAATTGGTGAAAACCCCATGTATTAGTTATCAAGCTTCAAAAGGCCAAAACGAACAGGTTGGGCTGGACCGAGTCGGTGTGTCTGTTTTGATAATTTCCATTTTACAGTTGGTTTAAAATTGTTATCGTGCATCCTCCATTAATATATGGACAGTGATATACTATTTTTATATTTTTTATTAGTAAAGGATGATGTGTGGTTGGCTAATCGAAGTTTAAAGGGTGTTTTCAATATTCCTATATGATATTTCACTTCTAGGGGTTTCTCCTAGCTAGATATTAGAGACATTTGTTTGGCAGAGAGCATCTATTTTTGTTCGCACAATTGTAGTCTAGCTCATTAATGCTTTCTTCGTTAAAATTAATTCTAGTTGCTCCATCATGTTTTGTGATGAGTTTATCAAAATTTTCCGTACAACTAAAGCAAATTTTCAGTTTGTTCTTGTTAAATATTTTACTCAGTGGATTGCTTGTGGGAAGTGTTTTTCTATTAATTGAATGAATATTTTACCTAAGTTAAATTTTACTTGTAGTTTGAATGGCAGTGTATATCAGATCCTCAAATAATAATATGCCATCTTAATTAATCTAATGTGTAACAACTTAATACATGATGATAATGCCACAAGAGATTATTATTACCTTTATCTTAGCAACATATATCTATTCCTAATTGCAAATGAACATAGTCTAATGAATAAAAACGTCGGTAAAAGCTCCGCTGGTTTCTTGGAAGTCGTCTGTTCAATTTCTGTTTAGGAAATATATCGATGGAGAAACTGATCGGCTTCATTAGGAAGAACTATCTGCTCCGAATTCTGAACTTCCTTCCTGTTTGAATACAAAATGAAATATTGAAATAAGATTAAACTTTGAATAGTTATGTACAAAAAGCAGAAATAAGAGAAGCAACAGAATGTGGCACTTTGGAGCCTTCCTCTCCCAATTGGATTTTACAAAGAAATGGTAAAATGATACTGAGACAAAAAAATTAAATCAGATTCGAGAATTAGCGGGAAAACAAACCTCTTAATTTACTCTGTAAAATAAAAGTACATCTGATTTATGCCTCAGACACTGAACGAGCATGGCGTCTGATTGGCGACCTTCGGGTTTCGTCAAGGTCTTGAGAAACTTTGGAAACTAAGGGTTGAGGATTAAAATGTGTTATCTTACTAACATTATGCTATATAGTTTGTAAAGGCAAGAGAAAAGGGACTCGACCCAAATCTCAAAAGTGCAGTGCAGTCGATGACAGAGACTGTCTGGCAGGACAATAGAAGCCTTTGGATAAAAACAAGTTATCAGAAAAGTAAAAGTACAATCGACCAGATTTAATTATTCTTCATGCAAGGCGAGAAAACTTTGACAGTTCTGGGCCCAGTTCTTTCCCCACCGTCACCCCAGAAAACCCAGTCACCACCTACGGATCCGTTATAAATACCAGCCATCTTCTTCATCGAGTTAGACGGACGAGTGACGCGACAAAGACAGGTTCCAGATGATTGTGGCAGCTCCAGTGACCCAACTTTGCAGTGTTCGAATCTCAGCCATTCTGTCAGCTGTACAGCGACAGACCAAGTTCCTGGTATAAGAAGCCCGGAACCGAAAAACGGAGAAAATACTCCGAGTTGCTGACTATCCCCTCCCATTCTGAAGAAGATCATTGCACCCATCACGACATCCACTTGTCACTTAAGACTCGAAGAGGCAACATCTTCCCTTCCAAAGGTTTAACAGAAAACGAAGTTTGCATTTCACAGAAATAAAAACAGAATCATCATTCAGTAAGCAGCATCCTTTGTATATTGCCTGAATCGGTTAACTTTTTGACATTTTTGTGAGATTGCTACTCTTCTGCAGCCTCGACCAAACCAACAATCTTTAAAGAAAGACACCACATAAGGATAAAAAAAAGGCTGATGAGAAGTTATTGCAGGCATGGTAGTAGGCTCACAAAATATTCAATTTATTACGAAAGATGTTTAATTATTTGGCTGTACAGCCTATGGGATTCGAGTCAGGAAACTGACCGAACTACTCCATAATTTCAATCAATATTCTTTTGATGGAGATATTCAATTGTGACCTGAGCTGTATACTTACGATCGTTATAGTGTAGACTGATCTAGTGTCTTGGTAACTTCATGACTTTAGAAGATCGTTTAAAGAGCTCCCCCCAAAACTAATGTATAGCACCAACCATAATCACACTGGAGCGCCCCCAGCCCTTCTGAAGCAAAACAGCCCCAAATCAGGAACTTCACTGTTGGGATGGTATACTCTGGTTGGCACGCAATTCTTTGTTCACTGTATTTCGCCCCAATAAATCTGCTTTGCTTTCACCAGGCCACATTACGGAATTCTAGAAAAACTTGCAGTTCATTCAGTGATAAAAGCATATAATTCGGTACACTTATGGGCATTCCAAAGTAAAAACAAAAACACCGTGTATTGAGCCACCATGAATTTTCAATATGCCGCCCATGGCAGCCATTTTTCTTTTCCGAGTAAAGTACTATACACCGCTTACTTCTTTTTAGCTAATAATAGATAAACACATTTGCAGCAACTATTTACAGTGTATTTAATCTTGTTTTACTTTTCGTCCTATGGAATCCTAGACTTAAAGCGTATCATTTTTTTTTTATTGATAATGAAATTTTCGTCGTTATCATTATTGATGATATTGATGATGGTGATGGTAGTAATAGTGGTGATGATGGTAGTGATATTGATAATGATGATGATGGCTGTGGAGGTGATGGTGGTTGTAATGATGGTGGTTCTACTGTTGCCTATCGAGTTGATGGTGATGATGGTGGTGGTGGTGGTGGTGATAATGACGATGATGATGAAAAAAGTCATAAAACGACACCTAATATATGATACTAATTGCAGCGGTGGCAATGGTGGTGGTGATGATGATGTTGATGATGGTGATGGTGATTATGATATTAATGATGGTGGTGGTATTGATGATGATGATGGTGGTGGTGGTGGTAGTAGTTGTAGCTGTTGTGGTGGTAATGGTGGCGATGATGATTAAAATCATAAAATGACACACCTAATATTTTTGACAACAAATATTGCTCCCACAGAAATAATAAATACATAGTTCTTGGGAATCGCCGTTTGGATAATTCATTGAAGTCATTGAAAACTCAAGCTGGCAACCATGACTGGTATGAACATTATTATTGCATTAAAGTTGCGTAAACTATGTCGGGCATGGATGATCACGAAGTCGAACCATGCATTTTCATGATGCAGAATTTGAATTTGGAACTTCAGAATTGTTCAGAGGCTCCCTTCTGTCTCACAATTGCTGATGTCCACGCCAGAACTACCTTCATGTTAAGGTGTTTTTAGTATTCTTTATAAGGTAAATTTAAATAGTGGTTAGAAAGATGCTCACGTGAAAGAAGCAAAAATGAAAATTCCCCATAATAAAAAGCGCAAATGAGAAAAGCCCATGTGGAAAAAAGCTCGTACGGAAAAAGCTCATTAACTTAGATGTTTTATAATGAATACAAGCGATTTCGACTTACAAAGAGAGATTTTTTTAAAGATATTTTAAATCATATTTTCAAAGTTTATTTGAAATAAGGCTAGCAGCACGACCCGGATTTTCCCAAGGACTCCGAGATTGGCACTGACTCTCGATTAAATGATAAGACTTGAATCGACGAATTGTATCTCCGATTCATTTAACTCTAGTTTTTCTTATAACCCAACCCAGTACCAGTTCTCGAATTTCTTGTGACTCGGCATAGTATCGTGATCAGGAGGTTGATAATCGAACCATGTTCAATTGAATGACGTCAATATCGATTATAAATGTTCTAGAAAGATTACCTGAACCAGAATACTTTAGATCAATCGCAATGCGCCCTCTAGTACTACCTAATGAAATCAAATCTAAACTTTCCCGAATGTATCGGATATTTGTCGCTCCTTTTATTACCAATTTTTCTACATAACTTTTCATTGTTCAATTTTATTTCAATATTTTTTTGATTTTTGTATTTGTTGTATTGATTATGATATTTGATCCAAATACTGTCGATTTCGAAGCTGTAAAAACATCATAAATTGTGGCATATAAGTCGAATTTTTAAATCAAAAAATATTTCGAAAACTAGGAGTCGACTAATACAACGAACGTGAAGTGAAACCTCTGGCAGTCTGTCACAAGTATTTCCAACTAAAAGTCGTGCTGGGTGAACTTATTTGATTCATTCAACGCAGAGATGAATATAAAATATATATTTTTTTAAATCAGCATAAACTAACACTACAATACGTACTGTCTGCAACTGTCAATGCACCAACCATAAACAAAGGCGACCAGCCAGACAACTACAATATACGTGTCGTCTGCGCAGTCTTATGTTAGTGCAAGACTACAGGTATTTATGATATAAAGAGATAATGAATTTAATAACAGATAATGGCAGTTTGTTGAATAAATGGTATAACTGTTGAGATGAATGTTGTTTGAAGGTTATTTTACTGCCAATTAAAACCCTAACTCAAGAATACCGTACTTTAAGTTTAAAATCTGAAATGAATAGTAAAAAATTTTAACTCTAAGGTCACTGACAATTTTTATTCTTATTTTATTCAGAATGGAAGCATGTATCATCATATTTTCAAAACCTTCAAAGTCTGGATGAAAATGCTGTTCATCATCTGATGTAAAGACGTCAGCATTAGGGGTCCGAATCGCTGGAAATTCGGACTTCGACTTCAGAATCGTTGCTACCTTTCTCCTCGCCACAATAAAACAGACTTTCCCCTATCCTTTGCATTTGAATTTCTTGAAAAACTTTACAATGGTTCCTACACGAAAAGTTTCCTAAGAGTTTACTAGAAAACGGTACAACACATCCAGCGGTAGGGCACACGTGTTACAACCTTTTGTAAACGACTTTTCTCCGTCGACAATCTATTTATTCCACTACAGACGAACATCATCTTCGAAGAGCTTATTTAAGTTTGAGGGTTGATTTATACGGCGATTATAGGCCTGAGCTAGAATTTTGAAGAAATATTTTTGGTCGACTTGAACGCTCCAATCTAGGGTATGTTAAAATAGACTTTCTGTGGTGCATCAGATACTTTTTGCACTATATATTTAACGTTTTTATGTTTTTGTCACATATCGCTTTTTTTTGGCAATGAAATAGCTCATAGCAGCAGCACTAAAAGTAACACGCGAATGTTTTGGTTTATCCTTCTACCCTTTCTCTTTCCTCAATAACTAAAAGTTTAAAACTCTGTGTCATTGCTCAAAAAATGATATATGCAAAAAAAAAAAAAACATGCCAAAACTTGTTTAAGTGTTTAAGTATGTATATATGTGTGTGTGTGTGAGAGAGAGAAAGTTTGCACTAGCTGGGATACCCGGCATTGCCTGGGAAAAACAGAACTTCAATATTCTATTTATTTCTTGGCAAGCCTTTGGCAGAGCAAGCTCAACCTTCAAAAACAAGAAGATCCCATTAATCTTAAAAAGAAGGGTGTACAACCAATGCATCCTCCCAATAGTCACTTATGGAGCTGAAACAGGGAACCTAACCAAGAGACAGATCTGCGAATTGAGAATCATGCAACGTGCACACGAAAGAATTATGCTGGACCTCGTATGGGGAGACCACAAGACAGCACAGTACATCCAGAAGAAGACAGGAATCAGGTACATCATCAAACCATTAAAAATCTCAAATGGCAGTGGGCTGGCCATTTTGTACGAATGGCGGACAACCGATGGACATCGTGACTCACGACATGGATCCCCAGAGATCATATGCGCAACCGAGGCCGGCAGAGTATTAGATGGAGAGACAAGCTAGACAAATAAAGAAAGTACTGGCTCTGCGACACCCATGATAGAGAAGTGTGGCGAATCCTGGGGAAGGTCTATGTCCAACGACGGACGTCGAAAGACTGATGATGATTCTGCGCAACAAATGAGAGAGAAAACATTCTCATAGAGATGACCTAAATCTTTACTTTCAATAATCGTGGTTCACTCACTTCCGTAAAATGATGGTTTTATTTGAGTCATGAATTTGAAAAAAATTAATCCAAAGTCAAGATGGAGATAAATAGTCGTAAAAAGTTATAATAATGGTTAAAGTCTTCATAATATGACAGAGGTAAAAACGGTAATAGAATAATTACTTTCAATTTTGTTTTTAAAAAAAATGGCCTGATTTAGCACTAACACGGAGTCATATGTCCTAACGCTTAACTGCACCACCACCTTCCCACTCTTTTTAGTCATTGAGGAAAGAGATAGAGTAGAAACAGAAACCAGAACATACTATCATTGTGGTCATGCGTCAGAATATTGAATTGCGATTGCATGAGATTATTGAGATTTTCGAATTATCTGCGGCGTCCCTCCTAGCGAACTACGACACCGTTGGGCTCAGTGACGCACACTTTGGAAACCTCTGCATTAAGGGAAAGGAAGTCTCCCACTTCAAACGGCTACTGAAGCCATTCGATTATGAACAATATCAATCTGTTATTGTAATATGTTTAGAAATAAAACCTGTATCATAAAATCCATGGGAAATAAGGAATACTGCTGCTATTAGCTGTTTCATTGCCAAAATGACATAAAACACCAAAACTTATTTCAGTATTGATTTAAATGAAAGTGTGCCATTCGTAAGAAGAAAGGATGAAGAAAAATCTGGTATAAAAATTAATTTTTTCTCACGTTTAGAGCTAACGATTGGAAAGAGAATGACCTGTTCACCTCGAAGGTTAGCCTATGTTGATTTTTATTGTTTCTCCGTGCCAAATATAAGGTCAACAGGCCTTGCAGTTTTAGCGGAGAAGAGGCACGAACTAACAAACAAAAGGCTCAAATATTAGTGAATATACATATATATGTATATGCGATGGATGCAAAAAGTATCTGATGAATTGCTACAGCACCTGGCAGAATCAGATTTTTCCGCTATCATATGAGGCTTTATACTTCGTGACTCTATATTCTACCTGGGAGAAAAGCATTGCCTGGTGTTGACGTATGCTTTAAAAGTACTATTTGTTGTTTTGAATCTTTTAATTTTCTGGTAAAATAGTCATATGGTCTACCAACCTTGTTGTGACGATTGTTTTTGTAATGGCGTTTTAGCTTACTTAGGAGCATATTCTGTGGTACCAAATCATTCATGAACTATACATAGTCTCTCTTCATTGTTGATATATGTTGAAGTAAATCAAAATTCTACATAACTAACGTCATGTTTCTGCTTCCTCCCGTCTCCAATTTTGGTTTGTGTTTTTTCATCATTTTCACAATGTTTATTAATTTTTAATAGAAACTTTTCCATTTACACTAAGACAAGCATTACAGCCTAAAAATACTCAATGTGAACGAGCCTCTTAATTTATATTATTAACTCACTCGTATCAAATAAACATTGTTTTTATTCAAGCACTTACTTTAACTTGATGGCTTTATCACACCACCACTCAGTAGATTCAATCTTCAATGAGACCGCGGAGAATCTGCGGTTATTTATATACGATTACTATGTCCCGAGAGTGTTCGACACATTTTAGAACAATCCAAACTGTAAATCTTGTCTATAGAACATGTGCCCTCTATACCTTTACCCGAGCAAATTAAAAATTAAAGCAATCAAATTATTTAACAAAAAATACGGTGACCAAATTTGAAATACGGCTGCCAAATCAAAAACTACGACAACCGAATTTGAAAATACAGCGACTAAAATAAAAATGAAAAATACGACAAGCAAATTAAAAGCTACGTTAATCAGATTAAAAAATAAGGCAAGTAAATTTTGAAATACGTCAACTAAGTTTTAAAAAATACGCCAAGCAAATTAAAAAATCTTCATGATTTGCAAGGCATATTCTAAAGTTTGGTCATCTTGTTTTGTAACTTGATTGTTGTAGCTTTTAATTTGCATGACGTATTTTTTAATTTGGTCACCGTATTTCAAATTTGGTTGCCGTATTTCAAATTCAATCGCTTTACATTATAATTTGCTTGGGAAAAGGTATCGAGTGGGAGCGGTAGTTCAACACGAGCTGGACAGAGTGATTCGTGATGTGCCTGCTAGATGTCACGTACTATCATTGTGGTCATGCGTCAGAATATTGAATTGCGATTGCATGAGATTCCTGAGATTTTCGAATTATCTGCAGCGTCCCTCCTAGCCAACTTTGACACCGTTGGGCTCAGTGACGCACACTTTGGAAACCTCTGCATTAAGGGAAAGGAAGTCTCCCACTTCAAACGGCTACTGAAGCCATTAGATTATGAACAATGTAAGTCTATTATGGTAATATGTTTAGAAATAAAAAATCTGTATTATAAAATCCATGGGAAATAAGGAGTATTTTCAGAATGGTACAGAAGCATCTCATCACCAGCTGATTATCTGAAGTAACAAAAAAATTCAGATGCATGGGTTATCTAAAGCTAATTGACTTCATCAAAAAAATTTCAAGTATATATTTAACTGTATTTCAAGTGTATTTAACTATTTGTATTAGAGAATTAGCATCTGAACTTCAGATTCTGGAGTAATACCACCTATATCATTACTATACAGACTTCTGATAAGAATCTGCACCAACTGGTCAGACAAAATAAACACGATGCCTCATTCAAATCTAATAATAATAAAATCAAATCTAATCTCTAATAATGAACAATTGACCTTTTTGGTTCTCTGTCCGTAACACTAGACTCTTCCACTGGTGGTTAGAATTTTGCTGATAAAAAATACTTTCTATCCATCGTTTCAAAGTATGCATTCTTCCAGGTAAATGATTCAGTATTTTTTTTTTTTTTCTAAAAAAGGATTTTGAAAAAAACCCATCTCAATCCACATATATCTGGGATTTTCCCCACTGTAATTAACGATTATATCATTGGGGAAAAATGGATCAGGACACATGTCGTAACATTAGCGACCTAATCTAATCTAAGTAAAGGTTTTGATTTGTAAATATCTATGTTTTATGATCCATGCGAATTGGCAGTAGTAACAGGATGAATGTTCAGAGCTCCTGAAGATAAACCATAGATTTAAAAAATAAAAAAAATTCTTTCGAAACCAGCTGGTGTAGCTATTCTTGCGATTTTCTTCTAATCTCTAGAAAGCTTTATGATGTGAAAGATATTAAAAACAAGCATTAGTACAGTTGGAAATGGACGCGAGAAAAAAAAACTCATCTCGATATTTCCTCTTAAGTCACATTGCTTTCAAAAGAACAGATTAGACAATGTATAAAGATTGTTTTGCGGAATCATATAGGGTTAAGGTTGATGCTAGTTTTCATGTTAATGGGGTCAATGCTCACTGCTTCTCACCCTATGATGAGTAATTACATGAAAAAACCCCAGAACGAATGTCATATAGCAATGATCAGCAATCTAATCTTGATGACTGTTGTTAGTGGATTCAAACTTAATTGAATCTCCCAGTATAGATGATCTGATACCATCTCATAGTGGATCAAATCACTTTTATAATGAATGGCATGACCTTTTTGCTTTTCTGTCTTTCTGTGACACTGGACTCTTCCACTTATGGATAGAATTGTGCTTATAAAAATGACTCCTACCCATCATTTGAAACTACGGACTTTCCAACTGAAACTAATTTACTGTTATTTTTTCTTTAAAAAATCGTTTTTTATAGAAATTCAAATACATCTGTGAATTTATTTTTCAACTAGTGTTATTATGAGGTAGCTAGCAGTGGAGATGCTGAGTGGAGTATCAGTTAGCAGCGTGAAAAATGGAATTGGTGAATTGAATTCGAGTTTTGGCCGTGACTTCTTATATTCACTTCACATTTGGGTAAAGCATGAATCTACTTCTATCCCTAGCTCTAGGTAAATAGCAGGACAATTGGACAATTGGAGACTTTTACCCCAGCAAAGCAGTTCATCTTATTGTGGGGTCAGCAACTCCATTCCGTAATGCAGCCCTATACCCCATAAGGAATCTACAAGGGAAAAAGAGTCAAATAAAGCAGTACCATGTCCTATTATTGTCAAACTACAATCCATTGTTGACTGTGCTCCTCTGCCCTGTAACAAGAACAATCCTCACCTAATTCAAGGGTATAAACTCTTCAAGGTTTATACATCACGTCAAGGTAAACAAAGTGATTACCAGGCGGCTTTCTTACCACTTCAGCTGAACTGACATGCCTTATATGATTTACAGATTTAATATATCAAATATATATTCAATACAAAAGTTACAGTAATCATCTTCAGTCGGAATAGAAATAGGTGTGGTGTTTGACCCTGCAGCAGCCCGGCTTGTTGTGAAAGGGTTCTTCACCGAATTATCTATGGATATTGACCAAAACAGGAAAGAGGCCGACTTGCAATCAATAACCTACAATGCCTTTATGGTATTCTATCGTGAATGGCTTCCACGCCAACACTAAAAGAACTATGGGAATACATAAACTCAATGTTTTAGTGTTGATTTCAAACAAACTGATGAAATCAATGGTTTCAAACATCTTATCTCGTAAATAACGAAAATACTTTATTGCTGTTATTCATTCTTTTCTATTGACACCTGTCTCCACACAGGCGTCTTTAATGGTGTTTATGTGAAAAATTAACTTCGCGTAATTTCTTTATATAACAGAAGGAATTCATATGTCAATCGTTTCAGTTGCGGGGTTATGAGAATAAAACCAACCCATATTAGCGCTCCGTCCAGGAAATAGCACATGAAATCCCGCCCCGTATTGTCTCATCACGTGTGCACAAATCGAGCTTTGACCCTATTGGGACTCGTTAAACCTGATTGAATCTGGCTGGGCATGTAAATATCGTTACGAGAATAGATATATGTCTCATTATAGAAATATATTCCTGTTGTTTTTTCCCACCCACGTGTAAAGGATGGTGTTGAGTATATAAGCATTTGATCTGAAGCGATTCTATACAACCTGTTGAAAGACAACAGGTAAGTGTTCTTTGTTGATTAATGCTTGTTAAAATCTCTGTGTGTATGAGTTAAAGAGGGAGAGAGAAAGTGAGAATGCAAAGGTCATTGTGCGTATGTAAGAGTTTTACTTAGCGCATCTATGTGATTACGTTGTGCAACGTTGTTTTTTCTTACCTTTTTTGTTGAAGAGCGATGAGCGTTATTTTCTGATTGATTATGTCTAAAGAGTATAGAAAATGTCAATGATTCCCTCCAGACTTCGAACCAGGACAGTGATAATTTGAAATATACTTATTTCAAATTGAACAGCGGGTGAATTTACACATTTTTAATCACGTAAAGTACGAATAATGATTACTCATGAACATCGCTATCCTGGACACAAAAGCAAAGTTTGAAGGGAATAATAGCCATTTTCTAAACTTGTTATACATAAACTTTGAGAAAATAATACTCATTACCCAGAAACAAAAATCGCATTACACGGTTTTATTTACATATTATTTTTTCTGTCAAGTATTATGTATCAATTGTTTTCAGTCCTTCCTTTCTATCTATCTATCTATCTATCTATCTATCTATCTATCTATCTATCTATCTATCTCAGCCTGCTCTGATGAACTGTTATACAAAATGAATTTACTCCGTGTAAATATATACTAAGCTTAGCCTTGTCTGGCAAAATACTGCCATATTGGGGGAGTTAGTGGGGATCAAGCTCGGTAACGATGAATTGCTAATCTCTGCACATCTGCAGATATCCTACATATCTTTAGTTAAGGTATAAAAGCAATACGTATTTAGTTGATGCAAAAGTTGCCAGTATTTTTTTTTAACCAAATATTTTATTTATATGAATTCACAGTATAGTTATTCAGTCAAAGTATTCCCTCTAGCTCTCATTGAATTCATGCCACTGATAACGTGTGTATTCTATCATAATCTATCTATAAATTCTTCGAGGGACTTTCGATATCTTTAACTTGTTGGAATTACTGATCAGACGACAGATATTGGATGGAGCAAAACAAGTGATAGTCTGAAGATGACAGGTCCGGAGAATACGCTGCATGTTGAAGAATTTAATCGTCTGCTGTGTCACACAGACACGAAAACATGAGTCGTCACGCAGCAAAATTATCGATCGACTTCCTAGTCCAGTCTTCTCTGTTTCAATGCGTCATTCAAGCGAGCCATTTGCCCATTGTGGCGTTGTGCAGCGACAGTCTACCCAAGTAATTCTCAATAAAGAATGTCCTTTGAATCCTACCAAATACAGGGGGAAAATGTGTATAATCGTTTCAAAGATGTCATAGATAAAGCCACCATTTCTTTTCTTTTGGATTCTAACAAAAAGAAAAATCCATTTTTCATCGTCAGTGACTATTTTGCCGAAATAACATTTTCAGCACCGTGCATGAATTGGAAAGCAACAGTTTAAACGCTGACCGTTGCTCCTGTCGATGAATTTACGTGGACGTTATTTTTATAGCTTCTGAATTTTTCTAAGGCTTATGAATGATGTACTGTTGTTGACTGATTGCACAAGGAATAAAGAACTGAGTAAACGTCGAAGACACTTCAAAGATTTTTTGAACATTTCGCAAAAGATGGTGCTGGGAACTTTTGCATCAAGCTCGAATTACAAATTTTCCTCCCGTTCATGCACGGATTTTTTCTCATTTTTTTTTTGTCAATTCAAATGATTACATCATTTTTTTTAATTGAACTCCACTGGAGAAAAAAAATTGGTCAATAATATCTAGAAAAATTTGTGCAGTCTATATAAAAAATGATTTAGTATTTATACAAAAATATATATTATATTCATACAAGTGTACAAATAAGTATATTGTATTGAGTAATTATGCAAAATGATACACACACACACACACACACATATATATATATATATATATATATATATATATATATATATATATATATATATATAATTCCTATGTATATCACTTTAGGGCTTTAACTTTGCCTTTCAACTTTTTTTTTTTACTCCAGGATTCATTGTACAATTATTACATTGATGTAAAGTGTACGCGCGTTTATACATAATCCATGAATAAGCATAATTTACTTGCACATATTCTTTTTCAAACGTTAGAACAATTTTTATTGATAAATAATCCTTTTTCAGTTATTTCTTCGATCATTATATTTGTGAAAGAAAATGAGAAATAATCCATGATAATTGTACTAATGTAAAAAAGAGAACAAACGATGCAGAGAGACTTTTCAAACGGAAAGTAAAAACAGTATTTTTTATTTTGTGAAAAAAAATTGTGTTTTTTTTTCCTTGTAGGTGTCCATACGCGGGCAATCATGGCTTCTTCATTCCTGGTCATCCTTCTATCTGGTGAGAAACCTTTTCTCCTCCCTGGAGTTATAAATTATGTCGAGAAAAAAAAAGGAAAGGTGTTAGCCAGTTTCTAATCGTGAACCCATGAAACATACAGATCAGAAAAAAAAATAGTATTTGAAATATCATTAAAATTAGTTTTTGCTAGAAATCATTCAAAGATTTATGGACCAAAATTCACTGGTATCTGCTTTTTTCTTTATTTATAAGTCTTTCAAAATTGTTCACACAGGGGCATCTAAATTTTTTAAACACGTATGAAGGCTTCCACAATCAAAATCTAAAATGTTCATGCTTGCAATAATTCAGTTTCTGTGTGTTCGAATACAGTTAAGCAGTCTACAGGTGGTGTATCTACCTATATATCTATCTATCAATCTATCTATCTACCTATCTATCGATCGATCAAAAATTTTGTCGATGGAGAGCATTGCAGGGAACATTAGTCGTATGTTACCTTTTGCCTCTCGCAATCGATAATAGAATTTCGGCAAACACTCAACTTCCAATAGTGAACTCTCTGGAATGAGCGTGGTTCTTTTCTGATTGGACGGTTGGTTGGTCCGTTCGTGGGTTGGTACTAGACATTCAGTCAAAAATGGCGACTTTTTATATTCTTAGACAAACTCTGTTATAACGCCATATAATCAACATCATCAGATAGCGAGAAACAATTTACTTTTATAAGCAGAACTCGCTGACCAATTAGTAGACCAGGTATTCAAAATCCGGAACCGAGAAACGAAATCTCTGAAAACGTATTTTGGCAGACGATCTCAACAGCTTTAGGACTTAGAGCTAGTGTGCCTTGGCGCTTAGCATTAAAGAAATGTTTTGCCCAAGTTCCACCTCTCGACCAAGGCTTCCAAAGGGAAGAAGAGCTGGAAATTTAAATGGATGTTTACGGCACCTAGTACCCATCTAGGATACTGACTAGGCTCGACGTCGGTGATCGTGCGAGGACAAATGTATCCAACGCCTTTTGAATATAATTGAGTGATAAAAAGCAGTCAAAATTCCCTATTCAATAAATTCGAGTAAGCCTCAATCTGACAAAAAGTCTCGTTACAATCGGACCAAGCAAAGAAAACTTGGTCCCCGGACACACACAAAAACTGATACCTAAGTGGACCGGGTGAGAGTGTCTTCATTTTCCTTGCCAAGTAATAGTATTTTTCTCTATTCATTTTTTTGCAGTGGTACTCTCTGTTTCGGTTGCTGAAAATGATAATCAAGCTCTCTGTATTATACTCGGCTGCGGATCTGTTAACGGTAAAGAAATTTTTATTGTTTATTTTTCTATTTCCTCTACTAGAATTGTTGCACAGGGGAAGCCGCTTATTGTAATCACTTTGGCATAAGGTCATTTTGGTAACACCAACCGACAGATTACTTTGAGCAAACGATATAAAATTGAAACAATTTACATTCATTATTATGAATTTACACTCGTTGTTAAAAATTCATTGCTATGTTATTAAATTCATTGTTATCAACGGATTCATTTGATTATATAGTGAGCAGATAATGCTTAATTACCTTTTGTTCCTTTTGAATAAAGTATTAAGGACCGACTGATTTTGATAACAATAACCGTTTGATAACCTTATTAGTGATTATAATAAACAGCTTCCTACGTAGCTTTATGTCCATAAATGACGATTGACACGGAACTTCAGGCGCAGAATGGCTTTCTCAAAGGATGAAAAAAAAATGATGAAAAATTAGCTTCTTTATTTTTTGGTGGAATGATCTCAAAGAATGTGTGAAATGTCCTGCGAATTATAGGAAACACTGGGTAACTTAACAGGTGAACAGCTAACTAATGCAATATTCTGTTGTTTTTATACCATTTGAAAAGAACTAAATTAATCTTCTGTTAGCTCTGATTGAAACGTTGGTTTAATTTGTTTTTGGTTTTTTTTATTTCTTTTATTGAACTAGTAAGAACGGTTCAGTTTTAAACGGGAGAATCCAGAAAAATAATTTTACCATAATATTTTGGAATAAACAAAAATTTTCGATTTCTCCTTTTTTTTATCTCTCAATGAATCGCCAATGATTTAGCGAAATAGTCCCAGTTTGTTTTGTTATATTAAATTTATTGATAATTTCAACTAGACCGTTTCCCTTGCAAATCTAAAATTAAGGCAAGGGAATTTTTTTTTTATTATGCCAAGTGAATTGAAAAAAATGCCTTGCAAATTTTAAAATACACCAAGTAAGTTTTAAAAAACTCACCATGCAAATTTTAAAGTACGGCGAACAAATTAAAAAGCACGGCCTGCAAATTAAAAAAAAATGCGATTAAAAAAACAAGCGAACTGAATTTATGAACGTTAAGTTACTGCAACAGTTGCTGTAAATAAAATTTCACTACTAATTTTAACTTGCTTGGCGTATTTTTTTTATTAGCTTGCCTTAATTCTGAATTTGTCGGGAGAAGGTATAGAATTTGAAAGTCTGAAAATGTTGGCTTTTAATTAAGTTATGAAAATGATAATTTTTCATTAACCTCCTTGCCCCCTTTGTAACTCTCCTATTTTCACTACTAATCAATTGTTGTATTGCAAACTCATAAATTCACGGAAGCTTGACGTATAAGTCAAATGTAAACCACTTTCACGGCGTACTTGCTGAGGATCGAGTAATATACGAGACAAACACGACAAAAACGAGACCTTTGTGGAAGTGATCAGCATCTAATAATTCACCAAATGTATGTCCGTCCGTCTGGTTGTCCGTCTGGTTGTCCGTCTATATGTGACTGTCTACTACAAAAGCTACTCAACATAGCCCTATGAAAATTTCTGTGGGAGCCTCAGGCAGGTTTTTAGCAAGTTGGATTTTGAAAATCACCCCTCAAACAATGTTTGGGAGCTGATCGATTTACAATAAAATTTCCTCTTGAAATTGGCACATTTTCGATCTCGGCTCCTTTTAACAGCCTTGCCTACTGCGTATATCAGTCTCAGTCAAAGATGTAGCTCTTTAGAGAGAAACTGAGAGAAATCAGCACATTTTTTCAATTGTCGTTTGACGGCAGCTTTATCCCATATCGTAGACAATTCGTATTTTATTTTACAAAGACAGCAAAATATAACACCATGAAAATCCCTGCACGTACAAATGTGAACCACGGAAAGATTTTCAGCAAATTACTTCTCAAACCCTCAACCCAACCGATTATGTTTTTTCTAGGGGTGTAATGATTTTATGTCAGCTGTTTTGTTTTTTTATTTTTTTTTTTTGAAGCAAAGTGAAACGCTTGATTTAAAAAGATAAAAAATATATGAGATGAATAAATTAAAATGAAACAAATCTCATTACTTTTTCATGCATATATTGATATTAACGTTAATTTCGATTTTTAAAAACGAGCAATGAAATCATTTAATGTGCATGTGTGAAATTTTTCAAAAAATTTTCTCAAAATGAGTACACAGATTCTTCAAATCATTTTATTCATATATTCAATCATGTTTTAATACACAGATTGATATGAATAAACAAATATGAAAGTTTTACAACAGAATGTTGTAACAAAACATATTCCTGCTAATTCGATGTTAAAACGATGTGCAAATAAAATAAAGGAAGAGAATTACTGAACGAAAAACATTCGTCAATTTAGATTGTTAGCGGAAATAAATCGCAGTAGAAAAATGTTAATCCTAGATAAACAGTTAGCAGTCTATCTTCAGTCAGCGTAAATTATTTTTGATGAATCTTATCACCAAAAAGACGATTGTAAATTGTTACACCCTCGCCTTATCGATGTTGATATTTTGGAAATTTCAGAAATTCAAAAAATTAACGATTTGATTCATTCAAAAAATAAACAATATAATTTAAAATGATGTAATTTGAGTTCGAACAAGGTCAATTATTTTGATATATCTCATCACCAAAGGTTTTTTTTTAATTTGCTTGTAAATTTTTAGTTTTAGAAATATCCGACCTTTCCAATTGTAAAGTTTCTCATCCTCGCTCACTCGATGTTGAAGACGACGCACAAAAAATAATAACAATTTAATTTATTCAAGAAAAAAATAATAAAATTCGATGTATTTGCTTCTGTTGTTCTTTCAGTAATTTTCTCATTTTTCAAATTGAATGCCTTTTGGTTCCCGTCTATTTATCTTTCAATTTTATGTATCTCTTTTTTGGACAGCAATTCACTCCACCCTTTAGGGTGCGTATTTAGTTTAGTCAAAGTAGATTGACGATTTTGTAAAAGTACTAATAATAGGAAAGTCAGGTGAAATTTGTTTATGTTAGGTGTCTTATTGAAAGCTATTCCATACGGAAAAGGACATTTTTATAGCGCAAAGTACTTTATCAGACAAAAATCCACTTAATAGTTATGAAATTTTCCAAGTCGCCAATTAGCAAGAAAATGTGAAATTGTAAGCCCAAAAGAAAAAAATGGCACAAAAGGGAAAGTCATTTTACAGCAAAATTTGCTCACTTTCTAAAATTAAATCTAGGAGAATTGATAAAATCGCCAAGGGGTTTACATATTTGATGTTTATATCCTCGTAGGACCCATGCTTCCTTGGCAACTGTCTCTATGGCAATTTTCCATGTAAAAAGAGCTAAATTTGCTAAAATACGGAGCTTTAAAAGAGAAATAAAAAAATCAAAATATCAGACTTTTAAAGTAAATTCTAACAGAAATTGACCGCTACGGAAAAAAATAGATAAAAATAATGCTAAGATGAGCTAAAAAAATTTTACTAGCTCATAGGCGTAGTAGATTAAATCAAAGGTGACTAGGTAAAGAGATGATGTGGCTATTTTCTGACAAGATTAGGCAATCATGTATGTATGTATGTATGTATGTATGTATGTATAACACGTACAGCTCGCACCAATGGAGCTAGAGGACTGAAAAATTGAACATTTACTCCTTATTATGCCTAGATTTTATTACTTTTTCTTTTGAAATTCCTCTCCGAAATAGATTTTCAGTGGGTGGTTCTATTTACAATGTGAGTTTGTGCTATTCCTCGTTTTTGTCCAGCAGTATTCACGTTTGTTTGTTTTAGGGGATTTTTTTTGTTTTGTTTTTGTTCTTTCAATTCAGACTTTTTAGCGATCCAACAATAGGCGAGAGAAATAAATCATTCATTGATCACCCATTTTTCCAAATTTTAATTGACCCCTCCCCCCCAACATGACATGGTTCCAAAGACCTGACTGTTTCTATTGAGGGACTAACCAGATTTTTAACTAAATAATATTAGACATATTGGAGCGGGTCCCTAAAATCTTGGGGCCCTGTGCAGTTGCACTGTTTGTACTGCCTTATGTACTCAGCTTGATATATCTTGACTGGTTTATTACTGATAATTACCTGTTTTTTCTTGCATAATCATTGCGTAATTTAATTTGAAACAAAATATCTTTCCTGTACAGAACTTTGAACAAATTGCCCTAAGTAAGTAAAATTAACTCATTCGTCGTTTACATTCTATTGTTGTATCGAAGTGACTGTTCATCAACACATACTCATACTTGCAAGAAAACTAATCCCACTAATATTAAATACTATGTATTTTGCATTTTAGCTCAAAATGACGGAGCGGTATCAGATTTATGTAAAAAATACATGTGTAACAGTCGTCAGATAAGTCCAGTTGGTGAGTACACTCTTATTATTATTCTGTCAAGCAAGGTAATTTGCAATCAATAAAGTGTAAATCTATTTGTATATACTTACACGTTTATTCTTCTTATTATGTTTTAAAGACAGTCACAGCATCAAGTTCCTTTCTCTCCTATTCAAGCATAAGTATCCCTTTCCATTCTTACCCTCCCTCATTATATTGCAAGATTTGGTGGGGAGAGAAATAGTTATGGTGAAAGTTCAGCCCCTTTCGCTATATTTCGCGTATAAGTGCTCGCTCCCATTCTTGTTCATTGCGTTACGAGAGTGAATGGTATCTGAGAAAAAAAGATGAAAGATTTGATGAAGATGAACAATAATCAGACAGCGTAACGGTCGTACATACAAATAAGCAGAATGATAGTATAATTAATAACGTAAAGAGAAATGCATTTTTATTTTTCGATTGGCATTAATTAGGACAAAGTTTCATGTGCACTCAGCGGGTAATTGAATAGAGTCTTAATCTGAGTGACTAAGGTCGAGGTATCTCTTCGTTGGACTCAGCCTGTCAAGGATGGTGGTCACGAAAGCTTATTAGAATAAAGTCCTGGTTTCAACCAGACCTGAAACTTGCAAGGATCGCTGAGCTGACGCGTGCAAAGAAGACCGGAACTTCTATGCCAGTCGTACATAATTCCATGGAAATTGACTCTTAAGAGACGTTTCTGGCCATCATTATAGTGAAGTAACCTTTTCTGGGTGACCTAAATCGAAAAGGTACCGAACTTGCAACAAACACAGCAGCGTGTACAACCATGATACAAAACAGAAAAGTGTTCGCGTCCTTTTTTTTTATAAGATCTACGAAGTACCCAATAAAGAAATTTGATGACGATGATGACGACGATCATCATTGTAAATGCATAATAAAGCGATTGGATCGAGTATGCCTGAAGCATTGCTTAAATGTTTGTCTACGTTAGATTAAAAAAAGAAGTTATGTCGTTTTCAGAATAAAAAGAAAGTATCATTGCGTATGTATTTCATTTATTGCAGTTCAACCTTCTGAACTTCAATTACCCCCACAAGATATTGGTAAGTTTACACTTTTTTTACATCATTACTCTACATTAAGCTAAGCTTGTTTTGTTATTGTTTTTTTTGTTTTTTGTTTTTTTGCTAATCCTTGTCCTTTTAATATACTGTACTTAATAAGTAACAGGCCAAAGTTATTGCTATCTAGTAATCCCAATTTATTTTAGTTCATCATCCCCAACACGACATGCTGCCAAAATACGTTGGTTACGTGACGGGTTCTATTGAGTGACAAGATAGATCGGTTTAATCTAAAGTTTTAAAGGCTTCTTTTGAGACTTTCTTTTAAGCACGTTGAAAAATTAATTGGAAATATTTGCAAGCACTTTCTTCCGTGTTCCATCGAAGCATTTTTCTGGTTGAATTAGACGCAAATATTGTTCGGGATTTTTTTGAAAACTTTGACCTCACTGATATTTGATTTTCCATGGTAATTAGCCCTTATATTTAATCAAATTATACGTACTATACCATGAATCGCAAAGGCCACATCACAATCACTTAAAAAAAACAGCCAGTGCACAGCTTGCTGTACCCCCAGAATCAAGGGAAATAGTTTTAAAAGTTTGGAATAATCTCTACTGCATTATGATCTGAGAAAGGTTAATAATACGTCTGCTTTGGGAATATTGAAATTACTCAGATATTGTTGAGGAATTAATGCCATTCACTGGGTGTATTGGTGAGTGAACTCCACAGCAATACGAGTTGCATTAAATTTCCATTAATGAAGCTCCTTTGCCTGGTAAATAGGTTATCGTATGTTTTCTACTCAAAGCATGAACCATTTTTCATAGAATCCTGATGAAATTCTCCATGTAGTTTCTTTATATTCTTCTAATATCGACATGGTTTTCACATCTCTCCTTTGATTAGAACTAACAAAAAGCAAATAGAAAAGCAAAGAATCTCAGTTAAAAAAAATGTACACTATTTAAAATTACGATGATGATCGTACCTTATTACTTCTTTTTATCGGGCCCCTCAATCTTTTTTTTCTCACAGAAATACTAAAGTTAGGGGTCAGAATATTTTAAGATTCAATGAGATTTATTTTCTCACGGGTTGGCAGATTTGGGGCCAAATTCTTTTCTCGGGACTTGAATTGTTTATAGATCGTCCGCATTTATTGCGTTGCAGTTATAGTGAAGGTATGAGTATTTTTTTTTCTGAACTGGGGGAGTGCCCATTCCTAAGGTGCATGTTTCGAAAGGGCTTGGCTTTATGACGTGCAGTGCAGACAGCCATAATTGTCATGTAAAATAATTCCGCCTCCATCGTACGAAACTATGGCTTTGAAGCATGTCTTTCATTTCTCTTTAGTGTTGCCAGTTTAGATATTTTATAATTGAATTTTAATAATTCTGAAGAGTGAAGTCAAGGGGGATAATTGATACAAACTACGGAGAAATATTTATAATCTCTCTCTGGATATATACATTTGGAATCTGATTTCTTGAGAACCGCTGACCAAAAAAACTTCACACTCGACACTGTACTGCCTTGTGTGCTGATTAATATATCTGGTAAATGTCAATATCGTATCATGACCAGTTGTCGAGCAATTGCATTGCACACACACACACACACACACACACACACTCACACACACACACATACACACTGACGTCTTCGATTGTAGTTAGATTGCTATTGTACCCTCAATCGTAATATGATAGTGCAACCATACATGTTGCTACTGGGAGCGATTTTCGTTGTTGTCTTTTGATTTAATTTTTTTTTTTTCTTGAAATTCGTTCATTGATTCCCTTTGATGATCGGCTTGATTGTTAAACCCTTTTCTCTTCCCCATTTTTTGTTTATTTCAGGCTATCCATTCTATCAACAATTACCATTCATGTTTGAGGGTAACATTCCTGCAGTACCACAAAATATCGACACTGCAACATCCCTTACCTATTTGGTAGGGTGGCCTGGATGGGGCCATTATTTGGAAATCAAGGATTTGAATGCTTGGAAGCAAATGATTGAACAAATCAAAAATGAAACTGATATTAGGGCAAAAAACTGGGAAAAACAGCTGGACAGTTGGCTCAACATAAGGAAGCTCAAAACCTATTCAATCGCGTAAGTACAAATTACCTTCTACATTATTATGACTACAGTCGTTTAAATCTACTTAATTCCTCTGGGCACATGCTGTAGAGCGATGATATGCTAGCAAAAATGTCTAGGCTATTACTCGTGTAGCGAGTTCGATCCACAGTGGGCACCCTCTGGTTGTGGCTCTACTGTGGTCCAAGCTAAGCTTAGTAAATAACTACTTAACGGGCACTGAATAAACATGTTAATTATGAAAACGATGGTATCTATATTTTCTGTTGTGCAGGAGAGCCTGGATCTGCACACCATACTAGCACATGCAAAAAGAATTATTCTGATACTGGCTACTGCACGTAGGTGATGAAGGATGAAATTTAATAAAGCATAAATATTAAGATGAAATTTGATTACGCATGAGTATGTTTGAGTTATACATAAAAAGATTGTAAATCATTATTATTATTATTATTATCATTATTATTATTATTATTATTATTATTATTATTATTATTATTAATAATAATAATAATAATAATAATAATAATAATAATAATGATGATGATGATGATGATGTTTATACGAAAATGTGCCTGGTTATTAAACGTATATTGCACGCTCTTTACCTGGAAATCTATGCTGACTACGGTACCAGGCTCGAGTCTCTTTATTTCTTTTATCGCTGCTATTGTAGGTAGGCAGCGCCATCAACATGCACATGGGCGCCTATGACGATCTCCTGAACTTTCTTGCTATTCATCAAGTCCCTGTGCCTTTTTTCAATTGGTTCAAATCTCACTTGCTGTTCCCTCCACCACCACAGATGATCACACACCCAATAAACGCCCAAATCCGTAAGTGTATTTATTTATTTATTTATTTATTTTGGCTGATTAATTTTGCGAAAGATAAAAGTTGTTAAGAGCAGAAGCAGTTTTAATCCTTTTCTCAACATTTCTGGGAATGATGATTGCCAAGGGGTTAATGTTGGCTGTTTATTTTTTTTTGTTTTTTTTTTTTTTTGTTTTTTGTTGTTTTTGTCAAACCCTAGTCCAAGGTGGACGCTGGAATTTATTTTGTTTTTCCATCGTGACAAGAAGGAGATCAATCCTCACCTAATTGAGAGAAGTAGACCAATCACTGTTTGTCTGTCTCCCCACGTTATATAAAATCAACATTTCCTAATTGTGATTTGAGATCAGGACCAAGTGGTTGATCCTCTAACCGACTGAGCCGAACTTACAAGTCTTAGATATCTACGAGAAATTGTACGAATACGCAAGGATTTATTTAATTCTGATATATATATATATATATATATATATATATATATATATATATATATATATATAGTAGATTGTGGATTCACTACACAAACTAGCTCATGTTTCAGCCCTCTTTGGGCCTCATAAAGAGGGCTGAAACATGAGCTAGTTTGTGTAGCGAATCCATAACCTACCATTTATTTCCAGCTGTACTCTAAAACAACTAAACTCCATGAATAAAATGTTGTATGTATCGAGCACTCTATGAAATAAATCCATTACATCTCAGAAGTAGCTTTATATTATTTATATTTTATTATATTATGTTATACTGCTAGCCTGATTTGTACCACATATACTGTACATATATATATATATATATATATATATATATATATATATATATATATATGTATGTATGTATATATATATATATATATATATATATATATATATGTATATATATATATATATATATATATATATATATATATATATATATATGTATATATATATATATATATATATATATATATATATATATATATAAAAGATTATCCAGATAACGAATAAAAAAACTTTCAATGTTTTTTTTTATATTCATTATTTCTATACAAATTCTATGAACCTATTTCTTTATTTGAAACTTTTTATCCTATTATGATTCTGTCATCACGTAGCAGCGTGTGTACAGCTTATTAAACAGATAATAAAAAATGTTTAATTCATTTCAGCGGATTTACATTTTCCACCACCAATGCCACCCATGCTGCCCCCTAATATTGATCAGTTTGGCTTTCTAATTCCTGGTGTTCCGGGTCAAGGGGATCCAACTAAGCCGATCCCCAAACCTCCATCTCGTAAGTACTTTTCTCGTTAAAGACACCTTTGGTTCAATTTTTCTGCGTCGAAATAATCTTTCCCACACATTCTTAGCAACAACTTAACATACCATAAATTTTAGTAATAGGTTATCGTAATGATCGAGATGTATGTATACGTGTGACTGACTTTGTGCTGAGTGCGTTTGTTTCGACTTTACCGATTAAGCATGGAATCATTCAGGTGTCAGCAGTGATGATCATGTGTTTGTGATTTGAAATATTGAGCAGGATTTAAAAATCAAGGCTTGCAGTCACGGATATCGGAGAGATATGCAGTGGCTTGCGTAGCTGTATACAGGACACTGACTTCTTAACGTCAAAATAAATACCTACCATATATACCGGCGTATAATACGACTTTTGAAACAAAAAGAATTTTCCCTAATAGATCATATTAGTCTGTTTAGACCGTTGTCTGTCTGATGGACATAGCATATACGGTATATCGAAAACTCGGCTCCCGTTGCAGGGGTCACCAAACTTTTTAGACCATCAACCCTTTCATGGAATTTTTGTTCCTCGGGCATTCAAGAAATCAAACGTACCAATACCACATCCTGATTTTTACCAAATCTTCTTAAAAATGTACCAAAAGTAAGGGAAGAATAAATCAATAGTAAAATACAAAGTAAACAAGAATACATGTCAGAAGATACCAAACGTACCAAATATTCAATTGACCCCTCCCGACCTTATTTCGACCCATGACACTTATCGATCCTTTTAGATAGTCCCATCGACACCCAGGGATCAATATCGACCACTTTGACGATCCCTGTGCATTGTGAAAAAAAATGTCCGTCAACCTTGGCAAGTCATATTCAGTCGTGGGAGAGCAGATAGAAGGTCAATGGATTTACAGTGTAATTCCTGGAACTTAAGCAGCAAACTGTTTATGCTAATTTCAAAACAAAATCTCTCATTTCCTTTCTTTCAGAAACACTGTGTCCACCAAGTAACAACTGTGGAAGCGTAAATGTTACATTTGATGTCCGCGTGGGTAACGTTACACACTGCAGTGCTTCCGCCAAGGAACCAAGACAAAAACTGAAGAACTTGCTCATTTTGGCTTCACACTCTCATAAATGCCTCACGTAAGTGTGCTCTTTAGTTCAATTTTCCATCTTGACAATCATCATCACGCCTTTCTTTTCTTTTCTTTTTTTTTTTTTGCATGTATGGATCCTGATTATTCGACTTGTAACTAGAAAATGACTACCTCAAGTCTTGTGCCGTCGATAGTGAACATGATTGTAATCTTTCGCTTTTTATATTTCTGAAATTTGAAGACAAAGCAGAGGCGCAATTATACCTCTTCGGACGTCGAAATTATGAAAAAGTTGAAAAGTAAAATGGCGTCATGCAAAATTTAAACGCATTATCTAGTTTTAAAAAAAAATATTTATGATATATTATTCAAATCATTTTATCAGTTTTTCATGTAATTTTCTGAAAATGACGAATTACTGTATTACTAATAATCAATTTGGGCATCATTAGCGCTTACATATTTTGTGTTCTATGATTATAATTTTCATCTTGTTTTCTATGTTTTACGATATACATATATATGTATATAGAGAGATGTATTTGTCATATTTTCATATTTTCACCTATGCAGTCAGAAGAAAACTAGTCTTTTGACTTACTATACATGGGAACCAATTATATATATACATATATATATATATATATATATATATATATATATATATATATATATATATATATATATATATATATATATAAATATTAACATGCCAGATACGTTCAATACGTAAAGGAGAGAGCTCGGCCTGAAAAACAAATTTGTAAGGAATCGGTGGTCTGTGAATCAATGAGATAGCATTAGAAATTTCAACGTATCACCCGCGACTCTTTTTTAATGGAATATTGATTACATACAAATATTTTTTCAGACGTATCTTCACCTCTCTCTCTCTCTCTCTCTCTATATATATATATATATATATATATATATATATATAGCCTCTGACAGTCTGAAGGATATATGTTAAAAAATGAAATAATTTTCGATTTGCATGATTACTCACCTGTGTATTTGCTCTTGATCCACCTTATCGTGTTATCTGAGGCCGGTGTCTTCTTCAAATGACCCATTTATTAGATAGACTGATATATTGTAATAAAAACGTACGGTTCTTTTTTTCAATAGATACATTCATTACAAAAACTAAATAACATCTGCCCAAAGTGGCTATATTAGAGGTATCATTCATTTTTTTTTAAATATTTATTATCTCACCGCTGTACTTTAATGATTCAGAGTAGACTGGTTGATGCAGGTCAAACATAACAGTTATAATTCCTTCTTTTCTATCATTGATTCATCTTTATTTCTTTATTCTAGATTTACAACAACACAAAGAACCCCTTCCGCAAGAAGTACTAGCGGAGAATTCTTGTATTCAGTTGACGGAATCACAGAAACAATGCAACACAAATGGATAATTTATCTTAAGAGCTCAAAGAAACATGCAGGTAATTGTTTGTTTTGTATTCTTATTTCCTGATGCTCTAAAGACAATTCAATGCGTGTCTTGCTCCTCGGTATCCATCTTCCAGGTAGCACCTCCCCATCACACTTATGTGTACTCAATGTGCACGCTCCGACGCCTGTGGCAATATGCCGATTGAATGAGGCAATTTTCGCGTTCACCCACGAACAAATGCGTCTGAGTTCCCACGTTTTAAAAAGGTCTTGTGTCGCATCGTAACCCTTGGGAAGTCCAAGTTATCAATTATTGAGAATGTTTTGTGTTTATTGCTTTTTGCTCAATTAGTTTGATTTATTGTAGTACCAATCAACTAGCAATCTCTACGTTCTGGTCAATCATGCTATCACACGGATTCTACTGAATCTTTTACTTACTATTCAATGTTGGATTTTTAGGACAAATGCTCTATCCATGTGTGTGTGTATGTGTGTGTGTACGCACACCCAAACTATTGAGATGCGTGATAGGATAACCCTGACAAAAGAATTCGTTTTAGTTAGATCTTCTTGTATGCTGACCGTACTTGCTTCTAAAACATTCATTTTAGAATCCAGATAATTGCGGTCTCATTCGTGGAACTAGATGTCAAAAGGGCCTGTCTGGTGACTGAAATAGTTGAGTATATTCCACCAGCTCCAATGATCAGTGTTCAAATGGAGTTTAAGCAATGATTTCGAACGCTGAGTTTCAAGGCAAAAAGGCTCTTCCCAACGGAAAGATTTGTGCAACACAATCTGTCTCCTCCACATCCCCTTTAGTCGAACCAACATCGGACAGAGCTGGCAGTAGACCCGGGACAGGTGGGAAAAGGAGGCCCCATTTCAAACTGATGGTAATAATAATGCAAACGTGTGTCTTCACCTCGCACCCTCCTCCCTGGTTACATCTCTGAAAAAGTCCCTCTCAAAATCGAAGACCCGGTCAATATGGCTCATTGCCCCCCGCCCTCTGCCTGAGCCTGGGTCAGAATATGCTAAAAGAACACTTTCGGTTTATTTTTCTGCATCAGAATCTTATCTTCATATCCTTCGAAAACACTCATCATTTTGTAAGGTTTAGTAATGGATTATTGTGATGAATGTAATGTATGCATGTGTATGTATGTGTATGTGTATATGTATCTATGCTTGGGCACATCTATTGATATATATATTTAGCTGTATAAAATGTGCACATTTACAGACCCATATATATTGTATACATGTGCAATAATGTCTATAAATTGTCTTGACTTGATTTATCTTTGAATTGCAGATCTGAATAATTACTGGCCATCAGATGGAGATTACTTCATTATTGACTATGTTGATGCCAATACTCTGCAAAACATGAAAAAGTAAGTGTCCGGAGGAAGCACTGTTGAAATTCACTTGGTTTAATAAAAAAAATACAATGTAATCCTTTATGCGTTTGCGTTTTTTTCCTAATTCTGCTTTTCATTATTTCTAATTTCTTGGCTGTCATCGACTTACCGTAGCCCAACAAATGGCCCAACCGACCAACCAACCAAGTGTGCTACAGACTCTTTTTTCTTTGTGTGTGGGTGTCTCTGGGCACTTATGACCATATTTTGCGGGCTACAACCTTGAAAATGTGCTTGAGTACACCACGTGCGGTTTTGGGGGACTCTATGGTCATTTTAGATAGAAGATCCGTCCTTTTTCAGATAAATTCAGATAAAAGATCTATATTTTAAAGATAATTGTAGATATTTATTTCAGATAATTAGTTTTGATACACGCACGATTCACTTATGTAATATGTATATTTCCTTCTTTCTTCCTCTTTCTTTTCTATACATCCGATGTTGTTTGTTGTTGTTTTTTTTTCACATTTTCTTTTTTCCTTTTCTTTTTTCCTTCTTCCTTTCCTTTTCTTCTTTCTATCCTTTTTTTCTTTCCTTTTTCCTTTCTTTTGTCTTCTTTATTTTTCTTTCTTCTCTCCTTTCTTCTCTTCTTTTCCTTCGCTTCTGTCAACCTTTTCTTCTTGTCTTTGTCTTGTTTTCTTCTTCCTTACTTCCTTTACGTCTGTGTTCTGCTAATGTAGATTCTATATTTTCCTCAACAAAAAGTAAATGAGAGAAAATCATCAATAGAAAAAAATCGACCGTACTTTTGTAAAAATGCAACAATCTACATATCTATAGTAGTGCTACATGTATATATCATTGTACTCTTATGACTCGGGAACAACACATCCTGGACAAAAAATGAAACTATTATCCAATTCAACATTATCTACCGCTCACATCTTAGAAAACAAAATAAATTTTATAGAACTGCCGCTTTTTTTTGCATTTTTTGTCTGCTTCTAGAAGCAGTCAGTGTTTTAAAAAGTTGGTCATATGTTTGTCCCAAGAGGTTGGGGTGGCCATCTACAAAAATTTTCCATCCAACGGCTGTAGCTCTCTTCTACTGGGAGGTAAGTAGAGATTGGGAGCCGAGAGAACCAGGAGCTTTCCCTTGGCTTTCCATGGGAAGTAGCTGAAAATCACCTGGGCGGATTTTGAGCTACTTTATATTTAAATCCTATTATTTGATCCAGAGTATAATTTTCTGGGGAGCGAACATCTGAACAACCTTAGATTTGCCGACGACATTGCCCCTTTTGCAGAGAACCTACACGACCTACAACTAATGCTAGATCAACTAGATTAAGAGAGCAAGAAAGTCAGTCTACAGTTAAGCAAGACGAAAATCATGTGCAACGACTGCGTCGGAAATAAGAACACCAAGATCAAAATCGAGGACATAGAACTGGAGAAAGTAGATCACTACATCTACCTAGGACAACGAATCTCCATGAGACCCTAAAAAAAAAAAGAAATCAAGCAAAGAATCACCCTAGGATGGCAAGCCTTAGGCACTGCCAGCTCAACCTTCAAAAGCAAGAAGATCCCATTGATCCTAAAAAGAAGGATATAAAACCAATGCATCCTCCCGATAGTCTTTTATGAAGCTGAAACATGGAACCTAACCAAGAGATAGACACGCAATTGAGAACCATGATAAATGAAAGAATTAAGCTCAACCTCATGTAGAGAAACCACAAGACTTCACATTACATCCGGGAGAAGACAGAAGTCAGGGACATCATAGAATCCATGGCAATAGGCAATAGGCTGACCATGTCGCATAGAATCTATTAGGAAACTCAAATAATAAATCAGATAATAATAGATACGTTAATATCATTTGCTTTTTATGTGATTGAAGTTAGTAAAGATACGAGGTCTGTCTAATGAGTATCCAGTCATTTGATATCAATGGGAAAGTAGTCTAACCAGAACAACGGTACCTTATTTCCTTCAAATTAATCCGTTTGGACTCTCTCACACACTCATGTCAGCGTTACGCCTACTTTTAAAAACAGTCTGCAAAGTCCTTTTTCGGATCGCCAGCAACTGATTCGTCACATTCTCCTTGATCTTGTCCACGGTCTGAAATCTCATTTTGAACAGCGATTTTAGCTTTGGGAAAACCCAAAAGTTAGAAGAAGCCAAATCTAGACTGGATGCGGGGTGGGGCTGGAAGACCCAGGCATGCGATGTTTTGCACCCCCCCCCCCCAAAAAAAAAACGTGCACAAGACGTGAATGATGGGCAGGTTGATCAGATCGCTCAGTCGTTCTGAATGCGATGGTCACACAATGCACTAGCCTCGCAGCTGACTGAGTAACTCCACGGGGTAGTATCTGTTGATGCATTTGATTGGTTTTCAAGATACATCAATGCGATCCACAAGTACTTTAACAAAATTATTTACTTTAATTGAAAAGTATATATGTTTGTTGTGTGGATATGAGGTGATCCGATCGAATGGTGGTAATTTGACAATTGGGAAGCGATGAGAAATTTAAGAGTGTAACATCTTCAAAATTTTCATTATCCGGAGGGAAGGTTTTTTTCCGATGCATTTCGTTGGTTGCCACCACCTTTTAGAAAAAAAACTTTGCATCGGTTTCAGAGAAACTGTATGCTGTTTACATGTTCGAGATTGAGGAATGAAATGAAAAGACAAGGCTATTAGGTTATGTATTTTTGGTTGTTTAGTAGGCGGTGGCAATCATTGAAATGCATAAAAACCTGCCCACGCTATAATAATTTAAAAAATCAAGATTTAGCACCTGTTCTTCTCTTAAATTTCTCTTAGATTTCCTTCCAATTGCAAAGATATCACCAGAAGTATACATGCGATAATAACTATATCTTATTTGTTAACACCCGTGGAATCCACGGGTCTAGCTTGTCAGTTGTGACCAGGACAGTCTTTTTTTTTTCACATGTAAACTTTATGCAAAATAAGATATCTTTTTGGAAATTTCTCAAATTACCTAATATTACCTTACCTACCTCACTTAAAATACTTGTATATTTTTAACCGGCAATAGCAGTTGTCGTTGGAGCCCATGTAAGAAGATAGGGTTTCGAGTGCTGATTTTCAAGCCAGGCAAACAGTGACTTGTGGATTGGCACAACACAATCCTCTATTTGGTTTTGTATTGTATTAGACTATGCTTACAAAATATCAAGGAAAATGCAATTACTATTTCTTGTCCAAGATTGAATTTCTTTTTTGTTTCCTCTCTAGTACTACTGTTTGTTAATTAAATCTTCCGTTTGTACTCGAGTGTCACGGAGAAGTGGAATATCCCAGCGTCCGTTTTTATTTTCCTTTATTTTACTTGAGCAATTCATTATAATCCATTCCCGGCTTGCAAGACCCTTCAAAACTTCATCAGCGCACACATTCCTTACTGTGTCCGTTGCCAGCGTCTCACGACGTTGAACGAGGGGGTTGGACTTTCCAGGTTATGGTTGTCCGTCTTTTAGACTGGTTATCGACGATTTCATTTCCCATGCTTCTAACCGTTAGGCCACCCGAAGTGTTACTCAGATTGAAATATCACCATAATTTTGGCATTTGATTCTGTGCTTGGCTTCCTGTAGTCTCGATTCGTCTCTAGGAACCTCGTTTCTGATTAGCTTACATTCGTATAATGTTTCGTGAGCTTCAACAAACGTATCCGAAACCTTTTCCAGGGCCTTTATTTCTCTAGCTAAGAACAAAGAGCAGTGAGTATTTTTCTGGTCTGCAAAAAAAAAAAAAAATGCTAACTTCAATATGCTTTTTTTTTAAATCAAAGTAGACATATTCCATTTAATTTCAAGGCATTGTTCTATTCTTTTGTGAATGTATGTGAAAAAATGTCCGCATGCAAATTCAGCTAAGAAAAAAACAAATTTAACGAATCTCATGACCATCTACATAATTTTTAATAAGAACTGAGAAAAATCTATTTATTTACATTTACCGAGCTTAGCACGGCACGAGGAACATGCATTCTCTTTTGCAAAAAAATTTCTTTTCTATGATGTTGAATGAAAATTTAGGAAAAAGGTGGCATTTACCTCTAGCGAATATAAATTCGTAAAAGGGGCAAATATCTATCATTAATTTCCGAAAACTTATTCTTTCGTCAGATTTTGTTGCTTTTCATCGGAATGCTACGTTTTAAACTCAGTTAGCAGTTTAGATTAGAAATTAATAAGCTTACCACGAGATTTGAACTTGTACTTGTTATCCTTGAGGCCTTTCAAACCAGGGCGGAGCCTCACACGATTAGGCTACGAAAGCTACCCAGCAGGAGTCATTCAGTTTTCCTGTCTTAGAATATATGAATTAGTGCTCTATTCCTAAATTGCAAAGATAGGCTACATAGAACTACCATGAGTCCTTCTGGTCGCATAACCAAGATAGTTCCATCAGGGGCACTTATTAAAAATCGTCAACCAAAACTGTCAACTTTAGTTTTCAAATGGATCTGGCTGGCTGGCTGGCTGGCTGGCTGGCTGGCTATCTTTGTGTCACGCATGCATTCCTCACCAATTGAGGTTAAGGGCTCAAAATTCAAACATTTGCCCTTTATCATGACTAAAAAGATGTTTTTTCTTTTTTTCAAAATCAACCCATATAGGTTTTTAGTGGGAGTTCTATTTACAATGTAAATTTCTGTATTGTTGGTCCCTTAGTTGACGCTTTCTTTTGAAAATTCAGACCTTTTAGTGAACCAACAAAAAGTGAGAGAAGTAACTTATTCATTGATCACCCTTTTTTCCAATTTTCCAATTGATCACCCCCAACACGGCATACTACCAGAAGACGTTGGTCACGTGATGGTTTCTATTGAAAGACTAACCAGGCCTGTTGGCTTTAAGATTAAAAAGTCTTTCATGATAAAACCAACTTTTTGAAGCTAGGTATTTCGCTCTGATGGGTCACTTTCCAATCAGAGTTGTATACTCGTGATGGTATCTAATTGTCAACCATGTGCATGGTCTTTCCTTAGAGTTTTCGACACGGGTTGTGTGCGCCACACGAGCTGTGAATAAATACAAATATTCACGTCTTTCAGGTGGAGTCTCTGAAAATATTGATTTGGCAGGTTATCAAGAAATCTACCAGAGGATCTCAGATTCATCATGAAAGAAAGTTTTGAAAATGTCCTCCTGGACTTGCCCAAAGAACAACGGCATTCTGGACAGCATTTGACATGGATGATTGACAAAGTTTTGGAGAAATTGGAAGACGAACAGTAGATGCTCAAGAACCTCCTTCGCTCAGTTACGTAAACCTCAGTAATATTTACCTTTGGGATAGTGTCACAAATGCATAAGCAAAAAGTAGAAGCTGCCCTTGAAAATATGAAAAAAGCATCAAGTCCAGGGGACTGCACCTAGCTATTGTCATCAAGGAATAGAATAACACGTCCTGATGAATCAAATGAGACTGACAGAGAGTTGAAATATCGATGAATGTCGAGACCTTGCCTGAAAGCTGGAAACTGAAGGTAATGATCATACTTGTAATCAATGGGGCACTTGGAATGGTCCCAAAGGAATTGATAGAAATTGAGATCTAAGGAACAATTGAGACGATAAAGACCAAGGCAATGTTAAGATTGGTGAGAATACTGAAAATGTATTGGAAATCTGAGGAGATCTGCTCTCTTTTAGTTTCCATTAAATAACTCCTGGGACTTTAGTTTGGCGATATAAACAAAGACAAAAAGCCTATCTGCTGCAGGGTCAAACCCCACTCCTACCTCTATTCCGTCTGAAGGTGATTACTGCAACTTTCGTATTGTATATGTTCCGAAGTTTGTGTGTTCATGAACTACTAAGAAAATGCAATCAGTGAGGAGTTGTCTTCCCTAAATTTGGCGAGGATGGTTCTCGTTCTCGTTGTTACAGTGTAGGAGCAAAGTCAACTCCAGTCTCCAACTTGGACTTGAGTTTAACAACAACAACAACAACAACAACAACAACAACAACAACAACAATAATAATGGGCGCACTAGGAACTGTCCCCAAAACGCTGAGGGGGAGACTGGAGGAGATCGGGATTAGGGGGAGGATAGAGACCGTACAGACCACAGCACTACTGGGAACTGCACGGATACTGAGGAAGGTGCTAGAGATATAAGTACTGCAACGAATAGTAGCTCTGTCATGATATGCGAAAGAGGGAGGAGACGTTAGCTGAGGACCTGAGGAGACTTATTGTCACTCAGCCTTCAGCAATGACCACTGGGCAACCGGTGTGAAACTGTAAATCGTAGAATTACTGCGACCTATGAGTACTAGGAGAGGAGGGCTGGAGACTTGAGGAGACTTGCTGTCACTCAAACTCCAGCGGTTACCACCAGGCAACTGGTGTGAGATTCCTAATAATAATAATAATAATGATAATGATAATAGCAATAATCATAATAATAATACCTTTGGCAAGCCAAAGAATTATATTTTTGTGCACTTTTCCGCAGCGTCATCGACCAATCGCTCGTAAAACAATGGTTAGCATTCCTGAATTATTCAATAAAATCAGAATCTGATACATGGTAGAATGAAAGATAACTTCTAAGGTAACAGGAGTCCAACACTTTACAATATTACTGGCATTTATTTAAGATACACATTTTTGTTCGCAGTTTACCAGTCATTGAAATTCGACTTGGTCAATACGATGAAGATTCCACTTATCATTTTTTTAAGCTAAAGATCAAAAATGTTAACATAATCTATACATCCACTCTATATGGTTAACAGAAAAAATATTGAGTTAATTCTTCAACACAGCGCTATGACAGAATGCAGTTTAAATATAGAATCTTTCTTGCTTTGGGTGACTCAATGAATCAGGTTGCCCTAGATTGAAACTTCTGTCAATGGCCCAAAATCATGTAGTCGGGTCAAAAGTAGAAAGTTAATGAGGCAATACTGAGAGATTATTGTGTCTTAATTGTTTCCGTCTAGGACTATTTCTGTTCCCAGCCTTTTCCAAATGTGAGATAATGAAAACTCGTGGTTTAATTTTGATCTGCGTCGTAAAAAAAAGTTTTTTCCCATCACCTAAAAGAACAAAGTCTTCACCCGTCAAACCGGTTTTTACCGAAAAAAAAAACAATTTTATATCCTTGCATCAGATTATAACACTAAGCAACTTTTTTCACTTATTTGTTCCTGGGTAATAAGCAATATTTTCTGATTGACTATGTCTAAAAAAATATATAGAAAATGTCAGTTATTCCATTCGAACTTTGCGTTTGCAACAAGAACAGTGATAATTTGAAATCAGTTTATTTTCACCTAGACAAATGGCAAATTTGCAAATTTTCAATCGCATAAAGTGAGGAAAAAGAATTACACATGAATAGCACTATCATGGCCATAAAAGCTAAGATTGACATGAATATTAGCCATTTTCTATATTTTTTTTACACATAAGCAATAAGAAAATAACACTCACTACCCAGAGAGAAAAAATCACGTTGCATAGTGTAATTTTCTATACCTGAATACTTCTGCATGTATGTGTGCGTTTGAAGATTTTTACACAGCTTAGCTGGTAGGCCTCATTGCAATGTTACTGACATTCAATTAAAATTCATATTTTCGTACGCAGTTCGCCAATCATTGAAATTCGACTCAGTCAATACAATGAAGATAATGTGTATCCATACACAGCTGCTGGGACTCCAGTCAGGATCGAACTCACGAGCATTTATCTGGAGCGCTGGGGACGGTTACAACTAGATCTAAATAATTGGAGATCCGAGTAACAATTAAGACAATACGGACCACAGCAACGTTGAGATCTGTGATAAAAGTGAAAAAAAAGGGTGCTGGAAATTTTCTCTTATTTGCTTTCCAGCGATAACCAAGAGAGATGGTTGGTTTTGGAATATAAGCAACAACAATAATCTACATACATGAAATATAATGCTTGTCCATTACTGACCGTCCAGTTCCGCGTAGGGCAGGGGTAGAGCATCTACCTCTGGGTCTGAAGCGAAGTTTTCGACCCTACCTAGCGGTACTGGAAGGGATACTGGATTTCTATAACCACACTGAAGAGTTGTAATACAATGAAACAGCTTCCTGGAGATGACACAATTATTAGTTATTATTAATATGTGTGTGTGTGTGTGTGTGTGTGTGTACAACACTTTTCAATGGGTGCACTCTCAGATCTTAAATGGGTGTATCAAGTTGTGACACTTTATCCTAGGCAGCTACTCTGATCCTATCCAGAAATGCCGACCCATACGTAAATAGTCTATTTACTATGCAAGTTATATTACTGTGAACTTACTTCCATCCCCAAAGTATTTCGTCCCTATTAAAACAAATTTTTCTATTCAAATGTTGAGTCAGTGAGGAAAGTATGATTTTTGCTATTATTTTGAAACTGCCGAATGATGCATCTAAACCAAGGGTCGGCAAAGTGGTCGTTATCGACCACTGGGGGTCAATAGGATAATCCAAGGGGCGATAAATACTTGGGGTCGGAATGGGATCGATACCGGTAGGAGTCTATCAAATATTTGATATATTTGACATATTTACTTGTTTGATTTGTATTTTACTATCAATGTCTTGTTAATACCCCATTTTAGGATGTGATGTAGGTACGTTGAAATCTTTTTTCTTTTCGGCTACCTTGAATCAAATGTATGGTCACTTTTTCTCTGTGTCATCGACTCGTAGATCAGTGATTAACAATCTTGAATCATTCAATAAACCAGAATCTGACACATGATGGAATGAAAGATATCGATAGAAGAAACCTGCAGTTTCTGTGCTTGTCTGATTGCGTGTTTGAGGGTGTTCATGTTTCTGACTTTGTCTGTATATGTGCGTACGTGTTGCGTGGGTGTTGCTTTCTGATGCAATGAGATGGCTTGAACCTAATTTCGTGAATAATGAACACGTGTGTGATGTTTTCGGATCAATTGATCTTATGAAATAATTATTCAATAAAAATAGACCAAAGAAATGCCCTGAATCTTACTCTTGTATGGAACACTATATATATATATATATATATATATATATATATATATATATATATATATATATATATATATACACACACACATATATATATATATGTATATATATATATGGTAGAGATCAGGCTAGCAGTGTAACATAATGTAATAATATATTAATGATATAAAGCAACTTCTGATACGTAAGGGATTTATTTCATAGAGTGCTCGATACGTATAACTTTTTACTATGGAAGTTAAGTTGTTTTAGAGTAGAGTTGATGAGGCCCGGAGAGGGCAGAAACATGAGCTAGTTGTAGCGAATCAACATTCTACTATATATATATATATATATATATATATATATATATATATATATATATATATATATATATATATATATATATATATATATATATATATATGTGTGTGTGTGTGTGTGTGTGTGTGTGTGTGTGTGTGTGTATAAACCCCAAAAGTCACCGATGCAATCGTAAAAGATTGCGTAGACCCCGCATATGTTAATCAGCTAATTGTAAATTTATCGGAAGAAACTTAGAAGTTTCTTTTAAAGAGTCACTTCTCTTTTAAATTTTGCATCTTCTGGCATAAACTCTCTCTCTCTCTCTCTCTCTCTCTCTATATATATATATATATATATATATATATATATATATATATATATGTATAATCGTATACTGATTGAGACCCATAACAAATCTGTTTCACAATTCTATGTTCTTTTAATCTTTTGATTAAATTACTCGTCAGCTTTGTATACCCTTTTCAAAAATGCGTTATTTGTTTTTAGCGTCTTTAATTTGATTTTGAACTATTTCCATTTATTTGCCGTTAGTTGATTTTCAAATTTTTAGATATATAGTGTTCTACATTTAATTTTGAAATCCCACTTACAGTTAATCGTTACGAATTTTCCATGTTATTTATATTTTATTAAAAAAAGAATTGTTTATGATAAGATTGTTCAACTAGATTACGATATTAATTAGTTATTCATTGGGTGTTTATATTTCTTGGTCGTTTTTATTGTACAACGAATTTTAAGACGTTTGAATTTTTATTTTTATAATACTCCAATAAGATTTTTTTTTCTCTTGCGCCTTCAATTTCCAATAAGGTTAGGTTTTTATTTAATAATGATTCATCGTTTATAAATTCTATAATGTGTTATTTTTCCTCTGGGCAAAATGGACATTTCTGGCTGTTGCTTTTACATACCGGTGTTGACTTTTTCCGCATTCCCATTTTATTAAAGGTGTTTTGTTTTGTCCTTCTATCATGATTATTCTGTTGCTATGTTGTTGTTGTTTTTTAAGATTGTTTTAGCTATGTTATCTAAGCAATAGTAGGATCTAGAAAGATCTAAAAATTGACATTCTTTTTAGTGCATTCATCTTTCTCATCTGAAGGCATTTCTCATCTCACTACAATTGAAGAAACATCTGTCAGTGTGCATGCGTGAATGCACTGCGATTATTCGACAACTTACCATTGTACAAAATTGACAATTGCCGGAAATATTAGTCAGCACACAAGACAGAGTTGAGTTTGAAGTTTTTTGGATCAGCGGTCCCAGAGAAATCTAATGGAGATGAATAAACTCAAAAAGATTATAGATCTTTTATCTAAAATTTTAGAACTAAATTTAGATCTGAAATATCTAAAATGGCAATAGAATTAAATTTAGACCTAAGATATCTAAATTGGCAACACTGACGAGAAGTAAGCGAAATACTTCGGGGCTCAGTTTCTTACAACGAAATTATTTTACATGTCTATTATGGCAGGCTGCTCAACACAACATAAAGTCCAGCCCCTTCCAAACATGCTCCTTTGGAATGGGCACTGCTTTTGCTTTCTTCAATTCGAATCATCGTCTGCAGCAAGATTGGTCCGGAAATATTGCTAAAAGATGTTATTTTTGTTTCAAATTAAGGAAACAACGACGACCGTTCTGGTGTTCTCTTAACTCACAATGGAGGTGCATGTCACGTAGTATCTGACGGTACGAACTGGAAGGGTTTGCGTTCACTTCGAACTAGTGCCCTTGGGTAAAGCCATAAGTCTACTGATCTACCCATTCTTGTTATGGGTAAATAGCAGGGAAGTTAACTCTTTGACCCTATAAAACGAACTATTTATTACAGAATATCAAAATTATTTTTAGTAATAGTACAACATTTTGTTACGATGAGTTTGTCAGCAAACTATAAAGATTAGAGTTAAAACAATCCATCACAGAAATCAAAGCTGCTATGTGTTCGAAAGTACAATATATATATGTGTGTGTATATATATATATATATATATATATATATATATATATATATATATATATATATATATATATATATATTCATGAATTGCGTTGTATCATACTGGAACTGCGTTTTGGGGTCGCTGCATGAATCGAACCTGCGACCGACAGGGTAGTTGTTTCAATTCGAACGTTGAGTGAGATAAAGGTGTTTTTTTGCGGACTGGAAGTTTTCCCAGTTACTGAATTTCAAACTCAGTGTCTCTTTTGAAGTACAATATCATACTTCAAATAGCATATTACCAAGCGAAATCTTCGCCCGTTTAAATGAGAAAAAATTTATACGATCTACTCAGAGAAATCAACACGTAACAAAAGGGGAGCAGCAATTAACAATTTGCGAGAGTTTACTGATTAATAGAGAATTATTCAATGAGTAGCCTTCATTAGTAATATACTTTTAAAGTAACAAATTTTCTGGAAAGGCAGAATTCTCCATTATTACGAATAGACCATCCAAACAATGATCAGGATATATATTTAAAATTGCCGCTACCCTAATGGTCTGAAAACAAAGAAAAAAATTTAAAACAAATTTTTTCCTAGGGTTTTTTTTTTCGGAACAAGCTATAGTTATCCTTATATACCAAAACTATTATTTGATATTTCAACAAATATTCCTTAACACGTCGTAATTCAAAACAACTAGGCCTCTTGAGGTCATCATTTTAACAAAATGGTAATTGTGTGTAAATTTTAAATTGAGCATTCTTCATTTTCAAATGATGATGATTTTTTTGGTAATTTTTAAATTTGTAAAACCTCGTTTAAAAGTTCAGAATTCACCTTCGATAACACGTGGAGACATTTTTCTACCAAACTTTCCTTCGTTTAATTTTATTTACCCACACGGGCATACGTACACGTGGAAATTCCCATCGATATATTTTCAGTGGGCGAACATTTTGAAACAATTGCTCCGAACTATCATCACGTGACGATCTTCAAATTACCATCCGTTATCTTCCGCCGCCTGCAAAAATTAATGGCTGTACTAGGCAGCCCCATGGTTATATACTTCATTTGCAAACCTCCCACTTGCTATTATTCAGAGACTAGGACGCAAAGAATTGAAAGAATATCATCAAATAAGATAAAATAGAATTAATCAACTTTGTAACTATCTTTTTTTATCTGTGTAGCACAACATTTAAGGTTAGTCCTTAACTGATGACGAAAATAATATTGTCGAACTGTTTTTCATGTTCTAAATTCTTTTGCATTCCTTTATAAAAATGATCAAATCAGTTTTACGAATACAACGATAAGAATAGATGAATAGAGAAATAAAAAAATAAACGTAGATATTAGGAAGGTCAATGGAAAATATAGATTTAATTATTCAAACATAATTTCATTATCGATTTATTTTCAATCACGATCGAATTTCTGAAATAATGAGTTGGGAAATTAGCTTGTTTTCTTCAGGCAGTCATCTTAATGTTCCATCGGAATGGGACCAAACAAAAGTGGCAGCATCATTGCCTAAGCCAATGTAGATGCATGATTCATCACTGAATATCACTTTCATCCAATCATCCACATTTCATGATTGATGTTCTTTTCCTCATTGAAACGTTTGTTTTCTTCTGTTTAAATGTTAGCGCTGGTTTCTGTCTGGCTTTTCAATATGTAAATTCCATTTCAGCTAGTCGGCTTCGTACTATTCTGTCACAAACACTGACTGCTGTTTCAACCCACTTGTTTTTAATTTATTTTGTTGCGCAATTTCTATTTTCAGCGTATATCATTACTTTGAGTTTTCTATCCTGACGTCTCCTGGAGTCTATCTCTTTAGCTTTATAACTTTGCCATTTTGTACATACTTTTACAAAATTTTAAACACAGCTGACTGGGAAAAATCAACATCTTCTTACCACACTCCATGTTAGATTTCCTTCACAGAGGAGTTAAACAATCCTTTCCATTACTTCAATTGAGAGCTCTCTTGTTGAAGTCACGTTTCTTTTCAATTACCCAAGCCTAACAATAAGTCCAGACAGCTCGTTAATGCCTGCGAGTCCTCTCTTTCAGCGGTGGACTAATATGCATATTTTGACGTGCTGGTATTTGTTTTAAAGATGCAAATTATGAGCCGATTCCATTATTATTTCCTCAGCATGGAATGATTCCATATGTTTCATGAAGACCAAATATCAAACTATTAAAGAAAAATTGTTTTGTGTCATATCTGTGATATGAGACAGTCCAAGGCTAACTAGAAACCATTATTAGAATATATAGCCGTGATCTTATCTTTCTTTATCAATGTTTTGCGTTGTTTATTTCTTTTTATTTCACACTCAGAATTCCTGTCGGGACCACCTTGGCTACGTTGTGCCAAAATTTTTCAATAAACTGTTATAAAATGGACACTTTTTCTCTTCGAATAAATTCGTGATGGCCAGTGTGTGAAAAAACGATTTGAGACAGCTAGTGCTGGGAAAAAACAAATTTATTAATTAAAAATGAAATGAAACGAGAATGATGGGAAAATTATGTTTCAGTGGGTAGCTTTCCTCTCTTGATAAATTCGTGATTGGCAGATTTCCTGATGAGCATTGTTCTGAGACTCATCAATCGCCACAGCAAACTGGTTTAAATACTTTTGCTGGGTTTAAGCTATTTATAAGTTATTATATATCAGTATTTATCTATATATCTATGTACCTGGACTTTGCCTCGCTCTATGCGTTCAGAGTAGAAAAATTTAATTACACACACACACACACACACACACACACACACGCACACACACTCGCCTCAATGAATAGTGATTTTTTTTGTTTTATATTTTGTTATTTTACACCCCTCCTTCAAGTTACAATATAAATTTATGCTGAATTTTTCGTGATAAAAATGGACGTATTCGGTGACTCATACTTTTCCTTGAAATGCTAGTTTTACATAGTTGTTATATCATCAACTGTGATGACGTGTCTATATAATTCCTTTTTTTTTTCTCGTAGACAGTCTGCTGTGGCGGGTGGATGGGGCACCTTGACCCCTACTCCCTGGGTTCTGGCCTTGGGAAAATAAAATCACAAACACAGTACACTTTATATATATATATATATATATATATATATATATATATATATATATATATATATATATATATATATATGCGCTTTTAAATGTACGTGCATGTATTTGCATAGACTAGCACTTATTACAAAGAATTAAATCCTAGAGTCCTAGTATCATTGAACAGAGGAACCAAGAATAGACTCACTTGCTCCGGTACGTACGACAAATAAGGCAACGAGTTTATCTTCATTTCTCGAGCGATTCATGTAGACCCAGCCAAGATATACTGCCTTACTGGGCCAAATGTCTCCAACTGCCCAGCACCATAGGTGGTAGGATAATTTGACTCTTGCTTTTCCCAAGGGCATCAATTCAAAGTGAACGCAAAATGTCTTAATGAGAGTTTAAATTCGGTTCGCCTATTCCATTCTCTGTGTCGTTCAGAAGAACCACAGAAACTACATAATTTCGAGGGGAAAACGATCTGTTGTGGCTTCTTTTTTCCGATCATTTCATGTCTTCAATCTCTAATGAATATTTGGAGTGCAATAATACAATACCAACTTAGGATAGTAATATAATCTCAGGGATTACTTTAGTTTATGTACGTATACTTATAAAATTATGATTTTCTTCAAAAAATCAGAACATCGAAATTACCTGATATTATTGTGCGAAATGTATCTAGCCGTAAATTTTGAACTTACGTTCTTTCCGGATTTACATATGCTGGAAAATATCAAATATTATTCCCTTACTTCAATAAACACATCAATGGGTATAATGAATAAGAAATTTCATTTGAACAACCTTATTATGATGTACTAGTTGAGTTTTCATTCCTTTCGCGTCTGATTGATTCTTCTAGGGATTCAAGTTATAGTAAGTATCCTCAATACTCTAGTACTCTCTCCAGTATTCTTTACTATTTACTATTTCAATAATACTGTTACCTGGTTGGTTTCAATTCTTCCAGTGATTTTCAATTCTTCCAGTGTGGGGGCAGTCTATTTAAATCATGATGGATACAGCTGCCATCTTTATATTCCACAATTTATTAGTTATTTGGTAATGTTTAATCTCCTAATAATTAATGCGCTATCGACTATGTACATAATGCCCTGACATCCACTCAAAGTAGTAATGGATTAGTCCATTTTCATGGTAAAGAGAGAAAGGTAGGAGATGAAAAACGGAGACAAATAATGCGACATCCTCAAAATTCATGAGCCATTTCATGGAAAATGGAACATTTATGACGTCATCAGGGAACTTTTTTCTGGTCATACTGTCTTTAGGAAGTTGTTTTTTTTTTACCTAGAATCATACTCTGATAACTGTTCTTGAAAGTTGATTTTTTACCTGACCTTATATTCTGAACATCTCTTTTTTTTTCTTACCCGGTTTCATATTCTTTTTTTTCATTATTCTTTTTTTTGTTTCAGTCAAAAGTGATTGAGAACTTTTTCCCTTTTAGGGTTCAGAACGGAGAGGGAACGTTTACACTTTTTAGGAATCAAAACGAAGGGCAAACATTTTTTCTTTTTTTAGAAATCAAAAGTGGGGGGGAGGCATTTTTTGTCTTTTTGATATTAAAAGAGAGGGGTACATTTTTCCGCTTTTAAAAGTTAGTATAATATTAAAAATACTCTTGAAGAGACGAAAGTGGGTGGACTGATTTTTCCCTTTTAGAGATGGGAACGGAGGGTAATTTTTTCCACACCCAGGAGTCAAAGATGAGGCGAAAACCTTTCCACTTTTGGGGGTCAAAAGTTAGGTAGACTTTTTTCTTCTTTCGGGGTCAACAAATATACGTCAGTTTTAAGGGTCAAAACTGAGGGGAAATTTTTAACCTTATTTATACCACGAAACAAGAGTTGATTTTTCACCTTCAAGGGTCAAAAGTGAGAGGAACATTTTTTTCTTCTCTTTCAAGAATCAGAAGTGTGGGGAACTTGTTTTCATTTTTTAGAAGTGTGAGAAAATATAAATTAATGCTAAACTGATCCTTCATTTTGAGTACAGTAGCTTTCACGCTCACCTAACATTGGCTATCTTAAAACATTTCTTATGTAGAATGGAGTAATATGAATATGTTATTCGAAGGTCTGACGATTGTACCAACAAAGCTCTGAATTTACTATGTGCACACACACATATGCACTCAAATATATATATATATATATATATATATAGAGAGAGAGAGAGAGAGAGAGAGAGAGAAAGAGAGAGAGACAGACAGACAGACAGACAGACAGACAGACAGACAGATTCTTGAATTTAAATTTTGTGGCTGATCCATACAGTTATCTTCCCTGCATCATGGCTACTTGTCCTAAAATTCATAACTCAGAAACTGCTCGGCCAGTCTTGACCCAAATTAAGAGGAACACTGAATACCATGTAGCAATCTCGCAGCAATTTTTCCTAAAATTCATAACTCAGAAAACAACTGATTTACCTGAACCAAACTTTGCCGATAAACGTGTATCATGCACGAATCTCAAATTCAATTTTTGGGGACTGATCCATGCACAATTATCTACGTTGCATCGTATCTTTTTTCCACATCATCCAATATGAATTGCAATTCTGTGGAAGGGTGGGCCATGGAATAAGGGGAAAGTGATTCAATTTGGGGGTCGATCCATGTACAGTCACCTGTATCGTAGTCTAAGTTATTGGATTAAACTTCCCTTAAAAATGTTTCATCTCCTTTTTGGGCTGAAGTCCTCATTCAGACCTTCTGCAAGAACTAGCTGGAAACCGCCCGTGAGTTGGGTTTTCATGGTTTTCATTTGAGAGCAAGTGACCACAAGTATCCTAAATACTCCAGCACTCTCCCCAATATCCAACCTGATTTTGAGGAATGATTTCGCCTTCGGAGTTTTATTTTTACTCGGTGGCTTGCGGGAATAGAACATTCACTGACGGACAAATTTTCTCCTTATTTACAATGAGCAGATCCAGTTTTCTCTCCTGGATTGCATGGTACCTTTGAATTTAAAAATCGTAGAATCGAGAATTTCGTTTTCCATTCTCCAACGTATCATATTTTTCAAGAAAATGGCGAAGTATGGTTAAACCATGAAACACGTGTAGAGTCTATCTCTTCGATTTTATGTAATTATGTTATTGCTCGGGGGGGGTGAACTCGACTAATACACAGAACACTTTTTAAAAATTAATTTCAAAAATTCCACCACACTACTTTTATTTCATAATCATAGATAAAATACACGCATATAATCTGTGATGATAAATGGACAATAACAGAATTCTAGCTTGATCAAAGAGTAGCACGTTCTTCTATTTTTTTCTTTTGGTTTTCATCTTGAGTTTACAAAGAATAATAAGACGAGTCGCACTGGGATATGATTTATTGGATGAATGGCAAAAAAGAACATCTATTCAGGAACGGCTATCTTGTTTGCAATTGTTTTCCAGTCAGTGTAGTCGATTATGATATGGTCACCATTTTGTGGCTGAAATGTGTTCAATTCTGGAAATAGGGAAAGCATAAAGAAAACAGGTTATATAGCTATATTTTAAACCCCAAAATGTGATGTCATAAAACTTTGCACGTCATTATTCTTGAAGCTTCGTAAGAGTAATTTTGGAATCGTTGAGAAGAAAAAGAAAACGGTGTTGAAAAAGGAAGAAAGCAAAGTTTAAAGAAATGAAGAGAGAAAAAACAAGGATGCCGCAAATGAGGGGATCAGTGACGTAACTAGAGAGTTGATCCCCTTCAAAAGTCGTTGCTTGTTCAACAGTTCCCCAGTGCGATCAATATCGAATCTTATTACTTTTATTGTTTCATCTTTAGTTTGATTTAATTTCTTTACTTTATCTCGTGACCAGCACAAGAACTCACAGGAATCGTTATTTCATTCGACCAAGCCCCAAGTGTTTTGAACTGTGCGCTATTATGTTTAAAACGTAGAATAATTCAATAAAATTCTTTTTATTATGTGATTGTAAATACAGTATAATGCTTATGCCTAGTGTAAAAAAGGTTTTAATGTTTTCATTTTAGATACAAAACAGCAATTATGTGCTTCCTTTAGATCTGTATCTTCCTTGCATATTGACTTCGACAACAAAATGAAAACACAGAATGATTATAAAATTATCTGGTACTTGTTCTGGTGCATCTTTTATCTATTAACATTAGGCCCTGGCTACGCCCCCAGATGGGATGACGTAAAATTAGCCCTCGAATTTTCTCTTGGGGCGACGTAATAAATAGATAAATATAATAAGTAATGAACGCAATAAGAAAATTGTAGGCATAAAGGCACTACCCGTACTGAAGAGCAATCGTAGGGTCTCACTCTGGAAGAACGGCTTTGCTGATCACTTCTATGCCAGGTTTACTATCAATAATGTGATTATGCAATAAGGGACTTTTGTAAAAAAAAGGTGATGTTAAACGAGCTTTGATTTGATTGGAATAATAAACCGTCTGTCACAAAGCCACATTTATGAAGCATTCAGTGAGAACTACACCGATTCTCAAGGGTTTGTAACACGTGGTGACATACAAGAAAAAGTAGTCATAAAGAGAAGAGGTGTCTTTTCAACGACATTATTTTGAAAAGGGTAAGGTTCACTTTTAATCTATCATACAATGCAAAAATTACTTTTGAAAAAAGGGGATGACTTATTCATTGGACTTGAAAACTGGTATCATGATTAACGTAAGCGGTTGCAAAGTCAGGTTATATGATGGAATTGAAACAAAAGAGATGCGTTATCAGGTGGTTGCATTACAAAGACGACATTTCTTCTTAAATTGAGGTTTTCGAAGTGTTATACCCTAAAAAGTAAGTTACAGGGGGACTCCAAGATAATACCTTTTCCATTTTCTTACTGCGACATGATTTTATCAATCTGTTTTGTTTTTTGTTTTTTGTTTTTTGCTTCTTTTTTTTTCCCTTGTTTCATTTTTCGGAGATGGAGAAATTCGGAATGGAATACGATAGACATTACAGTTGCCAATCTTTTTTTTTTTGTAAGATGTCTTGATATTGCTAATTAAGATAAAGTCAGTTACTCTAAGCTTAGCAAATCTCTGTTGTATTTATCCTATTTACACTGTTTCACTTGGAAAATAAGGTATGCATTTGTATCCCATACTAACCTGTATCTTGTTCCCCATTCACCTTATATGAAATCCAATAATTGAAGATGGTTTCTGGCAATCCATTCAGTGAAAAAATGTACTCTCCTTTTTCGCCCCACAGACGCGAATCCCTGACTTTAGTAGTTAAGCTGTTCGAATAAATGAAAAAAAGAAGAAAAAAGAGAGAGAGAAAGAGAAAAAAAGAGAAGAAAAAAGATATTAAATGAATAAGATATAAACGAAAAAATACTAAAATTGACGCGCGCTTGAAACAAATTCGCCAGTGATTAAGAATAGACTGGCAGTGTGTGACATCACCACTTGACTTCCGGTTCAAACCTTGAAAATCCTGCTACTGAATTTTTTTTATAGGAAGAATCTTACTTGTTTGTTTGTTTTTTCGTCGCTTTTTTTTCTTTTTTTTTTTGGGGGGGGGGCATTTTGATTACAGTTTGTCAGTATAGGACAGCCAATTTACACTGAATAAGAAATTTTCGTATCTTTTAGTCATTTTATCGAAATTTCAATCTAGTAGTAGGTACTCTCACAGACTTGTGACAACAAAGCAACTTGTATCGATAAAACAGTCCGAAACTAATAAATAACCTATCAATTTTATTGTAATAATCTTTGTGAAAAAACTGTGCGAAATTGCAATAGAAATAACCATAAACAACAAAAAAAGTAAAGAAAAATTTTCCCTATTGAAAAAACAGTTGTAGAATTTTTCTAGTTCGGATGACGATGTCAAGTGATGACGTCAGCACTTTGCCACTCTATTGGCAGACGAAGGCATTGCTGCAACTACAACTACGACTACTGTTACTGCTAATGCTACTACGACTACAATGGCTACTAATATTACTACTACAACAACTACAGTTGTGGCTACTGCTAATATTATGCATTGTTTTATTTTGCTATATTAGATTTTGTCACTCACTACCAATACCAGAAAAGTGTCATGTAAAAACCCGGTAGAACTTTTGAAAACTATGTTCGACTCCTTTCGTTAATTTCCGTGACCCGAAGTAAAATGGAAAGGCAAATTATTCTCCACTTTTTATATTTTGATTAGCTACATTTAATTCTTACTTTATTCATTTATTTATTCATTTATCAATTTATTATTTTCGAAATTATTTCTTGGGAGTTTTTAGGGGTTTTTTTTTTCTCTAAATAAACCCTCAATATGATTCGAACGGAGAACTGTCTCATCTGTGAGATCGATATTATGAATTTAAAAACCCACCTACTGGGGAAAAAATGGAAGATATTTCTACGTATATCATCCTCCAATGAGCAATGAATTTCAACAAACGAGGGAAATCTGAAACATTACAACATTTGAGTTGATTAATCCGAAAGACTTTGAGAAAGCCAAGCGAAATAGTGGATGAATCAATGAACCCGTATTTTGACATAGATATTAGCTGAATTTTGATCTGAAATTTCCTCTGCATAATGTTTGATCTATGTAATTAATGAAAAAACGCTGTTTTGAGTGCATTGGAAAGGAAAGAAACTAGGTTGAATAGTTGAATATTGGTTGTGTAAAATGAATGCGGTTTTCATTATTAGACTGCAGACTTATTGATGTACTTTCGTGCGTCTATATATATAAGACTAAGCTAAACTTAGTATTTGCAGTGTATATACAGGTTTGTTTGACACAAGGCCATAATAGTTGGATACCCGGTGGGGATTGAACTCATTACAATGGTCAGCATCACAAGCTTGTTAAACATTATTGCACTGATTGTGAAACTGTAACACGCGTATATATATGTGTGTGTGTGTGTGTCCATTTATTTATATATATATAGTTATAATGATAATAATATATGTAAACAATAAATTGTGTATTCAAGTATTGAGCATTTGAATATACACGAACATATTTGAATTTGTACTCACATGCACAGACCTATATCTATCAAAAATAAAAATGGAATTGAATAGAAATAACATTTTGCCTTTCCATGTTACGTTTCGTCTCGAGGAAATATGAACAAGAATCCAATGTTTTTTTCGGGGTTCTTACCATGCTTTTACAAACGAAACACACGTTCCAAATGTTAGGGGTCCATTCCCAGGCTGTTAGTATCGATTACCCGTTCTACGGTGCATTCATTGCAGTGACTATCTATCACTTACTTGAAACATTTGTTTTCAAAGGCTGCCAAGATGAGGAATTTTTTCAAGCTTTGTCTGGGGGCAGTAAGCACAGTCTTACAAAAAGTAAGGTTCGATCTTCTCAGATCCAGAATGATGCTAATTTCTTCGCACTGGGGACAACTATTAGCCTGTGTGTCAGGTATAGTTTCTACCTGGTTTTGCGATTGATTTTCAGTTGCTGTAATATACGGAAGAGCCAGACATTAATACGTTTGAGATAAAAAAAAGGTACCCAAAGGTCATTTTTTTTTGGTTCAAGAACACTATTCGTTTCTGTCCGCATTTAGATTCCTCTCTACCTTTAATGTATTCATATCGCCCGACAATGGTGTCCTCGTCACAATCAAAAACAGAAATAGTATTCCCGAAATGTTCGAAATCATACGAATAAGTAACAGGTCTATCTAATCACTAACTGTCAACTAACCAACGTCTTTTGGCAACATGCCGTTTTGCTGGTATTTGATTTACTTCTACCGCCTTCTTTTTTGGTTAACCACTTTTCTGTTGATCACTAAAGACTCCGAATTTTTTAAAACCCAAGCTTGAACGCTACCGGACACAAAGTAAGCATAAAGTTGAATTCTAAATTGAATCCCGAAATAAAAACTTAATAGGGCGGAATTTGAAGGAAAAAAAAGAGTTTCTTTCTAGACGTAATAAGGATTAAATGTTCAGATTTTCAGCCCTTCAACTTCATTGGTGCGAATTGTACGCAACTGAAGAATCCTTTGTTTGACGGTTTCTTATGAGTAGAATTTGGGCAGACAAGAAGTTTTGCCAGTTTGAATAATGTGCGTCCCGGCTCTATGACTTTGCTATATTGCATTTGCAACAAATCTCTACTCGGCTTTAATGCCCAGAAAAAGATCTTTGTTCCCGCTCTGCAAGATCACTTGTTGGTGCTGCCTGCGCTGGCAAATGTTGCTGTCTGAGCTGCATCTACCTTGAAATGTTCTTCCAGTCCATTAGCTTTTAAGTTCTGTCTTCCAAAGCGCTCTTTGTCCACGGGCTCAAAATTTATTATCAAAATCTTCGTAAACCATTCTAGACACCTGCTTCTATCTATTACATAATAACCATAATCTTCAGTGGTCCATAGCTTATTTTCCGTTGCACTCTTTCCAGATCAAACATTAAGATTAAACTGTGTCGAATATGCATTTTTATAATCAGCCATGATTTTCCCCAAATAAAGTAAAACCCATTTCCTTTTCCTAATGATGAGCAAGCTATTATCGCAGATAGTTACGAGTGTAGTCAGTTCGATTCTTACAGAGTACTCCACTACTGCGGCTAGTGCCAGGAAAGGTTTCATGAAAACCTAAAAGTGCCTCTTGTAGAGTGATGGTTAGCAAATTTGTCTGTTGTAAGTATAAGGAGATTCAGTGCCAATTATAATCCCGAATGCCATTATCCCAAATGTTGAAACCCTGAAAGATCAATATCCCCAATGGTTGAAATCTCGAAAACCGCGATGCCGAAACGCAAAATCTCGATAGACCAAAATTCTATAGCAAGGGGGGACAACTTTGCAACACTTCTTTTTGTTCAAATCTCTAAGCCTTCTTTGCTTGATACTGTATTTGGGGTTTGATACATGGCACAGAAAATGAGAAAATATAATAAGGAATGCCCATGTTGATGTACAGCAAATCATAGAAGATTCCCCAAAAGAGCAGCGTCCCGTAGAAGATAAACGTGAATTCATTCTCCGGTTAGAGTCATGCTCTAAAAGAGAAAAGCAGCTATTCATTACGATGCAAGACTTCAAAATATATCTAATGATAGTGAAAGTCAGTTAGTTTTAATTAACCACTTCTAGGTAATTGCTTATGATTTATCCTTGTAATACACTTTTTTTGTATGGTGGATTTTAATAAATTTAGCCTCGGAGGGTCAATTGATGCCTTACATCTGAAAACATTTAAAACTACAATAAAGTGCTGTTTTGTTCAGCATCTTTTGGGTTTTGTTTTGTTTTTTTAAATATATTGTCGATGTAAGGTATGTAGAACGATTTTATTGAAGATTTATGGTATGTAAAATGGTTTTACTACAAATAATGTTCAGGTGTCTGGATCAACACAAATATTTGAGAAAGATATTTTAAATATTTTATATAATCGATTAAATTCATTGAAAATATTGAAAAATGTTGACGTTAAATCTTTTAAAAGATTTTCGAATGATTTGGCAGAGTTTGAAAATATCATAATGATATCTAGAAGTGGATCGATTGACTATAATAGTAGCCTGATTTACTTTTTTAACATTTAGGTATTTTTTTCATCAAATATATCATGTGATCAGCATAGCCACTTTAACATCAGTCATTGTCGACGTGGTTTTCTGACTATGGAAGGTAGAAAGGGTTTTTAGACAAACGTTTTTGTTAATCATCAGGCAGTAGCATCAAAGAAAATATAATCCAGTTTTTGAAGCTTTGATCGTCTATAGAATCAAATGGGAGAACGTTATCTGCAAAATTTTAGTTTACCCGAGAGAAGGGGTCAAATGTATTTTTTTTTTCTTGAAATAACTCTTTTTTATATGTTGGAAAAATCATTTCTATATCAGATTTCTCTCCAATTCTTTTTGCTAATGATAAAAATTAAAAGAAAATTGATTAAACCATTGTATGTGATTGAACAGTCTTATATTTCGAGCATTCTGACCTTTTGACATCCTGGTTTTGGGGCCTTCAACCATTAGGAATTCTGATCTCTACGGATTTATGTAAAATGGTATTTGGGATGTGACTTTTAGGATTGTGCCCTAGACCAAGTGAATTTGACCCTCACTAGGTGCCACTCTATTGCAGTTCTGTACCAGACGAGATTAATCATAGTAAATCATAGTAAATAATTACTATACACACACACACATATATATATATATATATATATATATATATATATATATATATATACATACATACATACATACATACATACATACATACATATATATATATATATATATATATATATATATATATATATATATATATATATATATATATATATATATATATATATAAAGCCACTTATTATGATCACTTTGGTACATGGTCATTTAGATAACATATAGCAAAGGATATGAAAATTAGATCAATTTACATTTATTGTTATAAATTTATATCCATTGTAGTGAATTGATTGTTATGCCATTGAATTCAGCAAATTTACGTGGTAAAAAGTTTATGCGAAATTTATTATTAATTTTTTTAAAATTTTCTATCCATTTGAAGATGTTTATGACTTTGAGATCAACTGATTTTGATAACAATAAGCACTTGATAACATTATTGATGATTATAATAAACGGCTTACTTAGCATATATATATATATATATATAAAAGAGAGAAAGAGAAACATGTGTGTATACGCGCACGCGCGCGTGTTTATGCGTACGTATATTAAATATATAATTACCTATCTTCATTACTTCCGATAAAGTTTTTAAAATACATTATTGCAGGGTTTTTCTTGTGTTGGAGAACCTGCTGTAGCGCGCTATGGTTAGTATGCTAATCTTGCAAGCCATTGACAGTAAGTTTGTTTCTTATTGTGTGCTATAGGGATACCCAAATCCGAGAGTCTGTCTAAAATTCACACTTTTATTTGTTACACTGTTATTTGTTCAATACTTAAACTCCTTTTATGATTCCATTATCAGAAGACAGCTCAGTATATGAGAGCAAAAAACAGGAGCCAGGAGTATCATAAAATTCATTAAAAAAACAAAAACTTAAATGGCAATGAGCAGGCCATGTTGCAAGAATATCAGGTAACGGCTGGACATCGTGACTTATGACACATCCCCGGATTTCATATTGTGACAGACAAAAAAATCAAGATGGCGTGACGATCTAAATGGTTCAGAAAATATTGGCGCTGCACTGCTCACAATCAAGAGGTCTGACGAATCTTGGAGATGGTCCAACAACGGATGTTAAAGGGATGATGATAACGACGGTGAAGCATAGATTTTTTTTTAATATTTAAGATATTTTATCTATAATTGAAAATGAAATTTGTGCACGTGAATTGGGCCCTACGAAGCGGGGATAACCAACTAGTGAGTAAAGGCTGAAAAGAAAATCAACGAAGACATCAGGTCACGCAGAGAGAAATAACACGTACCAAACGGAAACGGGTCAGTTAGTATGCTCAAATGGAGGTGACTAGGTAATTTAGCAATTCATGATATCAATGAATTGGTAGAATTCAGTGAAGAATTGGAAAAAAAAATTTTTTTTTAAGTTTCACCCACCTGTTTCTAAATCTTTTTGGCGGATATTGTTGAAGTTTGGCAGTTCAATTCCCAGTCCTAGACCAGAGAAGGGATTCTCGTCAAATCCGGATCCGTCAGGGTACGGGTTGGATACAAACGGTTCTTGTGGTGGCTGGAACTGGGGGAATTCACTTGGAAATTCCGGAAAATTTGGGACTGAAGATTGGGGAAGATTTGGGAAAGGAGATTGCGGGAAATCCGGAATGGAGGGTTGCGGAAAATTTGGAATGGAGGGTTGTGGGAAATTTGGAATAGGAGATTGCGGGAAATTTGGAGTGGGAGGTTGCGGGAAATTTGGAGTAGGGGGTTGCGGGAAATTTGGAGTGGGGGGTTGCGGGAAATTTGGAGTGGGGGGTTGCGGGAAATTAGGAACAGGGGATTGTGGGAAATTTGGGATAGGAGATTGTGGGAAATTTGGAATAGGGGATTGTGGGAAATTTGGTTGGCGAGGAGGAGTAGGAGAAGTTGGAGGAGTATCTGAAGAGGAGGAACATTCATAATCTGTACATGGTTGAGGATAAAAAAATGGAGGAACACCCATAGGACCAGATGGTCCTTGTCCAGGTTCAAACAGTCCAGGATTTACCATGCCTGGAACCTGTGGATTTACCATGCCGGCATCTTCTGGATCAACACCCATTGGGCCACCAACTCCAAAACCTGGCATTAAATTCTTGGATGGCATCCAGGGAGCGATTGGAGGTTGCCAGGGTGGTGACGGGAAAGTAGGAAATGGAGGTATCGTACCTGAAATGACAAATAAAAATTGGTATCATATATATATACATATATATATGTTTAAGCTTCTTCTTGTAACAACAATAATAATTGTCAGTCTAACAATATCATCATCACTTCTGCAATAGTAGCCTCTCTCTCAATTCTGTCATTTATGTACTACAACTACGACTAAAACATGATTACACAAAGGACACCTAAAAAGAGAAACGAGATCCCTTATCATTGCAGCTTAGAATGAATGCGTCAGAACAAACTACATCAAACCAAAATGATCAAAACCGGAGAAAAACAGTAAACGCTTGATTGTAGAGAAAACAATGAAACATTGAGACACGCCATGAGTAAATGCGGTAAGCTGGCTTAAAAGGAATATAAAAACAGGCATGAAAGAGTCGGGTCTGTCATACACTGGAAACGGTAATGGATTTGACCATGAAAAAGAAAAAAATACTCTAGTAATCCAGACCAACCATCCCATCCAGGCAAGAAAATTGGCTCTGATGGTCGTAAACAAGGAAAAGAGGTCTTGTCAGATTGCAGACGTGGCAGCACCAGCAGACAATAGGTGCGACTGGAATGAAACGAAAGATTGGGTAAACAACAGGATCTACGAAAAGTGTGAAAAATGAAGATAGGGTTGTGTCTGTAATAGAAAAATTAGAACAGTTCCCCAATCACTAGAACAGTCGTTTCGAAAATTTGAAAACTCAAGGACCCTTTCTATAAAGTAAATATTTTGATGGACCCCAATCTCTGATATTCAGTTTTTTAGATTGTAATCAATGAACTGCAGTAATAAACGATTTTGACCTTAAAAAGTTATATTTGTTCTCAATCGATTATATTTATTTGAATTCAAATACATGGTAAAGGTTTGAATGCAATGATTTTTTTTTCGATAACTACGCGATGGATGATATTATTTCTCTCTCATTACATTGTGCAATGTCAAGGTTAGTGGGAACGCTGCTGTGGATCCCTGTGGATTATTTGTCGGAACCCCAGGGGTCCATGGACCCCAGATTGCATAAATTGGGAATTCGGGGATGAGTTGAGATTGTCCAGACTATGCCATTGCTTGAGTCTTGGTTGAAAACAGGCATGATAGAGTGGGGACGACGATTTATTGAGAATTGTGCAAAGACCTTGAGTTCGACCATGTAAACAAATGATGCAAGCAGAAACTGGAGGCTGACCGCATCATCGAAGCAAGAAGACCACTGAACCTAGTCTCGAGAACAAGGGGAAGAAATTCCGCCAGATTGTAGATGTTGACAGCCGGTCACAGAGTGAAGACAAAAGATACCAGGAAATGGACAAAATAATCAAAGAGCTGTCTTATATTGTCTATGACTTCGAGAAGAGTCTTTAATATACCGATTTTTGTTCGGACAATCTAATCACTTCTTCCCCTTTGTGATGTTTTCACACCGTTTTGGTGGATTGAAAATGTAAAAAGAGCTATACTGCACGCGTTGCTAAAATAGACTTACTTATTTACAGGCATTGCAGTTAGCGTTTAGATTTTCCGTTTGATACCGTTTTCCTTTTTCTTTTCTTTTTTACTCTATTCTATCAAGAGACTCCCTTTCCTGGCAGATATTTCTTGTTGCACCTGAAGAAGGCTGTAGAATGAAACGACTGAAATTTTGTGTAAACATCAAAGATGGAAAGAAAAAATTAGATTCTCCAAACAAAAGTTGATGTACACAAAAGTTAATGTTGTTCACGTAATAATTGGTGCTAAAAAATACTCGGCGTGAGATATGAGGAGTCGGAGATTCGCAGAAGAATTTCGACTATCCAGACTATGGCAGTGATGGGTTCTGCTACGATACTGAGGAAGGTGCAGCGATGATCACTATGCATCTTGGTGTGAAACATGCAAATACTTTAAGTAATATTAATAGATTGAAGACTTAGGACCAACTCCCCCATAACTACTAACCACGTTATAATATTTTCTCTTACTTTTACTTTTTTCTATTAATAGATCATAGCAAGATTCAGTTGAATGCAAAAAGAGAAAAAAACATTCAATGAAAAATCAAGATTTTTATAAAAGGACAATATATATATATATAACAATATTTTATGGAAATTTTGTCTATTACAATGGTTTATCGTTGTCTCGCTATATAAGATTTTCAAATTGACAGTTCTTTAATATATATATATATATATATATATATATATATATATATATATATATATATATATATATATATATATATATAATCAGCCCATCCTCAACACCTAAAAAGAAGCCTACCATATTCACAAGCCCTTAGAATTAGAAAAATTTGCTCTACAGATAATGAACTCAACAGATACAACCATAACCTGGTACAATATTTCACCCAACGAGGATATCCACTTGATGATAAGATAAAAAAATTAAAAAAGCAACTAGAATACCCAGAGATGAAACCCTTAAGCTTTCCCACAATAATAAACCTGACTGCATACCACTTATAACCACCTTCAACAACACACTCCCACCTTTAACGCACATCATCAATAGGAAATGGAACGTCCTCACCATTAAAACAGATCTAAGAGAAACATTCACCGACCCAAGTGTCATCGCTTACTACAGGCCCCAAAACATCAGACATGATTAGCAGTAACAATATCATTAATAATGAAGTCGTACACAAAAATATCCATAGAACCACTAAATTCTGTAAACCTTGCGACATAAGAAATAGTCTATGTTGCAACCACCTCAAATACACCAACACATTCACAAACACTACCACAAAAGAGAGTTACCACATATATCACAGCACCAACTGCCGTAGTAAGAACATTATATAACTTCTAGAGTGCAATAGATTTAAGTTACAATACATTGGCAAGTCCGAGTGGCAATTTAATACTAGACTCATCAATTACAGACACAGGATTAAGTCACAAAACAATCGCTGCCCACTTCCTGTAGAACTACACTTTCGCACACCCGGCCACAATTTTGCCACGGACGCTAGTTTTACTATTATAGAAAAAATAGAAAAAATACTCCAATTGACATAACTAAAGTTCTAGAGAAACATGAGGATATGTGGATCAACAAACTCAAAACTCTGTATCCTACTGGATTAAACACTAAACTTAATAACCCTAATCACACAGATCTCTAATTCACAAAACTCCTACTAACAATATCCTTACACCCACATCTACCCCCTGCCCAGATATATTCAATACAGGGAGCTTCAAAGTCACTCAGACCCATAGGAAAAATCAACCACTTGTCCAAATCATAGCCAACACATTTTTGATAACTTGTAAGGTTGATACCTATGTAGATCCTTAACCTCATCACCCCTCCATTTACACTATCCCTGACATATCCAAAAAATATAACTCCACATCACATCCCTCCTACCCTGACACACTTTGTCCTCTCCAAGACCAACTGCAGCTGCTTAACCAAAGACTTCATCACTAGCTGGACTTTCTCTCTCACACAGCAGGATGCCTCAAGCAGCCTTTATAAAATCTTTTACCCACAAGGCAGAGCTCCTGATAGCGGACTTTGGTTCCACGTGGAGACTTTAAACCCTAAAAACACATACTCACACAGCACATACCACTGAAGATGGGAATAAATCCCGAAACATTCCTGGACCATTAACATCTACGGATTAATAAACCTTACCTCTAAACACTTTGCTCCAGAGTCTGTCTCACTCTTTACAGTTCATAATATATATATATATTCTTCCACTACTTTATGTGTGCGTATACATGTGTGCATATGCGTATTTAATGAAAAAAACGACGAATTAAAAGACAAAAAAGATTGAACATCAAATGACAAATATATGAAACAGAGTGTTGTGAATGTAATAGACCGCAATGTAATATGATTGACTATATACAAAGAGGTTTAAGGCTGACCAGGAAAGCCGCTTGGGGTCTTGGGTTTTGATCCAGCGATGACTCTCTTCAGCCATTGCTTGAAGGAATCGACGTAGTCAGCAGAAATTGATGTAAAGTTGAGCCAGACTTTGATGTTCTTCTCCCACTCAGGGGATTTCGCCATATATTTGGAAACCTGAAAGATACAACAAACATTTTAAAGGATATTTGGGGCGTCAAGCTTGCTCTTCCCTCAAAATCGAATGGTCACCGTCGCCGTTAGTTGGTGCTATACCGGCCTCTTAAAAACATTGGCTGACCATGACGGCAGAGTCATATCATCGTGATTTTGTATTGATGCATAAAAATTTGCAAACATTTGAGCCAGAAGTGACGAACAACAGTGAACCTATCCTGCCACGGGATAAGAACTCATAATTCACAAACCAATAAGCAAAAATTGGTGCAATTATGCATCGAGATTCTATCCACCCTCCTTATTCACCGGTTGTGTCCCCTACCGACTACCGACTGCCCTAAATGCTTGTAAGCGCCACCAGGTGTGTACTAATACAGACCAGATAGAAAATATCATCCGGTAGTAAATCAAATCCTGCGTTATCAGTTTTTATCGTGATGGACGAAATCTGCAGCCAGTTTGTTGGTAAAATTGTGTCAGGTCTGATGGTGCTGTTCACTTTGACGAATGAATTTAGTGAAGTTGTATTTAAGTCGAGTTATAGTCACTTATGGAGCTGAAACATGGAACTTAACCAAGAAACAGACCCGTCAGCTGAGAACCATGCAACGTGCACATGAGAGAATAATGCTTGGCCTCACATGGAGAGACCACAAAACAGCACAGCACATCCGAGAGAAGACAAGAGTTAGAGACATCATAGAATCCATAAAAAATCTCAAATGGCGGTGGGCTGGCCATGTTGCAAGAATGGCTGACAATCGATGGACATCACGACTCACAACATGGATTCCCCGAGACCATATGCGCAACCGAGGCCGGCAAAATGTTAGATGGAGAGACGAGCTAGACAAGTTCAGGAAGTACTGGCTCCGTGACGCCCATGATAGAGAAGTGTGGCAAATCCTGGGGAAGATCTATGTCCAACGACGGACGCTAAAAGACTGATGATGATGATGGCGTTTTAATGTTTGGGGTTCACAAAGGCCGTAGATTTTGTTCCAAATTGATGAATAAACCGAAGTCAGCGAGATTTCGTTCAGCAAGAGGGGAATTTATCCAAATACCTGGACTTAATCGCACGTACTTACAGATATATACTGATCTTAGCTTAGTCCAACACAAGGGTGAATTATAGACGTACCCAGTGATGATCAAACTAACGACTATGATCAGCAAAACAAGCTTGTTAACCATCGCTCTCCGGCAAGTGCCCAAACAGTATCTGCAAATATGCTGTAATTATTCATTCGAACTGCAGTTGCGGTGTCATGGCATATGTATATGATTGCAAATGCGATACCAAAGGAATTCATCATCATCAGTCTTTTAACGTCTGTCGTTGAACATAGACCTTCCCCAGGATCCGCTACAATTCTCTATCATGGGCGTCACAGAGCCAGTATTTCCTGAATTTGTCCAGTTCATCTCTCTGTTGGCTTCGGTTTCTTATGTGATCTATGGGGATCCATGTTGTGAGACTTGCTGTTCATCGGTTGTCTTCCATTCTTGCAACATGGACTGCCCATTGCCATTTGAGTTTTTTAATAATTTCTATGATGTCACGGACTCCCATTTTCTTCTACAAACTGAGAAGCTTGCAGCGTGCGCATAAGAAAGTCATGCTCAACCTTACATGGAGAGATCACAAGACCAATGGAATTATTCATGATAAATTCTTAGTTGTACGTTTGAGTTTGTTTATAGCTTTCTAGTGAATGAATATTCAGACAACTGATATATATATATATATATATATATATATATATATATATATATATATATTGAAACTTATTTGAAATGGATTCTTGTTATTACACACTTAATGTATCATTTAGCCTAGTCAACGTAAATAGAATAGACAATTAAAGAAAATGGAACTGTCGCAGAAATTGAACCCACGACTGATAGGATAGCCGATTCAACGTAGCATTGCTCTTACCATTGAGCTAAACAGCCACCAGTAGTGCCCAAGTAACTGCTTATATTACCGGTGGCTGTTTACCTGTATGGTAAGAGCAACACTACGTTGAAGCGGCTACCCGGAAAATGAAGAATAAGCCTTAGGTGGGATTCGAAACTGCATCTTTTATTGGGTTGCTTTTAAGCTACGCCTGCATTTACTAATTAACTTACTAAGACCCGCACGGTAGACAGAAGCCCGAATAACATCTACAACTCATCCCTCTCAGATCACCGGTCTTTGCTTATGTTCTATTAACCACAGAACTACTTGTATTTTGGGGACATATATATATATTATCTATATTGTTTATGTTGTTCCCATGTCAGCATTAGTGGGAACCAAATTTTTGCTCTGACTAATTCATTTACGATAGGGGGCGAACGGTGTTGATCGGAGAATAAAGAATAAACCTTTGTTTGGGTTCAAATCTACACCCTACGTGGAAAGGTGCTTTCAAGCTAAGTCTATACATATATGTATATTCCTTACTTCGACATATACCACCTTTTCATTTTTACGGAAAAAGGTGAGAAGTGAAAATGGCGTTCAGCGTTTGTTTTGCAGTGAGATCTTATATAGGCAGTGCACATCCACCCCTCTCCCTCTCCTACACCCCATTCTCTTGTTCCTCCTACGATCCAACTCTCTGATGACCTAACATACCATCATCACCATTTTGGGTCAGGCGCCGCTTAAAACCTTTTACCACATAAATTAGTGGTAAATGTTTTCTCAATTTTCGCTATTTTAGCTAACGAAAGTTTTTAAAGGAACGCTCTAGATTAGGAGAGTTGAGGAAATACACACGCATACACAAATATATACATATATGTATATATATATTTAAAATTACCAATGTGTGTTTTGTACTGACGTAGTGAAATATAATTTTTCTGTTCTGATGATGTAATAAAAATGCTGAATTCAAAGAACTAGGACATGTCCGTTCAGAAGATGCATCCGGTTTCATGAAAATCTTTAGTGGGTTTAAACTTGGACTGGTGAGATGCTGTTCTTTATTTATTCACGGTGCCATCGACAGAAACAATCAAAAGAGATTTTTTAAATGCCTTCACTTCATCTAAATATATCTAAATTTAATCTCGTTCAGCATGAAAATTCGACCGAAAAAATTATTCTATTTCTCTCTCTCTCTCTCTCTTTCTCTCTCTCTCCCTCTTTCTCTCTCTTCTATTCTGTTCCGAAATCACTTCGAAATGATTAGAAACGCCCATCGCGTCATAAAAGTGTGACTTATTATGATCATGTATCGAGAACAACTGACCCTAACGACTTCAAACTTAACACTGCAATGTCCTGTACATGGACCAACATATCTGGCGAATATCAACTTCGAGTCATCTCCGTGCACACACACACACACACACACACACACACACTCGGAGATTTTTAAATAATAGTGAAATAATAAAATTGTAAAAAGTTATAAAAACAAAAATGAAAGATAAAAAATCCGTTTGTGGTCAACAGTATGCTATTCTACAAGTTCATTGCAGTGCAAAACTCTATTATTTACGTATATGAAATGCAATATATCGCTTAAATTCAACCTTACTGACCGTCCAGTTCTACGTAAAATGCCAGCCTCTGAAGCGATCCTACTACCACTACTACTGAGCAGGATAATGGATAGTCTATAGCTAGCCACACTGAAGAGTTGTAATACAACGGAACAGCCGTCAGTGGATGACCCAATTGTTTAATTATATATATATATATATATATATATATATATATATATATATATATATATATATATATATATAGGTCGTCTGATGAGGCCTAGAGAGGACAGAAACATAAACTTGTTTGTGTAGCAAATCCACTTCCTAATATATATTTTCGGCTGTACTCTAAAATAACATGACTTTCGAAGCACTCAATGAAATAAATCCATCACATATCCATATATCATGCTATACTGTTAACCTGATCTGTACCATATATATATATATATATATATATATATATATAAATATATATATATATATATATATATATATATATATATATATATATATATATATATATATTCGTTTACGAATCAGGTCCAAGTTTGAACTACTTACTTGCGAAAATAATGAAACAACGTCAGCTTGTTTCTCAATCCATTGGCGAAGCTGCTTTGACCATTCTGGGTTGTTGATATCAGTGAAGTTGCTAAAACTACCAATCAGCTTTTTCCACTTTTTCTTCGCCTTATCGTCTGTGATGACCGTGTCCCATCCGGGCCATTTCATTATCGTCAGTACCCAATTAGTACCCTTATCGGTGGCAAGTGATGAGGGAATGTCCTGTATGTTAGTTTTGGTGCTGTCTGTCCGAAGCAGATCGAGTAAGCTTTGGTATGGGTTGTAAAGGTTTACTGTGCAGAAGTAAAATAAACGGTAGAATGAAGACTAAAAAGAAAATATTAGAGAAAGAAAGGGTTTAGGATTTTTTTTATTAAGGAGAAAAGAAGATACCGTATTTGATAGCATGGAATGCCCTCTCTTTCCTCTCAATTGGAAGCAGGGGTGTAGCTGGAGATTTTGGGGTCCCCTCCATCGAAGGCTCGGGGTCGATTTAAAATCGGGTGAGAGTTACAAAAATGAACGATAATAATGAGAAGAATTTAAGGAATACTTTTCTCCTTAATATTCCCGGCTGAAATGGGAGTGGGGGCTTTTATGCTATCAAATACGATATACAATTCTTATCAAACATAAAGTATTTTTAACGTCCTCATTCTTCCATACAAATAGAAGTAGTATCAGTTGCAACTGTTTTGGGGGAGATATTAATCATATAAAGTAGTGGATTTTTTTTTTTTTTGTCAAACTCCAGTCCAAGTCCGGAAATGACTTCGTTTTTCTACCCAGTAACATGAACAAGAACAAGAGAACAATAGGGAATAATCCTCACCTGATTCAGGCAAGTGAACTCTTCACAGATTGTCTGTTCCAATGTTGTGAAATGTAAAAGGGTTGTCACATGTCCCCGCAAAAATTTCAAGCTGCAAATTGTTTTTTTTCAACCTATACATGTATGTGTGTGTGGGCGTATATTTGCATGTTCATGTACACATATTTGATGCATCTTTTAAATAAAAGTGGATACTCAGAGCGACTTTGCTTGTCGGCGAGAGTGTTGGTGTGACCAGCGATAAGATAGAAAAATAACGACTTAGACTGCATGTAGGCAATCGAAGTGATGTATTTCTCGAAGGTTTCAATTGATTTTGAATACGTGGGAACAGAAACTGCTTAGAACTGAAGAGACAGGGAATAATCATTGTGTGTCGTGCAACCTGTTTTTAGCAGATCTATCATTTCAGTTTCATTTAACGAGTTTCCAAAATTCTAGTCTCGAATCTAGTTGAGGTTTTTGGTTCGGTCAAGATCGACGTCTTACATTAGGAACTAGGTCAGAGGACAATATTTGCTTAAGATGAATACGGTTGTGCCCGATTAGAAAATAATTTAGATTTGCATCTGGAAATGCACCGTGCACAAGGAAGTGTTTTACAGAGAGATGGGTCGCCAGGGATTTTGGCGAGATGTTTTTTCAGCACCTTTCTCCATCATCCCCAGTAACCCGATAATAATAGGGACGATTTGTGTTTCCAAGATCCACATGGATATATTTGCATTAAATGCAGCTTGGGGAGTGTCACAGATGGGTTTTACTAAGAGGGTAGGAAGAGAGAGGGAAGAGAATAAAGATGATAAATCTGAGAATGGGGAAGGGAGAAAAGAAATGTAAGTGTATATTGGAAGAGGATCTGCACTTAACTTCCTGTGTCTAAATTCTATAGCACCGGGGATTTTTTCATAAAATTGATAACATGAAAAGTTATCTTTATCTAAAGTATTGGCGACATTTTACTTGTTTCGGGTTGATAAATAACAATGATGATAAAATAAATCAAATAGAGAAAAAATAGAAGAAACAAAACTTACGATTTGTGAATGGATATTTTTGGAAATATCCGTATTGGCCCAGATATGGTGCGCCTAGACTTGTCATTGGGTAGTAACTGCCTTCAAGAGAAAAGTAGAATTTAATGTAAAATACATAACATCTTCCCAATAACAAAAATCATGATTTTTTTTTGCACTACGAGGTCACGTTCCTTCCTATTGATCATATGTTGTCTTTTTACCTCTGCCAGCGAAGTTGATATATATATATATATATATATATATATATATATATATATATATATATATATATATATATATATATATATGTCCGTCTGTCTGTCCCCACAACATTTCCAAAAATTTTGTGAATGATTGGACAAAGGTAGAAGGGATTACATTTTGGGACGAATCTATGCACAGTTATCTACCCTTCGTTCCAGCTATATTTGTACATCGTTATTGGACATTTACTGTATTACATATTATAGCATATAACAATCATAATAATATCAATATTGAATTTTAGTATGTATTATATAGAATACTTATTGTATATTGTTTTGGGGTAGTAGCTACCCGCAAAAGAAAAGTAAAATGAAATGTTATAATGTAAAATACGTAACAACTTCTCCAAAAAATAATTGTATTTTTCTACACTACGGAATCATATTCTTTCCTATTCATTTTATTCTGAAACCTAGAAAAAATGCCCACTGAAAGCAAACATTATACGGAGAACTTTTCATCCATATGAATGGAAAAAGAACGTCGGAACAGATGCGTTATGCACATGCGACCAAGTATGATATGATACCCAAAAGTTCCCGAAATAGATCGAGAAAAAAATTACTCACCCCGATTGATACCTACTTAACGCCGTTTTCTTAGAAATAGTACTGCCCCCTTGCCTGTTGGTCGCAAAGTGTATAGAATTAGGTGTAGTCCCCTGTATATCTATCTATCTATCTATCTATCTATCTATCTATCTATCGATTTCTGTATACATATCTATTTGCATTGACAAAGACACTGACACCTCCCACTCTCTCCATTTTCGCATACATATCCGTAAATAGATTCAGCTTCAATTATAAACACTTCTTCAAAATTGAAGGCTGAGCTCCATCATATGCGATTATCTCTATGGGTAAATTTGAAGAAACCCACATCTACCCTGATACTAAAAAAGAATGCCTCCTCTACACCAAATATATAAATGACATTTTCTTTATATACATAGGCGGTGAAGCAAAACTTGGCAACTTATTTACATACTATAAATTCTAAACATGATTATTGAATCTGATTATGCGAAATCATTTGATTCCATTGCGTTCTTAGACACCCTCATTTTCATCGATAAAAATAGACTCCTCCAAGAGACATTATATATTAAACCCATTGACATGACAGGTCGGCCCACCCTTTATCTCTTGAAAATAAATTCACAGACATTCAGAATCAGACAGTTTTGCTCTGAAGTCAGCGCACTCAATGAACACAATGACCAACTTACACAACACTTCTCTGCACGTGGATACTCTGACATCCTAATTAATTTTCAAATCAGAAGAGTAAAATCAATCCCCAGAGAAGATACCTCAAAATTAACTCAGCACTTTTTTCACAGTACAACTTTCAATCTCTCTCTCTATATATATATGTGTATGTGTGTGTATATCACTCTGTAGAGAATTCTGCGCTGTTCGATTTACACCACGTCAGAACAACAGTTTAGGCATCATCTAGTGACTCAAATCGTGTTCTTTTAAAATGTTCTTTCGGGAACCAAAAGAAGTCTAAAAGGGTAAGATCAGGATTATATAATGGATTGGGAAAAGTTTCCAGAAGAAATCCCCGTAGGATAGCTTTTGCTAACCTCGGTAGAATGAGCAGGTGCATTATCACGATGGAAACGGATTGATCGGTACAACTTACCTGGCAATTTTATCGACAATCCAGTTTTTAATTTTTCTTAAAAACCTTTCCATAAGCCTCTTTGATCGTCCAGTGTCCTTCGAGAATTTTTTTCAAGATTACTCCGATGGAATTAAAATAAAAAGCCTTCTGGGCTGACACCTCCACCTTGAATTTGACTGGACCAGCAAACCCATTGGAAGCCACTGTTTTGATTGGACTATGCTCTCTGGATAGTAATGGTAGATTCCAAACTTGTCTCCGGTAACGATTTGTGCCATAATATCATCTTCATTTGCTTCGATCTTGTTCAAAGGGCTGATCGAAAGATCAGATCTTTGAGCTTGCTGATCATAGCGCAATGCCTTTAGTACCCATCGAATCACGAGTTAGTCGAGAACAAAATATTTGCTTGAAATTGACCATGTGAGATCTTTACTTCAGTTGCTATCACATCAATTGTAATTCGACGGTCTTCTTTCGCCAGTTTCTGGATTTCAACCACAGTATCTTCATTCGTCAAGGTTGATGGTATCCCTCCTCTTGGCTCATCTTTGAGGTTTTTCTGGCCTTCCTTAAAACGCTTGATCCATATCAGAGCTGTTGTTCTATGTGGGGCAGTTTACAAGTAAACCTTTTGCAAAGTTTTCCATTTGAGTTTTATAAAGAGACAAATGTGTTATCCCTGAACTCAAAATCGTTTTTTGCATAGCACAAAAAGTATCTTGTTTTTATTGATGCTCCCCAACAAGACAGTGACAAATGTAATAATCATGATGCTTGTCTGCAGCCATCCACTTATCCTAGAAACATGTTTGAATCCGTTTAGTTTGGTATATACTCGTCCATGAATTGGGACACTACTGGGAAATTTTACTTATCCTCATATATGTTTTTTTCGGAGTTCCCATATATATATATATATATATATATATGTGTGTGTGTGTGATGAAATAAAGGATTCACAAACACGTTTATGTTTCTTCTCTGTTTGAGTAAAGAATCCTTTATTTCATCATATTCCAATTTCTACTCTAACTTAACTCAATGTTTAACATTGAATGCATCGAGCAGTTTATGAAATAAACCCAACACACATCGGATATTGTTTTACTGATTTTTATTTTGGTATATATATATATATATATATATATATATATATATATATATATGCAGCTCTGCTCTCACCAACTGTGCTAACGGTGCTTTTGGCAAGGGAGTTCGGGAAGCTTACATATCACTCATATGTATATATATATATAATTCTTTCACTTTCATAAGACACGAGTATCGATACACTGGTGAGCCAAAATATTGTGACATTGATGTATCCTGGCATCAACTTTATCCGGGAGAAGGCGAGACGTCGAGTCAGACGACCTTCTTCCGTTAATACAAGATCTAGTTCCAGCGCTCACATGCCCATGGAAGACACTTTCGGCGATGGACATTGCTTAATATGGGTACTCTGACTGGCCCACTGCTACGCAACCCCATATGCAACCTATGCCGATGTACTATGTGTTGTGACACATTCCTTCCTTCACCTAGATTAAAGCTATCTATAATTTGGTTCGTACTTTGCAGGAAAAACGGTTCAATTCTAACATCGGTAATCTTGGCCGACAAATGCCTGGTTGGCGGTTGGTGATTCCCTCGTACCGGACCATTGCCGATAGGTACTCATTATAACTGAACGTGAGAACTCCACAAACTGTACCGTTTCGAAAACGCCTCAACTCATTCTTTTACTCATAACAATGAGCTTTATCAAAGGCAAATCATTCTTCATGCCTATAACTACGGCATTCAACGCACCAAAATGAAGACCTTAAGGACGGCTTACCTGCTTATATACCTCTTACTCTGACATGCACACTTGTTACGAGACAGTAGTTGTCATTCTTATCACTGGTCACTTGGCATAATATTTTGGCTAATCAGAGTATATATGATATAAATATATGCAGATATAATATATATATGGGTATGAAATAGTATATATGTATACATAAATATACATATATATATATATATATATAGATAGGTAGATAGATAGATAGATAGATAGACACACTTTGTAGTACACGTTTATGTGTTGTATATGTGTGTGAGTGTATATATTTGTGTTTGTGTATATACACGTATGTGCGTCAGTTTCTTTCATGTTTTATCTTTCATTTTACCATTATCGTTCCTGGAAAATGATGTTTTAAGGCATATTTTTGCAACTGCTGTGTCTTATTTCACTTTTTTTTTCTATCTATTTATTTCGATAAATCGGTTCCCAAATGAAAAACGAAGAATAGCCAATATACTTACTTCCATACCAGCCAAGAGGGAGTGCGCCCACTGCGCAAGCAAAGACTGCAACAACAAAAACATAAAAGAAATTGAATGATTTCATATTTACGTAATCAAAATCCATTAAATATATTTACTCATTTACATTATATTAGATGTGTTAACGAGTATTTCCATTCGTCTTATTTCAAAAAACCTAGTCAAACAAACATCGAGTACTTGTAACGGATTGCTCTTTTATATTCAACTATTTACCCGGCGTTGCGTGGTGGAAAAATAACTGTAAATATAACAGCATTGAAATAAATAGAAAAAGGTTCCTCCACACGTTTGACCCCAGAAAGTGAAAGAGAGTTCCCTCTCGAATTTGACTCCTATAGACTTCGACCTCTAAAACTGAAAATGAATTACCACTATCGCCACCACCACCCGATACTGATCCCTAATAGTGAAAGAAAAAATATTCTCCGTTCGATTCTGACTCCTAAAACTGAAAAAAAAAATCATCTCTCTAGATTTTGACCCCTACAATTGCGATAGATCTTTCCATATTTTGGCCGTGTGCAATTGAAAAAAAAATATTTCTAAGATTTTGACCGCTAAAAGTGAAAAAAATATCTCCCCTCGATTTTGACCAATAATAGTAAAATTAAAAATCCCCTGTGATTTTGACGACTACGAACGAAAAGTGACAGTTTTTCAATTTGTCACCATAACAGAAAAAATCACAGAAATAGTGTCATCTGAATCAGAAGTCATCTTAAGAAAAAATTTTCAAAGAATAAATGTGGATAGAATTAGTGCTCTACTATAACATCACGGCATTTTCCACTGGGAACACAAACTAAGGATCCAGTTCAGCATTTATACATTTAGACAAGCTGCTCCTAATTATTGTTAATAATCGGGATTAGGGGAAGGATTGAGACTGTACAGACCACAGCACTACTGGGAACTGCACGGATACTGAGGAAAGTGCTAGAAATATAAGAACTGCAACGAATTTTAGCTCTGACATGATAGGTGAAAGAGAGAGGAGACGTTAGCTGAAGACCTGAGGAGACTTATTGTTACTCAGCCTTCAGCGATAACCACTGGGCAACCGGTATGAAACTGTGAATCGCAGTATTACTGCGACCTATGAGTACTAGGAGAGAAGGGCTGGAGACTTGAGGAGACTTGAGGAGACTTGCTGTCACTCAAACTCCAGCGGTTACCACCAGGCAACTGGTGTGAGATTGCAAATAATAATAATAATAATAATAATAATAACAATAATAATAATGATAATAATAATAATAATGATAATACGGTATCTTGTATTATATACATACTTTTCGGACAAGTGGGATCAAAATTTCAATACTCATAGAGTAGCCAGCAAATGCAGGTGGCATTCACAGAGCAGACAATAAAATCAAATTGAGCGGACAGTATTTCATGAATAAGATTCCATGAAATATTTTTGATGGTTATTTTGAGACCGCTTTTGCTTATGTTCATTTGATCCGATTTAAAAAAAAAACACTTATGAAGCTGTTTCAAGCAAGTATTGCTCTGTGCTTAAAAGAATTTCTTCTATATTTTCCAGCGTTAATATGTGTCGAAAATAAACATCCTTTTGATGAATTTGTAGTATTAATAGACCATTTTTTTTATTTGAAACAAATTTCAATAATTTTTTGATTAGTATGATAATGAACTACTAAAGAATTTTTCAAGATTATGTTATCTTTCGCTTTGATAGTTTTCAAGAACTCATAGTAAGGTGTCACATGATTTATAGTAAATACATTGTCTTTGTCATTAATGGTATTATAAAAGCTATCAGCGTTTTTAAAATGATATCGTTGTGAACTATCATTCAGTATTTTGTAGTGTTTCAATTTCCTTTAGTATAGTGTGAGTGGTAAGGCCCAGACCTAACACCCACATAACAAGGAGAAAAATGTAGCATGGTATAAAAGGTTATAGTTCGTGAGTATTTTGGTATGGTCTAGTTTTAGAGAGCATCACTAGCTTGATTTCTAGCTTTGGACAATCAGCAGAGCCATAAAGAAATCTATCTGTATACACACCGAAATATTTAATATGGGAAGTAGGGCAGATTCTTTGGCCATTTATTTCAAACCTAATATTTACAGGTAATTTCTCTGATTAGTTCTGTTTTGTCGATGTTTGGGGAAATCTTATTGGCCAAAAACCATTTATAGAGACATTTTAGGTCAGAATTTAATTTTTTGGTATTTTCTAAAAAGACTTTTCTATCAAAAGTAAACTAGTGTCATCTGCAAAGTGATATGTAGGAGATTTTGTTATTGCAATATGAAGGTCGTTGATTTATAATTTAAAAACAAGGTTGTCTAGTACTGATCCTTGCAGTACTCCATGTTTCATAATTTCATTTGAGATTTTACCTTAGTACTGAGACATATTGCTGTCTAATATTCAGATATGATTTGATCCAGTTCCTAGTAGGTCCTCTTATTCTATAATGATCAAGTTTTCTAAAAGTATGTTATGAATGACTGCGTCAAATGCTTTTTGGAAGTCAACAAATGTTCTACCTGAATATTTTCTGCATTTGACTATATAATGAGTGTCCATTGTCTCTCTGATTTTTTTCTGAAAGGTTTGTTAATGCATGCTCAGGCGAGTGTTCTGGATAAAATCCAAATTGCAGTTCGCAAAAAAAGCTATGTACTTATATAGAAATGTATGGACCCTGTTGAAGAGTAGTTTTTCAAATATCTTATTCATATTTGATAGGAGAGAAATTGGTCTTTAATTATAGGCCTTTGATCTGGAACTTTTTTGAAATATTAGGATTATTTCAGCTATTTCTAAGTTGTTGGGATGAATGCTTGTAATCGGACAATATTTATGATTTTGGAAAGTGGTTCTGCTATATCATTTTTTAGAGATTCCAGTATGGCTGAAGAAATACTAACTGAGCCTGTTGATTTCTTGGTATTGAATGTTGACAAAATATTCGAAATTTCTTCATCATCAACTGGGCTAATTGATACAGTGTTTGGTAGATATTTTTCCATCACCTGTGTATTTCTGTTTATTTAGAATGCTTTATGCTATACTAGAAAAACATTTTTTTTACATTATTTGATATTTTAGTTAGATCATTAATTGGTTCACCATTTTCATCTTCTGTATCTGTTGGATAGTCATAGGATTTAGAATTCAACATTTACTCTTTGATTAATACCTTTCCTAAGACTTTTTATGTTAATTGAACTTTTCGGGGAGTAATTTTTAAAGTAATAGCATTTGCATTTCTGTATAAGATCTATGATTGTATTAAGGAGTTCTTTGCATTCGCCGTGTAGAGAGTTCTTGTTGGTTCCATTTTTGCCCTTATATATTTTCTAAAGATTATTGCTCTCCTTCTGATGCTTGTTAAAATTACATTAGTAATCTGTGATTTATGTCTATTTTTGAATTCTTTATTTGTTTTTGTTTTTTTAGTGATATATATTTATCAGAGTTTTTTCTCCAATGTTGAAAAGAATATGTCAAAAGAGAGGTTTACATAATTTTTATCCATATTGTAGGAGAAGTTTCAAATACATGAAATGTATATGTATTGAACATTACTAGCAGACAAAAAAGCCTCATCTCCAAAACTAAGTGATTTCCCTTACAGAATGCAACCCTTGATATCCAGCCCAACATTTGCCTGAACTTGATAAGAACCTAAAAACCTAGGTGATATATGAGAAAAATTCACGGGTAAGCATTTTTACATTTTCTGCTAAAATGAGGGAGTCGTATCAAATACGGTAATATTTAACTCATAACTATGCTTACAATGTAATAGCTCTCACTGTAACACTTTGCTGGTATAATTGGTTTTAAAGCAATGTAATCTTTATGAAATTGAAAATTGGAAAACTTTTTAATTCTAGAACCGGTAGAGGTCTATATCATACATAATTTGGTTAACTCATTTACAGTGAAATTTCACTCTTCTGTACCTGCCACAGTTAATGGGTTATAATTAGCTAGTACTTCATAAATAATACAAATTTATAGGCATGCATGAGCTGCCTGACTCGCACATACGTTTACATATATACTGATGATAGTAAGTTCATACAATTGACAGTTACTTCTCTCGTTGGGCAATGAACACTGAGAAAGTCCAAGTTTTCAAAAAACAAAACAAAAATCAAGCATGGATGCTACCGGACACAAACCAGAGGGGGCAATTTAGCATGAATTTACATTGCAAATTGAACACCTCACTAAAAACCTATTTGGGTAAGGAATTGAAAAAACCGTTTTTTCTAGACATGATAAGGAGTAAATGTTTAATTTTTCAGCCCTCTAGCTCCATTGGCACAGTCTGTACGCATGATAAATACATACACATACATACGTACGAGCAGGCTATAAAAACAGGAATCTACGTTGACAGTTTTTGTAAGAGTTTTTGTACACCTTTTCAGCCCTCTAGCTCCATTTTCACAGTCTGTGCGTAGGATATATAAATACATAGACCGCCATGCATACTATAGAGACAAGAATATATGTGGACAGTTTTTGTGAAAGTTTTTATACACTCAAGTCATGTATTTCGGATTCTGATCAGGCGACATAAAGTCTGGAGCAATTTTCCACGACTTCTAAACTCCCTTTATTTTAGAAAACAATTCAGGTCTTCTAAATTTAGCAAAATTTACAATGACTTAACCAGAAATTCAGCCGCTATGACCCTTCACTTCGATTGAATAGATGCGTGATAATTAGCAAGTCTTTCGCTTAAGCGAATCAATTTCTCATTATATTCTCATATATTTAATCATGTAAAAAAAAGTGTTTATCATAAAAAAAAATATTCCCAACAATGTCCGGGATCTCAACTGTTCCCTTTATTTTATGTTCCATGAATATTTATGAATTCATTTCAAGCTCTGAGAAATATGTCGCTGTGAGATTACTGACTTGGGAAAAATACAAATTGGAATACATTTTATGAGGCGTGAATCTGTAACGGAGGCGTTTTATGATTTCTTAGCAAGAGAAGATTTGTATAATTATTCTCTGCGTGAATGTATTTTTAACTATACTACTGAGTGCGTTTCTAATTATGAGTTTCTCCTAATATGCGGAGGTGTGTGTATGTATTCGTATGTGAATGTGCATCTGTCTATGGATGCTCGTATGTGCATGCCTAGAGTTTGTTATTAATAATATGTATGATCACGTTTTGATCAGAGCCAAACTAAACTGCGTATATTTAACATCCCCACACGCGCACAAACACATGTGCACATACGCACACATAACCATCGGTGTTTGGTTCATCAAACCGACCAAATCTGTTTCGTAATCTAACAGCAAAGATAATATTGAAATGATAAATATATACGTCAAAGTAAAACCAGCAGATCTTTTTATTAATGTTTTTCATCTGACTGAATTACTAAAATAAACAATTATCATTATTATGTACTGATTTACTTGGACTAATGTCCCCCATCTTAGTTATTAAAGTCACAACGTTTTGGTCGTTGTACTCTCTGATCTTATACATGTGTTTTGTGGTAGTTGATAACCATCTTGGTTTTCCTACGACAGTAGATTGTTTGCATTCAACTCTTCATGCAAGAAGATATCTACTTAATTCTTCCTTGGATCCTTATACCTAATTTCGATTGTCTATCTATTTCACTGAAGAAGAGTATATGACTAATTTCTATGCAAGGCTCACTAAAGTGGTTATTACAACCTGGTATGAGCACCTCTTCTTTCTTTCGATTGCCTTATCTTTATGCATTATCCTCTATCTATCATTCTGACTATATTCCACAGGGGTTATTGGCCACTTTTCTCTTCCACACATGATCAACAACGCATCCGATGTTCACTTAGCCTAACTTTTGAAGGGCGGTTGGTCTCGCCTTCGTATTCACAGTTACAACTGCATGGAATGATATACACACAGTTCTTGGTCATTTTCTCTCCTTAGGAAGTCTTGGTTCGAGAAAGATGTCCCCGAAGGATGTAACTACTTTTGAATATTGTTTTGATGTTGAATCGACTGCAGATCTAGATTTTTTTTCGATGTTCCTCTGAAATAAGGACGATAAACTGTGACAGTTTTGCGATTATTGTCCTTGCCCCTTATACCTCTGTCCGTGGAAGCTGTTATGCTTTCAGGATGGTTGTTACTCTGAATAGATATATCTAATGCTGATCCTATCCTGTTGGTAAGTGTCCAGGTCGCCACATAAGTTTTGCTCGATGTTGTAGGTAACGGACAAGCTCATCCTTTATGCTGTATGAATCGTGGAAATCGAAGTTCAGATATTGTCTAGCGAATGTTGACTTACAATATACGGATATTTTGAATCTGCACTCCGTCCGTATTATTAGCAAATCCAGGAAAGCCAGTTTATTGTCTGCTTTCTTTGTCATCGTCAACTGTATCGATGGTCTGGCATTATTTGCTCATATTCCTGGGGAAGCCAGAGTATGAGGCTGTCACATGGTTGGCCTCAGTGTTGTCGTTCTTAGAGCTATTTACTCGATGTATTCCATGTATGTATTTGTCGTCGTTGGAGATAACGGTGAACCGATGCCTATGCCTTCTTTCTATCGATATATATTATATATCAGAATCCAATTCGGTGTATATTGTTATGCACAGAACGGTAACATCGCTACAAGGTCATCTATTGACACTGGTAGATTCCCCAAGAAAAGAGTCTGATTTCTTGGACCAAAGATCGGGCCCTGGGTGAACACGTTCTTAACGTCCAAGCTTGCTATCCGGTTGGAATGAATGCGACAGTCTTTCCACAACTTGGACAGGAGTCTCTCAGGGCAGAGACTTACCTATCAGTGGGTTGACTATATCTACAAGGTGTCCTACTGACAATAGGCCTGTGGAATACGATCTTTGTGATTTTATAGACCATGCATACGTGTTAACCAATTGTGACGTTGATTCAGCAATCTGTATACATTCAACTTGAATTGATCCTCGTTGTTCGGAGTTTGTAACAGGTTCCTCTTGGTTTTTAGGATCAAATCCTCCTTTGATTTACAGTAACTACCGTCTCCACTAGGCTTACCAATTTTTCTGAGTGGCAATCACCACGATTGCGTTGCCTTTGTCTGTTGGCAGTATAATGATATCACTCTTCAGTATTTTGATAACCATTTTCTCTCTCTTGTGATGTTCGGCTTGGGAGGTTTGGCTCTCTCTAGCTCCTGTCTCACTGTCTATCTCAACTTGTCAGTCTATATCTTTGGGATTTCCGCAATTGCCCCATTGGTCGGGGCTATCACATCTAAGTACGGATCTCATTTGATGGTTGTTGCAAAGTTGAGACCTTTGTTTAGCACTGTTTCGTTAGAGGTACGTATGTGGTGTTTGCTGATGTTGACAACTGGAGATTGTTGAACTTTGCATTCTATTTCTATTCTTCATATAGTTTTTTTTTAAAGGAAAGTCGAGTTAAATTCCAGTAATTGTGAATAAGATTTCCTTTTACTCGACAATATCTCTCCATCAAATGAAATTTCTTCGAATCTGGTTTAATAGGAAAGTATACAAACACGCCCTTGTTTCTTCATGTCAAGATATAAGGTTTGGATTGGCGTTGTTGAATCATCAATTTCTTTTGCACTCCGAGGTGGGTATATACTGCGTTCGCAGTATTGATTATGTAAGGTGATTTACACTCCTACCAAAATGTTGCTACTGACTGATCCAATTCTCTCAAGTTTTCTCTGAATATCTTCAATTTAGATATTTTAAACTAATCAAAACCCACCTTCCATCAAACATTATTTCTTTGATAGCTAAAAGTATTCCTATAGCTTGAAGAATTCTGTTCTATTAGAACTAACATTTTAAATTGAATCTTTTATGCAAATTGGAAGGTTTTTGTCCTTTTCTATTAAAACTAACGTTTTAGATTAAATGTTACAGGCAAAGTGGAAGGTTTTTGCTCAAGTTCGCATATCAAAATGTTTTTAAATTTCCAATTTTAGATTTAAGTTTTAAAATACTTCAGATCATGTTACACTGGTTTCATGTAAGAAGAAAGGATTTATGAAAAATAAAGAAATAAACCTATTTCTTTGATAGAAAACTGTCCTACTGAAAGAGCCGTCATACATTCGAACTGGTCGAGTTGATGTTCAAGGCAACATTCTTATCGACAAACTAATAACCCTGGTCAGTAAAATTGGGCATTTTTTTTCCTCGTACAACTTTTTTACTCCGTTTTTGACATAAACTACGAATTTCGAGTACGTCTCACCCAACGCCTCATTTTTTGCCACCGACTCGTTCTGTTTTCTGTCCTGTTGTATATGAAGCAATATAAGTAATAGTTAAATGAACAAGATAAAAAGTACAAGATAAAAAAGCTGAGTTTCTGACCGCCTATAGTGCTCTATAGGGGCGATATACTACAATGTAGCTCTCATCTCATCATGAAAACTAGACGTGATACAAGAAAACTCAATGCATGTTCGGAATCAGCATCCAAAACTACATAGCGTACACCACGACAAGTGCGCTATGAAAATTTGTTGTTGACCGGTGTTATTGGAAAACAGTACATAACTGATATTTGTAATCGATCTTTACCCCATTTAAAAATAAGACAGTCAGAAAAACGATCATATTCAATAATTGTCACCTCGAAAAACTGTAAGACGAAGATTGCTGTTTAGTATTGTTTCTCACTTGGCTCTAAAAAAATTAACAAGGAATAGATTGATACTCTATCCGAATTGGGACTTCTTTCTATCGTGTAAAATCCCCACTAGCTTGGCACAAAAGATCGACACTTTAGTCAAATGTTCATGATCTAACATCATAACTTAGCTCAAGCATATCAACTCAGCATCATGATATTAGCCATTTATTCCATTCCAACTTGATGGCTAATTTATTTGACGTTTACTTACCAAAAGGCTAAACCTTCAGTTGTCAAGAAAATTGATTGACATCATACCAAAAGTCATTTCAGTGCGAGAAAAAACTTCAAATTTGACATCAGAGTAAAAACTGTGTTCCTTAATATATCTCTTTTTGCACAATACGGCTGGGGGATGGGCTGAGCAAAGACATAATGCTAAATCTGATCTTTGATCTGCTTTGGCTACATCTGACCCTCATTTCTTCCGGAGACTGGTAATATTTGAGAAGAATTAACTTTCAAGTGTAGCGAGAAAATTGGCTTTAAAAAGGTGTTCAATTTTCACTGCACGTATGATGCAAAACTGGACCCTTACTTTGTCTACGTGTCAGCAGATGTTTGATCTGCTACATAAAGATACTGATTAAAAGTTTGATGCGTTTTGAATGAATATAACTTTCATTTTTATTTTCGAAAAAAAATGTTCATTTGTGAGAAATAAATATCAAGTTGTAAATTTATGTGTAAATATGGTTATTTCAAATCATAAAAAATATTCAAGAAATTTAAACCATCAACCACACCCTTACTCCAAACAAAATCTTAACCCAGCACACTTGGGAAATGTTGAAAGGCAGTAAAAAGTGCAAAATTGAAAAGTTGATATGCCCTACGATATAGGCTTTTGGGTGTAAAAGACAGAGAAAGAGAGGAGATGTGGTAAGGGGCGATTCGTGGGAATAAAGGAAGATAGGTAGAAAGGGACATCGAGTGACAAAACCTGCTAAATGAGTAAGGAAGCTGAAGGGGGAGGATTGCTCTCGCGAGCTCTCATACACACACAGAGCCAACCAAATTTACACATATAAAGAAAGATATCCATTAATACCTTGGAGGGTACGATTTCGATTAGTGTGGGATTTGATATAGTTCGGTTAAGGTAATGCTGTCCAAATTTATGTGACCAAGTATCAGCTGGAAAAAAAACGCAATTAATTATAATAAGACTTTGGACAGTGCAGTTTCGAATGGTACGGAAAATTTTGGAACGAATTAACTGCACTACTCAAGGTATGCATGTATATACTGGAGATCCTAATGCCTTCGGTAAAAAATATCTACCCAAGTTCCGTTGATATCGGGCGACATCACTACTCACGAACAACACACACACACACACACACACACACACGTATATACATGTACTATGCCACTGAAGGACTGAAGTTAAAAGTCTACAAATGTAACCACCCTTAAGGGAAGAAGGACCACGGTCAGAAGTGGGGAGACAGGAAAGCGCTGAAGAAGAGGAACAGAAGCAGGATCTGACTGTTCGCTCGTTCTGTTTTGGGGTAGCAGCAGAGGTTGAGACAGCCGAGAATTGTGAGTTGGAGTCAGAGTGGTCTCCTCCAAGCACTGTAGAACGAATGATTGAAGGAAGACGACTCTAATAAGGAAATGCAATGCTGGTCCTGCAGTTTACAAATCTGGTGAACAAAAATGGGAACAATGTTATTTTTGTACCAATGATGTCGGAACTGTGCAGACGGGTACATCTCCTCACATCGAAAATAACAACCTAAGCATGTTTACCTAGGGTGTCATTCGAGGTCCCCAGAAGTAATTTCTTGTCATTTCTATCCAATTCTCTAAGTTTGGGGCATTAATTTCACACCTATGTAACGTAAATTCGGCATAAGGTTACATCTTTTCTTAGTTAACGAATTAGGCAATGTGATAAGAAGTCATTTGAGTTGACATGAGATCATTTTTAGTCTAGCCAATTGTTCGAGTTGTTAGCCACGATTTTGCACCTATAAAACTGAAATTTGGTATAAGAGTAGATTCTTCCACGGCTAAAGAATTTAGGAATGTCATTTTGACTTAAGGGTCATTCGAGGTCACCATATTTTACTTCTGGTGAACTCTCGTGAATTTTCTCAGTTGTTGGGCACAATATTACACCTAGGATACATTAAAAAAAAATTTACATTAAGGTACATCTTTACACGGTGAAAGTTATAGGCAATGATTGATTGATGCTGGGGGTCACTACAGGTCACAGGTGTAAATAATTGCTTTTTCATTTTCTGTGGTGCTTGAGAAGAAATATATCAAAGAACATATTTTTCCATTTTCGTTATATTTAAATTATTTTCCCGGGCAACACCGGTTACCCCTGCCCTCTCTCTCTCTCTCTCTATATATATATATATATATATATATATATATATATATATAGAGAGAGAGAGAGAGAGAGAGAGAGAGAGAGAGAGATGTGAACTCACCGTGTTTTACCGATGAAAAGGAAATTTTATGAGTCAAAATTGATATTGTTCTATAGTATCCAAGACTACGTCTTTAATCAGTTCGCAGTTATTTCAATGTGCTTTCCCATAATTATGTTGTAATCAGTTTTAGTATTTTGTTGTGTGTAATTTTAGTAATATCTTTATTTATATTTGTTATTTTATTCTTTATTTTGTTTTAGTTTTACTTAATTTTGGTTCCCTTTGAAGATAGGCCTTTACCATTGAAAAGGGGGAGATTTTAGACCGTGGACTGGATTAAGAAGAACGTGAAGAAGCAGCTGATAGCGGTCCAGAATGAAAACTTATTAGACTATTTTTATAAAAGAAGGGGACGCTTGGATAAGTGTGTGAGGTTCCCAGATGAATACTTTGAAGGGGATTCAGGCGCTATTGTCCAAGTTTCTGGACAGATTTCGTATTTCACATTCTTTTACTTTCTTTAAGAGTAAATGGTTCACTTTTCAAAACCGTTAATGGTGTAAATAAATGTTTGTCTTATCAACTTTGTCGGAAATTTCATCAAAAGGTGACTGAATTGGTTCCAACAGGAGAGTCCATTGTTTCAAATAGTGTTTGGGAGATGTTTCTATTAGCAATGGTACCTTTAAGTGGAAGGATCCATTGTTACAGTCAGAAAAACAAACAGAAAGAGTCACACTGTTCATTAGATAAATCATTTAACCTCAATGTTAATCGCTGCTTGATTAAGAGCATATAATTCAACAGGGAATGTTCAGGGAAAAAATTGCATTTTTTAATTAATATGAGACTCTCGTCTCACCCGCCATCTTTGTATGTTTTGGCTGAAATTTTGCTGAAGAAACTATCGTATACCTGAATCTGCGATGAGCAGAGTCCAGGCAGTTTCTCAAGACGGGTATGTGCTTTGGACAATTGAAATCAAAACCTGTGCAAATCTGTCAGCAAGTAGGCTCCACGTAGACTTTACCATAGTAGCCAATGAGAGTGCAGCATTACCTTAATCAACCAATCAGAACGCAGCAATATAAACCTTCTCCAAGATCTGCCAGATCTCCTTATCGCGAGTGTTGCAGCGCCAATATCTCCTGAACCTGTCTAAATCGTCACGCCATCTTATTTCCCACCGGCCACAATTTTACATATGATCTCTTGGGATACATACTGTGAGTCGTAATGTCCAGCAATTGTTTTGCATTCTTGCAACATGGCCTACCCATTGCCATTTTGGGTTTTCTAATGGATTCTATGATATCTTTGACTCCTGTTTTTCTGATATAATGTAATGTCTTGTGATCTCTCCGTATGGAGCATGGTCTTCTTTTGTGCACGTTAAAATTGTTAAAATTGCAAGTGTATGTACAACTGTGGTGAGGTAGAGACTTTTGAATCATCAAAAGACGTGATTGTTCTCTCCAATATAATGAACAATGTGATTTTTCTATTTGCTTGTCTGTCCGTAACGATGGACTCTTCCACTCAAAGGTAATAATTTTAGTGATAAAAATATCCTGTCAACCATTTGACACAATGGACTCTTCCACTGACATGAATTCGGTAGTATCTTTCCTAAAAAATATATATCCGTGATTTTTTTTTCACGTAGAATCTCAAGATTAAGAGAAGAGGAGAAAATGTTACAACAATGATGAGATTTAAAAAGTATCATCACTTGGCTTACAGTATATGTCTGCGTATGAGTCGACCTGAAGCCTAAAATAAATCTCTGCAAAAACTAAAGGTCGTATTATACGTCGAGCATAAAATGTGAATCTGAATCACGAAGTGGTTTACAAGTGGATCAACCTAACTGATATGACACTTGCAGTGCACTTTTTTCCGTAACTTCCACAAACTGTCACAAATATTTTCTACGGAAACCAATGTTTGATAAAAAATATTTTTGTCATAGAAACGATACTAGAATAGAAGCAAGTTACCATACAAACAGTAATGGAATAGAAACGATCTCCACTGCTCATCATTTCAGATTATTTAACTTGATAATAATGTAAGTGGTGCTGTCTTATTTTGATGTCCGCATTTCGGTGCTGAGTACAAGGTAACCATCATTCTTATAAGAACTGGTCTTCCTTGACGTGCGTTTATATCTATCTTCGGGGGTCGACTTATACAGCGAATGTAGGCCTAAACCTGAATTAAAACCTCCATATTTGAGGTCGACTTATACACCCATCGACTTATTGGCAGGCATATACGGTCAGTAATGCATTATTTTAAAGTGTTTAAAATGTCTGGTAAAATATACTTATTGTGGTTACTTTGTATTAATTTTTATCAGCGAAAAAAAGTTGCATGGTGTACGCTTCGCTCTCTGCAGCGTCTGATTGCTATTTCTAACCGTCCTAATTTTGTCCTATCTGTCCTAATTTTGTCCAATCTGTCCTGATTGTGTCCTATATGTACTTCCAACTCCGGAGAGATATACTGTGCGATACACGCATAGACTGGCATTAAAGGCAGGGTATAATTCAAGTGTTTGTCAATCGGATTTTAATCTTCATTTCATGGCGGGGTTTGCTACCGAAGACAATTTCAGGACATTAATAATGTTTTTGTTTTCTATTTATTATTTTTATCTGAAATTTTAAAAAGGTAGGTCAAGAATAATGCTAAAGGTGAAATATTTACTAATGTAATAGTATTTTTTACCGATTCATTATAAGTAAATATATAATTCGTTATTATTGGGGGTGAGCCTTCAACAGCAAAACTTCAAACTCAAATAAGTTAGACTAATTTTTACGTATGATTTCAAATTAGTACATAATGCTGTTCATGCTGTTGATGACGTCATCAAAACATGTGGAGTGAACACTATTACTTTACGAACTGTTAAGCGTTGATTCAACAGGATTAGGTCAGTTAGTATGAAAGCCAATAATGAACTTCTACAGATGCCCTAAAACTGTTCTAGATCGTGAAGAATAATCGATAGTGGTGGCAAACGAACAACGATTCAGGCACTTTTCGGAGATCTTTGGATTTCAACAGTGACGCTATCACGTTATCCGAAGGCAACAGGAAATTTTGGGATGATGGGAAAATGGGTCCCACATGAACTAAATGAAATGTTCCATGACATTACTAGACCCCACACTTCTCTGCTGACGGTGTCCAAGATTGAAGAAATTGGTCTTGAAATCCTGCAGCATCTTCCATATTCACTTGATATTTTTCCTACCAATTATCACCTTTCAAGCATTTTGAATATCACATCCGTTATATAAAGTTCAATAGCAGTTTATCTATAATTCGTACTTTTACTGAATCCTTGACCATTAAACCTAAAGAATATTACTGAGATGATTGTTAGACAAGGTTATTGCTTCAAATGGGTCTTATTTTAGTAAATATTCACCGTTTTGTATTGTTTATAGCATACTTCATCTTACTATTCAAAAACAATGTTTCATAAGTGACAACCTAATAGAAAAAAAAGATGGCTGGTGAAAGGTCATCAGCTTGTATGAGTCAAAGCTTAAAGGGTCGTAAATGTTCCGTTTCTTTTCAACAAAATCCGTCAATCAAACCACAAATAAATCTTTTTACTTACCCACAATGAAGGTGGCCAGATACGCGAGAGGATGGAGCACGGCCATTATCTCGAGGCCTGCGAAATAAATAGTAATATTAACATTCATAGAATTTAATAATATTTTTTTATACCTTATTAACAAATCTTAGCTTGGTGTTATATGAGGTCACAATACTTAGCATCTAGTGAAAATTATACTTACTAACCATGACCACTAAAACTAACTTGCTAATATACCAGTCACCCGTTTGTTGTTGCTGTTGTTGTTGTGTTTTCTCTTGTGGAGCACCCAGTGATGATCAAATTCACTATCAATAACTTTCAAAATCATTTATGAGTATATTTGTAGTTATAAACACACAAACTTATAAACCAAATGACTATTCATATCAATAATACACGTAAATAAGCAAAATAACTATTTTATGTCAATCTAACGCATAGACATGTCTATAAACCAAATAACTGCTTTATGTCCTTGTAACACATGCATTTAGTAATGTTCATGAGCATTGATTAACTGGTTTGGCCAATCTTTCAAATAATGGTGTTAGTTAGCCTTTCCAATCTCACTGATTGATTCTTATCAAATTTTCAGCGGAATAGAAGAAAACAATATTGGTTTAATTCATTTAACAATTTAATTTGATTTTTTTTGTGTGGAATGTAGGATTCGGAATCAAAAACATGCCTATATGCATGCCCTGTGGTGGTGTTTGTAATACAATTTGGTTCTTCTTTCATAAAGTTACTGTTTTTAACTCTCAAAGCCATCCGAGCAAAATTTCTGTTTACTCAAATACTCGTGTCAGGTACTGTATATACACTACTTTTTATTTTACTGAACTTCTGAACGATCGTTTTTCACGTAAAAGTCGTAAAGATTAAACGAATGTACATGAAATAAGGTACGATTAAGACAGTGAGAAAAAAGTGTGAGATGGAAAATACAGGAGTAGTGTTGAAAGGCAAAAAATTGTTCAACAGATTACAACATGCAACATACAATTCTATTCCTGGGCACTGAGATTCATTTTCTAATTGCTCACGAGCAAAAAGTATAGAAAATGGCTATTTTTCCCTTCAAACTTATTTTTTGTGGCAAAGATGGTGATATTTAATGGTAATCGCTTTTCTTACCTCACGTGATCAGAAATATGCAAATTTGCCCATTGTCCTATCGAAAGTAAGTAGATTTCAAATCACTGTCCTGGTCACAAAAGCAATGTGTTTGACGGAAATAATTGGCATTTTTCTATACTTTTTAGATAGTAATGATATATAAAATGTAACACTTATTACCAAGGGACATTCTTTTTAATTGCAGAGTGTTATATAGTCAATCAAAAAATGATAGGCTAATATAACTCAGAATTCCGTTAGTGTTCAGAGTGAGGGGAAACAGATCGAAAATCAAGGATAAATGAAGAGAAGGCAAGAATAAATCCAAAAATATTAATTATATCAAGCATCAAAGTTGGATCAAAAATCAAAGGATAGGCATGACAATAGATGAATAGATAGATTGATAGACAGACAAACGAAGGGATGATATTGTTTCTTTGTAAAATTGTAAGCATATACGCTTGTATGTACATGTATGTGTGTGTGTGCGTATGAAATACAGTGGATTCCGATTAAATGGGACATCAGTTACGAAAAATAGCCGCTTAGTATGGACAATCGTGCAAGAATAGAAACAAAAATAATTTTTACATTTTTTTTAATTATTATTATTATTATTATTATTATTATTATTATTATTATTCAAATCAGTCTAAAGGAACGGCCGCTTAAGTGACCAACAATTGTATTCTCCACGTGTATCACTTGAGCTGAATCCACTGTATATAAAATCATGTGTCTCCAGACCTAACAACGTACCTTGGGACGAATTTTATCAGAAAGTATAGTCGGGAGTGGGGGGGGGGCTTTGGGCTCTTTTTTTTTGCCCCGGTTAAAATCCCCCCCTACCTAAAATAATGTCCATCACATTTTCAAAATATCATCATAATGATTAATAACGAATGATTAAACAATTTTTCACAAATACATTCATTTTTTTTTTCAAACGCAAAACAAAAACCTTTTTTAGCTAAATTCGGATACCTACCTTGAGTTGGGCTACGAGATTCTGAGATGAAACTGCAAAGGAAGCCGTATTGTTTCCTTTATATAGTTTGCAAATGGGTGTATGCAGAACAGAAAGAGGTGGGAAAATTCAAAGAAGGAAAGAGAAAATCAGGAGAAGAAAGAAGATAGGGAGAAGTGATCTATGAAAGAGAGACACAAAAAGAGACAGACAGAGATAGAGAGAGAAGTGACACAAGAAAGATGGAGAGGGGGGAGGAAGGGAGAGAGAGAATAAAATTAAGGGATAAAAATAGAATTAAAAGATGGAAAGAAAGAGAAATGCAATAAGATAGAGAAAGAAGGAAAGGCTGAGAGTTGAAAACGAGATTCAGGCTTTTCGCTAACAATGTATTCATTAATCGGAAAATGTGTTTCTCTGGGTATTTGTTTTTTTCCAAATTATTTTTGTGTTAATTTAAGATGTTCGGAGCGGTTGTATAAAGAGAACTTCTTCAAAATCCGGTTTGGTGAGTGTGAAAAAAGGTTTCCAGATTGAGATCTTCGTGTAAGCTCACACGCACGCAGACACAATCTAGTTGGAATAAACTTATTGTCACTACATCAAGCTCCCACATACACACACTGACACGCAATACGTACGCATTCTCAAGTATTTTACAGATTCTCACAACTTCACGCAGAATGCGCTTTTGTGAATCCATGCCAAGATATTCGCATGGTTGTGATACGCGCAAAGGAAAATCCTATTAGTTCGCTGGGATGCTCATCAAAAGTTCGGGGACCTTGAACAGATTGATCAATCCGTTCATCTTCTCATCTCGCGTCTTGTCGGACGTTTCACACAACTCTCGAGATCCCTCCGTCAATCATCCATCCTGTCGTTTTTCTGTGTTTTTCTTCTTTCTATTTCACGTCTTACGTTGATCGAACATTTGTGCACCACCACTTTTCCATGAAACCTGCGATAGAGGAAGAGATCAAGCGAAGAATCAACCTATGATGGCAAGCCTTTGGCAGAGCAAGCCCAACCTTCAAAAACAAGTCGATCCCAATAATCCTGAAAAGAAGAGTATACAATCAATGCATCCTCCCAATAGTCACTTATAGAGCTGAAACATGGAACCTAAGAGAAATACCCGTAAACTGAGAAGCATGCAGCGTGCACATGAGAGAATCATGTTCAACCTCACATGGAGAGATCACAAGACAGCACAGTATAAAAGGAAGAAAACGGGAGTCAGAGATATCATAGAATCTATTAGAAAAGTTAAATGGCAATGGGCAAGCCATGTTTCAAGAATGAAAGGCAACTGATGGACATCACAACTCACATCATGGATCCCTAGAGATCACATGCGAAACCGAGGCCGACAAAATACAATATGGAGAGATGAACTAGACAAATTTAGAAAATACTCGCTCCGCGAGGCCCACGATAGAGAGTTGTGGCGAATACCGGGGAAGGTCTATGTCCAACGACGGACGTTAAACGAATGATGATGACATGATGATGATGATGATGATGATGATGATGATGATGATGATGACTTATACACGGCTCACGAACCATTTTTTTTTTCTGGACGACGTTTCGCCGAAAACAAGTTAGTCTTGTGATCACCGACCTGTCTTTGTACAGATCCAGAGGGTTTGCGAACACTTTTTCAGGGTTCGTGAAAAAAAAGGGGATTCTGACAGGATTCGTTGGTAGAGTTTGACAAAGAAGATTGATAAAAAAAATCCAAGTAAACGAAATTAATTCGACGGTGTTTTAAAGTGTGTCAACCAAATGAAATGCATTCAAAACAATCCCGTATGTTTCAGGAACTTTGTGAAGTTACAGGTGTCGAATATGCGGCATTGTTGCTTCATAATCCAGTTCGATGGCTTTCGAGAGGGAAATTTCTGATTCATGTATTCAAATTTTGTAAGGAAATCCTCGAATTTCTCACCAATACAGAGAGCGAGTTCGTGACTTTTGCTGATGTCTCGCAGATGATCACCACATTGGGTTACATGGATTCTATATCTGAATATTCAAACACCTTGAATTTATCGCTTCAAAGAAAGGACAATGACATTTATTGTGCAATTAGCAAGATCCGATGATTACAGGCTCTTTTGATGCTTTAGGAAGAAAATATCAAACGGACAGACTTCTCCAATTTTCCCTGCGAACAAACAGCTTTGACAGAGACAGAATCTAAAGACTACAGCAGCCTCATAGACAATATCATGGATCATCTTTGACTTCAAAAATTTGATATTGAAAAATACTTTTCTGTGAAAGAATACTGATCATCAGAAACATCCAGCTGGGTGTTATTTGGTGCAGCTCATGATACGTCGAATATTCATCATGAGGCAAAGATTCAAATTTTGCATTTAAACATTGACCTGGTGTGAAAATCAAAATTCTTAGCATCAACTGTTAATGAATTTTGAGTTATGATGTTCAGTGAGGTGATCTAAATAAAGAGGCTGTATGTTGAAGCTTTGAAAAATCTGGTCCGATTTCCTAATACATAATTCTGCGAGATGGTATTTTTGGCAATGACTCGAATAAAATGCAAAACGAAACATCGGATTCACAAGTCGGGCGTACAGACTCAGGTTATTTGATTGATAAGATAAGATTCTAAGTGAGATTTCTAAAGCATTCAACTTTAATACATTATTCTTTTATGAAATGGCATAGTTTTCTTAATAAAGGAAAATGAAAAGACGTATACCCATATAATCCTTAATGCGCGTTTTTTTTTTTGTTTATTTATTTTTCAAATCTTCGAAACCGTATTTTGAAAACGTAATTGAAATTAGGAAAATCTTTTTCTAGAGCGTTTTCTTGCTGGAAATGAAAAAAATTTTTGTCAAAAAAAAGGAAAATAAAAACAAACAGATTTTCATTGACCAACGTAAAATTAAACATTTTGGCGTCAATTTTTAACCGAAAATAACATACTTGGTTCGCTTTATTAGAATCATTGCTCTTTAAATGATGGAGATTTCAAATTTTACTACAAATCACACCACGATTGGACTTGGATTAAATTGTCTGTTTTTATTTGAAAAAAGAACAAATTTTCAAAAAGGAGTTTCCATTCCAATTTTCGAAAAAGGTTTTTTATGCGATAAAACTAGCCCTTATGGTCCCCTCAATTGAGTTAATGATTTATTTTACTTATTCAACAGTAATATTTTTGACGGTAGGTCCATAAATAAATTCTCTTAAACTTATTTTTTAATAGTTTGACAAGCTCTGTAAAAAATTTTCTTTGGGAAAAAGGCTGGAAAATAATGTAAAATATTTCCATTTTTCACGACTGTTTATTTTCATATTTCAAAGTAAATTATTTAGTGCTATTTTCTGTAATTCGAAAAGAATATTGACATCGATTTTTTTTATAAAGATTTTGATTAAGTCGGTCTCTATTCAAATTTTGTTTTTATTGCAAGCTGACGAAATTTTTTTTCAGCTAACCATCAGAGGGTTGATATAGAGAGAGAATAAATAATTTGGAAAAATATTGACTGACGAAAATTAGTTTTTCCTGTTTTTTCATCGGACGATATCTTCAGTACGGATGCCTATAAGTATCACAAACTTCCGGTCAAGTTCCTTTGGTCCACAGAAGGTTGCAATGTTTTTGGACAACTTGGCTGAGTGGGTGAAACTAATTATTCATTAAGAAATAAAGTTGATTTGAAATTTTTTTTATTGTAGAGTTTGATTTTTCTTTATTTTCAAGTGTGGTTGGAAAAAACTTTTTTTTTAATTTAAGAGTTTGATCCTTTTTTTATTTCAAGATTGTAAAATCGTTTTTGAAAAAGCATCAAGTTGGCATCTTTCGCCGAAAAATGTAAGCATTGATTTAACATGACAGAATTCAAGTTTTTTTTTCAATCTGTTTTTCCTTGTTAGAGACAAACTTTTGGCCTTTTTCCTTTCCAGCAAAATCAAGAAAAAACTTGAGAACATTTTTTTCAAATGTTAATTACGTTTTTGAAATAGGGTTTCGAAGGATTTAAAAAAAAAAAGGTGCTCAGTATTAATTAAGAACTTCTTTCTAAGTCTCTCATTTATGAACCGGACCAGAGAAACAGATGCTTTCGGTTATGGTGTGAATAGCAGAAGCTTCCAATTGTGGTAAGAGTTTCAGAGGTTTTCAGTTGTGATGTGGGTAACAGAAGGTCCTGATGGGGATGTGGGTAGAAGAAGTTTTCGGTTATGTGTGGGCACATGTGCATTCCCACAACATAACCGGTTGTGAACAATGCACCATTTTTCATGGTGGGTTGTAGGTAGTTAGAACAATCCTTTGCTCGAGTCTCCAGACCCATACACATTCGTTGTCATAAAACTGACCTGATAATGACTCACCAAAAAAGACTTCGGTTTGGTAATATTGCAACAGTTTGTTCACTATTTCAGTCGTCATTCTAATGTATATATATATATATATATATATATATATATATATATATATATATATATATATATATATATATATATATATATATTTCAGTGACATATATATATTTATGCATCAATATTTGTTGGCATATGCAGATTCATAAAAATGCGCAGCTGACAACTCAGAACTTACACCAATAAATCTAAAACAGAATAACAATTGACGAAAATAGTTTTATCCTATCCCTCACAAGTCTTCTACTTCTTTCCTTATGTACCTACGTGTGTGTAGAAGAAAAGAAAAGAGAACTGCTCAACCCAACATCAACGGTTTTCCACGAACCATCTCTGTAATGTGTGCCCTATGATTCATTGTGCAATACAGGTAGATTTTGCGCAATTGTGGTCGTTTTAAGGCGTTTACGTCAAACAAGCTTGCAGCTGCATACATTAGCCGTTATATCTTGTTCAGATTGAATGGTTTCTAGTAAACAATGCCTTGCATGTCTCATTGTGACGTTGTAACAATGCCATGATATATCATTGTCATCATCCTTTATAGGCGCACTTTGGGGACAAAGGATGATCTCTGCGACTGCGCTGACCTTGGCCATGTCTTATGGGCAAACCTCGTCCCTCCATCTTCTGTCTATTTTTTTCCTGTTTACTGTCCGATGGGTACTAATCGGTTAATCTTTTGCTTCATCTGTCATTTATTTTGCCAAATGTCCAATCCATCTTCATTTTTATGGCTGCAATGTATAATATCCATTATTCTAGATCTCACTCTGATCTATGTCGATTTTTTTTATATATCTCTTAGAGTTAGCATTGCTCTTTCCATGGATCTCTGCGCGATTCTAAGTTCGTTCTCAGTTCTGCTGAAAGTTATTTTTATCTCATATTCATCCTTTGAAACCGAAATTCCCTGTCCCTTTCTTCTCTTGCTAGTTTTTTCTACAAGGTGCTACACGAAATTCGGCGAATTAAAGATGCAAAATGGCTTTTTTCAAAAAAGTGTACAAAAATAGATCCGTAAACTTTATGAAGAAGGTACACTGAAAGTGTCAAAAGTGGTTTGCGAAGTTCCGTGCAGTAGATTTCTCCCCAAACGTTGCTCTACCAACGGCTATACCAATTGAGGTTGATCGCACTCGAATGAATACATTATTCTCAAATAATCAACTTTATACAATGCGGCAGGGAACCAACAAAGTCAAAATTTCAAAACTGAGCAGTGAAAATCATTTGCACCACTTTGATGATTTCACTTTCACTCAAGAGACCGATCGAACATTTTGGCTATCCCATATAGATGTACATATTTATTCATGAATACGTCAAACTCCAGTTCACGCTAAGTAGAGATAATGAAAAATGCTTAGAGGCACTAAACAGGCGTAGTGTCAGAGCTTACTAAAAATGAAAAAAAAAACAAGAACATGAACCGTCAAGTAACAAGAACAAAATATTTGTTTTTCAGTGTGCTGAATTGAAGACGAGTATAATAGTAAAGAAGTTCAAAATAGTTTAGATGAGTTCTCACTAAGGTTCGTCAAGCGTTGTAGTCGTGTCAATATTCAGTGGTGTTATGCGTAGATAAATTGCCACACCTGGTAGTGAATATTCGAATCACTGCATTGATCGTGAGTATTTTCGGTTCGTCTATGAGTAATGAGAGTGGGGATAGTGTGAGGAAGCCCTGTTAACCTCGGTGAACATTGTTTCCAATGACAAGACTAACTACAAACGCCATATTTAGGGGCTAAGTTAGGCTCAAACAGGATCGAGAGAAAGTTCTAGAAAATGATCCTTGACAGCGCTTCTGATTCGTCGAAACATGCTTCTGGTGTTATGACGCCCATTTTTATTAGCTACCTGGACTCGCTTTTTATCCTATCTGTAAGAACTGCTTTGTTCCATTTGACTTCTAGTCTTCGACGACTGAAGACAGTTGCTACGTACGTTGGTTCTAAAAGTGGATACCTTTACCATATTGAGGCATTAACGTACATTTTTTAAAAGATCTCATTCAGTTCAAAAAAGACTGTACTCAAGACAATTTTAAAACGATGTAATAAAAATTAGTTCCGAAAATTAAATAAAAAACATTCTTGAAGCTTTGAAGTGTTGTTGATCTTCTTGATATCAGTGCTTGAATATTCTAGGTATCATGGGAATAAATATCGAAATATTAACAGAATAAACCACATCATCATTGTTATCAAATATTGATTGTTCATAAGATTTTATTGAATCTTCTCTTATAATTCAGTTTGTAAATATCTAAGCCCGATGCATACTAACATCTATCTCTTTAGTCGAAGTACGCAATATATCGCCTGACTGTCTATGAAGTTTCCGGGCTGGAATCCATCAAAGACGGTGACAAATTTACACGAATTCACTTGAGCCAGTAATTATTACTGCATCTAGTTCTATTGTGGCCATTAGAATTTAAAGTCTTTTCTGATCTGTACATAACTGGTTAATCATCATAGATAATTGATGGATCGTGACCAGATGATTGTTTAATGTTTCTATTGAGTAAATTTTCAACTTTGTAAATACCTTCATCCCAATTTGATGTCCTTTCGGTAGCTTCTGCAGGCAAACTGATGCTATACGTATTGCTCTCTGCTATCCTCTGGACTACATCAGCGAGTCCAAGAAGGGGATTCTGACGATTGGGCATCCTAGGAACTCCATACGCTTTGCCCAGGTATGCGCCCCTGCATGGGAGGGGCTTTCCACTGTCCGTAAAGACCGAATGGGGACCAGTAAATGCCTCCAGTATTTTCGATTATTAATTGTTGCATCAGTCACTAGAACATCATTCCTATATTTTCATTAACCTCTAAGTAATAATTCCAATGTCTCTAGTTTTCTTTGAAGCTACATTTCGATTGTATTTATAAGACGTGTTCTGGACTCAATAAATTCTTTACATTTTAAATTGGCTCTCTCCTACTTAAAATTGATTTTTTTTTTTTTTGTATAATCGAACAAAGTATAAAGATTTCTTTACATTGCAAAGTTCTCTTGATGGGGAATCGGCCTCGATCTTACGTTTTTGTTTTGTTTTTTTTTTCAATTATCAGCAAATTTGTAAATTTTTTGGTTGTAACCTTGCCGGTGAAAGGCACTTACAAGTCTTTTCGACTTTTGTTAGTAGCTGGAAAATTATATCATGTAGGTACACTAGGGGAGATAAGAACCCCAAAACTCATTTTCCCCATAATCCATTTATAATACTGTGTGATTTTCATAAATGATACACGAAATGTATCCATAAAGGAACCAAACTTTCAAAATAGCACGCCACTGAGATGGTTTAGCGTGCTCGTGACTGAAATGGTATGTAACAATGGACATAGCCTTTTATGAAATAGAAATAGCATCAAGGTACGTCGGTTAGTTCTTGCACGGCACGTGCCAGAATGTGTGTGTGTGTGTGTGTGTGTGTGTGTGTGTGTGTGTGTGCATGGGTAGAGTCCTTGTTTTTTTTTCCTCAGGTCGAGCAATAAAAGATCTTGAAGAGCAACCAGTCTGTGTGAAATTCCGTTTCAAATAAAGAAAAACTTTTGGAGACTTTTCTAATGTTGCAACAGTGAGCAATCTAATGTTGCAACAGTCCCATGGCGATGCCACAAAAGGTAAGAGCATTTCAAATCGGGGAGAACATCCATCAAAGACAATGACAAACCTGGACGAACTTTCACGTCAACGAACAACAATTACATTGGAAGAGTGTGTACTGTGATCAGTGGAAATCGACGCCTGACTGTCCAAGAAGTTTCCGAGGAGGTAGGAATCTGTAAAAGTTCGTGTTAAATGATTTTGAGGGAAAAACTCATGACGGATCATGTTACTGCACATTTTGTGTCGCATCTGCTGAAATATTAACCAAATATTTGGTGAAGCACGAGACAACTTTCATCCCCAAACAGTCCTACCGTTCAGATTTGGACCCTGCCAATCTTTTTATCTCCTAGAGCTGAATTTCCACCCTGAAAAGTCGTCGATTTCAGACCTCAGAATTTGCACACTATCACTCAAAACGACTTACAGAACGAATACAAAAACTGGACAGAGAGAAAAACACCGGGAATGGTATACAGATAGTGGAGGGGACTATTTTGAAGGAAACAAGTCCCATAAGGTTGTAGAGAAAGCAATAAATCTGTATTTGGAACAGTTTTGTTTCTTCTTGGACACACCTCGCGCGCGCGCGTGTGTATATGTATCTGTGTAACAAAATTGTTTGAAAAAAGGTTAGTATTAGCTATTTAGATCAATGATATCAATCGGTTAATTGAAATGTTCAGCAAAATTCGTAGCTAATTGTATAGATTTATCGGAAATTGTTTTGAATTTTTCGTAGAAAGTTTTTAATTTTAATGCTTTGATGAAACAGCATTATTGTTGATTACTGGGAAAATCCCATTTTGCAGGCTTTAATACGAATCCATCAGACACTACAGACCAAGCTGCTAGAATGGCAGTTATGAGTTCCTGCATTAATGGGAATCATTGGAGGTTAGAGAGATTGGTATGAGTGAGAGAAAAAAAGCAAGAGGGGAGCGCACTGCCTCTATAACACTTCGCAGCAAAACAAGTTTAATGCTTTTCGGCTTTTTCCGTAAAAGTGAAAAAAGTAGCATAAAACTGGATATGTGTATATTTAGAAAAATTAGAGTTAAATAAGAACTGACGTATGATTTTTCAATCTTTTTTTTATGTAAAAATAATTAAAATCTCCATTTAGAGCTTGTCGATTTTGCATAAGTGCATTACGGTGATCCTCAGAGTGTACGATCCTGCTGTAGGAAGAAAAAAAACTACTGCATGTGAGAAATGGCTAATTAATCAGGATTGTCTTTTCTTCCTTTTCCTGGGAGATTTCTCACCCAGGAATTGTACTTTCTGATATAGCCTACTTTTTCATTTTGTTATTCTTTTGTGATGGGATACATCCTAGAATAGCTTTTCTCGTGATTGCAAGACGAGAATGGTCCGTAGAATTTGACCCACATCTTTCCCCCTCCCCACACCGCTTCTTTCTCCATTCAGGACTCTGACTACTTCGTCCTCCTTCTTTTTTTCATATCGTTTTTTTTCTTTTGATTGGATTTTAATGACATTTTTGTTTCTTTGCGTTTCTTTATTTGTCTTACGTTTTCATGTGATTATTATTGTTCTGCCAGCTTTGCGAAGACCTGTGATATGATTCGTTAGAGCCTGCACGGAACTCGGGTACTTCAGGGGAAGCATTTAACTTGATGGAAAACCAAAATGATACTCTATTCGGAAAAATCAAATGATACAATCTGTAGTGACCTGAATAGTGTTCGGTGCTTTGTTATGTCTTCTTTTTTTTTTCCAAATATAGTTTGGCTTATTTTTAGACAGATGTATACAACAATATATGGTGGTTTCGATAAGTGCAGGTTTTGATGTATTGTGGTTTAGGCATTGCTGTACAAATTAATGTAACTTGATATTAGCTTCAAGAAAAAACATTACATTATAATAAAACCCTGAACAGTGCGGTGCCGAAGAGCATGGAAAAGTAGAATATATAAGTAGACATAAGACATTATAGAAAAAATGTCAATTCTTGCTAGGTATAAATTGTTTGTAGTAGTCAAGACGTGGATTTTTGAAACTCTCAACTAAAACTTTCACCAAAACTGTCAGTATAGGATTCTTCAGTTTTCAGGTGGGTCTGGCTGACAGGCTATCTATGTCCGTCTGGCGCGTATATGCTGCACTAATGGCTCTAGGGAGCTGGGAAAAAAATAAACATTTTCTCTTTATCACGTCTAAAAACGATTTTTTTTAATTCCCCCGCTAAGTATGTTTTTTAGTGTATGTGTGTGTGTATGGGGATTTGTAATGTAAGTTTATGCTAAATTGGTCTCTTAGTCTGTGTCCGGTTGCTTTCACGCTTGTTTTCGTTTGTTTTTTTAAGACGAGAGGAGTAAGCTATTGATTAATTGTTTAATCACTCCCCACTCAACACGGTGAGCGTCCAAAAGACATTAATCACGTGATAGTTTCTTTTGAGCGACTAACCAGACCTGTATACATCTATATTCGAGTATGCCTTTGGGACAGATTGCCTCTATTGATTTTAATCAAGCATTTATCCATTCAATCAATGTTTTCTGATTTAAGAATTTTTGGTAAAAGAATAAGATATTCGTCTGTCTGCATGTTAACTTTACTTCTAAAACCATCTACAATGCACCTATATGCATGTTTACAAAGGAACAGAGCGTTGCAAGTGATATGGTATTTGATGGCTCGGCTCCTCGAACGGAGATCCGGGGGGGGCATTAAATCCATGCTCAATGGCCCCCCTACGTCATAGTTCGATGTCCATAGCACATGATATCAGCAGGAATTCATGACTATCCCACAAGATGTCTCTAAGAGTTCTCAATGAATTACGGGGAGATTTTGTGAAGGATAGACAATAGTCTACGAAAGAATTGATTGAATTTGGGGGCAGATCAATGCACAATTACCTCCCTTACGTCTCAGTTATATATCCACACGACGTAATATCACCATATATTCATGACTGTCCACACGATGTATCGAAAAGTTCTCGACGAATTACAGAGATATTTTGTATGGTTATGAAAGAACTGATTTAATTTTGGGGGCAGATGTATGCATAATTACCTCCCCTACTTCATGGCCATAAGTACCTGCCATATGATATCACCAGAAGTTCATGACTTTCCACACGATATCTCTGAAAATAACATAGATGGAAGGGTGGAAAATGAGTCATGGAATAAAGGATTAAATATTGGGTGGATTCATGCACTTTGCTTACGTCGTAGTTATATGTCCACACCACACATCGCAAAAATTCCATGTTTGTCCACACAATATTTCCATAAGTTTTCAATAAATTCCAATGATATTTTGCAGAAGGGTGTGCAATGCAGAAGGGAGAGTTGGTGAAATTCCGGGATGGATCAAAGATTTTTTCTTCCAATTGAGAGATTTTTTCCGTTTTTCTTCCACACATTTATGTATACATTCATGGCTGTTCACACGATAACTCTAACAGAATTTCTATTAAATCTTGTGGAACGGTGAACAATATACCACGGAAAAAGTGGTCAAATCAGTTGGCTGATCCATGAACAATTACTCCTCCCTCCGTCGTAGTCATATGTCTGCACCATATGATATTGCTGAAGGTTCATGTCAGTTCATGAAATATCTCCAAAAGTTCTGCAACAATTCCAATTGAATCTTTTCGAAATGTGAGCAATGGGCTACGTAAAAAGTGATTAAATTTTGGGTCGGATTCATACACAATTACTTCCCCTGACAATGACGTTGGCAGAGGTATGCACACCCTGTGAGTTTTCTAGTTTAATTGTGTAATTTTTTTGAAGGTTCTAAATAAAAACAATTTCATGGTACCCATACTCATTCTCATATTATTTCACAAAGTCAAAACTCAAAAATTAGAAATTAAAGATGTTTAGCATTGTTAGTACATAAATATAAGGTTAGGCCATCAAATTTAATAATACTCGACTAAATCCCCTCCCTAATGGACAGTGTGAAGTGCTGTCCAAACAAGAAAAAGATAGATGAATAGAAATCAAATAGAGTTTAATTGATTTAATACCACTTTTTATACTGATAGAAAAAAAGGGGCTAATGTTTCGACTCCAAAAAAAGAAAAAAATAATTTTCCCCTCTAGATTTCGACCCCTAAAAATGAAAAATAAAGTTCCCTCCGTTTGATCCACATAACCTCAGATCCCAAAATTTCGGGTTTGGGAAAAATTTACCTTGAAAATCTACCTCAAGTCTACAACATCAAAACATGCACTAATCAGAACGCCACTATTCAAGGTATCAATGTACACTCAGTAAACATCGTGATATGAGATATGTTACAAATGGTTTTGCTTCTTTCTGAATAAAGAACACTATCTATGTCACATTTTTATCTCCGAGAATCGATTTGAGAAAATCATACTTTGGGGTGGTTTTTAGAAACTAATTTGCTGAAAACACTTCTCAGGATTAGATCCGTATCCACAGAAACTTTTATGGATTTATATGAAGTAGTTTTCGTGGTAGGCGAGTACATACATACGAACAGACAGACAGACGAACTTCCGACGAATTATGATAAGATGAATAATGAATAGTGTTCAAACAAGAAGATCACCAAAATTCTAGATATCCTCAGAAGAGAACAAGTTCAGGAGGGGGTGGTTATACCACGAGACACTAACTATATGCCCACCACTTGCTATTGCATGCATTCCCCCTACAGCGCGTTCTTTGCCTCGAACGTATCTTGTGTGCGGTATCAGGCTTGACTGTACTCTCATAAGAAAAATGCTTGGTTCCATCCAAGAAAACATTGATGTATATGCGTACAACAAAGACGTGTTCGCTTGACAAGTATTGTGTAACACGGTGGACTGCTCGCACTTCATATTTTCAAAAGATACTTGTTAATCATAATCAACCGTTGGATTCGTGAGAAATGTGTCTTCGTGAGAAATTGACTGTGAACGTCAGAGCGAGAATCGTGGGTGCGATTTACAAATGCGGAAATTTTCGTTTGATTTTGGTCTTTCACTCGGATAGAAGTTATATTCATCAACAAACAACTTGTCCAAAACTTTGTTAAGTGAGAAGATAGCACTTATTGATTGACGACGGCTTACTAACCTAACTATTCAGACATTTGAAAGGGATTCATAATGATGCTTCCTTCAAATTGTTCTTTGAAACTGTAGTTGGGAAATTAAAACAACGCACATTGGTGGAAGAGCCCTCTACGTCAAAGAAAGCGAAATAGATCATATTATCCGATTACGGGGACATGGATGGCTGTGAAGGTACTTCTGTTTGCCATCCTGCTAGTGTTGAAGATCATTACAAAAGAATTTACTTTATTACTGTTCAGTTATGTTTTGACATTCATTTATATCAGAAATCGGCAATATTTCGAACATAATGAATTGTACCATTTTCATGATACCCTTCGACTTTTGACTGAATATTTTCGACATAAACGGTTCGTTCAATTGAGGTAATATTTGACTAAACAAAGTTTCAAAATCGCCTGCCTCTACGGATCTTGAATTCAAAGTTTTGTCGTTTCTTCAAAACGTTTACACGGGGCCATATTGGTATTCTACCTTCCTTATGCGACTTTCCATTAGTGAAATTGTCGAAATTGTAGCCAACCAAAGTATTTGTGAGAAAAAAAAAGACTCGTCTGGAGGCGGTCGGTAAATTAGAAGTAAGTTCGATAATTTGACGTATTTAACGAACATCGTTCGGTACATTCAACGGCAGTTCGGTGGCACATCGTTTTATTTTCAATCTTACTCTACATCGTTCGGTATACAATACAAAAAAGTACTTGAAACTGTCCTACTTTCATAAAATTCCTCTCGGGGGCCCGAAGCCCGGGCAACCGTTTATTCGAGCCAAAAACGATACAACATCGCCAATTGCAGAATTCTTTCTGCAACCCGCACAGAAAGAGGATCAATCCATATTTTCATGAGAACCTCCGCCAGCTCTCAGCGAACGATCATTTCTATTCCCACCTGTGGTGAACAACTAACGTGAAAAGCAAAAGAATGGACAATCAGAAAGCTTGAAAAGACAATAGCGATTATTGTCATAAAGGTTTATCATAACAGGTAAAGGAAGATTCGTGCTGGGAATGAGATAATCAGTTTTCCACGGTCGAGGGCAAAATATGATCTTTAGGCAATTCTTCGGCCTCAGTACTCACGCCCAGCTAAATCTGATACTATGACACGAGTCTGGAGCATCGATTGAATATTGAACTCACTATGATGTCCCAGCTAAATCTGGCACTATAACATAAGTCAGGAGCATCAATCAAATGTTGAACTCACTATAATGTCCAAGCACGTATGCATACACACACACACAATACTTGTGTACGCGAGTGCACATATTTTTTCAATGCAGATTTTTTAATTATTGATAATAATTCATCTATTTTGTATTTTATTTTTCATGCTTCCGATATCGATACGTTCGTACTTACAGACGGCTGTCAGAAGGTCTTGATCCAGTTGGGGAAGTATTTCTCAATATTTTTGAGGAAACTCGACTGATTTCAGTGGTCCGCTCTGATAGTATCATAGTTAGCACGTCTACCTTTCATGGATAATTCGATTCCCGGCATAAACGAAGAGTGTGGAAAACTCTTCATTAGGAAGAATTTCCTTGTGCATTCAGAAGCTAATTGAGTACACTCTAAGCTGTGTGATTAGGGTGGAGGTATCCCTTCGATGGTCTTGCATCTTGCCGAGGAGGAGGAGGTCATAAAAACTCGATCAGACTTGAAACTTATATGCAAAGGAAACCGAGATTTCGTCATACTCAAACAGGTGTTGTTTCCTAAGAGATGGGTGTTTTACTTTTACAACTGCTATCAATAGATTTTTTTCAACCATCTTTAACACCATACACTGATATCTGTTAGACAAAGGAAACTTCAACATAAAGCCATACTCGTAAATTATCCAGTTGGGGGTGGGAAGGGCTAACAATCGGTTGTTAGTTGCGACACAAGTACCATCTCAGGATCTTTAAATTGGCATACACTGCATTTCCTGGCATAATTGTAGTGAAAAAAGACAAAATTTTCGATGGCAATTTTAGCGCCCATGAAATTCAAAATTATCTTGGGGTGCATGCCTGAAAACCTCTCTTCCAGCTGGATGAACTAGCACCACAGCCAGGAAAGCTGACCCCACCCCCTCACGCTTCGTCGGGCAAATCCTGGCGACACACCTGCCTCTACGGATCTTGAATTCAAGATTTTGTCATTTCTTCAAAATGTTTACGCAGGGCTATATTGATGCACGTTTGATAAACAAAACAAAAAAATGTGCAAATATTGCCTCCACATACGCTGGTATTATGACTACCCGTTGTCTGCAAAAGAATGAAATGGATGTCTACGAGGCTTAGATAAGTTGCAGTGGGCGCTAGTCATTCGTATACCATTGTAAATCTAAAGTCGTAAACGTTGGAAAATACCCTATGTCAGCATTTCTTGACTGAAAATTTACCTTTGGAAAGGTTATATAATTAAATCTTATTCAGACTAGGCCATTTACAACCAATAGATATCAGATATACTGGACTGACCAGTGGAGAAAAAAAAAGGTCTTGCATTTGTAAGAGTTTTTTTTTTAAATGACTGTCACATGAACACTTGCCATTAGCCCTCTTTTTTTTCAGTCTGATGTTTCAACATTTAATCCTTTGTGTTTTGTGTCTATAAATGTCAAAAGCTGTCGACTGATCACAAAAAAGAAGGGAAGAAGATATTCTCAATCAATCTCTCTCTCACACACACACACACATCATGCAACTTTTCTGTTGTTAGATATTAGTTTTTCTTTTGAAAGCACACAAACTGGTCGAAAAAATAGAAAACAGGCCTCCAGTCAGAGCTAGATTAGCATATTGGCTAAGCAGGCTGCAGCCCAGGGCCGCATGATCGGGGAGGGGGGGGCAGCCTCCTATCAACAAATAAATAACAAAACTAAAATTTACCATTACTGTCCTTCATTAGTGACAGTAAAAATTAGGGATATCTATTGAATTTTGCAATATATATTATGGGAAAAAATAAAAATTTTTTAAATAATGACTAAAATATGACCCAAAAAAAAAACTTTTTTGATAAATTTGAATAAAAACAAATTAATTTTTTTTTTAAATAAATGGCTAAAATATAGCAAAAACAGAATCTTTTTTTAAAATTCATAAATGGCATTGAGCCATTTCTACAATAAGCAGCATAAGTAGATTTTTGTATAGAAATAATAACAACTAAAAAACATTACTTACATCATTATTCTTTAGAAGAGGTTTTCAAATATTTTTGTGACTCTCAATAATCTCTATGCCACCCCCACGAGAGGTCAGGACCCCCCTTTGAGAAGCCCTGTCATAGCCTTAGGTCTCAAATTGTGCCTGTCAATGGGGTATGTTCTGTTCCCTGTCCTGTCTAGCAACCTATTTCACTTTATTTTTAGAGAAATATCTATTTTGATACCCAAAACCATCTTGTCGAATACCTAACATAGTTTGGGATCGTATGAAGGTAGATGTAATATTAAGATTATTTACTACTGTTCCCACATGAAGTCAGCATTAAAACAATATAAAACAATTAACAGAATGGAGAAAAAAAAAAACTCAACAACCCCAAAAAAGAAACTGGATAAACTTCCCATACCTGATTAGTCTTCTTTTGTCTTCTATCTATTTAGAGGGTTTTATTTTGTGAAATAAGTGAGATATTTTTAATGGCATTTCTGCAGAAAAAAAAGAAAAAAAAAAAGTAAACACCAATGTCTATGTAAGTACTAGTATCCACACACACAGACATAAAAAGAATCTTATTATATATTACTTATACACATACATATGTACCTAGACAAACATCCCTAGTCATTTACGGATTGAGTGAATATATTTTTTTTTATTGCATTTTTCAACAGAGGTTTGAATAGATATATGTATTTTTCAACACAGGTGTGTGTGTTAGTTAGCAGAATCTCAAATAAGCGTGTTACTGAAATTATCTCCCTTTCAATATCTGAAAGTATTAGATTATGAACATTTTCCGAACAATTATTCACACACACACACACACACACACACACACAGAGTGTTCCAAGAGTCACAAAAAGGTTTGATTTGTCCTCTCAAGTACTTGGTGTCCATGGAAAGTACTTTTGAGACAATCAGAAATTTTTTTTTTTTTAATTTGTAACCATGGTAATATTAGCACGTTTGAAGCTATGGAAAGATGATGGGAGTACAGAACTGGTTAATTATACAGATAATTGTAGTTTGTATTACAATATAGAGAGTAATACATCAAACTAAAGCAATAGAATCCATCATGGAAAACAGGAAAAAACTTATCAAAGTTACCTATCCTTTCTCTATAAGATCCAACAAAAATTGAAGAAAATATTAAAGCAAAATTGTGCGATGATCTGTTTTCTTTTTGTAAGGTTTATTCATGTTAACCAACAGTTTTAATAGATCACAGGTTGTGCAGAAATCAACATTTATAAACACTTTTATCAAGTGATAATTACAAAGATACCTCAACCAATGTTCAAATGTTATCATATTGCAAAAAATACTTTTTCATAATTTTTATAGCACTCTTAGGCTTTTCATTCACTATAGAGAAGCAGAGAAATGATTTACTATAGAAATACACTAAGAAAAAAAAAAAAGAAAAAAATGGAGGTGCGAGTGGTGTAATGGTCAACAGTGAGGAAAATGGAATCAGCAATCAAATGTTAAGGATCACATTACACTAATGCCCTTGGGGAAGGCATGAATCCATCTCTTCTTCCCTTAGCTATGGGTAGAATAGCAAGGAAGACTGGGCTCTCTAGCCTTGGTAGGCAACCAGTCAAAGAGAAGGACAACCCTGAATTCAAAACCAGACAGTCCAATATTGTCTTCAGCCTCACTCTGGTAACTCCTTCTGACAATACCGGTGCCAAGTTGTGTCAACCCTTGCCTTTCCATTGGACAACATCCATGGGTGGAGAGGAGAGACTTACTGCATGGGTAATCGTCTATCTTCCATAGAACCTTGCCCAGGCCTGCACCCTGGAGAGACTGAAAGCAAGACTTTCCAGGTGCAGATCCAGTCTCGCAAAATTGACGGGTGCCACCAAGAGAACCTTTGGAAATGATTTACAATTGAAATTCTCTAAAAATGATTCAAAAGAAAGAATGGATTAATGCTGAATGTTGCCATACCATGAAAATATTTCCTTTAATATTCTATCATATTTTCCTTTTGTTTGGTATCATTGAAAATATGACTAGTCCCACCAGCCAAAATCCACAGGAAAAATTACATCTAAATATTTTATGGACATCAGAGAAATAATCTGTACTTTTGGAAACTCTGCTTATCCACATAACAAGTTATAAGGGCTGCAGTGAAAAAAGATGACTGCTGCTAAAATTTTAGATAACACACCTGTAAAATCTTTTAGCTTATTATTGTATTAAATTTTGGTCAATGTGATGATTTATGTTTTCTACAGAGTCAAAAAAGCCTGTATATGAAAATGATAAACACAAAATTTTGCAGTGACGTAACATTCAAACATTGGTCTTAATCAACAGTATATGTCGGTATATAAGACAGACAATTTAAAAAAAAAAAAAAAAAAAAACTATGCAAATATTACACTGCGTCCAATATACTGGTATTATGACTATGGGGCCTTCTACCAGAGCTTGATATGGACAGTCACGGGGCTTGGACGAGTTGCAGTGAGCGGTTGTCCTCCAAATACCCATGTAAAACGTTCATCTTATAGTCCGGCATATACAGTATGGTTTTTTTTTTAATATCTCAAGTTTGATTTTGTATAAATTTCTCTTTTTTCAGCTTGCATTCTGACTGATAGGATTTTCAATCTTCTCTGCAGCAGTCAACAGGTTTGGCCCATTTTTGAATTCCATAGCCACATCCTCTGCCACGGGGGACATGAGTGCAAGGCTTTGCTGGTCAGTGTTCTTTTCAGTTACCCCCACAGGGTCGACCGTTTTAGGCGGTCCAGGCAGAGGTTGATCTTCAGAATCACTGTGGGAAGAAAGATCATCTGTGGTTGCCCATTCACTACCTGGAGTCATAGGTGTGAGGGCATCTGTTTCCGAGGGAGAGGTAATGTCACCTGCTACTTCTGAAGAAGGAGTGACACCCAGCATACCCCGTTCACTACAAGGGGTTACTTCTGTGGAAGCAAGGAAGGCTGCCAGTGCTGCCTCATCATGATCCAGGGTGATGTCACTAAGATCAAGATTTTTTGCCATATCCTTGCCCATCACACCTGGAAAAGTCAAGAGGAACGAAATTGATATGTTATAAAAATAGAAAAAATAAACAGATAGAAAAATAGGATTTGATCTCAGGTCAGGAGTTGCCAAACTTTTTAGACACTTCATGGGATTCTTGATCCCTCATCGATCCCCAGGCAGGGCAGCCAAAACAAATTTATCAAATGTACCAACATCACAGCCTAAAACATAACAAATCTTCCAAAAATGTACCAATTCATCAACTCATGTGATCATAAGTCAGTATATCACATTTATTGAAAATTTAATCCAAACAGTATTTCTTTTCTCTTTTTTTCATTGAAGACTTGCTTCCTCCATTTCTTTATTACAAAATAGAAAATATATAAATATGATACATATAAAAACTAATTGTACATAAATCAGAAATGTGTATCAGCAAGCTGTGTTTTATGTATTTTCATTTCTTATACGAATGTCAGCTTTTGAATCCCAAAACCTAAATAGACCCTTTCCCATGTTCATCAACCCCCTCTTTTAACATTCATTCATTTCTTGGATAGTCCCATTGACCCCCTCAGGGGGCAATATCAACCAATTTGGCAGCCCTTGACTTAGATAAATAATTAAAAAGTAAGTTGACTTACGATCCATACGGCCATGTGTCTTGTAAAAATTTAAATCATCTTGGAATGCTTCTTCGAAGGTTTCTGATCGCTCTCGTAAAACTTCCCGTTTCTTCTTCTCCAATTTCTCCACTAAGACGGCATGTTCATGACTCATTTGATCTAGTAGAACAGAAAATGAGAGTCAGGAATTCATAAGGGACAGATCAACAAAAAAAAAAAAAAAACAGACAAAAATTTATGAAACAAATCATGATTCATGAAATCTGTTCATGAAAGGGTTCTTCCAACCCACCATGAAAAAAATGCACAGACATTTTGTCTGCCACTATCACATCTTTTCTTCTTCAGCAAAAAATTGGCAATAACAAACTACAAATGCCTTATATTTTTATAAGTTATATTTTCATATATATGATTAATAATTATAATTATAATTATAATTAATGCTCCCTTCTTCAGGGTTGAGCACTCTTCAAGTAGGGCAACTCGTCCATTATAAACTTTATAGCAATACTCATCCTACTCTGGAATGGAGCACTCTGGTGGATGGGGAATTATGCATAAATAAATATATTGCTTAAATTCGGTCCTACCGACCTTCCATTTCTGCATAGGGCAGAGGTAAAATGCCAGCCTCTGAGTCTGAAGCGGTTTTGATCCTACCTCATGGTACTGGATGGGATATTGGATAGTCTATAGCCACACTGAAGAATTGTAACAAAATAGCTGTCAGTGGATGACACAATTATTAATTCTATATATATATATATATATATATATATATATATATATATATATATATATCACAATCATACTAATTGGTACTAAGATTTATTTGAACTCCAAGATGCCAAGAACTATGCATCGCAGAACAGAAACAAAAGCACGCCTGAAATTGGTAGGCATCGAATTACCTACAGCACACATCTGTAGTTCGGATTTTGCAAAAAGAATTTACCATTTTCAATGGGGTCTGCATTCATGCTCTCAGAGAAAGGTCTATTTAAAAATATTTTTTCTTCATGTTTTTTCCATCTAGGATTTTCTCGAAAGCTATTAGAGTTAAATTTTGAATATTGTCATCCTCTAAGCAGCCAAAACAGTTCTTTGAAGTCAGCAGTATTGAAATAAGGTACCTTTAAAATATGTTAGAGAATGAAAAAAATCCAGGTGATTTGCAACAGTGTAGGGTGTGCTTTCGCACTCACCCCTAACTGAATAATAATGACCAATTTGTCTATTAAATGCTAATTATAGAGTAGTCTTCCTGTGATCATTTGAATCTACGTAAGTAGGGGGCTAATGCTATTTTTTTTTAAATTTCTTTTTGGGAAATAATTTTGAATCAGCGGACCAAGTTCCAAGTCTGACAGTTTTTTTTTCCTTTCAATTTTATATGCTTTCCAACTATATAACTGTCAAACATCTTGGAAATTTGTCAGTTTTGATATTAAAAAAATTCAGGTTTTAGAGGGGTATTGTATCAACAATGCAGCTATAAAGCTAAAATGGACCCTCACTTTCATTACCGGAAAACTGCAAATGTGGATTTCTTTTTCACTCAGTGCTAATGTAATTTTTGGCTGTACCTATCTATATCATAAAGTACTAAGGTATATATGTTCATACTCCAGTATGTTGAGATCTATGAACCTCAGAAACAAAGGCATGTCCGAAATCAGCAGGTATCAAAAAACCTATAGCACATTTCTTTGATCTACATTCATGCTTTCAAAAAAAACAAAATAAAAAAAAAAACTTTTTTTGGTTTTTTCATCTAAGACTTTCTCAAAAATTAATACAATTACATCCATAATTTCTTTTCTTTTGCAGTATCAGCAGGTCTCAATTTACCAACAGTACACATTACTAGGTCAAAATTTGCAAAAAAAAAAAAATAAATAAATTTGTCCATTTTTGAGGGTCAGTGTCCACGCTCAGTGTAAAAACTCTTTCTAAAAATATTTTTTCTTCTTGTATTTTTCTTCTGGGATTTTCTCAAAAAAATATTAGATTTAGATCCAAAAAATAATTCTTTATATATTTTGAATTGGTATCATCGGGGAAGGTTTTTTTTTTCATCATTTATTCAAATGTAAAATACACACGTAAGGCAGCGTCATTGCTTTTTAAAATTTTCTTTTTGGGAACTAATTCATAACTATCAGATTCCTGATGATCGCATACATAATCAGCACCCATCTCCTTTTCTGATTTGATGAAATTTCTATAAAATATTGTTTGCTTTCCAGTGTTGTTAGATTTACATATTTTCATCCCTGTCAACACCAGGTACCCCAGCTAGTAAAATATAAAGTACTAAATAATACAAGTGACTATTCTCTAAAATGGCAAATCCAAAATCAACAAGTCTAAAATTTCTTTCTTAGGTCAAATTTTACAAAAAAAAAGTTTGTCAATCTCTATTGCGGTTCATTCATACTCACATGGAAAAAAAAATTTTATCACTAAAGCAATCAGTGAGAGCAACAATACAACAGCTTTTTTTAATTTTCATGCTAATATATGCAAACAAAATCCACACCCTCATCCTAAAATCAAAAGTTTGAAAATAAAAATCAAATTTCACTTAGATCAACATAAAATCAAAATTCCATGTTAGATGAAGAGAAAGCAGTTATTTTTACCTCTCATCTTTCTTAATTCATCATCTTTTCTTTTTTTGTAGCCTTCCAGTTGTTGGATATGTGAAGATTTGTGTTGTTTCAACTCAAGCTGTTCACCGAGATCTTCTAGTTGCACCAAGGCAGCTTCAACAGTATCACAACTCTCTTCTAAACATGCTAGTAAGAAATAAAAATAGCCAACATAATTCTCAGACAAATAGAGAGGGAGAGAAAGAGACAAATAGAGAGGGAGAGAAAGAGACAAATAGAGAGGGAGAGAAAGAGACAAATACAGAGGGAGAGAAAGAGACAAATACAGAGGGAGAGAAAGAGACAAATACAGAGGGAGAGAAAGAAGGATAAAAGATAACTAAAAGATTAACAAAGAAATGAAAGACGAATAAATTTTTTAAAAACTATATATAATACTGAAAGTCTGATTTTGTTTATTTGTATGTAACTAAAACAGTTCTTTGTAGCCAGAGGTATTGAATTAAGGTACCTCTAAAATGTGTTAGAGAATTTTTTAAAATCCGGGTGATTAGCAACAGTATCAGTTGTGCTTTTGTGCTCACCACTATCTATATCATAATTACCCATTTTCCAAGAAAGACGACTTTTAAATGTTAATAAAAGAGTAGTCTTCCTTATATATTTCTTTATTCGCAAAAAATTTTAAACAAGTTCATTCAAATCACATCAGATTGCACCAATTTTCTCTCCTGGTGTGACCGAATGGGTCACACTTGTCTAGCTAAATATAAAACTTCACAGTAGCCAATGTCTAAACGAAATCATATTTGCAACAGTATTTTTTTAGATATTGATAGGTATTTTGTTTGAATAAAAATGTACTAAAAATGGTTTACAGTAAAATCTTATACTTCCTAATACATTGAAGTAAATTTGAGTTAGTAGTTCAGTTTTACTAGATTTCTTTATCATAAACATTTGTGATCAGGTTTGTCAGATCTGCGTAGGAGGGGAGATAATCCAAGCTTTATCTCTGAGACTTACCCAAAACAAGCATTGGAATAGCATTGAATTTGTAAATCGAGTCAGGAGGCAGAGGTTCAATCCCAGCATGTTGTGATAACAGTATACTGCCACCTGATTTTAAACAATAATTCATCACTTGTTAAACTTTTTCACTTACCTAGCAAATCTGTCAGATTCTGGAGAACACTTAGAAAACTTGGTAGACTTTTGACTTCTCGATAGAAACCTGTTAGATTGTTGCAATTCTTTTTTATATCACCATATAGTATTTGGATTTCTCGATCTGCTGCCTATAAGTGAAAAATTAGATCATTAAAGTCATTAAGCTTTTTAGTAAGTAACAGTTGGTCTGAGTTGATGGTTGAACAGAAATTGATCACCAAAAGACACGAATGGATAAGAATACAGTTATTTCCTAAGCTTGGGTTTATTTGGGGCACAAGACCACAAGTATGGGGTGGCCTGTGAGAATCAAACTCACTTTCCAGTACTAATGATCTGCTGAACTAGATTGCTGACTAATACACCACAGCAAAGTACTCTGAATAGATAAGAATATTTGTAAAGACTGAAATATACACAGGTCCTTTGGTATAATAAAAGCTTTCTCATCTGAGAAGTAACCACTATAATGTATCATTACTCATATTCTGTAATATAGCCATACAAAAAGGAGTTTATTTTCTTTAAATCAGCTTTCTTTTCAAACATAGTTTGTCAACAAAATAAATATAAGTCCTTTGACCTTTTTCCAAGTGTAAAAATATGAATTAATTCTATGATAGCTAGTTTGAAATTGAAATAGCAGGTGTAATTTTTGTTAGATAGGACTTGTTCTCTTCTTATATGGAAAAGCATAAATCTACCAGTATGCAATTTCTCATATTTTTTTCCACATTTTGAACAATTTGGCTTGAAATTTCACCTACAGTACTATCATAACGACACTTATATAAATCAAGACAAAAGATTTACACAGTACCCCTGGATTCTTCCCAATTCCACATGACCAGAACAGCCTTTTTAACATTCATATTCTTATTCTATATAAAATTACCTATCTTTAGATGAATTAGTTTGGGTAGCAATTTGTTACACAATCTTCTATTTTTTGCCTGTTATCTCATGGACTATGACCTATGGATACTATATCAGCAAAGAGATAATAGTTCAATGGTTTTCTTCCTAAACATGGTCATAAAAAGTCAATTTCCAGCCAATTAATCAGATGAAGATATCTTTAGGCATGAAATTGTTCTTACATTTTAAATACATTAAAATAATACAGAGTATAAATGACAGTGATATGTACCTCAGCTTTCTTGGCATTTTCTTCATTAGCAGTTTGGACATCTTTCCATACTTTCTGGTATCTGAAGATGGAAAATATACATTGAAATATAAAAAAACTGACATGTACAGATACCGTCTGTAATTTTGAGATTTTGGCAACATCTGAAGAAAAAGAGCTCTTCCCATCATCTTTCTTGATACTTGATGAAGGCCATAGAATGGATAAAGCAAAGTGTAATAACAACAAAAAGTTACAAAAAGAACAAGATCAATAGTTTGAAGAACGCTTGAAAGAAATATAATACATTAATTATTCAATATAGAGTAAACAGGTGTCGTTAAAACGGACACAAAGCCAGAGTCCAGTTTCACTTCATACATATATTATAAATCAATTACACACTTAAGAGCTAATTCACGAGAATCCCCTATAAAAGTTACTTTTTCCCCAAAAGCAAAAAATTTCCCAAAGAAACTAGTCAGATTCAGCCATACTGCATAGGAAAAATACATTTTTATAACATTTTTCATAATTTTGTAAAAATGGATCTTGACCAAAATATGTACAATGAGGAATAATTTGAGCATAAAAATATTTCATCGTTTCAAATCAATTGCAAAGATGCTGTAGCAGTCAGTAACTGGCGAATTGTTTGCTAGCAATTCTTAGTAAACAATTGATAGCCTTAGCAAATTGATAGTCAACCATTCATTATTGTTATAATTGATAAACTAAAAAAATACAATACCATGTGGTTGATTTCTTTCATTTTTGGAATGGATACAAAAGAGAGTTTTAATATTATATGCTAAAAATATTAATATTGTCACCAATTACTAAAAATTTTGTCATGTTTTAATCTAACCAATGAATTTTCAGATTGTATTTTAACATGGATTTCTCTTTCATTGCATTTCTAATTATGATCTTGTTTGTATTTCCTTTGATTGTAGTCTACTGTTATATTCGACTTTGCTTCTTCAACTTAGCATCACTGGATCCTCAAACAATGAAAATAAATAAAAGTAAGCATCACTCCATGAGTTTCTTTAATTTAGCAACACCAGATCCCAAGATTTAGCAATAAAAGCTTACCCTGCCATAATCTGTCCAGCTATCAATTGTTAGCTATGAAATATGAATCACAATCAATTGTGGCCAAAGAACTACTGCCTGTCAATGTTCCATAATCTGTAGCAATCATGTTGATAATATGACTGACTAGTGGTGCATTTGAGCATTGAATGAACTAAAGATCAATGGCTTATGGATTAGCATGCTACTGTTCAACAGAAAGGGAAGCTCATTGTAGGCATATTATAAGAAATATTACTATATATGAGCACTTAGTGCACTCATTAGCATGTAATAGTTTCAATACTAATGAAGGATGATTGATAAGTTTGTGGCCCAAGTACAAGAATGTGAGTTTCACACCAACTAAATTCACAAACAATTCGACTCTTTGAACAATTACCCATAAATTTGATGTTCATGACTTTTATTTTCCTGTTCGAGAAAATTCAATTTTGAGAATCAGCAATTGTAAAGAAAATAGACTATATCACCCATCGGGCAGACGACCTACAAGGAAATGGTGGAGGCCCAAAAGAAGGATGCACCTTCCAAGAGCCCTTGATAACGAGGCAGCGATTTTATCGACAATTGCTGATTATCATTTTTCAATTTCTAGAACAAAAGCAATAGAACAGTTAGGGATATCAAATCTTCTGTGTAATCATTCAAAGAATTGAAACGTAAGTGAATTCAATTGGAACAGATTAACTCATGTCTTTGCACCTTTGGCCACAAAATTATTTCCCCTCTTAATGTGAGTTTCCCTTCACTTTGCTCAAAAATATTTTCAGAAGTCTATCACAGTTGGCCAGTTGACATGTTAGTCACAGAAGAGATAAATACTCAACAGGATGTAAGTGAAATTAAAAATAAGAAAATACCTTTTGAAATAGAGGTTCATTTTGCTATACTAACAGTGTAATAAAATTAATTTTTGCAAGGTCTGGGATTTCCTGTTGAATAGTTTGGAGAAGAAAATACAACGCATGCTTCAGTAGTTGTGATTGAAAGTTCTCTTATTCGAACATAGAATAGAGATAGAATGAGAAGTCAAACAATAGATGAGAGGTTTTCATTTTGATAATGCAGTTGCAGTGCCTCCACCCATGCACCTTGAAGATGATGGGCCTCAAAAAGCAAGGACAAAATAAATTTCCTTCGTGCATGAATCTTTCAATACTCTTGTTCAGTCCACTGGGGCTCATTCTCACTCTATGTATGGGCCCCATGGCCAATGCCATGACATGTACTGAAGTCACAACAATAGATTACTGGCATTAAACTCAATAATGCATACTTGAATCACACTAACATAAGCCTTTTTGGTCATCACATAGCTGCATATATTACAATATGACCTCAATGTCAAATTTATACACAAAATATTGGATAAAACCAGATAGATATTTTTAAGGAACAATGACACAAGGGGCAACAAATAACAAAAGAAGTGTTGAGTTTTTGCTTTGTTTTGCACTTACTTGAAGAGAAGATCAGCCCCAGCATCATAATTAACATTGTCAGCATGGTTGGTTTTTACAGGAGGGACGACAGCATCATGTCCTTTGATTAAGCTGATTCTAGAGAAAAAAAAAGCAAGTTGTGAAAAATTTCTTGAAATGAATAAATGAGATTTTACTCAAAATGAGAGTTTAGAATGAATATTCCAAACACGTTCAACCAATGATTTCCACTTGAGATAATCCACTGAAATCAAGAAAAATTAACTGAGAATTAAGAAACACTCTTTTCAACGTTGGTTCCCCAAGTGAGAAAGGTTTGGCAAAAGATATACATACAAATATGGAAAAGAATATAAAGGATAAATCAGCTGTCCCCTAAAAGTCAGATTCAAGGAACATAAAAAGTCATATCCAAAAGAGAGGTAGAAATTCTAGTACAGCAGACCATACGTTGAAGCAGAAGAGATCATAATATCCTTTCTGGGATGAGGTCCAAGTAATAGGTAGGGAGAATGAATGGAGAGTGAGAAAATTGAAGGAAGCAGCATATGTTACTATGTCAGAAGGATGTATAAGTCATGTCAGTGTGGATTACAGCAAAGTATGTTTTTTGTCAGAGAGGGGATTGGACAGCATTCCTGTGTATATAGAATCATCTTCATTACATAGGGACTGAGAATGGTATTGTCCATTTGGCTTGAATTGCTAGGAATGAGATGATCAATATATTTGCCACTATTCTCTTCTGCTCACCCACCTTTTCTGTAGAGAAGTGAACTCTTTGAAAAACAAAAAAAAAAACCTTTCTCAACTTTTTCTCAAATCGAAATTAAACAAATCCATTCACTAATTGATAAATATAGATATATATACACACACACTTACATATACTCAAAAATGCAAATTTCGCATACTAAATATTACATTGAATGGAAAATAATCCTTGTCATCAAAATTTAAAAAGTGCAGAAGTTTAAATCCTGATTTAAACTTTTAAAATTAAATAGTTTCGTTATTAGAGTTCACAAAAGTTTATAAAATCAGTTCAGCCATTTTGAAAAGTTCATATCATATAGACACATACATATGACAACCAAATAATATTGGATACATTGGTTTTTGTGGGATCACCAAAATTAAGCAATATCAAGCCTGATCATTACCTGGACAAGTGACCATCTGGTAATACCAGGTGCCGTTTGCAGGCACAAAATTTGTCTGCATCTGTCTCAACCTACGCTCTGCCTTCAATCAACAGAACATGTTGCAAAGCTGGCACTACACACTCTGCTTCATGGGGGATAAATGACAAGTGTGCTCTGCTAGGAGTCATCATACTCAGTTCGAAAGGCAGAAAACACGGGATCATCATCATCATATATGGCAGTCAAAATTTTAAAATATAGATGCAAGTTGACATGCTTCTCACACCCAAATTATAATTGTACCCAAGTAATTCTTTTTTGTGGACATACAGATATTTACTTCACACTTGAATTATTCCCCGTGAAATAATTATCATTTATCTAAATCCTAGTTTAGATATTATCCTCGACTGACAATAATGTGTGAGTATTAGACATGAGTGTGTAGGCAAGAGACAGACATCAAACAAAAGCTTGTACCAGGATAAAATATGTATATGAGGTAGTTAAAATTAGAAAACTGAAACAAAAGAATAATTATTATTATTATGCAAATATGTTTTCCCTTAATTCTGCTACAATAGAAAAATTTTAATAATTTTTCACACGAGTATTCGCATAGCATTATTATACAATGCCTGCAAATATTGAATTTAAATGTTTAGGGGGTGAACAATGACATTTTTCTGCGATTCCTTTTCAAAGTGCCAAATTATTTACCATGGATAGAAAAACACAGTATCACATTAATCATACAATGATTAAATCATTAAACAACACACAGAATTAAGAAAGTTCAAGCAAGCTATAAAAACTCATATACATGAAATACTGAAACCTATAAATAGACAGAATGCAATTTTGAAAACAAAAACTATGATTCAAATCATTTACTTAAGAATGCAAGATCCTTGCCTATAAATCACAAATATTAGTCAATCATCCATCAATCTGGCAAAATTTCAAATTTCTCCAGCAGTTGTCACAATAGCTTGTCATAAGTCTTTTCCGGTATTAAACTGACACCCATCTTCATAGACTTTCCTCTTGAGGATGCTCTTCACAGATTTTTAATTGGCTTGAAATCTGGAGGAAATGGTAGCCAGTCCATTAATCTACCATTTCTGAAACCCATTAATCGACCATTGTATGCACATAGTGCAAAGGGACGTTGTCTTGCATGAAGATAAGTTTTGTACATGAGAGACATGTTCCTGAACCAAGGCTGAAAATTATCCTTCAAAAATTCAATATAAGCCAGGGAGATCATTTTTACTGCATCTGGTACATGTTGAAGTCCAAGCAACTTGTCTCCTATAATTCCAGCCGGAAACAGAATTCCTTTGCCACCTTAGTCTCACAGAACACTGCTCTGTCTTCACAACCCAACCAACACTCCATCCAAGCGGTTTATCAAGGGTAGCCTAGTACTGGTTGGTGAAAAGAATAACATTGAAGTCATTTTTTAAAAACTTTCTAGCTTTTTCCGGATGTTCCAACCTGTTTCCTGGCTTCAAAGGTACTTGATTATAGGGCTTTACACATTTGGCAACATTGTGGAGAATTCAGCATCCAGATGATTTGGCCATATCACCCCAATCAACCTCCATGAATATAGTTATGCTGCTCAGTACTGATTTTTTTATTATTCAAAACACTTCCCACAGTGTTATTATCCTGGAGTTGCTTTTATCTGATCTTTACGAGATGCAGCAAGGTCTTCAACATATTGCAGTCACTTTCCTGGAAAATTCTGGCTATTTTGACCTGTATTTGCTCCAGCAATAAGATTGCAGTTTATATTGTAATTCATATTGTATCCACCTTTCTATATTTCTACTTTGTGACAAAATGAAAATTAACAATTGAATAATAAACCAAAATTATAGTTTCATGTAGGATAATTTGTATTCAAAGCTGTTTTGGCTTCAGAAATATCAATCCAAAATTTATGTAGAGCCTTAAATCGGACTAACTTCAGACAATTTTGGATATCGATTTGATTCAAACTTCTATCAGACATATTGGGCATCCCTGAGTGCCATCCTTGTCTGTTAGCTCGTAGAGTTACAGGTAGGTAGCAGACACGGCCCTGCTTCATAACTCTCGCTTCCTCTTCATTTTTATGCTCTCAGCAGAGGCAATGGTCTAACAATTTTCTCCCTTTATAACCCTCGGATTTAATGTGCTTTCTTACATTATTACTTACAATGGCTCCCAAGCATGACATGGTATTGGTATTACCAAAAAATGCATGGTGTTACCAGTAAATAAAATAAATTTTATTTCCCTTATTTATAATTATTTCATATTCTCTTACAATGTTATTTATATCTATGTACTGTGTCATGTGGGCATGTTTTATGTTTTGGTGCTATTTTGTTATTTTTATATATAATTCGGAATTATCAGATAATCAGCATTAACAGACCGGCTCCCCACTTAGTCCTTAAGAGGGTATATATTTAAAGACATTAAATCGTTCGAAAGTTGCAGAGCACATAAAAACAAAAACAAAAAAAGACTAAAAGCTTCTGAATTGGTACTTTGGGAATTCTTGTCCGAATTTTGATAGTGTGTGTACTGATACAATATAATTTTCCTCGTCTATGCTATTATTTCTTTTACAACGTTTCGTTCGTGAACCCCCGGCGTTCCTCGGGTGATTTCCCTCAGTCATCCATCCGATTTGTTTTTATTTAAGGGCAAATCAACAATACAGAAAAAGGAGAAACTGTTTTCACGGCATTCTACTTGACACGTTACATTGGTTTGGGGGGGGGGGGTCCTGGAATTCATGCTCACAACACTTCACAGCCGTGGAAAACATGAAGAAGACCGTAGAGTACACAACCAAAAAGTTGTGAGAGAGATAACAGAATAGACGAGGGAAATAATAGTTTTAATACACACAAAATGAATCGATTGTATTTTTGGTTACGTTTTTACGAAAATTGTTGCCTATTCTCTGGGATTTTGCAATACGAAACGTTGGTCAATAATATTACGACCATTTGGGGGGGGGGGGTTTTAAGGCAATGAGAAGTTGAAGAAATAATTATTCCGTAATAACTACCTGAATGCGTAATCCATTAGGCAGTAAAATGTAAACACAAATATTCATTATTTTTTTTTCTTTTCTTGTTTACAATTTTCACACCTCAACTTTTAACTCAAAACTTGATCATTCATATTTATTTTTTTCGTTCAATTCATTTTTTGCAGGGAAAAGTGGCTTCCCACTCCTGGTGCTCAGGATTTTTGGCACAACGTAGGAAGGTGGTTCCGGTTGTACACTTTCACATCCTTTTCGTTATTACTTCAAATAAATTAAGTTGTTATATTGTTTTTTATTCGTGCGCCGTTTTTAACATCGAGTGTGAGAAACCTCGCAAGCGCGACCACCTTCAATGCCGGATATCTTTCCTTTATTCGGAGACAGATGTAAATCAGAACGTAGTCTTTTCTCGATGTTTGATACTTTTAACTACCATTGTATTTTTTTCTTTTCTTCCATTAGTCTCATACTAAAATATCCATTTGACAACAATAGTCTTGCTTAGCTTGACGCATGTAATCGTAGAAAACAAAACATAAAACAAGTATTTTTATTGTACCATTGAAGGCTGAGATACGTCGTGAAATATTCATTGAAAAAATTCGATAACCGCCTCCTAAAAATGTCAAAATAACGGCGTTATTCATGGAGAGAAGAGGCGTGTTCAGCTGGGTGATAATATTAAAGAAAAAGAAACAGGTTTCTTCGAGTACCGCCAACTATTTTTCTGCTAATGTTTTGTTCCGTTTTTGCATTAAAAATCGTCTTGATACTTCTTTTAAATAAATAAGTTTCCAGTTCAACTAAAAAAATACCATTAAATTAACCATTTTTTCCCCAGGCAATGATGTTAATGATTAATAATAAATTAATAATTAATTGAGTAATACCTCAAGCCCAAGCCAATAATAATTATTACCAAAACAAACAATTATTGAACGAACAACGTTTGTTTTGCATTTGAGAAAAATGAGGAAGTGAGACGATAGTGTCAAAAAAAAGGGATATAAAATGGTTTTCAGTTTTCTATTCTTTTGGTAAGAAGACATTTCATTCTTACCCGGCGGACAGGTCCTGTTGGACAGTCTGGAATCTATCCTTGATAGCTTCAAACACACTCATTTCTTCTCCGCCTCTCACTGCAGTTCTGAAATTGCTACGTTGGGATCGACTCCATCTTGACGATCATATGACCTTTAATCATGTGACCTTTTTGTTGGTCACGTGATTGGAGGAATTTCTCAATTGTTGTTTCAATTCATTAGCGTACCTTTTTTCTTTTTTTTGTGGCGTACCTTTTTTCTTTTTCTTTTTTTTTTTGCTTTATAAAGAACAGGTTTTTTTTTTCATGATTATGTTCAGTTTCATTTTTTGAAACCAACCGAGAGTTGAATGAATTAACCACCATTAAATTGTACATTACCTATTTCTTTGTTTTCTTGATAAAGATCTAAAATTAATTTTATTTGGAACTGTAATTAACAGTGAACACACAGTACAATAGTGATGAGGTAGCAAAGTAGGAAGAAAATTGCGCATGTTTGAGTGTCTGCGTGTTGCTTGCTTGGAGGGATACCCTGCCCCTTCCAAAAAAAAAAAAACAGAATTCAGATGCGGTGAACAAATTGGACATTGTTGTACATTGTGCTGCAAGGTGTCATTGGTGGACACTATTCTGAGCCAGTCTGCCACGTGGTATGGTTCTAGATTGACTGATTTGTTTACTGTGGTTTTTTATGTGATTTTTGCGATGATAGATGAAAAGAACAGAGAGCATGTGGGAAGTTCTATTTTCTTTTGAGTTTGAGGGAAACTACAGCTAAAACTATTTAACAGAAAGACTTAGCTAAGCTTCATAAATTACAATTATTCATGTACAAATAGAGAAATATATTTTCATGCTTATCATGATTAATACTTCTGTCATGGGTAAGCCAGTTAAAACATTAAAAACATTTTCTGAATTTTCTCATACGTTCAATTAATGGCATAGATAATGGCGAAGTAAGGGGAGAGCATACTCGGTAAAAGTGGCGCCTTTTTGAGATTTTTTAGCTCTTTTGTTCCTTGTGCAATAAAAGTTGAATCTCATTATTTTTCATCAGTATTCCTTTTTTAACTTCATAACATGGCCTTGGAAGATCTTCCTGGACTAATAACTTTATTACATCAACCTTTACCAGTAGGGAGAGGTTTAACGCCCAGATCTTAGTTGCGATAAAAGATTCTATCATTGCCTGACTTTTGGAATTAAGACGCATTGGAGAATCTGACCTGACCATGTCATCAAAGAAGTGACCAAGAAAGAAAAAAAAGAACTGGCACCTACTTGTCTGAACATTAGAAACAACTGAAAGGCAGAATTTCCAAAGAGATTGGTTTTATTGTCTCACCCAATGATAAAAGGCCCTAGAGATTATCTGAAGCCTTACTCAACACACAGGAAAGCTAGAAAAATTAAATGATCTTTGCATTTCCCCAACCCCTTTTCTTTTATAATGAAGTGTTATATTAGTATCTCCGTACACCTTTAACAACAAGGCAACATGTGTCATTGAAAAGGCTCAAAACTTGTAAAACGTTAATTCTTTCGTAATAATAATTGTATCATTAATAAGAAGGATGATTGCAGATTACTCTTTTTACTAACATGGTCAAGATTCAGATAGCCCTTAAACGGCAAAAATTGGTAATTTTGGAAAAATATAATTTTTTTCTAAGTTTCAGTTAGGTTCAATTTACAATTATAATATTATGCTAAACTAGACCCTCACTTTCCGACTGTCATATGGAACAACTACAGCTTTGGAGTTACTTACCTTATTACTGAAGTATTCTGAATTCTTTTTCAATTAATTAATTAATCAGATAAATTCGTATTTTAGGAAAATGATTTCTAAATGATGACAAACAAAATTTTTTACAAAATTGCAATTATTTTTGTTATGCAAATATTTGATGAATTCTTTTTCTTCTTCACAAATTCTATTTCTTGTAAAAATTTGATGAGTTCCTTTCTAACAGATTCTATAAGTTGTAAAGGTTTTTCAACTTCTTTGCTAAAGTCAAATTGTTCTATCGATACAATTTTGAAAACAATTTAGCATCATAGTTGGATTGTAAATAGACCTTTGGCTACTACAATGCAGTAAGATCCAATACTCAAAGATATTTTTTGGAAATTTAGAAAGTATTTATACTTATTTTTTCTGGGAGTTGACTTCGTCTTTCAGTACTTGAAAAACAATGCAATTATATCAAATCTTTCACACTGACTATAAAAAAAACATTGTGATACTAGATGCGTGTCTAGAAAGTCAGCTGTAGAAGCAGTCTTGCAGAATTTACCTACACTAGTAGTTGCTCTACAAAGAATTCTGGATGGTGAGATAATAAATGTACTTCAAAACTGCTTGTCAGGGCAAAAAGTGTACTGGAAATACTTGATTCTTATGAATTTCTAGTTGTTCTTATATTCTGAAGTAAAGTGCTAGACAAGGCTTCCTCGGGATAGTTATAGAAAAGTAGTTTAGATCTGACAACAGCTACTCATTTGATCAATTTTTTGGAAAAAGATTTTAAAAACATGTGAAATGAGCATTAATCTCAAACCAAAGAAATAGAGAATGGAACAACCAAATTGGCTCAAAAAATTTTATATTGATACTGAATACAAGCAGCACAAAGAAAAAGATTCCATGATGACATTGCAGAAGATGAAGGAATATTTGATGATGCCTGAATGAAATTCATACATGAATCCAACTTAGTGTCCTTGGATTTTGTTATAAATAACATAGGTAAAATGTTTGAGCATTTTAAAAACGTAACTTCTAAATCTAGAGCTTTAGATCCAAAGCATTTTGACAATGTAGATAATGTGAACAAATTAGGAATTTTAGCAGACACATACTCAGATGTCATCCAAATTCATGCACAAAGAGATAATGAGCAAATCCTAGTATCAAGTAACTGAGCCACAACAATATACTTAAATTCTTGATTGCTAATGACATGCATTCCATTTATCCAAACAAGTCCACATTGTGCCATGTTTTTTCTAACCTTATCAATAACTAGTGCTGTTGCAGAATGATCCTTTAGTTGGCTCAAGTACATTAAGTTATACCTTCATTTTACAATGGGTATGGATATAGTCTGAGTTGGCCTTGATCTCCATTGAAAGATAGTTGGCTACTGAGGTGGATTATGATAAAGTAGTTGATATCTTTGCAAGAATGAAGCTTAGACAAAAGAGGCTGTTGTAACTGCTTCATATATTTTTCATATCACTTTGTTTTGTTTTCATAGGTATTTTCAGTTGTTAATGTAATTGTACAAACTTCATAAATACTGAACAAGAATATTTTAACATAAGAAATAACTATGTGTCAAATATTCTTGGTCAGTATTTTTCAAGTTTTTACAATTATATTAACACATTGTGCAGGTAAACATTTCTTCTCACTGGTCCTGGTTTCTTTAATATAAATATGTCCTCAACTATGACTACAATTGTTTAAGAAACAAACTTTAAAAAAAGTAGTTCCTGGATGTAGATAAACCAACAATCACTCAATTACAAAATGAAATCACTAAACAATTGTACCGCAGAGTCATATGTAACAGAAATAATTCATTTTTTGATATAAATCTTCTGTATCTGACTTTTGAAATCTTTTACATTTCAAATATTTTTTTTTTTTTTTTTGAAGACAAAAATATTCACAGGGTCAAACTATGTGTACGTGGAAAATTTGGTGTAATTAACATTTATGGTTTAGACATGCTTCAAATTTGAAGTAAAAATTCCCTAAAAATTTATATTTTGCATTTTCCAAAGCAATTTTCATGAGTCAATGTTATCAAAAATATTATTCATGAAAAAGGCCTCTACAATTTATTAAAATGGACTGAGTTTTATGAAAGTTATTACAAAATTAATGTCATCAATTTATGTATGAACTCGATTTACGCATCAAAGGCATAATACTAAACATGTATGCCCGACTACATGCTTAATTTTAAAAGCAATGTAGATTCATGAGCTTACTGTAAAGCCCTTTTTTTCTATTTGAAATATAAAATGACAGGCCTGATCAGTCACTCATTAGAAACCATCATATGACATATCTTTTGGCAGCATTTAGTGATGGGGATGATGAATTAAAAAATTGGAAAAAGGGATGATCAATAAATAAGTTACATCTCTCGACTTGATCACTAAGATGTCTGAATTTTCAAAAAAAAGCATTTTTTTTTTGAATGACAAAAACGATTAAAAATTAGCTTAAAATAATTTTATAGCTTTTACGTACCCGACCAAGAGCAACTCTTCAAAATAGCTTGAGAAATAAAAATGTTTTATTACGATGTGAATTTCTTAACATATTTTAAATTTTTGTCAAAAAATAAATAATTTTCAGTGCCTGCCATCACCATATTCAGAAGAAAGCAAGACTCGTCAGACCAGGCAACCTTCTTCCATTGATACAAGATCAAATTATGACACTTGTATACCCATTGAAGACACTTTCAGCAATTGACATGTGTTAGTATGGGCACTCTAGCCCTGTCCACCACAAGGATCGATGTACTGTGTGTGGTGACACATTGAATCCTTCAACTTGATAAAAAGCTATCTGCAATTTGTACAATGGTATCCATTCTGTGGGTTTTTACCTCGTGAGAAAACCAACATTCATTTTTCATGTCAAGAAGTTTTGGCCACTCATAGCCTTGTTAGTAGTTGGTGATTTTCCCTTCCTCAAACCACAAGCAATAGATACACACGACAATGGAATCTGAGTACACAACAAACTGTGCTGTCTTGGAAATGTTCTAACCATGTCTTCTGGCCATAGCAATTAAGTCTTTATCATTTAGTCACTAAAATCTCTCAAGTTCATAATTGCAGCATTCAAAATGTACTCAAGGCCAAGTGACATAGCTTCAACTACAAAACACCCAGTTGTTATAAGACAGGAACTGTTGTTCTTGCAACGTGTCACTGGTCATAATGTTTAGGCTGATCATTGTGACTGTATGTATACATACATACGTGCATAAATTATATATACCCACACACAACTAAATGGCTATTCTGATATCGTTGTTGCCCTCCTAGCTTGAATCTGGGTAAACATTTTGTTCATTATATTATTGATAAAGATCTTTTGTTCCTATTTCTCATACTGGAGATGATATATACTTGAAGAATTTGACTTGTTCATCTGGCAAAAATGTTAATATACCAAGACTTTGAAACTACAGGTGTTGAATAATTAGTCGTATTCATTGAGGAAAAGCTATTTATCAGAGAAATAGATGTACCACCACCACTCTCTCAATTTCTTCATTACTGTTTGTGCAATACCTTTGCTTCCTGTTATTTCTATCTCTCTCTATCATCGTACCTCTGAAACACCCTCCAACCAGCTTGCTACTTTGCCAGCTATTTCTGACTCCAGGGACCTTGGCTACTGTGGGAGGAGAGATTTTTGGATATGTTTTGTGCATGTTTATACTAATTGTACTGGCTATGTATCAGTTCAAATTTAAGACATAGTCCACAGATGCTTATTGAGGGATTTCAGAAACCGTTAAATAAGCAATTTTCAAAACTGTTAAAATCAGTTGTGCAGTGAATTTAATTGTCTTATGCTTATCTGTTCTTAGTAGCATAACAGTAATACTTTATTACACAACTGCAGTGGGATATTCAGATTAACTATTCAGTTAAGGAAGATAAGGAACAGTATTCCACAGATGAATTCTTTCACTTCTCGCAAGTTAGGTGTGTGAAGTTTACTGAAAATCTTAAATCAATGAACACATCAGTTAAGAGAGGCTTAAGCATCATGCTGCAAACGGGGTTCGCATCTCATCTGGATACCAGAAGCGATACTTCAAACTGCATGCGAGAATACAAAGAGCAAATCTGACTGCAAAGACACTAGAGAACCGATCAAAGGGACCGGCCTGGAAATCGTGGGTTAATTAGTCATTTGCTTATGTTTTGGGGCATCAAGAATTCTTCTCAATCCAGGAACTGTGGCAACAGATAAACTGATGATTAAACTCATTCGGACCTTCAGCCAGCTCCGGCCATCAACAGGGACAAATGATACTGGTAAATGCTTATTGCATTGAAAATGGTATAACTGAATGGGACATACAAGAGCAGATAAATTAAAAGGAGAATAAGTGCCAAAAGATACTATGTTGAAATAAAGAAATAAAAGAATTATCAAAGAAGCTGTAAAGACATTTATTCCAATCAAAACTTCCATCAACAAACTCCAAACATTCATTCAGTGATCTTTTGTTTTGTTTCATTTTAATTCATTTTTCTTTCTTGCTTGTTGATTTTTTTGCGAGCAGGAAGGATAAAAAAAAAAGAAAAAAAAAAAAAAAGTTATTTACATATACAAGTATAATCATTTCATGGCAAAGTGGTTCATTTCTCAATGTATGGCTATACAAAATATGATAAAGTGCAAAAATAAATTAACAAAATAAAAGAACTCCAAAAGCACAAAACTAAATCCTGAATCAAATTACACATAACCAACCTTTATAAATCTTAGTGGGTAATAGAGACCATTAACCAGCTTAATGCAGATTCTAGCCCATCGACTAAATACATGCCGTGGTTATTTAAGAATATAATCCAAGTAGCAGATAGGCCAATGAAATATTCTGCAGAACTCATTAGCTTAAATGATTGATATTATAGATTTATATAGGCTGGTTTGTAATTTTATAGTCCAGTGAAGGGTTCAAATCTTACTGTAAGCTAAATGTTTGGTACAGGATTATATATTCTATATACACAATCATACATTAAAAATATGCCAGTAAGGAAATAAGGAGGGCAATTTATAAAACTGATTTATGTATAAGGAACATATTTTTTACGATTATAGCAAGTGCTATTTTTTTCATTTTATACAAAAGAAAACCCTTATTCAAATAGATATTAATAAGAACTTCTTTTTGTTATAAGATCTGTAGCAATGACATACTACTTAAATTGCAAATTCCAGTTTTGTTCTGTTTTTTATATTATAAATTTTTTTCTCCAAAGTATTTTTGATATTTCTTATTCTATCATTTGGAGGGGAAAAAAAAAAAAAGAAAAAAAAGAAAAAGAAAAAGAAAGAGAAACAAAAAAAAAAAGCTGTATTAGATGGCATCTAAGACACCTTCTCTCATTTTGGCAGGGAATATTAAGAATGCATTTCCCTAAATTTCTCTCATTTATCACCCAGTTTTCTAACTTCTCAACTTCTGGCCAATGTAGGGCTGGACAACAAAGGACTCAGTGTATCTCTGAATTTTTGAGATGAGGTATCATTATTATTCAGACTATCCTCAACCAAGATGAGGATAGTCCGAATAATAATAGAAATAACAAAGGACTCATTTATCTTTTAAGCCACATTTTGGGGGGAAAAGAAGGGGTCTTACATGTTATCAAATACAGTAATTACAATGCTGAAGATCTTTACAAAGGGATGTTTTTGCAATACGAGACATTAAAGACAAAATTACTACCCCTATCCTCACTCAAAGATACCATTTTATTTTAAAATGCAGATACTTATATATTTGTGAATGATACTTGATCAAAAATGATTTTAGCCAAATGTTGCGATGTTGGTCATAGTTACAGCCTGGGTGATCAAATGATGAAACCAACAGAAAATGTTACTAGATTAGTGTATAACAAAAGAATAAACAGAAAACTCAACTTGTTTTCTGATATAATGGGGACATTCATGTCCTTTTGTATTTCATGAATATTCAGTATTCCATTGGGACCATTGTTCTCATTTTTATCATTATTTTAGAATGATTCTTTTCTTTCTTATGCTCTCATCAAAGTTTTGGTGATAATCTTCATATGATATGATAACGTGAACTGGCAAGGAAGTTATGTCAGGAATTCCATTATGGATTTTCAGACCGAGTAGCAATGGGGTTAATCCCCTTGATTGAATTCAAAATGAGTAAGTGATTTCTCTTGATATCTACAGTACCAGTCAAAATAAGAGAACGATTTATTAAAATGTACTTATTAATAGTAATTGCCACAAGATCTTGAAATTTATAGAAATCGTAGTTTGCTATACACTTCTAATACGAAAAAGATACAATAACCCTCTCTTTAACAGACGCCGATAGAACAGTTTTTGGATTTAACAGACACTGCACATGCTTTCTGTATTGCAACCTTGGATATTTTCGCTGCATTTAGATATAAGAAATCATTTTTAGATATTTTTTCAATGAGGTTTAGATAAAGTGACTGCAACACTACAAGAACAAATAGTCAAGATGACGACTGATGGCATGTCTCTTTCTGTAGTTTCAAGAGAGCTGGGTTTGTCCAAAAGTATAATTTTGAGAGTTTCAAAATTGTATAATGAAATAAAAGATTGCATTTCATCAAAAAGCCATACGACTAAGTGTGGCAAGCTTTAGGGAGGACAGAGTAATTAAAAGAATGTCACGAATGATCACTTTAGCACTCCAACAAGAATTTCAAGGCAAATCAGAGCTGATCTCAACAAGGTGGGTTGCCTTATAATTGCTTCACAATTGAACAAATTTTAATCGAAAGCTTGCTCTCCAGCTACTAAATCTATAAGTAAAAAGAATAAGAAGGCTAGACTTGAACAAGGTGGCTAGACTTGAACAAGGCGGCTAGACTTGAACATGCAAAAGAACACATTGTTTGAAAGAATGGGAATCAGTCTACAATGATGAAAGTGAAGTAAATTTAATTGGATCTGATGACAGACAGTTTGTTTGACATTATACAGTCTAGACTTAGACCAGAGTGAGTCAAAAAGTCTGCTAAGTTCAGTGGGGGAATAGTCATGAAGGATGTTCTCAGAATGTGTAGGACCTACTGTGAAATTAAATGGACAGTGAATGTTAATATCTAAACTTAGTGAAGCAACGTATCATTCCTTCACTACAAGCATCACCCAATCAACTGAAAGATGTTTCTGAAGAGAACACGGAAGTCATAGGATAGCCTGCACAAAGTTCTCACATAAATCTTGTCAAGAACTTGCGGAAAATAACAAGAGAGAAGGTTAGGGAACAGAACCCAAGATCTATAACCCATTTATGGGGAAAACTTGGTGAATGAAAAAATTAACACTAGATCTGTGCAAAAAACTTATCATGTCCTGTGGGCGTCAGTATGCTGAAGTTTTTGCGAATAAAGTTCTCTATATTCCATACTAATTGTTTTTAGTCAAATTATCCACAAATGTTCAATTTTTATTTTGTAAACTTCATCATAAAAATTATATTGTATAATCATTCTTTTATTTTGTCCACTGTATTTTTTTCAAATAAATGTTTTTCCTAAATATTTCCTTTTCCACAACAACGTTCATTAAAAGCTTCTTAGTACATGATGAATATTCCAAGAGCTACGATTTCTGCACAATTTAACATCCTGGTGGCAATTACTATTAATAAGAAGTACATTTGAATAAATCGTTCTCTTATTTTGACAGGTAGTGAAAAAATTCTGACAACAGAACTTTTTAGAAGTAGCAGCTACTTCATTGGTAGCTTGGACTGTGTTTGTTACCCTTTGATATATCTTCACACAAAGGAGTATTCATAATTCTGCTAAGATTTAATTTTGAAATCTAGAGACGTCTTTCTCACAATGTTTGTTATAGAAAATATAGAAGAAATAAGATGATTACAAGGTAATTGATAATTTTAAACTTTCCTATCCCTTAAAACGTGAAGTTTTTATTACCTCACCTTTACCTATTCTGTAAACTAGGGCAGGGTCATTGAGGCACCACAGATGATTTTCATCATAAGTGAGTCAAGAACGAAGTATCCCGATGGCGCACCATCTTTCAGGCTAGTTTGGAAACCAGAATTGTCAGTCTCTTAGACTGATTGCCAACTGGAGCTATAGAACCCAGTCTGCCCAACTATTTAACCATATCTGGGAGGAGAAGAGAGATACATGCCTTTCCCAAGGGCCTTAATGTGAAGTGAACACAAACTATATCAGCTGAAGCTTGAAGTGGGCTCGTCATTTCCATGCTCCAGGCCATCAACTATTTGGCCACTGCACACTTAAATACCCAATTAATTATGGTTAAAATGTTTTGTTGTTTTTTTAAATTAGTCCAAATGAATTCAGGAACATCTTTCGCTTTCTCTTCCATTCATCAAACCCAATACCAAATTCCTTGCTATACATTAGAATTATTGCTGATCTATGTAAACAATGACTGTACATATGTAGAGTGCGTGTCCATCAGTATACAAAAATTAAACAATAAGTAAATAATAATAAATCTTCAAATTAGAAAGGCAGTCCTTAGGACTGAAATAATTGTAGTGTTTATCAATTTTATGTCCTGGCATGGGCGTCTGGGGCCCCTTTTCCAGGTGGGGGCAAAAGTATATGTTTCCAAGGAGGAGTTGGAAATGCATATACTTTTGTATTAGTGAATGATGCATGATCAAAAATGATTTTAGCCAAATGTTGTGATGTTGGTAATAGTTACAGCCCAGGTGACCAGATGATGAAACCAACAGAATTTATTTTAGTGGCAACCCTGTTACCAGTGAATAATGAGTCTTTTCATGTGGTAACATTAGGTTGGAATTACATGAAATAATTGTACTGGACCATTATCCTTTGGGGGGGTAAATGTCTCATTTGCTTCCCCTAGCAGACGCCCGTGTGTCCTGGAGAATGTAGCCAGTGTGTGTTGTGTTGTTCAGGGCAGTGCCTCACTGGGCACATTCTTCTTGGTGAGTAGAGAAAGATCCATTCTGTTCGGGGTCAGGTGACCAAAGGACTCTTTGATTATGTACTGGGCAAAAGCTCGCCGACCTTCAAAATAGAAGAAAGATAAAAATGTGGGTTTCAAACGCAAAAGCATAAGAAAAATGATGAGGATAATCCCCCTCCCCATTAATTGAACAACTTATCTCAACCTGAACTCACTCAAGAGCCACCTTCTGCAGACCTCTCAATAAATTGAAATTCCACTAATAACTTTTAACCCCACCCCAAACTTTGCAGTACAGTTATGAAACCTGCAGATACAAACAACTGATTAATGTACCTGTACTAAATGATGATCATTTAATCATTTATTTAGTGGATAGGGAAAATAGAAGGAAGAAATAAATAAGAAATTAAGATGAGTTAAACATCTACACAGACTTATAAGAAAAGTCAAAATTCTACAAAACTTGATTTTATCTTTGGAATATTTGTCATCGGTAAGAAAAAAGATTGGTAAAAAATATGAGATAAAAATCATCTGGGTATAACTTATAGAACCGGAGATATTCTTTAATATAGACAGCACAAATGTTGCAATATATGTAAACAAAAACTTTGCTGTAGGAATTAGTGTTCGAAAAATTTCTATGTTTTTAATGCATAAAAAACACCTAGATTTTAAAAAATTACGAAAAACTCAACTATATATTCGATTTTAATAAAATTTACAGTACATATCCTTCAAGTGTAAATAACAATCATACTTTCTCCAATCAAAGTCTAAATTTAATTTAAAGTCAACATTTAACTATACTTGTCAATCTGCTCCTTGTGAATAAGCTGTCAACCCCCATTATTGAGGTTTTACTGGTAAAAACTTTAAAAAAACAGGAACACTGAATAAAAACAGTTTGATTCTATGTTACTATCAATGAAAATTTGTTTTCCCTTTTTCAAAAAATAAAATATTTGGACTTTTGTCTTTCTAACAAAAACAAAAACTTGAGAACAAAATATCAGAATTTTTTACTAAAAAGTCCATGAAAGTAGCAAACCCTATATTCTAATTAAAACTGTCAATAATCAAGTCCGCAAACTTGGTAGGATTACAGTATACTAATTTGCTTATTCCTTGCACATTCTTAAAAAGAACTGTAATAGGAGGTTAATAGATCTGGAGCTATCTCCTTCGGATAGTTTGCACATTTTCTTTTGTAAATTTATATTTATATTAATTACTGAAAATCTGAGATCCGATTGGACTGGAAATTGCCTTATTCAACAAGTTAAAGCATTTTAATAGCATTGTACTAACAAAAATCATGCTATAATGTGTCATTTTTACTGTGGTAAGGTAACAAACTCGCAAACATACAGTAATTGAATCATTATAATATAGTTAGCAGATCTATCTTTCAATGGAAAGCTCATATATATATCGTACTTATCTCATTTCCATGGTTAATATAAGACAATCAAATCTGACATGATTGATAAGTAAAGAGAAGAATGGTTACAGTGCAAAATACAAGCAGATGTAAATTTATGGCATTCTTCAGTTACTTACCTTCGATAAGATCCAAGTAAATTTTCAAGCTGTACATCTGGGCTGGAAAAGGTTGGCTGGTAAGTTTGCTACTCTGAAAGTTCAAATATTTGAATTAAATGTATTTTCACCGAATATATATACCAACATGTGATACTTTCTTCAGGAGTTTTGAAATAATGAAATCAGGATCCAACATGTTTTGCAACAAACATGTTGACTTCTCACAATAAACATTGTCATGGGATCGTCGAAGTAAACAATTTTCAAAAAAACAAAACAATGTTACTGTGGATTACACAATCCTATTTAAAATCCTTTTTAACTGCAAGTTCTCATTAATAACATAACTAATACAATTACTATAATCATTCGAATTTGAAATTCTTCTTGAAAATGACTGTTGATGAAAGCCCTCAAAGAACAATATCATGAACTTAGGACAGTTCCTTCATTCTGGTGACCCTACAAGTTTATTCATAAACAAAAAAAATCATTTCAAAATAAATGGTAAATATATATATATATATATATATATATATATATGCACGAGAGCAAAATGAATATCAAAAGACTCAAGACAAATGATTCTCCGTTTCAACATTCCAATCATACCAAGATTTGTCGAAAGAATTAGGTGTTACTAAAAAATGAGTGTTTAATATAGTTGGTCTGTGAGTTATCATAGGTAGCAGTATGTTGATGGATCATTATGTGTAGGGAATCTTGCGATCTTGGGATATGCGTCATGACCCCTGAAGAGATCAACGTACCGTGTTTTGAGAAGTTATCTATACAGATGATAGTATCAGATCTTTGTGGTTGTGCATGAGGTCAATTTATGCACCAAACTGAAACAGATTCCCTCTTTTGATCTCAATTCTTTCATTAATCAAATTTGTAATAAACCTCATACACGTTTGAATTTTTTCTTATCTCATGACAACTTTATTGACTGCATACATATTAAAAGGTAAGATGAAAAAAAATTGATATCAGGAATTAGATTTTCAATTTAATCATCCACATTTTTATGTTTGTTTGTGTATGTTTGGGTTGATCTCAATCAAACGAGTGGGACCTGCACACTAAAAGCTCTCAAATAATTTATTTTACAACAATCAAAAATGTTACAAGGAAAAAACTTGACCTAGCTAGGTTCAAGTCTTTTCACTTGTAATCAAAATTTAGCGATAATCAATGAATTGCATAAATTAGGGATGAAGATATGATTATAGGCCTTGCAAACTAAGCAGGACAAAAAATTGAGCCATTATAAAAAAGTTAAAACATTTTCAAATTGCATTCACAAAAAAGGTTATTTTAATTCATTTTGTAGAAGTTTATAAAGCATAGATAGAACTTTAACAAATTTTCAAAATGATTGCAGGGCATTTTTTTAAATGAGACATCACTCAATGCTATCCATTGAGTATTCATCGTTTATTCCTGTAGACTCCTTGTGGAGCATAGGGCTGGAACCATCCCACAGAGTTGGTTCCAGGCAACTCTCCTCAGCTGTAGACTCCTTGTGGAGCATAGGGCTGGAACCATCCCACAGAGTTGGTTCCAGGCAAATCTCCTCAGCTGGGTCCATGTCTGACCATCTTTGCCTCATTCTTGACTGATCTTCCCGGTAGAATATTCTGAACTTTGGTAGTCACACAAGGAGCCAGTGTTCCAGTATGATTAGACATAGAGTGAATACATAAATATGCGAAAGAGAGAGAGAAAAAAAAAGGAGAAAATCATGCATACAAATTATTCAATTTACCTCTCCAAGATTTTTCAGTGCATCAGCATATTCTTGCCTTATGGCCAAAGTTGCTGCCAAGTTATACAACAGTACAGCCTGGGCTTTCTGTGGGGTGGCAGGAGTCCAGGGAATTAAGGCACCTGAATCAAATCAAAAACAATAAAACTAGAAGCCATCAAATGACCAACATCTTTTGACGGATGCCTTCTTAGGGGTGATCAATTAAAAATTAGAAAAAGAGTGATCGATGAATGAGTTATTCCTCTTATCAAATTTAAAAAAAGTGAGAATTCTGCTGGGACACAAACTAAAGGATCAATTTAGCATAAACTTCCATTGTAAATTGAACTGCCCACTGAACACCTGTGGGGAAGGGATTTTAGAAAAACAAAAACAAACATTTTTTCTAGACATAAATGTAAATTTTCAGTCCTGTATGGATGATACATACATAGCCAGCCAGACCAACTTGAAAACTGAACAAAACCATGTTGATGTTGACTATGCTGATATTGACAGTTTCTGATAAATGAAAGATATCATTTCTCATTGCAAATCTCAGTAAATCTTAGGAACCAATAATAAACAATTAATTTTTAATCCAGTGCCACGGTGAAAGAGCAACTATATCTATTATACTCTGATATGTAAACTACAAATTGTTATGTGAACATTCATGATGAAAAAAAAATAAATAAATAAAATCTTTTCTCTATTTCACTGGGATAAAATGAACAGATACTTCATCCTGATCTTGTAGAAGGGCAAGAAAAGGAAGTGGGATCACAATCAACCAGGTTTCCAACATTTTTTTTATTAAAAAAGAAAAAAAAAAACCCTTGTTCCTAGATTACAAATTTTTCACTTGTTATTCCCTATTAAAAAAATTAACAGATATATTTGAATTTCTATAAAATGATTTTTTTTTTCAGAAAAGAAACTATTGAATGAATGAATATTGAAAGAATGAATTAGTTATAATAAATTCTATTTATGACGTCAGTGGTGTTTTTCACTGGAAAACATCCAAAATAGATATCTGGAGAATCTAAATGTAGATAAACCTGTCAGAATAAGCCCCCCCCCCCAACTAAATAAAAAAAAAGCTACATTTTTTTCAAAAACATTCTTAGAAAGGGTCTAGTGGAGTACTGAGGCCAAGTCTGTAGACAAAACAGTATGACCAAGAATGCTGGAACACATCAACACAAGAACATTAAAAAAAAGTACAGTACCCTTCACCATCTTTGATGGCTATGGTTGTTCAATCATGCTGTAACGTATTTATACAGAGAAAAAATTATTACCTTTTGCTTCAGTGGCTTCCACTGGATCACGGTCATTTTTATCCATCTTTTCATTCTTGTCATTTTTGTCTGAAAATATTTTTTCCGAAAACAAAATATTGTTTAGATGAGAAATACAGACACACACACACAAAATAGATACTTATGGTAAACAGGAAAAAAAAAAAAAAATATCAAGTGACTTATAGAGAATACTAATGTCTGTTTATTCCTGTAAACTTGTTGCAGAGCATAGTGCCACAACTTCACTTTGCTGCAGTTTTAGTAGCAAAGTAGATTTTAGAGGGATGGAGTTGCTAGCTGCACATCCAACCCTTTTCCTTTACCCAGGCTTAGGATCAGCTACGGCAACTGACTAACAGTAGGTATTTTTCTGTCAGAGTAATCTTCTCTTAGATGGACAGCCTTACAGGGCTAAAGGGCTCCAACTGCCCTGCTATGTAAACATGTGGGGGGAAAAGTATATTCATGCCTTTCACAAGAGCATTAGTGTAAACTAAATGGCAATAACCCAGGACAGAACTTGAACATGCTCTGAAAAGTCCATTTTTCATGCCGGTAACAGTTACACTGTTTCGAACTTACAATACTAATGTTCGAGCCCCTATTTTTTATAAAACAAGTTATGAAATCATTTTATAGCCTTTACTAATGATGGATTTTTACAAAACCAGCAGACAGATTAGCGATCAGCAGGATTAAAATCTGGTGTACTACAAAATGGTTCAATGATAAGAATTACAGTGAAAGCTACAGGGTGGGTGAAAAGAAACTCCCTATTGGAGATAGGTGAAAACTTCATCATTTATTGGTCAATTGTAGTCTAACTTTACTTTTAAAATTTCATTTTGGTCCATAGAATGGTAGAATTTAATTCATCATTTCTGATAATATCTATCAGTGAAGGAAGTAGTCCTAAATGGTACATCACCTTACTCATGCAGCGACTGGCAATGCACCATTTTGCACCACTTTCTTCGCTGATACCTGAAATCAAAACTCATTAATCAAATTCTACCACTTTAGGGAACAAAAAAATATTTGTTTCATGAAAATAGAGTAATGTTTACAAAATCCAGTTTGTACCTTGTTCAGTTTTCTGCTCAGGCGGACATACACTGACATCAGCACTGTGTTCTGGGTTGAGGTGGTGAATAGCATCAGTGGTCCTATCTAAATGTACAAAGGCTTCAGCAGCATATAGGTGGGCCAAATACCTGAGGAAAAAAAAAAAAAAATGAAATGAAAATTATCCAGTTTTATGTGGCTGTATGAGACCGTACAAGCGTGTCTGAATGAATCCACTGCTTGACACATTTATTGACTGTATTTTGATCTGAAATTTTTACCACATAATGTTCAGTGTATGTGATTGTTATTCATTACTGAATTCAGTGCATAAAAAAAAGATTATTATTGTGTAAAATAATTGTTTTATTTTTTTTTTAACATTTCAGACTTCTTGATGTACGTGCACATGTAAGAATGGAATGAATAGACAAAAACATTTCAGTAGTCAACAAAAAAAGCTTTTATATCAATATGTACAGATCAACCCTTTTTCCTTTTATCTGTAACTAGAAAGGTTGAGATCTCACAAAATCTAGTGATAAAACCATTTGATTGGCAACTATATGGTGGAAGCAGGACAGACACAATTTCTGTACTGGACATATTCAAGGCTCAAAATACAAGTTTGCATATGGGAGAAAGTTGGGGCACAGAAGTACACAATATGAGAACCACTGATCCAGTATTTTACATAAAAATTGTAACTGTTATACATCCTTTTTCTCTGATGAAGTCAGTTGATTAAAGATGTCATGCAACACACATCATTATATATTAAGATTTCAAGTACATAATTTTGCTGATTGAATACAATATGCATTACGTAATAGCAAATTGATAAATTCACACACAACAATCAACAGGCTCAAGGTTTCAGTTCTCATAAAACTGCCACCGTAATACTTATTTTTCTAAACATGATGCATTTTAAGCAGAAGTGAGATTTATTTTTCATAAAACCAATAATCCATCCCAAAGAGCATTTACTGCCTTTAACTCTTAGTTTTTATATTTTAGCATTTAACATCTCTTTTGAAGAAGAACAGTTTTCATGATTCATGTGCAATAATGAATTCTATTACTTGTAATTTTGATGACTACATTTTTAAAAAATTTTCCTGGTATAAAGCTACTAATTCTGCAGTTACGATTCAAGAAAATGAAAAACCTAACATTCGGTAAGTATATAGTAATCTAATGTTCCTGCAAAAGTCTCCAAGCAGTGGAGATATGTTTCAAGTCAGTGGTTCTCAATGTGGGCACTAGCAACCCCTGGAGGGTGTTGATTTGTTTCAAGGGGTCATTGAGGTGACTAAGGACCTTAAGGAAGCATTTGAAATTCTAGAAAGGACATTGGAGAGATTCCATAAACATATATGATTCTGAAAAAAGCTGAGAAACATTGCTTTGAGTAATAGTAAAGTGTTACCTTTGAGCTCCTGATAATTTGGGCTGCCGGAGTAAATTCTCAGCATAATTCAAGGCCACCAGATGGTCATTAAGACAGAGTGAAACATAAGCACTGGCAGCAAGAATGGAACACCTGGAGTTAGAAAGTATAAATACTTAATTAAAAATGACAGTAACCTCAGTACTGACCATTTTTCATAAAATGATAGATACAAGCTATTTCGTTCACTATACTTAACCAGTCATATGATGGTACTCTGTTACTGATAATAATACTTATTCATTTTGGATTGGATGATATTCTCTCTCCTGGTCATCCATATTTAACTGTCCAATAAAAGCTGGAAAATTGGAGTGGGCTTTCATCACTTGTTGATAAGGATAATTACAAAATAATTTTACAGGAAACAGACACATGCTAGGAACGAATGTATTTTTCATTATAATTCTAGTAAAAAGAGAACAATTTTCAGTAAAAATGCAGTTGATTATCAAATTGACTGATTTTCTACATACCTTATTGGAAGATTTTTTTTAATTACTGAGTTTAAATTTTCCTCATATCAACCAACCCAAAACAGAAAGCAATATGATTTGATATGTGGCAAATCTACAATTGATGGACATAATATATAGATGTGAATAATTCATCAGACATTGGAGGGTTCAGTTCATCACTAGGAGACAATAGAATACAGACCCCAACTTCAAAGAAGGGACTCTAAAAGCAGTGTAAAACCTGCTTTGAGCACACCAAAATACTTCAATGCATAAGGTTTTGGTATATATTTGCTTTGAAATTCATTATAGCTGTGAAAAATTCAATTGGTGCAAAGTAATTGATGTTTTCATTTGAACAGAATTTTTAGAATATAATGCTTGAAATAAGCAATTATTTTGTGAATAGATCTGATTGAAAATGATTAAGTGAGGTAAATTTTGAGAACACAAAAATAATTTTACTTTCATACCATTTTATTCAGATATAATTTGGTATTTAGATTGATACTTTCCAATATTTGCTACTCACTATTACAGATCATTTGACATCATGGTTCCAAATGAATGAAGAGAAAGACTAGGGTGGTGTGACAGTGCGTATCCAAATAATATTTAACAAGTCCTTCCAGTAGTTACCTTTCACAAATCTTTCGAAATTTTATTCTTGCCAATATTCCCATAGGAAGCCCAAACAAAAAAACAATCATTATGTGTGGACATCAGAGACAAAAAACTAACCTTAAATTACTAACTTCTGCTGCTCGCATGGGATTGCTGGGTGGAGCTGGCACAAGGAAGATTTCTGATTTACTGAAAAATAAACAAATAATAATACTTAAATCAATAATGATTCTAATAAGAAGATAACAACAGAAAACCACTTCAATTGAAAAACAACTGATACCATGACTGGTCACACATGAAACAAACAGGCAGTTATTTGATTAAGGTATACGAGACAGACATCATTTTTTCTTTTTAACAGTGCAAAGATTACACTACGTCCAATGCGCTAATATTATGACAGGGACGCCATCTATCAAAGCTTGATATGGATAGTAATGGGGCTTGGATGAGTTTCAGTGAGTGGTAGTCCCCAAAATATCCTTACAAACTATTTATCTTATAGTCTGAGGTATATAGTGTTGAATTATATACCTATATAAATAGGTGTGCACATGTACTTTCAAACCTTGAGCTAAAATTTCAAGTACAACCCATGCAATACTTGAGTAATAAATTATAGGAAAATTAAGTTATCTCAAGTAAGAAGAAATTACACAGTATATGAATCATAAACCCTTACTTTAGCAATATATATATATATATATATATATATATATATATAATACATGGTCTGGTTGATCGTTCAATACAGACCATCAAGTGACCAACTTCTTTTGGCAGCATGTAGCGGGTAATCAATTAAAAAATTGGAAAAAGGGCTGATCAAGGAATGAATTATTTCTCTTGCATTTTATTGGGCAGAGATCACTAAAAACATCTTAATTTTCAAGAAATCAACCAGGAGAGTTTCCGGACACAAACTAAGGGACCAATTTAGCTTAAGCTTACATTGTGAATTGAACCTGCCCTCACTAAAATCTTTTTTGGGGAAGGGTTCAAAACAAATGAAAACTTCTTCTAGATGTAATAAGGAGTGTAAATTTTTAGCCCACTACCTCCATTAGCGCAGCCTATATGCATGATACGTACTCAACCCATCAGGCCAACTTGAAAACCCGAAGAAACCTACGTTGATATTGACCATGGTGATGTTATCAGTTTTGGTTGATGATTCCTAATAGTTTACAAAGTAAATTTTAATGATAAAAGATGCTAAGGCGTTTCGGAAAACTCCTTACTACAATTCTATGGAGAAAAAAAAAAAAAACTTTTCAGAAAGTGAAGAGACTCTTACCTGGCATCATTTTGATCTTCACTGACATCAGACTGTAGAGGGTCTTCTGGCAATAAGAGCAGTGCATTACGCAGACACAAAGACGCAAACTCAATTGATGGAGCTGGGATGGCTGGATTATTACTTTTGAGGCAAAAAGAAAAAAAAAAAAATTACATAAATCTTTGACACATATTTAAATATAATGAAACTAATAGCATTTTCTGAACATATTTCCACAGTTTTACTCTGTTGATTTTCATTAATTCAGCAAATATCCAGATAAATTGTGCTATAGTAATGTCAATTTCCTTAGTTATAGCGACTTTTCTCCATTACACATGAATTTTTTTGCTATAACAGGTGATAAAAAGGTACTTCATAATCACTCTGAAGAGAAGGTAATATTTGCTTTGCCACTTTCACAAGCTGACGAAATACATATACTTATAAGGTTTATGCTATGAAGAATAATTTTGAATATGGATCCTTTCACCTAAACAGCTTACTTACATTACTAAGAGCTAAATTTTTATCAGGAAGTTATGAAAAAAAAATTCTTGCAATAAATATCTAAACCTTTTGAGTACAAACCTTAATTTTTCGTGCTTTGTGGTTGAGCCCAAAATGAGTTTCCGATGAACACCACTTGCCACAGATCCTTGAAACACTTGAAGGCGTCTTGATAACTTCTTGTCTACTTCATTATCCTGCAAAGAGATGAAAAAGAAAAAAAAAGTCTGCATAAACTGTTTCATAAAAAATTATTTCAAAAGAATTGTAAAGATTTTATCATTTTTAGTTCATGACCTGTCACTTTGCTGACAGTAATCGTAAAAATAAAAATAATATGTTGTTCGGGGGTATTTCAAGAAGAGTTCAGCCCTAACCAAACAACACTTTCATAACATCATGTAAGTTTGAATGATCATTGTCTTTAATCAATATGTACATATTATGCTATTTACTTAAATATCAAGTAATCATTTCTATAAAGATAAAATTTATTGTCAGTTTCTCCACTCCCTCATTATGACATCTACGTATGGCTATCATTCTGGCTTTATATTTTAAAATAAAGGCATCATCTTTTATTATATGCTCTTCCATAGGAATGGATGGGGAGTTTCTGCGTAAATGAATATGTCGCTTAAATTCAGCCTTACTGACCACCCAGTTCCGATGTCTAGAGGTAGGATATCGGCCTCAGGGACCAATGTGAGGGTTTCAATTCTGCCTCGCGGTACTGGATGGGATAAAGTCTATAGCCACACTGAAGAGATGTAATACATCAAAACAGCTGTCTGTGGATGACACTATATATATATATATATATATATATATATATATATATATATATATATATATATATACACATATAACCTTGTAAATGAAGTGATATTTGATTCCTAAATGTATGAATGTAAATGAATAAATAATCTTATTATAATTTACCAAATGTCCTCTGTCTAATAAAAGCATCTGGATACTAGATATAAATCTACATAATTCTTGATAATTATATTAAATTTCATAGTTTTTCTTCCTTGCAAACTGGAAATATTTCCCTAGGAGATGTATTTTTGGCGATTTGGACCTCTCGCTAAATGAACTTTCATTTAAGACATTTTCGCTATATTATATTATGATACAGGCCTCTTGACATAAATGTTCAATCTCTTTCACTGAGCAAAGCATAAAGCTAGTATACAATTGTATTGACCTGTTGCATTTAGGATTATTTCTAATCATCATTTGAATAATAACCTAAATAATAGTTATGAAGATAAAAGTAACCTTTGGAAATTTTGTTAAAAAAATGTGTTCGACATCTGAGGGAAATTTTGTTCCAGACAACAAAAACAGAGCAATTTGATTTTTAGTTTCAAAAACTAAATCAGATTCAGTGCAAGATGAAGTAGAGTCACCGTAAGTAGATACTTAACCAGTCTAGCCTGATCAGAAACAAAACCATTATAATTGGGCAGCCAGTGAAGATAAAACCAAAAAGCAATACTTGCAAGACTAGTTTGCTAACCAATACTTCATAGTAGGCACACACAAGGACACAGGTGAGATGACATTTGTTGTCAATGGAAGAAACTCAAGAAGAATAATAACACTCAAAGATCATAGAAGCAACAGGTTGCGAGTAAAAATATGATCCCATCGAGGTGGGATGCAGGGGATTTGTAGGCAAGTCCCACTACAGGGCCTGCAACATGCTGGACATCACACAAGCCAATAGGCCACCGAGGCAACAGAGATTGCTTGCTTCGAGGCAACTGTAGATCAGGAGAGGAGAGCCATAGGTGAGGTAGTACTACCTGGACCTAAGCAGAGGCTTTATCAACCCTGGCTGGTTTGCTGGGGTGCAGGTATCTGATTGTTGAACGATCTAAAACAACCAAATGACAAATGAAACATCACTGATAATGTGTCCAGGTGCATTACTAGGCCATGCATCTAAAAAAGTAGGTCAGATATGAGATTGTAAAGATGGAAGTTTGCGTGACTCCCAGATAAATTCATATGTCAACAAAAAAAAAAAAAATGTTCATTTCTATCATGAATAAAATTAGAAGAATCGATGATCTTACCTCCCGGTAATTTGTGATGCAGCATTCAGCAAGCCGTAACCAAAGTCGAGGGTTGGTTTGATAAACCTGGACTGCTTGGATTAAACAGTCAAATGCAGCCTGCACTTTGCCACAATGAAGCAACTGGACACCCATATTGTACAACAGTTCATAATGTCGACTTATTGAAACAGTTTGTAATGTTGGACAGGATTTACCTGGAAAGAAATTCACAAAGATTAAAGATTTTTGGGTAGAGATCAAGTAGAATCAAAATAGTATAGACTTACTTTTACATCATATCTCTAGTTGAGACAGAGTTGTCTCTAAGAATCTGACAAAAACTGGAGACTTTTTTTTTTTCTAATAGTTTTTACATTGTATACCGCATTTGACAGCATGGAATATTAAGGAAGCAAAACACACATCCCAAAATTTTTCATTGATCACCCAGTTTTTCAACTTCTAGTTTTAGCCAATATGGGGCTAGACAACAAAGGTTACTTTTCAAGTCATTTTTAAGGGAAAAAGGTGAGAGGGTCTTATATGCCATCAAATAGTATTTTATTCAAAATTTTTAATAAAGGTTTTAACACTTATTTAAAATCACTTTTTAAAAAGCATACAGTATATAATAATGAACATTACCTCCTTCATCATTTCCTTTCTTCACAGATTTGAAAGCATTTTCATTCTCTTCTACTGCCCTTCTGAAGTAAAATGCTCCCAAATGATGTTTGCGGGTGTGGAAATGGTTACAGCCCAAATTGTTATAATACATTACTGGCAAACAGTCCCCAGACTCTGTGATGACAATGTTTTGTGGTACAGTGGCCAGCATCTTTAAAACTTTACGATAGCTGCCTCGCAAATACTCAAAGTTGCTTTTTAGATACACGACCGAAGGATTCTTTGGACAGAAAAAAAAAAAAAAAAAAAAATTACATTTAAAAAAAAAATAAACATTCTGAAAATCACCAAAATAGTATCATTAAAATATAATTTTGAAATATTCATATTTAGAAGATACTGCCATTAAGGCCAAGAAAGAGAGGGAAAAATCTTTTTCATATCAAATAAAAAAATAATAGATATCTTTCAGTTCGTATCAATTATTATTTATATTATCTACTGTAACAATCAAGGTTACTGAATATTGTGGTTTTGTGAAAAATTTTACAGATGTCAGGTTTAAACTTTTCCAGATTACTACTGTAGTTCAGGTCAGTGATAAATGAAAATTCTGTTTCACACATATAAACAGATTTAAATCGAGAGTGAGCAGACTGGATTCAGTTAACATCAAAATAGTAAATCCATAATGGATCACTATTTGTTTTTGAAAGTTGAAATTCAAATTGAAAGATGGGATGAAATTTTGGAAAAATTTTCATCATAGTTAGTCACTTAAAATCACCATTTTTTTTTCTTCTTTTAAATATTTCTCATTCATTCTTAGAATGTCATGTTAAAGAAATTGATGATCAGTTAATGGAATGAGGCAAAAGACACTTTTTTCTAACAAATTGTTTTCATTTTATTTTATCCACTAGTTATTGGATGTCAAAAATCAACAAATATACTTCAATTTTTTAATGATGTTTTTTTAAAAGCTTTACGCACACATATATATATATATTATATAATAAAAATCACATACACACACTCTGGAGGCCATAGTGCATTTGGTAAAAATATCTACCTGTGTTTTGGTGGAGTTTAAGTGGTTTCTTCACAATAGAGTAAATAAACATTTACATTCAATCAACTTCACAGAGATTTTATTACAAAATTATTGAACTCATTTCAATGGAAAAGTATATTGCTTCAAATAATGGGTAGGAGATATTTTTATCAACATAACTGTTACCTTTGAGAGGAAAGTCCATTGTTACAGACAGACAAACAGATAAGGTCATACAATTCATTATATACATTTTTTGTCTTATATGTACATATATCACTTTATATTCAATGTATTCATATTGTTTTTCTGAATAGTTATGAGATAAGTGACTGTAATCAAGTATCAAGTTATTAAGTACATTTTTATAAATCATTGTCCAAATGTTATCACTCCAAAGTATCTATAAAAAGTAGATTTATAATTTTCTCTGGAAGCATATAATCTAAAACACTGTATGTGTGTAGAAAGTATATATTTGAAAAGAGAAAAGTTTACATACAATTTTTTTAAGTGATAAATTCTTAATAAACAGAACAACGAATGCTTATTTACTTACTTGTGCTTGTGTACTCATCAACACTTTAATTTCTCTTTTACAAGCTTTCAACGATTTCATCATAAGTAGGCAACGGGTTTTATACTGAAACAGAAAATTTAGTATTTCCATTACTATTCTGAAATGAAAGTTCATTCTCAACCTACTTGGTTAAATAACAAAAACGTGTAAAAGATTTTAATATTTTCAAGAATGTTTCTGAAATCACTTTCATGCTTAATTTTTTTTTAAATAGTCTAATGACTGACTATTGTGGAAAGTTATATAATAAATTTAGAGATAGAGACCCTCACCTCCGATAAAGGAAATTGAGCCAATATATGAAAATAAAGAAATTACCCATCATTTGAACATGTTTAAGTTAAATAGAAGTAAGCAAATTTACACAGAAAAAAAATCAAGTCAGAAGTAATAAGGTGTCCCCCAATTATCAATCACATTCTATTACAACAACCAAGTCATTTAACAAACTGGCAATAAAAATGAAAGATGTGTTTTAGGGCTTGAAAATTCAGCCTTCACCCTCATTTTTCATAATCCTTTTCAACTCAAATAGTCAGATCTTATAATTTGGCTTCCACCTTTTTTAAACATTTTAAAGTTTCATGTAGAATATAAATTTGAACCATAAATCTAAAAAAAAGTTTTGTTTTGTTTTTATAACTTATTCGCACCATTCAAATCCGGTGATTTGCTTTGACATACTACTACATGAATTCTTTCTCATGTTATAAATTGAATCAATTTGTTTCTTCAAATGTTTTCAAATTATTGTCATGGGTTAAGATGGAATTTTTTCATTTTCAAAACGATGTTTTTTCTCAAATGACAACATACTCTCTCACAGCAATGAATAAGTATGGAAGGCCAGAGAGGTCAATTCAAAGATTACAGTGATTTTGTTTAATATTTCATTAATTTATTAAAGAGTCATTTTAGAGACAATTCAGATATAGCCCTCATCAAGTTTTTCAAGGGTTTATAATGCTTTCTTCAACTGAAGTTTCAATTCAATTTTTCAAGTTAATGTTTAATAACACTTTCAAAAACAATGCAATTCTTTTTTCTGTATCCAGTAACTTTGGGCTTTCCTCATCTTTTATTCCACAATGTTCTGAACAGTTAATTTTTTTGGTTAGTTTACTTTTGCTTATAATCTATGCATGGCCCACAAGGGACTGGCCAAAACAAAGATAAGGATAGTCCAAACTTCATTGGGTATTAATTACCTATCTAAAGAAATATGAGACAACTGCTTTTTTACAAATCCAATTGAAAGGCTCAAACAAAATTTTACTATATATGCAAAAAATGAACATCTAATTTAAAATACACATAAGCTGGGCTGCCAGAGGGTTAAACTCCAATCCTACTTCTATTCTGACTGAAGATGATTACTACATTTTTTATTGTGTATATATTACTCAAAATTGGAGAAATTGTCTAATAGGTAAAATTTTACCCTCTTTTGAAAAAATGAACAGTTTTAATTTGATCAGAAGTTCATTTACTCAGTGCAAGGACATAAAAAAAAACTATTTATTCAACATCAAAAGTTTGAGAAATCAAACTTTTTCAAATAAATAAATACATAGATTCAACATTTTTTTCTAAAAGTAAACATGTGATCAAAAATTAACAATTAAAATCAAACCAAACCATTTTTTTTTTTTTTCTTTTACAAAAAATAAGTAAATTTTGACAATAAGACAATTTCACTGATTCAGCATAACATTTATAATGGATAAATTATAAAAATGTACATTTTCAAGTGTAAATGTATTCATTAGAATGAAATAAGTACTTGTGTATTCGTAAAATAAATTTTCATAGATATGTAAAACTTGTCAGTTTGGCTCAGTTGGTAGGAGGGTCACCTCCTGATCACAGCAGGGGAATGTTTAATTTTATTTCTTGGTTTGGTTCAACATGATGGGACGGACAAGCAGTGAAAAGTTCACTCCCCTGAATTAGTTGAGGAGAGTTCCAATTGTTGTTATAGGGAAAAAAGAAAGTCAACTCTAGTCTTCAACTTGGACTGGAGTTTGACAAGACAATGCAAATATTACACTCCATCCAATGTATTAATATTATGACTAAAGATGATTTACCAAAGTTCAATATGGACATTTATGGGGCTTGAGTGAGTTGCATAGAGCAGCAGTACTCCAAATACCCTTGTAAACCATTTGTCTTATAGTCTAGCATACACAGTATTTTCCGAGTCAAAAGAGCTTTACTAAATAAAGCCAAATAAAGATATGTAATCAAATAAAAACTTGTGAAATTACAAATTGAAATCACTAGAAGAAAGTCCGGGGGGGGGGGACAACACAAACCTCAATAAGAGTGAATACAATAAGTGAAAATGACAAGAAAAAATTACCAAACTAATTTTTGATCCTGCTCCATCAGAGGATAGAAAAGTTTCTTGATTTTCAGATTTTTCTGTGCGTTCAGAACTATTCGGGCTGGAACCAGATTTGACACTTGTGAATAATGTTTTTTCGATGTATGACAATCTTCCCATCGCTTTTTCTGGCTGTTAAAGTGAGCAAATAAAATAGAAAAACATAATTAGTAACAATTCTTCAATTCTCAGTCATTCAAGAAAAAGAAAAGAAAAAATGTACATAGCTCTAAGTAGTTTGTGATCAATCTTTTTTATTGATAAATTAATTCCTCTAATGCTCAAGTCTTGATTTCAGGTACTGCTTGAAACTACTCACAAACACAGTGAGACTCTACAATAGATAGAATTTTAGAAAAAAGGAATTCGTGAATTTTTTCATTTTAAATTACCTAGAAATGCAGGGAAGTGACTTCAGAAGTTATTCCCCTTTGACTTGAAATTTGAATTTTTCAAACATGAATTCAAGTGTTGAACTGATACATCTTGTATCTCGGACTATATCTTGTTAATAGAACAGCAAGAGTATTAAACATCTTGAACATTATACATAGATATCCAGATGAACCAAAGAAAAAGAATTTCAATGGGATACCAACCACCAAATGCATTGGGTTTAGAAGCAGCCTTAATGGGGCAAAATCATTTCAGTGAATGGTTGATTACTACCCATGTCTGATAGTTTATCATAAAGCAAGATCAAGTTCAGTCAGCTCAGATTTAGGCAGACATGCTATAGCTCTAACACAGAAGATACCGATTCAATTCCTAGTATGAGCAAATGATGTGGAAAACCCTTCATTAGGACAAAATATTCCTGTGCATTCATAACTTAACTGCATACACTCTAAGCTGTGTGATTAGGGTGGAAATATCCCTTTGGTAGACTTGCATCCTACCAACTTGTGGGAATAAAGGCCTGGTTTTGACCAGATTTGAAACTTGCAAGGATCACTAAGCTGCAAAGGAAACTGGTACTTTGTAACCAGATGCTTATACTCAGATGGGAATTTGTCCCTTTACCTTATTTCAGATCCAAGCACACTAAAATACTGTAATAACATTGACCACTTTCACTTCATAAGTTGACATAAAAAAAAAAATCTATCCAATATTTACAAGTTAAAACAACTAAAAAAAATATCTTTTAAAATTTGGAAATTGAAAATATGGCAACCCTTTGTTTATAATAAAATTGTATGAATAAATAAATAATGCAAACAAAGACCAGAAAGAAAAAAAAAAACAATTTTATGTACAAGTGAAAAACATTTCCTCTCATGAAAAAGAATGAAAGTTTATTCTCCTCAATGTTAACTTACTTGGTGCGTTCGCAAATATAATTCAACCAATAAAAATGCAATTTTCTTCGCCATGTTCTCTTCTGAAAAAGATAAATGTTTTTTTTAAATTCATAACTGGCATTTCAGATTACTTTTTTTTTATATTATCAATCTGCAATTAATTCATATAAATAAAAAAGCAATAATGGTTTCTCAGCATCATAACTTCAAAAGAAGCAGGTTAGTCACTAAATAGAAACCATCACATGACCAACTTCTTTTGGCAGCATGTTGTATTGGGGATAATTGATAAAAAAAATTAGAAAAAGGGCTGATTAATGAATAACTTCCTTCTCTTGCCTTTTGTTGGGGGTGATCACTAAAAAAATCCGAAATTCCCCCAAACAACCATGATCACTGCCAGACAAACTAAAAGACCAATAAAGCATAAGCCTACCTTGTAATTTGAATCCCACACTAAAAATTTATTTGGGGGTGGGGTAGAAAAATCAAAAGCCGTGATTTACTTTTTAGATTATCTTGCCAGTCCAAAGCCCGGATAAAGGAAGAGGATTGGGCATGGGGCTAACAACTTCATTAGATTTACTTGCTACTGAAACTGCAGCAGTATCACTCCAGCAAGAGCCTGGCCAGTGAGATTCCTCTTCGGGAGGGGTCATGACACATGCCGCAGAAACCAGAATAGGGACCTCAAACATCAGGCCTTTTTGTGGGGTCAGGAAATCAGATCAAGTGATTAACTGGAATCCACAGGGGAAGAGTAGAGTTTGGAGACCAAAGCAGACCTGGAGATGATCAATTGAGAGTGAGGCAAAGGCAGACAGACAGAAATGAACTGAGGGGTGTTGCCAAAAACCAAGAACACTGGCATGGTGTAGTTCTGGTCTCATGATCTACAAGGTATTTATGGGAATATGCAGAAATGCACTAATATACTTGGTTATTTTGAGAGAACTTATGAGTATATGTATGTAGACATTTCATTTAAGAGAAAAGATAAATGACCAATGGTTAATTGTGAGAATAATCCAAATCGCATTACATTCAGGCCCAAGCTAAGTCGGGTTACTAGTACAAAGTACAAACAAAGATGTGAACTAATTGATTATACCAATAAATCAAATTAAATCATTTTAAATATCAGTTATACATCTATTTTTTATAGATCCAACAAACAGGCATTATTACATATAAAAGCAAGGATCATTAACTTTAATTTTAATGATAATAAGAACTCTACTTGACAAGATATAGGAGAAAATTAGTTTTAGTAACATCATACTTGAGAGATGTAATCAAAAAACAATGAACAGACTCATTAACATAGATATGATTAGTTACACCATGTTTTTTGTATTTTTCCATATTTCAGTAAGTCTATTTTCCTGCCTTCTTCAGGTAAAATTGTTGTCTGGTGCTGAGACTTTTGTTAGTTAACTTTTGCGTATAATCTCGCCTATTGTCTGCATCAGTAAGGCACCAAGACAACATACACCACAAATTTCATAAGCAAAAGTACCAAACAACTGACTCTATACTAAAAAAAAAAGTTTTGAAAAAAAAAAAAAAAAAAAAAAAAAAAAGCAAAGATTTGTATTTATGTTTAACCCTACAGCATAAATAGATATATAATTACAAAAGTGAAACTGGCTATGGTAAGACACACATAAAAAATGGATTGTGAGTGTGAAATCATCAAAAATTCTTCATCAAACAACAATCTACATCCATTTCCAGAAAAGTAGTCGATAACCATGTTGGAACAATGAAATGTTGATAAAGAAAAAAAATTTGAATGTCACTCAACCTACCTAAAGGTTCAATGCATGGAATCAATTTTTCCATGATAGCTAAAGCTGCTCTATATTGTTGGTAATGGTACAAAATGACAGCTTGGTTATAGAGTACAACACAATGGTCAACATCATCGATATTTGTCAAATTGTCAATGTTGAGATGGTCCTGATGAAAAGAAAATAAAGAAACCAAGTTATCATACATTACTTACATCAATGTTTTCTTTCAAGAATCAAGTTATAAATTGTGGAACCAGAATTATATTGCGAAATATTTGTGGAATGTGTTTTTCAATAAATGTAAAACAAATTTTTTCATCATTACTTTGAGATGTATTATGGAAACAAAATTTTTCAATATGAAATATAGGCTTAACTAACAGACCCAAGCCACATTGTATTCATCAGTATATTATTCTTTTCTGGTGTAAAACACTAAAGCATTGTAACTATGCACAAGTGAACAAATTGAATTAAGCTAAATAATATTTCTTGGTACATAATGGTTGAATATCATTTCAAAATATTATAACATTATTATGTATGTGGTTCCATGAAAAATGCTTCCAATAGAAGCCCACCATCTTATGTGCGCACCGGAGAAAAGTCAACACAGAAAATAATTTTTGTTGTGTTTAGATAAGGTTCCACATCAGATCAATATTTCAGAAACGAAAAGCTTTGTTTATAGGACCATTCTTCTTATGTAGGTATTTCTGCAAATGTGTTTAACCATTTTCCTATTTTCAAAGAAGTAATGAAAATTCAAAACTATCTATCTTCAGTAAAGATCACTTGATATCCAATTAAGGTGATTATTAGACCCTTTACCAAGATTAATTTCATTTGATGAGATGTCCTGCAGAGCTAGTTCAATTTCTTTTTTAATTGCCCAGTAGGAAGATTTGTAGATTTACTGAGACTCCTCAAGTCAGAATTCTCTGCTAGCAAAGCTTTGAAAATGAATTCTTAACCAGTCTCATACATTTACTAATTGCTTCATGTATGTAATAAAGATTTTTGAATTTCATCAAAAATTCCAGAAACATTCGATTTTTGAATTTCACAATGAATAAAGCAGTTTTATTTAAGATGAGTATTTATAATTATTCACAGAGAGCAGATTTTTTAAATATTTAAAAACAATTATTCATATTATAATTTTTGAAAGAAAGTTTTTTTCAATTGGTACCCCTACCAATTGATTTTCTAAAAATTTCTATTTGCACCATCTAAAAGATTACACAATACCTCTTATATTTTTCAAAAAGCAATTACATGACAGATTACATTTTTCAGAGCAGGAGGTACCAGGAAACTGGATATGCATCCCAGAATGCACCAGTTAAGTGTAATGATTTTATGTGACAGGTATCTAGGTATAAGATAAAGAAATTGGAAATACATACAAAGGCTCTGAAAAGTATATATTTTTCCATTAGAAATTAATATTAAACGAAATATTTATCAGAAATCAACGTAAATGAAATTTGCTAAGGCCACTATGCTGAATAAAGCAAATGATTTGTTGCTAAAATATATATGTATATAGATATAGAGTCATATTATTCTTTTCTGGTGTAAGCAGTAAGAGTTAATAAAGAGTTCAGTGATAGCAAGAATATTTCCATTCTATGCAGAACTCCAGAGATTCTCAATGGTCAAGAATCTCATCAGATCTCATATCAGGATCAGGATTTCTTTGATCAGTATTGTAAAACACAAACAAACACGTCTAGTCAAAAAGAGCCTCTGCTAAGACTTGGCTCTTTTAGATTCAATCGGTAACAAAATAACAAGGGTTAGTAATTTTCATGATCTCCAATGTAAGGAAATTTCTTTTTTTTTTAGCAACTAAATAAAGTGTTTGAGACCAACTGATTTTGATAACAATAACCCCTTTATAACATTATCTATGATTATAATAGACAGCTTCCTCTGTTATTCATTTGGAGAGATGCATCTGTCTGTAGTTCGATGCAAAACATGCTGGTCTCTTGTATAATAAGATGATTTTTCCAATAAGAACAAAATAAAGAAGATACTTACAAAATGACAAACTGTAGATAGACAAAGTTTGAATTCTTCAACTTTGGTTAATTTTGACTGATAAAACTCAGCAACCCCTTTATTATGGATGACCTTGGGATCCATTGCACGACTCTGTGCCAACTTGTTCATAGTGCTGATACAGTTGTCATACTGCTGTTTGTCAAACTCTTGTTTTGCTTGCCGAGCAAGTTCAGTTTGAGCATCATTCACAGGTGGATGTATAGACATATTACTTAGTTCTTCACTTTCAGCCATTCTGCAATTAAGAAAAATGATAATCTATACCAATTTACTCATAGTATCATCTGACAGACTCTTACTTTCATTCACAAAGCATTTCTGTACAAGAATTTGAATCATCGACAAGTTGCAGATCTCAAACTGAGAAAAGATGTATAGTTTCCAATTATAGTTGTGACATCATAGCTGGGAGACATTTTTTTTTAGCTCATCTGTCACAAAGTCAACTGCAAAACTCAAGCTATTGCTCGGAATAAAGCTTCTAGATTAGTAGTTTTGTACAACAATACTTATTTGATGTGCAGGGCAAGGCTATTTTGTTTAACTATTTGTTATTTTATTTTTATACGAGCATGCTACCTGTCAAAAGTGATGTGATTATTTGTATCATGAGTGGATTAATTACGGATTGGTGCAACACATGAAAACTTGCTAGCTCACTGTTTTTGTACCTGGCCAATAAGACAACACTTTTTCTAGTTGTTTTTTGGATGCCTCAAGCATTGTCCTATCCACAGAAACATAGAACAATTCAAGTTATACAAGTAGCAAGCATTCCTGGGGAAGATCAGTGAAAAGTGAAGCAAAGCAGACGGACTGACATAGGGCCAGCCAGGAGGAGTTGCTTGCAACCGATTCCGCAGTTGTGATTGCATATGCTCGACAAACTATGCAGATATTACAGTGTGTCCAATGTGCTGGTATCATGAGTAGGCAAACTATACCGAAGGTTGATATGGACAGTAATGGGGCTTGGATGAGTTGCAGTGATCGGTAGTCCCATAAATACCCTAGTGAACCATTTGTCTTATAGTCCAGCATTATGCAATACTCAAATATTGTTTATTTCTTATAAAGAGAAATGAAACCAACTAAAATTTTCACTGAAGACCTTTGCAGTTCATGTGTATTTCAGGGAATGATAACATGTTGTGATTTTCCAGAGTTTTCTCAATATTCTGAAGTACTGTACTCTGGGCTATTTTTTTTTATTACAAGTTATGACTGAAATTTCATCATTTTTACATCAAATTGTACATCTACCCAAGGCACTCAAAACGGCTGACAAAAACCAATGCCAAACAGAGATTTAGAATTGCATTTCAACTTCCAGAGGCCCCCAAGCCCTCACAGCCATATTTAGTGCAAAGGTTCCCAATCTGTGGGCCGCAAAAAGTGCATAGCAAAAATGCAGCACTATTATTCTATTCTTGAAACTTTTGAGGGGATCCCCTCCATTGTTTAGACTGTAGAAGCTAAATAATCTCGAATAAAAAAATGAAAAAGGAACAGGTAATTGTTAAAATGATCGAGAGTTACCAAACAGCTCAGCCTCACATTAATATTATTAATGAAGACTAGAGAACATGAAATTACTTGATTTGCATCGAATACTCCGAAGAGGTATGGTCACCACATACCAAAATTATAAGAGTTTAGAGTCAGTATTTTTTTTTTTATTTCTTCACATACTTAAAGCCGAAGAAAAGAAGAAATTTCCGGAAAAAGTTGTTTTTCTCTTCAGAATTGCAATTAAATTGCAACGACTAGCTCTCAAAACAACCAAGGAGGATATGAAAATAGGGATTTGTTTTTAATTTTCTTTTCTATGAACAAATTCTAATTAATTAAAAAAAATGCCAAATAGCCTGGCAGTATAGTAAGGTAATGGGATTAAATGAGTGTTCAAAACAGGTTAATTTTTCCTAAATTGACTATTTAAAAAAAAAAAAAAGAATCGCGTGCTTCAAAGGGGGAGTAACTCCATACCCTTCACCGGTTATTTCTTGAGAAGAAAAAAAAAGGTGGGGGGGATTTTCAAATATTTTTCAATTTTACGAGCAATATTCATAACGAAAATAAAAAATATGTTTTAAAATTACTGAAACTTTTTATATTCAAAATAATTTGATAACATCTATTGTATCAATCAGGTTTATTACCCTCGTTTTTCCCTAATCTTTTATACATATATTTTTTTAAAGAAATTTTTGAAAATTTTATCCGGATAAGATAGCAAAACGACTGGACATCAGTCTCTGTTTAGCAAAAAGATCTAACGTAACAATAAATCACAACAACGAAGGAAAAGTTGAATTTAAAATTTATTTTCTATAATTTTCTGTCAGTAGTACGTCCTTTCTGACGATTTTGTAGATTCCATTAGATTCGTTATGGAGAGTATTCAGTTACCATCTAGATTATAAATGACTGGAAAGATGCATACCGTGCAATGACTTGAAAAAAACAAAAACAAATGAATAACTCAAACAAATTCAACTTAGTTTATGTATTGCAATTCAACTCCCGGTAATTCAAAATAAGAAAAGTTTTTTGAACATCCAGTTGATTTTGTATTATTACAATATGAGAAAAAGAAAAATGGACGCGGTAATTTCCTATATCTTGATATACTGTAGTCAAGTAGAGGCGAAACAAAGACAAAAACCAGATTAATACATTCTAATATAAAATATCATTTTACTCACGTTAAATGTTGGAGCAGTGATCTAAGAAAATAGTCATTACGCGCTGACTGAGAGCGTAGTTTAGTTGTGCCAATATGACATTTCACTACAGACACTTCGACGATTTTTCTACAACACCTCAGTGGAATGTCACTATAAATTTCTTTATTTCATTATTTTATGCATGTATTTTCTTTGATTTTTTTCCCTTAGTCGATTTCTACCTTATGTATCGAGAATTTATTATTATTATTATTTTTGGTCTGTTAGCAGTTGTACGAAAGTAAATGGAAAAAATATTTAAAAAAAACAAAACAGATTTTAATAAATCATAAACAATCGCTCGGAAAGACTGAAAATGTTGATCAAATTCCATCACATGTAGTTGTGCTCAAAGTAGGAATCAATGAAACGAAAAGACAAGACTGACTGCTTCAAAGTCAAATTTCACTTTGACTGAAGCTTAAATATGAATATGAGGTCAGTTACAAAAAATAACTTGCTATAAAAAGTGTTATCAGAACTAAACATTCTGAAAGAACGAAATCTCTGAGGATGTCACGAAAATTTGTATTTCACTTTCTTTTTATCTCTTCCTGGTTGCGAGTTGACACGAAATGACGTCATGGCAATACTCTTTCTTTTTCCTCACTCTCAATATACCGTCTGACTAATTGCGATAATGAAGTCAACGCTAGGATTTTGACATTAGATAAATGTAAATCGGATGGCGTTTAATTTAATTTGTTTTTAGTGCTAGTATAATACCACTCTTTTTTTCACACTGTCAGAAATAAAAGGAGGCTAATGTTGAAAGGGACGAATGTAAAAAAAAAGGGGCATATGGGGGGGGGGCTAAAGTTGAAGAAAAGGTCGTTTATCTTGAAGGAGGGGTGGTGTCCAAAGGAGGGGGGGGGTCTATTGTGAAAAAAGGGGTTATGGTGAAAAAGGAGAATTCTAATGTTGAAATTAGAGGATTGTAATGTTAAGAAAAAAAGGAGCATATGGAGGTGGGCTAAAGTTGAAGAAAAGGTCATTTATCTTGAAGGGGGTAGTGTACACAGGAGGGGGTGCTAATGTGAAAAAAAAGGGTTATGGTTAAAAAGAATTCTAATGTTGAAATTGGAGGATTGTAATGTTAGAAAAATGAAAAAAAGCTCCCCTGAATTTTGAATCCTAAAAGAGAGAAAAGTTCCCTTCAATTTTGATCATTAAAAGGATTAAAAAGAAGTTTTCCCACATTACGACATATCAAAGCAAAAATATAATCTTCTTTTTAATTTTGACTCCTGAGAGTGAAAAATGTCCCCTTGATTTTGCACCATCAAGTGAAAATAATTTCCTCTTCGATTTTGACTCCTAAAAGTGAAAAAGAGTTCCCATTTGATTTCAGCCCTTAGAAATGGAAAAGAACAATCACTCTCTTAGTGAAAGAAATTCCCCTCTGATTTTTTCACTCAAAAGGGAAAAATAAAAGTTCTCGATTTTGCCCCCAAAAATTGAAAAAAAATTTCTCTCAATTCTGACCACTTGAAGTTAGAAAAAAAATGATTGATTTTGACTCCTAGAAGTATTTAAAAAATGTACTCTTCCATTTTGCCCTGAAAAGTGACAAAAAATCTTCCCTTAAATTTTGACCCCTAAAAGTGAAAGAAATTCTCCCATGTTTTCAACCCTAAAAGTGAAAAAATTCCCCCTCAATTTTGATCCCTAATATTTGACAAAAATTTTTCAATTGACTTTAGTCCCAAAAATTGAAATAAAAATTTCCTTTGATTTTGACCCCTGAAAGAGAAAAAAATAATCTTTACCTTGATTTTGACACAAGAAAAGTGAAAAAAAAAGTTTTCTCCTAGATCTTCACGTATAAAAAGTAAAAATAAAACCTTCCCAATGATTTTGACCCCTTAAAGCGTAAAAGATTTCCTCTAGATTTTGTACACTAAAAATGAAAAAAAAAAAAACTCCCCCATATTTTAAGATCCAAAAGTGAAAAATCAAAATTCTTTATCAATTTCAACCCCTAAAAGAGAAAAATTAAATTTCCCTCTGTATAATCTGCATTCCCTTATTTTGTGCTTTGAAAAAAGGATTCATCATTGAAGTAGAGAGTTGAGCAGTATTTCATAAATTGTACAGCAATACCTTAACCATACTATATCAACATCTGCATTAATCAAAACAGCATTGTTCATGATATTCATGTACAACTAATAGTGCAATGTGATATATTGAAGAAAAAATGTCTTAGCTTCTTGAATAACAAATGCCCGATGTCACATTTTGATTTCAAAAATTGATTAAAAAAAAAAGAACGTAAATATTATTTTTTACATCATTAAAAAATTAAGTCACTAATTTAGTATGAATTAGCATGTGAATTGACCCTCCAAACCTATTAAGAGTAGGGGGTGGGGTAATTTTAAAAAAAACAACTTGCTAAGAAATCTGCCTTCATGGATTTATATTGAGTAGTTTTTGCAGTAGGCTGTCAAATACAGACAGACGGATGGAGATTTGGTAAATTTCAAGATTGGCAGTGATGGTAATTTTGTTCATTTGATGAACAACAAACACTGTGCTACGTGACACGTGAGACACATAAGAGAAAACTTAAAATTATAAAAAGTAAAAAGAAGTTTATTGATTCTTTATATTAATCTTTATGCAATTTAGTAAGAAGTTTGAAAAGACTGGAGAAAATTTTGATATGAAAAATAGTTGTTTATACATAATACAAATACCTTCTTCTGCTGCTGCTTATTATTAGTAATACTAGCAATAATACCTGACATTGCCTTGGGGGGGTGCACAACATCAAAATCCCCCCTTGCTTTAGACCACTAAAAAAGAAAAATAGAAAAGAGTCCTGCTTTTGACACCTGAAAAGGAGAGAAAATTTCCACTAGATTTTGATCCCTAAAAGTGAAAAAAAGATCTTTCTCTACATTTCAACCACTAAAAAGGAAAAAAAAATTCCATCTCAATTTTATTCCCCCTCAAAAATTTCCTGTCCATTATGTATTTTTTGGAAAATTTCTCTTTGTATTTTGACTCCTAGAAGTGACCACCTCTTTATGGTTTTGGGCCTTAAAATTGATAAAAAAATCTCCCTCCTCGATCTTGGCTACTGAAGTTGTAAAAAAAAACTTCCCCTCGATCCTGATCCCCAAAAGTGAAAAAAAAATTCAGCATTGTTATTGCATGTGTAAAATTTTAAAAAATAAACAAGACAAAACAATCATTTTAAAATTTATTCAAAGTAATGATAATACAATCTATCTATTTCCTTTTTTTGTTACTTTATTGAATTCTCTTATTAGGAGTAATAACATCAATTTGCTTTTTATTTTCATTTTTGATTTCCAAGAAACAAAAGCAGTTTTATATCATTTTCCCATTTTTTTCAAATTAAAAGAAAAAATGAACCGAAATAAAACAAAACAATTTTTTCTTGTTTTCGCAGGAAAGTAAAAAGTGCAGATTTCTGTGTAAAAAATTCATTAATTAAAAATGGAAAGAAATAATAGAATTCATGAAAGAGAAACAAAAGAAACGCGTCTTTCTCTTTAACAAATCCCACAAACAAGACATAACTGACATTCTACTCATATGCCACATACAAACTACACCATGTACTTGTTCTAAGTTACTTAAATAAACCTTTGTTGTCTGTTGATGAACAAAATACTTCCATGTGTTTTCATTTGATTGGTTCATTTTTTTTTATGTTTAACCCTAGTACCTTCTCTTCCTTACCAGTTTAACTTGTGCTATTCTTTCATTCATGTTTCAACTAAATGGGTATCATTTACTATGAATTGTAGAGACATTACTTTGAATAGCACTTACACTAAATCGGATCCTCTATCCCGGTGATGCTGATGCTGCAGCTACACACACCGGTCGGTGAAAATTCAAGATGGTGGCCACGACAATTCAAGACTTGAAATAAGTGATCACCACCAAGGGAAAATAATAGTTTAAAAACTCAGAAAAGTTGGTCAAAATCACCAACTAAAGAATCCAAGGCTGTGGTTAAATAGTTAGAGAACCTATTGTATAGTTCAATGTGCCAAATTTCAAAACATCTGAGACCAATAGCCAAAAAGAAGTGTATTGAATCAGAAACAAGAATTTAAAGTATATAAGTCTGCATTGTATTATGATCAGATGAAAAATATATCTTGTATAATAAGCCAAGAAAAACTGCAGAATGCTTGGATATGGATGAGAACTTAAAACATCCATCAAACTACTGCTATTCTTCCTGGAAGATTATGGTGAGCAGTTTTGAGAAACAAAAGTGGCTTGATGAATTATAACTCCTATCAAAGGGGCCATTATTTTTAGAAATTTCTTAGTCTCAAAATTTAACAGTTTAAAATGGTGCAAGTTAAAAAATGAGCATAATTACTTCAGATAGGAAAAAAAAAAATCAAAATATTAGAAATAATACGAAACATGTGCACCTTTGATTAACAAAGCAGGAGAATTGGACAGGTTTACAAGAACACATGGTATTGTTAAGTGAAACTTCCAAAAGATTACAGCTGGAAATATCTGTGTTTGTAGTTCTAAACAAAATGTTGACCTTCAACAGAAAACTTGTGAGAATATAAGTGGAAATAATTGAAATAGAGTTTACCAGAATTTTTAGAAAAAAAAGTCAAATTACTGGAATTATCTTTTCAAAAAACAAATACTATAAATTTGGCTTGTCTAACAAAACTCAAGTAATGTGTCACGAAAAAATTTTTCTCCAAAAGTGTGTCACTAATGAAAAAAGTTTGGAAAGCTCTGATTTAAATCAATAAATAAATACTTAAAAAACACTGATGTGTCGATATTTTTCCATGCTAAGTCCAAAATGTCATTAATCCAGGTTGTGTTTAAATTAGAGAGGAAAAAGAAATTTTTTAAAAATCAGAAAAGTTGTAAAATGAATTTACATTATCATAAGCAATGCGTCAGTCCATCTGTCTGTCACATGTTCTGTACAATTGTCTGGCACATTTTAAAAATAAAAATTTTTCATTCAAAGGGGATAGATATACAGGAGAGTTTCTGAGAATGGAATGGCAACACAAGGACTGCAAGGATGGCAGGGAGAGGGAAAGTCAAGCAGGGTACGGTATGCAAGAGGGTTGAGGGTGAAACAAAGAATTTCACTGAAGGGAAGCGGCTGAACTTGGCCGTTAAGAAAAAAAAAGAAAGGTAAGGAACTAAACTGAGGTGGAACTGAATTCACTTTTAAGTGTCAGTGAGCAGAAGATTTGATTATTTTTTGTGTATTGTTGCTTCAGAGCTTTTTCAGATACTACTGTGATTTAGATTTCGGTGTACTATTAGAATAGCAACTGGTATTTTGCCAGTTTTCTTAAGCTTCCACCTATTTTTTGTTTCATTGCCTGAACACCACTAGATAACCTTGCTTCCTGCATAAAATGAAATGAAAACAAAAATACTGAACAAAACTATTGTCTACAAAATAATTTATTTACATAATAAACATTCTTTGAAAGAAAATTTTAAAACCGTTTATTCAAATTCAACAAATCTGAAGACTGCATCAACTCAAAGTGTCTCTTCAGACAACCTGAAATATAAATTAAGAACCTCATCGATACTCCTTTCATTCAAAATATTCATGTCTCAAAGCGTCTTCTGCTGTGATACGAGTGTTAGGGTTAAGGTCAAGCATTTTACACAAAAGGTCAAAAGCTGAGTGTGTTACAGCTTCAATGAATTTGGAAGCAGCTTTATTTTCAGGCTTGGTACTAGGCTTGGTCTTTTCATTCGCTTCCACATTTCGTAAGTTAAAGCACAGGTTCTGCAGGTTCATTGATTTTGTTTGAGGTAAACAAATCAAGTCTTTTCCTGAAGATTAGAAAAAAAAAAAAGTTTTTTATTATCATAAGCATAACAATTTTTAATACAAGGGAAAAATCAATGATCTTTCATTTTATGTCCATAAATAGGGAAGCAACTCCCTTTTGGTGAAGTGAGCTATTCTTGATTTTACCAACATAAAAGGACAGATAAACCAAGAACATTTATGGATTGATGGAAAGCTCACAAAGGGCTACAAAATCATGCTGTAGTAAATCAACATAAGTAATTAGCTTTGTTGATTCAAATCATGTCACTGTGCATACAAACTGGACTAAAATTATAATGAAAACATAGTAAAAATATACAGAGCATGCCGAATGGCTTATGAAACATCTCTACAGAAGTTTGTTTTTCATCTAATTTCTGCAGACATTTTGTTTGTGACTTTCATTTTTTGGATTACACACTATTATCCATTGTAAAAAAAATTATGATCAATAAATAAATGAATTCAGTAAAGTCACCTTTATTTCTATTTTTGTCATTCACCAAGTGGGCGTTGCATTCCTAGTTACCAACATTAATCCAGAGATCATTGGAAAATCTTGAAAATAAAAATCTATAACAATTTCAAAAATTACTAAGGGAAACCAAAACTGCTTTTTTAATATCTAATTTTGACAAGTGACATAATTCCCACCTTTACCAATAATGAAAATATCTGAACATATTTTTTTTCTCTCAGGGTTACTGTTATAAAAAGCTCTGACAAGATTCAACCATCTTGAAACTTGCAAGCAAAAGACTAACAGAAAGTCACATTCATAGACGTGTCCCTACTCTCAGCAAGAAATAAACTCACTGTTAATGGGTTTCAAGACCAGTATATTATCCACTGTGTCATGGCTCATTTTACTGAACAGGTATCCCAAACTTTTTGAAAGCTTGCTTTACGCCACTTTGCTTTTACAAAGGACCTACATTAGTACAGATTTCCCTTGCTATCCAAAATGGTGGGAAGAAGCAGTAACTTTTACTTTACATGGGGAAATTTTTTCACCATTCCCAGATGCCAAAAATAACCTCTATCTATGTCTGCCGCCATTGATGTCTAAGGTCAAGATTCATTGTTTACTGTGGAAGGCTTGAAATACAACAGTATGCTTGAATGTTTGGACTCACATTTTTCGATTATAGTTTCTTGTAGGCACTGAAAATATCTTGCAAACCTGCCCTAAATCTGAGTGCCCTTTCAAGATAAAAGTCATACTTTTCTGCAATCATTGCAGCACTGTTGACCGTAGCCAAATTCTCATGCAAGGTTGATCTTGATGGTTGGGATCACAAAATTTTCTCATATTAATTGATTATACTTTTTGGCTTTATACCTTTTCAACTAATGAAAGGTTCAATAGGAATGCTCTACTTTTGGATAGTGGTGAAACCTGTATTTGTGTTTTAGAAAAATTCACTTTTGCAGACATCAAATTCTAAAATAATGTAATAATACCAATTATTTCCTTACCAATTATTTTGGCTGCATTTTTCACAGATTCACTGCCCATCAGTGTGATGATTTGAGCCAAGGCAGTTAGATCATCATTAGCCTTGAAAAATGGATAACGTCCACTGAGTAAAGACAGAAAAATAACACCGGCTGACCAGATATCAACACCTGAAAGAAATTTTTAAAAGTCACTATTATAAGTACAGAGTTTTGAATGTTTTATACAACCAAAAAGGGGCCCTTTTCATCAGTCCCCAGTACACTAAATAATTGTAGCTATTACAGATCACCATATTTGTATTTGCTAAGTAAATGTTAAAAAAATTGAGACCTTTTGACAGCTCAGATAATTATTGAGATAATAACTTGGGGTTAGGGTTAGTCAGGGCAAAGGTTAGTTAGTGTTTGGGGCTTTTAAGTTGTTTTTTATTTAGATTTATTTAGCAAACAAAAATACTGTAAACTCTAACAGCTATAATTATTTAGTGCGGTGGGGACTAATGAAAGAGACCTCCAAAATCATGTCTCAAAAACTTTGGACAAAATTAATGATTGTTTTGAGATTTTTTTTTTTTGAATTGATAATAATGCAATGAAAACATTTTTTGCAACTAAACATGTCCAATAACCTTTACCAAATGGCCTACCACATATTTACCAACAGTTTCAACATAACCAGTTCAATTCATGTGTAGAATTGTAAACTGATAGTTTAAATTGAAGTTAAGGAAAATCTCAGTGATGTCAAGAAAAAAAGGGAATAAACTTTCTGACATAAAGATTGAGGAAAATTTCATTTTAACTTGAAAAAAGTTAAACATAGAAGATTCAAAGCAGGCTTTCTGACACTTTTTGTCTCTCCCGGTATTTAAATGTTCAAACCATTTAACAAATTCCTGACGCATGTGTATAACTTTTGTGTTATGATACAATGGTTGAATAGAAAATATCACGGGTTTAAAGCATTACCCAAATACTACGTCAAAAAACGCTGTTAGAATCCAGCAACTGAAACTGTCACCAAAATTGTGAACACAGGTTTCTTCAGTTTTCAAATGAGCATGGCTGGCTATCTATGAATGTGTCACGCATACCAATAGAGCATGAGGTCTAGAAATTCAAACATTTACTCCTTATTATGTCGAAAAAAAAGTTTTGCTTTTGAAAATTCTTCCCAAAATAAGACTTTTGTGGTGGGTTCAAATTATGATGAAAGTTCATCTAAAATTGGTCGCTTAGTTTATGCCCAGCGACATTCATTCTTGTTTTCCAAACATTAAAACTTTTTTAGCGCTCACCACTTAACAAACAAAAAAAAAGTGAAGTTATTTATTCATTGATCATCCCTTTTCCAAAGTTTTTGCTCCTTGAGTTTTTTTTTTGCTACATCTTCATAAATTGTAACATATACATCATATATTTCACATTCAGCTCATATCAACTTTGAATTTCTACAATTTGATATGCATAAGCATACATAAACAGCATGATGCCATATGATCAGACACCATATTCTTTGATTTCAATTTACTAAACAAGATTCACTACCAAAGTTAAAGATAACGTAAACTTTGTTTTCCCTTATCTATTTGCTTTTGCAATGTATCAATGTTAAATAATATCAAATTATCAAATATTGTTTAGAGTTTCTTTAAAAATAACCACCCAAAAAAGTCTCATATTTTACAATTACTTTAAACATCACCAAGTCCCCTTTTCATTTTTAGCTTTCTTTCCTTTCCTCCCACCTTTCTCCTCTTTTAATTCTCATATATTTCTTTAGATTATTATGATATTATAATAACTATTTTTCATATTTATTCTTTATTTTTAACTAAATCATATTATTGATATTCTGATAAAACTAATAAATGTAGAGAGATATTGGTGTATAATAGGATATATTTTTTTTTTTAAACTACTGACAAATGGTAGGGAGTGCCACACAATACAACTTTTGGTAAATAATTGTGATAAACCCACTGGATGTAGCCAACTCAAACTTTGACCCTGTATGTGTCTAAAAACAACAGGAGAAATTTTTTAAAAATTAATACTGACACTATCCTTAAGCCATCTAGCAAATATGGAGAAAAAAAAAAAAAAAAAAAAAAAAAAAAAAAATGAAATAAAATAAAATGAATTAAAATCCGAAAAAATGCCATATCATAAAAAAAACACACACATAATAAACAGTGTGGTTTTCTTGGTTTTGTTCACTTGAAGGTAACAATTTGCCCCCCCTCTCTCCTACCCACAATTTGAAATGTTAATTCAGTTTCTTTTAGACAGACAAAAAATGAAAAAAATAATAGATAAACAAATAAAATGATCTGATATAATTCAAATACAGGGAATTCCCACTTTTTCTAAGTATACTTTACACTACTTTTTTGCCTTTTCGAGGAAAAAAAAAAAAAGCAAAAATAGCACTCAGCTTTTGTTCAGCTTTTGTTCTGCAGGGAGCCATTGTAGATTAAAGTTAATCGCTTCTTTGCTTTGCGCAGTTTCAACTTACGAAAGGCTTTTATAAAAAAGCTCTCTTTTCAGATAACAGGGGTGCCTGTATATCTGTGAATTTTTTCACCAGGATCAGCCAGTATATATGTGTGTCTATCTGTTTGTGCATGTGTACAGGGAGAAAAAATTGTGAACAACTTACTTGTGGTCTGATGTGGATATTTCATGAGAACTTCTGGAGAACGAAAACCGGGAGTACCAGCCCGTGGAGCAATTTGATTCACTCTGACAGATGGGGGAAAAATTTAAGAAGGTTTTTGAATTCAGTTGATTTTTTTTTTTCACAATAAAATTGACTGAGTTATCTGATTATTTCAAATTGAATTATAGAATTTTAAAATCATACCTCTAAATATATATAAAATAATAATACACAAGAAATAGTGATAAAACAACAGAGATGAGAATACCAGTCTGAACAATTTATGGAATAATGACCAGGACTCATCTAAGAATTCCAAACAAGAAAGTTATCTCATATATCAACAAGCGTTGTACACCTTAAAAGTGATAGGATTATCTACATATGGATCGGCACTTCTGTCAAGGATCAGTGTCTGTGCGCCCTGCCAAGGATCAAAGTGTTACTCCCCAGCCCTTCTGCCTGGGATCAGAGTGTAGTATCAATGCACTCAATGAATAGTATCACACTATATATATATATATATATATATATATATATATATATATATATATATATATATATATAAAAAAATCTAAATATCGAAAAATTGCTTTTTTTTTCTGAATGTAAAACAATAAAAAGGGGTGAAGAAAAAAATGCTAGCCTCAGCAATGAAGACTGATAATAAACCATATATGCCAGTATACAAGACGGACTTTTAATTTTTTTAAAGAACAACACAAACATTATACTGTGCCAAAGGCACTGGTATTATGACTGTCAACAAAAGCTTGATATGGACACTAATAGGGTTTGGATGATTTGCAGTTGGCACTAATCTTTCAGATACGCTTGTAAACCATTCATCTTATAGTCCAGCATATATGATATTTTTAATTGATATATAAAGGAAAAGATAACGAAAATAAAGTTTGGTCATTGTCAGTAAGGATGCACAGTGAGCCCATAGGACAACCCCAACACTTACCTCTCGGTACAAATCCGACACACCATTGCTTTACCAAAACAGCTACAAGTGTGGAGACGACTGGAGTTGTTATTATTTTGAGATGAAGAAGGGAGGCTGGGACGTGCCTTAGACATGGCTTGCTTCATGAGTAACAGTTGTCGTGGGGAGCGGACACCTCGAGATGTGCTGCTGGTTGTTACTGAAGAGGTATTCTTGTGGGACTTGTGTCCGCGCTTATCTAGAGCTAGGGAGGGACCTTTACTGGCATTCAGGCTCCTCAAAGGTCCATGGCTACTGGTCTCAAACTGTAGAAAAAAATGAGTCAACTTATAAACAAAAAGAAGAGAAAGAAAGAATTAATTTAAGAATATCTATTTTCCATTTGAAGATGAGGAGTGGTGTAATGGTTATTGGCACAGAAGACGGAATTGGCAGACCCCACTTTGGACCCCACTCCCCAGCTATGGAGGGCAGTTGGAGCCCTTTAGTCATATAAAGCAGTCCACCTAAAAGAAGCTTACTCTGACAGAAAAAAAAATACATTTAAGCAGTTGCCATAGCCGGTCTCAAGCCCAGGTAAAGGAGAAGGGTTTGGGGCTAGCAACTACACCCTGTAAAACATACTTGCAACTGAAACCACAGCAAAGTGTTTAAGGCTCTATGCTCTATGAAGAACAACATCAAAATGAATTTTCCATTTGCTTGTTTGATTTACGTAAAGACTAAATAAACACAGCAATAAAGAATTCAGTAGATGAGACTTCCAGGTGGTTCAAATTTATCAGTTGGCTTTCACTCAAGGATTGCTTTCCCTCTTTTCTCAGTCCCCTTTGGCTGGGATCTCATTTTCAAGCAGGACATTGCATAAATGAGGCAACCTAGTCCTGGGGATTCCAACCCTGGGGTAGCACCTCACCACTGCATTATCGGGGGGGAAGGTTATCAGTAGTCCAGATGCTTTCATGACACTTGTTAAAATTCACAAGTTTCCTTTGTCGAAGAATAAAAGAGAAAAATGTTCACCTTTGAAGCAGGTTTGACATTCCTTTTTGTTGGTGACTGATGATAAACAGGCAAGTCAAATTGTGTCCGGGTATCATTTTTCTTCAAGGCCACTGGAGCTTTGTGAGCAAGTCCAAAATCTACTAATGAAAATCTTGAAAAAAAGAAAGATAAAAATGAAGAATAACAGACCAGACTATCTACAAATAAAAGCAGTAAATCAAAGAATGATAAGATTGGTATGAGTATCCTCTATAAACTGAATACAGCAGTTACTCACTTGATATTGCTGATGGGTTCTTTGGAAGAGCTACTTTAGGAAGAGTGACAATACACAACAAATTTCACCATAGGCTCAATGATATAAAGAAATGTTTCTACAGTATATTCCCAGTCACAAAAACGTCACAAACTCCATCTTGCTGGCTATGGGTACTTTGTCTATATATGCAAAATCCAATCCACAGAATACTCCATTACTGGAGCAATAGAAAGTTTGCCTTTCCTTCTATCTAACTTCCTCTCACCCTTTTCATCTGGGCTTAGCAGTAAAAAAGGCAACTATCCATCAACTACACAAATGCCAACTAACTTTTTTTCACTAACCAAAAACCTCTCTTTCTCAAGCTGTAAAAGCCCTGGCTTGTTAAAAATCATGCTTCCACTTCAAAAATTTGAAACTACCCAAATTTAATGGGAGATTATCAACTATTCATGCATGGTTTATCTTTTCAATCTCTCCTTCTGCATGTTTATGGTACCTTTAATGCCCAACCTGGCGACACAATATCAGCACCAAAGGACCTCCACACCTGGAAAAAGACGAGATGCTCTTCGCCTCCTTCAACCATAGATATAGATTTTGTTTTTCAAATTTTCTCACACACCCATACGCACACATAATTACTCACTCAATACATTTTTACGAATTCCAATAGTTCCATAGGTATGATTATGGATCTTTTGGCAATGCCAATGAATGGGACAAATGATACTTTTTGCACCCTGATATTGACCAGAACGCATTTTCCCTTGACATTGTATGACATCATTTACAAATAAACAAAAAACATATTTTCAAAAGTTACTTTATCCTCAGAAAAACAGGTAATTTTTTTTATTTAAAACAAAGTAATGTTTTGTGCTTCCAATCCAAGAGATATTGAATAAGGATAGAATGTATTTTTTTTAGGTTTCAAAAGTCACTTACTTCAAGTCACACTCCGACTTGATGGCTACAAGAAAAAAAAATGTTATATTTTCTACACCAAAAGGTTTGTTGTTTTTTTAAAACTAATACATTATTTTCGAAAGCTACTTACCCTCCACCCACCCAAGTATTTTTTGCTTTCAATCCAATTGCACAAAAAAGTCAAATATCAAATATAAACAATAGAGAGTTATTGGAATTGTCAAAAACGTTTTAGAAAATTAATGATCACATACAGTACATGAAGGAATTTATGTGGTATCATGAAAGACAAAAATATAATATATTTTTTCAAATTTTGGGAGACTATTTCTCAACAGTATCTTTTGGATTAAATTAACATATCTCTTTTTTTCATAATTATTAAAAAAAAAAAGAAAAGTTTTGGGCATTTTGATCAAATTGAAACTATGTATTCATTTTTGTGAAGACAGTGATAGCAATTCAATAACATGTAGGTTTTAGATGACACACGATGGAATTTGAAGAAAAAAAACTTTTTAGATTTCACTCTATCATCTTAATTTTGTAAACATAATTTGAAATTTCAAGTTATATTTGAACATTAGGAAAAAAAAAACAGAACTAAAAAGTAAATTCAAGTGACATTCAGACTTGATGACTAAATTATTAGAAAAATTGAAATTCTGACACATCGTGCTAAAACAGTTCCTTATCCCCGAGTTAAGATTTGATTAAATTGAATATTCAAAAGAAAATAGAAATACATTCTTTGCACTTTCAATTCACAAAGACCTTTGTTACTTCTGTAATTTTGTCAGTTCTGAGAAAAAATCATTTTCAAAGGTCTTCTAACAGTTGGGTTGAAAGCACAAATAATACTTTTCTTTTTCTCAAATAATTAACTTTTGTTTTTCTATAAGTAACTTTCAAAACTACCTAATTTCTATTTTCCATCAACCTTTGAAAACGGTTGATGTCAGGCAGTGTCAAGGCAAAATGCATTTACAAAGTGGTTAATTTTAGGATGCTAAAAGTATACATCATCCATTTAATGTAAACTTACTGCATTTCATTGGTTACTTACTGTTGTGTTTTACGATTAAACAAGAAATTGCTCGGTTTCACATCTCTGTGAATAACATCGTATTCATGAATATGTTTTAAAGCGATTAACAAGTTTTTCATGTAAATTTTTATCTCATCAGGTGTCAGAGACAACAAACAATCCTGAAAAAAAAAAAAATAAATAAATATAAAAGTCATATTAAAAAACACGCTTAAATTCATATAAAAAATTCAAATCCTAAACCAAGGGGAATAACTTCTGATCACTTATTCCCCGCCCCCGCACTTATAAGCATTTTTTTATTTAATTATTTTTTATCACCCAATTCACAAAAGAGTTCCAATTATTTGAAATTAATTCATTGAAGAGTTCCACTGTGTTGAGAGCATTTTCAAGCAGTTCATGAATTCAAGAGTTAAATCCAAGTCAATTTGAAGACCGTCAAAAAGTATTTAAGAATTTATTCAAAAACTTTTTTGAATACAGAATATTCTCAAATTTCAGAGCACAACAGACAAATTATCAAATCATACATCCACAAGGGTCCAAGTATTTTGGCCTAGTAACAAATTGAGGTAAGTTTAACCATCACTAAGAATTCAATGAGGCAAATGACATCTAACTACAATTGAAGAAATCTGTGTACGCACTGTGATTACTCGATAACTGGTCATTGTATCAAGTTGACATTCCCAGATATATGTCAGCACACAAGGCAGAGCAGTGTTGAGTTTGAAGTTGTTTAGATCAGCAGTTCTCAAGAAATTTATTAAAAAATTTTTTTTAAATCAAAGATTGATAATTTTCTTCCTTTACTTTCACTCCTCAGAATTATCTAAATTTAGATATAAAATATTTAAATTGATAACACTGAAATGAAGTAATTGAAATACCTCAGAGCCATAATTTTGTACAATGGACAGAAAACTATTTTACATGACAATTATGACAAGCAGTTCCACTCGCCATAAATTCTGGCACAAACCAACCATTCATGTTTGTGACAGGCACGGCATTAGTCTCGTTCTTAACATATTCTGTGGACTGATGCCAACATCTACTTTAAGAGAAAAAGCTGCTTATTGTGATTACACTGGGACAGGATCTTTTCAGATAACAATGATCAGCTGATAACATTAAGCAAAGGATATATATAGTACCATAATATTAAATATATAGTACCATAATATCAAATTCTGTGTAAAACATAAAAAACACTGGAGAAAATTACATTAATTACATTAAAAGATATTGGGAAATAATGGACTGAAATGACTAATTTTTGGAAAAAGTTGTTTTTTTAATACATCTAGTGTTTAAAGCTTTCTAGACTATGTGCATGCGTGTGAACATAGATATATAAATAGAAACTGAGAGAGCAGCTTATTGCACTCACTTTAAATGAAGTGTTTTGGACCGATTGATTTATATAACAATAACAGCCTGATACCATTTGGGATTACAACAAACAGCTTCTTTTGTATATCCTACAAATATATACTTATTGGAATGACAATTGGCACTTTTTTCCCCAACCCCGGAGTCGAGCTTTTTTCTGATAGTTGTCATCTTTTTGTAAATTCTGTACAATAACAGCCATTAGACACTTTCAGGGCTTCTCAGATACTTTTTCTGTTTTGAAACTCTTACATCTTGGTGGAAAGAATAATGAAATCCGTCACAAGATCAATGTCTGGGGGGGGGGTGATCAATAAAAAAGAATAGGAAAAAAAAGACGATTAAAGACAAAGTGATTTAATCTCGTTTTTTGTTGGGCAATGATCATTTGAGAAGTCTGAATTTTTTTTTAAAAAGCGTGAATGCAGTTGGACACAAAAGGACAAATTCAGCATAAACTTTTATTTCAAATACCCCTTCCCCCAAAAAATATTTAGGAGAATTTTTCAAAGCCCCCCCCCACCTTCTTTTAAAAGACATAATAGGGAGTAAATGTTGGAATTTCAAGCCCTCTAGCTCTATTGGTACAGCAGCTATGCAAGATTCTTACATAGCCCGCCAGACTTACATTAAAAAAAAAAAAAATGATAATCAACAAAACCTATATTGACAGTTTTGTTGAACAGCTTCTTATTTTCACAGAAGAATTGAATCCACTCAATAAGGCACTTTATTGATCTAATGCTACAATAACAACCATTTAGTTTCGCTTTGGAAAATTATCTTCTAAGGAGACATCTGATGTCTGTCTAAGGCAAGCAAGTATTTACTTTAGGAATTGCCAATTGCAATTTTCACACGTAGAAGCATCCATCATTTACACTACAAATCACAAAAAGGAATTCCCTTAAAAAATTATAAATTAATCCACATGTTGAGCTAATGTACATCTCTGATCGACAAACAAGATACAAAGTGATCAACATTTGTTAGGCTATCACAAAGGTCTTATCCCAGATTATTATTATTATTATTAATTGGACTAATACATCTATTGATCTTAATCATTATGTTTCAGCTGATACTTTAAGCCTTTTTCAGGTGTTTAATTCATCAGCTAAAGTGGTGGCAGGGTCTCCTATCAATAGATTCAAGTGGTAATTACTTGCAGACAGTGTCAATATACTGCATGAATTAAAGACCTCAAGGACAAATCAGCTTGAATATGGTGGGGTCAGAAGGCAATGTTCCTCTTGATTTTTTCAAGGTCCAAAAAGCCTGAAAGCAATTAAAGTAGAGTGTGCAGATAATATTTTTGCTTTCGAGACAATCCCTGATTTTTTTGTTTTTAACTAACTAACTAAAAGTGTATAATAAAAGAAATGATTTATTTGGAGTGAGGACAATTTCTTGGAAAACAGCCTAGTGACAGGATTTATGCAACGATCTGTACACAGTATAATCCTTGCATAAACCTGCAATCAAATAATATTACCTAATGCAAGGACGATATGACAATTATAGTTCTAGGACAGCTGCACCCTGGATAATTACTCCAACAATAGCATAGCAACTGTAAAACCAAAGTTGAAGTTTGCCAAAATGAAGTAAAGTAAACTCTCGCTCAAACAAACTCCAATATAACAGTTTTCAGATTTTGTGGACATGCATGCAATAGACTCATTTTATTTTAAACCGAAATTTAGATATTTTTGTTGCATTTCGATATAAGAAACCTTTTTGAGATATCAGATATCATTTGGGATATTTTCAGATTTTCTCGCAAAATCTTGATATTTTAGACACATTTGATATTATTCAGGCACTGAACTTTTACCAATCATCCAAAATATCAAATCGCACTGCCATTTGCTTCTCTACTTTTAATAACTTACGAGTAAAACAGTGAGAGAAAAGAACAATGAGTAGGAATGTCGAAAATCTTTGCAGATTGTTTGCTAGATAGATATATCCTATGGTTATTTTAGATTTTGGTAGCATATGGATGTAGTACAATAAAGTAAGATTGTATAGCACTAATATCTTTATTAGGCTATGAATGCCGACATCTAAAATATTTTTTTTTAAATGCTGGTTGTTAGCCACTGCTATCGATAATTCTTCATAATCAAGAACAGGTTCAGGCTTCAGTTGAGGCTTATTATTAGCATTCATATTTCCAGACCTAAACTTATTGAAACAAGGCTTGCATAGTAGTAGTGTTTGCTCCAAATGCTTTGATGACATCAGCAGCAGCTTGAGCAGCACTATGTCTTTGTTTGAGATTATACATGAAAATTAGTCCAACTTCTTGGGTTCAGGGTTTTGCTATTAAGGTCTCAACCCTCCCCTAATGACAAATTATGAATCTATTTGCATAGAATCTGCAAAAAAATAATATTACACTAGCAAAACTATCACTTATAAAGCATTATTTTTTTCGATGATACAAAAAAAAAAAAAATTTCATGGGTAACAAACTAATATTTTGAAATTTCAGATGGAATAAAAAAAACAAAACAAAAAAACCCCACATTATTAATGTCCTAAAATTTCCCTTGGTAGCAAAACCCTACAGTGAATTAGAGATTAGTGCTCAATTGACAATCAACTTGAAAAACAAAAATCTCAAATCTTATATTTAGAGAGAAACTATTTTAAAATCTTAAATATGAAATTAGATAAAGGATCTGTTCCACAATTATTTATGAATAGCTTAGTAAGTTCATCATACAGGTGACAATAAGAGTTTTGCTGGCAGATGTTTGCCGCCCTGGGAAAATTCTATAACATCAATTTCCCCCAGAATTATTTTTGCTGTAAAATTAAATCAAGTTTCAAAGGTACTTTATAATTCTTAAAAATTCATTTTTAAAAAAAGAAAAGAAAAAAATCCATCGCACTTCATCCCTGACAAAAGCCAAAAAAGGGAAAAAAAAAAAAGGAAAGATATTTCTTAAATAAAATTTTCAGAAATTTTGGTTTAACCTTTCACATAAATGAACTTCCCAAATTCAAATCATATGCAATGTGTATTTTTTTCCATCAAACATTAGTCTTAAAACTTTTATTACCACTGAGCAGATTTATTTTTATCTATCAATCTTTTCCTTGCATGCCATGTACCAGCATTTCACAGGCGATTTGCCAGAAAGCATGTAGGAATAAGAAAACAGTGAAAGATGTGCTGTCAAGTGAGCAAGAAGAAACATGTAAAAAGTGAATGTGCAATGGAAATGAGCATCCACACAAATGACCTGTCAGTGCTTCCTAGTAAAGAAAAAAAAAAAAAAAAAACCAACAACTAAAAACCAGCATAAACCTGTGTTGGTGATGTCAGTAATTTGCAAACCCTACAACTGACACAGAAGTTGAAGGAAAGAGTGTGAACTTGAATGTGGCACAGAAATTAAAGTTAATTGAAAATAGTTTCTTACTATGAACATTTCCGGCAGCTCAGAACTATCTTTGTTAAGGAAACAATATCAAAGTGGCAGACAATTTAAGCTGGAAGCTTTCTTTTTGCAAACTTTATCGACTTGTTCTGTATTTATATACTATACTGAATTAAAGCTACTTTTGCCTTAAAATATTTTAATTGAATTTGAAAAGAGAAAAAACAAGGCTATTCTCAGCTAGCACTTGATTTAACATGATACCAACTGGTAATAGGAAATGTATATATTTATGATGAGTCAAAAATGATAAAGAAAGTTTTATTTTTAGTTTTATTTAGTTGATGAAATGTTAATAGAATAATTTTGATTTTATTAAAACAAATTAAGCTAGATTTCCGTAATACTCAGAGATTTCTGGTGGTAAATAAATCTCAAGGATTGCAAGTATGAAAAATCACTTCCTAAAGATTTCTTTACTTGTTTCTATTGAATATACAACTTTTTACTGTCTTAATTGTTTTTTTGTAAAAAAAAAAAGTAATAAAGTTTTGATGCGAATCTCTGTTTTGATTAAATTAAATAAAATTGCAATTGAATTAAAACTAACTTTTTTTTTTATTCATCTTCTATTTTAAAAGATTCAGGTAATTCCAGAGAATTTTTTAACTTCAGTAAGAATGCTGTCAGCTGAAAGTGTCATATTATGAACTCAATCAAATTTGAGGTATTGATTCTTCATATGATCTCAATAAATCTATATTCTATAAAAGCAATATATGCATTAAAATATTCAAATTGATTCAAAAAGAAGACAACAACAAAGATGAGAATATTAGTTCAAACAATTCATGGATGAATGATGTCGACTTGCCTAAAAATTTCAAACAATATCTACTATTTATACGCTTTCATTTAATAAACAAAAAATACTGAAAGTGTTCTAGATAGGGTGTAAATACAATACAAACAGTTTAGAAAAGGTACTTGGAGAAGTAAAGTAGACTTTGACTCATCCAAAACCTATAACTATCCATATCAAACTTGGATGCAGTGTAAAATTTCATTTATTAACTTTTAAATTCATACAAAACAAAAAACAAAAAAAAACCCAAAAAACAGAAGGTCAATTTTAATGAGGAAAGTTCGATTGTAATTATCTCCCTTAGACTATTTGGTGGTTGTTTTTCTATTCAATTCACAGAAGCATTTTATCATTTTTTATGCAATTCATTAAAGTCAATCACAAGTAGTTTATGAATACGAGAGTTATTGGCATATACAGTAACCTTCATGAGATGAGTTTTTTTTCTCCACAAAATAAGGATCTGTGCATGAGTGTGTGTAACCGATTAACTCACCTGAAACCTATCGTGGGGGAAATATGGCATCACAATGATAATATGGTCTTTACTGCGAAGACAAAGTTCTACACCCATCACATTATTCTTGCCTCTGAAACATATCAAATACGTTCTTTAAATAAAGAATTGAACTGAAATTAGTTTCATCTACAAATGCATGGAATATATCAACACAATAACAAAACTGGCCAAAAGCACCATTTATTGCAGTGTACAAGGTAATGATGTATATAAGACCAAAATGCCTAAAATTTCAGAATGCAAGTATTGAACAATTTGGAAGTGTTCTAGACATAAAGGAAAATAGAAGTTTCATCTCCAACTTTTTGCATTCACTTCGCACGAACGCCTTAGGGAAAGGCGTGTCTCATCTCTTCACACACCCTAGCTACAGGTAAATAATAGGACAGATGGGACTCTTCACCCTTGGATGGAAAACAGTTTAGGAGAAAGATAATTGAATTCAAACCAGGAAAATCCAATCCCTAATTGGACCTAATGCATTATGGAGTGTAAAGAGCATGGTGTGACACACTAAACAACCTGGTCACCCACTGCACCCGGGTCTGTATCCAGCTGTCCTGACAGTTTTTTCCCCTCTGGGCCAAGGCAGACAGGGATGAGAGAGTGAGGCCGACGATATGCACAATTCTACCTCAATTTAATATAAATCAAGAGTAAGTCTTGACTTCAGACACTGCAGTGCAACTACATCACTCAGAATTGAAGTCATGGTCATCTTTGAATATAAAGGATGAACATTTTAATCATTGACCTCTTCTCACCATATAAGAGGACCACAAATATGGGTCTTACTATTGTTACTTATCTAACAGTATATGGTAACTGAACATACTATTTTTATCCAGAGAGAGAAAATATACTACATGGATTCCTAAAGATCAAAGGATGCGATGCACACATAGAGAATATATCAGGCCATAGATGTAAGTGTTATCTCTTTTAGACTTTCCGAAATGAGAGGTGGTGGGGTGTTTAGGTATGTCAGCTTGTCAGTGACAGTCATCGCTACTATAGATTCTTGTACATCTAAAAAACACAAAGATGGACGCAAACTGTAAAATAATAAAAATAGTTCATCTTGGAACTCCAAACAAAACAGGAAGGTTGAGGACAAAATATTGTACTGAAAACAACAAAGATAAAGTTAATAGTGCAGAAAAAATGTGGAATGATGAAATTATTGTCTCATATTAGAAGTTCTTGAGATACATCAAGATTTTCAGAGAACCTTTGACAAATTTTTAGAAAAAAAAAGAAAAAATTCAGCTGAACACCATAACATTTTTTTTATATTGCCTTTTGTTAGTTATGAAAATCTCTTGCTTTTTATGATGAAAACCCTCAATCTTTACTTTCAAACAAAATAAAATACGGGGAAATAAATTCAAAATTCCACACACAATTCCAAACAATACCGTATTCCATTAGATAACAAAGTAGCGAAGTAAAGAATTACATATGATAAAATAGAAACCTTTGCGATCTGTTGTAAAGAAATGAGGGGGAAAAAAACATTAGGATTTCAGTCTGTTAATAAAACAAAGCTTTTGTACCCAAGTTGTTGAAGGCATTTTAATTCTGTTTCAATTCGACTCGGGTGACTCGTGGGAATGATGTGTTTGAGGGCAAAAAGTTGATCCACTTTAGGATGATTCCGAAGTTTTGCTTGAAAAACCGAACTGAAGGTTCCTGCAAAATATAAGTAGAAGTTTAGTGATATTTTGAATTTGAATTATGCCTCACTGATCCTCATTCCTTTACAAAAACTTAGCCGACCAGAAATAATTATTTAAGGTTCAAGGGAAATAACCAGTTAAATCCAATTATATATCTTCTCACTACGATTGAAAAAAATGTGTGTGTGTGTGTGTACAACTGGACATTGTATGAAGTTAACATTCGCCAGATATATCAGCCAGCACAAAAGGTAGTGAAGTGTACAGTTTAAAGTTGTTTGGATCAGCGATTGTCAAAAAATCTAATAAAAATTATTTTTAAAATAAAAGATAACATATTTCTATAGGAGTTTCTATGAATCATCTCCCTTTACTCGCGCAATACAGAATTATAAGATATCTAAATAGGCAACACTGAAGAGGAAGAGCCGAAATAGTAGACAAAATAGATTGAGAATATAGGTAATTCACTCATAATAGTCTACTCAACTGGTACTAAAATACCTACTATATCTATCCGTTGTCAGTTTTGATAATCTGATGAACCATTCATATTATTTATGCTTCAAGTCACTAACCATATAAGTTGACACCTGAAGCCTAAAAAAAAATCTGTGAAACAAGAGGTTGACTTGTACAAAGAGTGTAAAATGTGAGCCTTTACCAAAGTTTGGTAAACAGATGGAACAGCCTTCCACTCACTGAGTGCTTACCTATGCAATCTCAAGTCCCATCTGCCACAAATATTTCCAACTGAAACTCATGTTCAGTAAAATTCATTTACCATAGATATGATACTAAAATAGGAATGAGTTATCATATGAGCAGTAATGAAATAGACACAATCAACATTGCACACCTTTTCAAACAGCTGATTGACTGTAAGCACCGAAATAATTAAACTTGGTAGTAAGAGGTGGGGTGCTTCTATCTTTGGCAGTTGACTTATACGACAATATTTGGAGGTCAATTTATACGCCTCAATGACCTATAGGCCGTTATATATGATATGTAGAATGAATCAAGATATACAGGAACATACATTTCCCCAAACCAAAGTCTCTAAAGAGGGTCTGTTACTACAAAAGTAATTTAATTCACAATTTGTATCATAACTAGTTATTAACCCTGAAAAAAATAGTTCACAACTTCAAAGCTAATAATAATGTAAATAAATGTTTATATCTTATTAATTTCAACCGAGGTTTTTATCAAATAAAAAAAAAAAAAATGATTGAACTGGTTCAAGTGGAAGAATCCATCATTTCAAATAGTGGGTGTTGTATCTTGATTGCTTTGTTTTTTTTTTATTGCTGGCTAGAAAACACAATTGGTTTCTAACCGTGTTAGTAGCTTAAGGAAATAAAAGACTTGTGCATTTAAGCTAATAGTTTCTAGCTGAAGTGGCTGACCCCAGCTACCAAAATCAAGGCTCTTCCTGCTCACTTCTGTTTCTCGCAGTTATTATCTATTTACTATTCGACTATGTTCATGGAATATACCATTTTAAAGTGTTAGTTTATTCAAGCTAAACATTTTCTCTTCACTATTTATTATGGTTTATTTGAGGCTGTCAAATTAAAGATGGTAGAAAAAGCAAATTCGAGCAATTTTGTTGTTCAAGTTAAAAATAAGAAATAAAGAAGCGCAATACCAGCCGAGTGTAATATTGTTGCCTCTTCCTTATTTCCAGTTTGTCTCCCAGCAGTTCCTCTGTCTACTTCTGCCCAGCCTCACTCTGGGCACAAGCAACATTTATGAAAGTATACAATTGTCATCACAAGTAATATAAACACATGAAATAACAAGATTTGTTGTTAATATATACTTATTTCACCAAGTATTTGGCCAGGGGACTGTCAAAGAATTGGTTCCAGAAATTGTGAAATTTAGATGATAGCCTTGAAGTTTAGGGCTATTATTGAGGCAGACCAACGCAAAACAACTCTAGAGGATACCAAGGAACTAAAATGTTGACCATTCCAAAGTTGTTTGTACCAAATTGGAAAGCCAAAAAGAAGCTTGACAAATGGGTGCCTCACGAGCTGAACAAAAATTTAAAAAATTGCTGTGATGAAGTTTGTTCTGCATTCCTTTTGCGCAACGAAAACAATCCATTTCCTGATTGCATCATGACGAGAGATGGATTTGGTACAATGATCAACAGAATTCTACGCAGTTGCTGGACCGAGGTGAAGCACCTCCCTTAACCAAACTGCATCAAAAGAAGATTATGGTCAGTTCGGAATTTGGCAAGTGGAATCATCCACTACAATTTCTCAAAAGTAGGTGAACTCACCACAGCAAAGAAGTACTGCCAGGAAATCAACAAAATACGCCAAGAACTGCAACATTGGTCGATTAAAAAGGGCCAATTCTTCTCCATGACAATGCCCGACCACATGTCACACAAATGACCCTGCAGGAATTGAACAAACTAAGATACAAAACTCTACCTCACCCAGCTTACCTACCAGACCTCTCTCTGACTGACTATCACTTTTTCAAGCATTTTGCTCATTTCCTAAAGGAAAAGTCTTCAACAACAAAACAGCAGCTCAAAACATCTTTGAAGAATTCATTAGTTGCAGTACCCAAAAACTCAATGCTTCCAGAATAAATGGATTTATTAGTAATTGGCAAAAACATGTAGATTCTGAAGGTTCTTATTTCAATTGATAACTTTTATTCAGAGCTGAGATATATTGCTTTAGAGTTGATGATAAAAAACAATTATTTTTGCACCAACCTAATATTTCTCAGGGTATGATTCAGTCATTCACGATTGAACCCTTCTTGATTTTATTCTAATGAAAATGTTTTCTTTTCTTTGATAAATCGTTTGCAATGAACAACATAATTACAAGTTATCCTACTTACCTTCTCCAATCTTTTTTATCACTTGAAAATGTTTTTTCAGTTCAGGTACAAATTCATACATATTATCAATTTCTGTTCGCACAGACGCTAGAAAATCAGAAAACAAAATAAATCAAACGTGAACAGCAGGTTCATATATTTACACATGCTAGCTGAAAATCCAACCTACAGGCACAATTTTCCAGCTAGATATTTACTTAGTACAGTTAAGCAAAAAAACAAAGATTGAGTTTAGTTAACCTAATGGACACTAAGACCCTATTTAGCATTATACTTACATTGTAAACCAAGCCACCTGCAAAAAACTTTGAAAGTTTTGGAATTTTCTAAACTAATATTCTAAAACAAGCACCGGGTCCCATTGCTAACCACATAAAATTTGGTGGCCCTAGCTCGAGTCATTTTTGAGTTATGCAATGATAGACATACTAATATTCGGTGAACAATAATAAGATGCAACTCATAAGCCAACATATTTAAGTTCAATTTTTCACAGCAACAAAAACAGTGTTGCTTCCTAAACCTTGAAAATTTACCAGGTTTTCAAAGCTGAACATTAAAGTGCTCATAGATCAAATCTAATGAGAAAAGGATTAATAATACAAGGATGAAAGTTTACAATCGAAATTGTAATGAACTTATTTCTGCATGTATATTTCAAAATGAAAAATAAATAAAAATTCATACAGGAAATGAAAGGTCGGTTATATGTTAATTTCAAAATAAAAAACTAAACAAGAAAATGAATAAAATTTCTTGGTGTTAAATCAATTCAAATTTTTTTCCAAAATTAGTCGAATGAGGCTCAATTAATTCCTTGAATCTGAAAAAAATGAAAACTGTAATACGGTGCAATAGTGTTTTTGGGGACCTAGATTTGATTAATTTGAATTTTATTCTCAGTTTTCACAAGTTTTGATTTATTTATTCACCCAATCATTGTTTTGATAGAAATTCTTTAAATTTCATGATACTATTTTTTCATAATATTCTTTTATTTAGTGAAAGGAATCTAAATTCTACATTTCATCCTGATAAATGAGTATCTTCATTAATGAATAAGTACCAAATTTTGGGGCGAATTTAATCAATAGTTAATTTTTGGTAGAATTTCAAAATCTGTGAGTATTTTCACCTAATATTTTTTTTATATAATTTATCACATTACACCATTTTACACAATGTAAACAATTTTTCAATCACAAAGTAGACCCAAATAATCTTTATATCAGAATTTTCTACTATTTTTTTCTCACTAATGACACAAGGATCATTATGATGACATTAACGTTACATGTTCAACAGGGTACCATAAACTAGTCTATTTCACTATAAGTAATTTGCTTCCTGACTGATTTATAATAATGAGCACCATTTGCCCCCACCATCAGTCACTCACAGCTTCCCCCTTCCCTAGAGAGAGGGGGAGCTGCCACATGCACACACTAAAGAGTCTCTTGCAATTGTGCCAGAATTCTAAACTGAAAGAAAATATGCATAAAATTGTCCCAACAACTCTTTGAATAATAATGACTCATCTCAGAATTACAGAAATGTCTAGACAGTTTATCAGCTAAAAATGAAAATGAAAAAAGAAACTAGAAGAAAAACAAAACATTATAGATAAAGACTTGGTCAAAAGCTCAGCATTGAATCTTTTTTTTACATTCATACCTTTTTTATGAAAGTATTCAATTAACTTTCGGGTGAGAATCAGAGCTGCTATTAACAAGGTGTCTATACATTCTTGGGGAGAAACAATGTACGAAAAGTTTTGAAAGCAATCTGTTGAATCCGACATTATTATGATGGTGGTTGATTTGGGAAGAATAGACAGAATTGTAAATAATAAACAAAAGATAAAAAAACAACTTGGGGTGTTGGCTTTAGACTGGCAAGAACTACTATCTCAGATAAGTTGTTGCTTATGTGGCCCATATCATATCATCCATGACACTTTCTGTGATTGATTTTTCTTTAGTTCTGTGAAGACAGCAACAATCCTTAGTTCTCTTTTTGATAAGTAATATTCTCTCAGGATTTCCAAAGCTCGTTCACCATCATCTTTCATATCACATATGACTAGAGAGAGACTCCTGTCATCAAAGAATTGAATTAATTCTGCAAATGCTTCTACATTCTTCTCTGGGTAATCCTCGCCGAATTCTCAACCAACAACTGACAAAATAACATCATGTGATTTTTGTAGTCTCATGAAACAAAGGAATTTCACTTCCCATAATTCATAATTCTTTTTGTCACCATTGACTAGCAGACATGAACTGGGTCCACAATTTGTTGAATTCTGAGGTCTTTGCCGGTTTGCTCCTATCAGTAATAATGGTTATAATTAGCCATTATTACTTTCATTAAGGGCAGTCAATACAGGGCTAAGAAAAGGAACACTCTTCTAACAGGTGGAGGGGCAGGTAACCCAAGGGAATTTCATCCAAGTAAAAACATCACCAATGAATAGTCAACAATGAAATTCATCATCGACAATGTCAATTAATTGTTGCAGCCCTAGAATCAACCTGAAAATGGCTTGATGAATGAAAAATATTTTAATGTCTACTCACCTGGTATATTCTCAACAGGAGGTTCTTCCTTTTTATTTTCAAACCAGAATGCATCTACATCCACAGACATCTTGGAGTTTTCTTTTTGAATATAAAAAAGATTTCAAGAAATAATAAAAATAGTTATTTTCAGAATTGTTAATCCATTCTATCTGAGATAGTAAACAGCTTGGAGGTCCAAATTCAGGTAAAAATCCTGTTTAGCGAAGTTGAGTATTTTTGTAGGAAAATGTATTTTTCTTGTGTATTTTGATGTGTTTCTTATGAATGTGACCTTCATTTCTTTGGGAAATTTTTCAATTTTGAGAGGAATTAACTACAATTTTAGGAAACAACAATGCAATTACCACATCATTTTTATACCTCACAAAGTTAATGAGTTAAACATTAGTCACTACGGAAATCATAGAAAAATTAGTAATAATACTATTGTATAATTAGTAATTAATAGTGGTTCAACAACATCTTCACCAAGCAAGTCTTCCCAGCGCCGATTTCTCACACACAACCACAAGGCATCTCAGTGCAAAACTATATGGAGTAAAAACAATTTGTAACAGAAACTATGAGATTGAGTTTGTTGAACTATAAAATTATTAAAATCCTTTTTTCTTTTTTTTTTTTACTTAGCAGTAGTATATTTTATTACTTATTGAATTCTTAAACAAATTAGGAAATTATTTATTAAAACATTACCTTTTTCTTTATGATACACACTATAATTTCATAGCTGAATGACTTTGTAAACAAACCATCAGTTTACATTTTGTCCATATTACGGCCAAATTTGCCAAATCCAACCTTTTTGAAAAGCTTTCTTAGCCATGAACTTTTCAGTTTGATCATATTCAAATTTTTACCATTTTGAATTTGTTACAGTGGTATTTTTGATAGAATCTTATTTTCAGTATGTACTGCAGTATTGCAATTTTTTTTTAATAATAATTATTAATAATAATTTTTATACTAATTAACCTTCATCTCAATTTTTCAGTTGCTTCTAATCACAACTTTACTCAGCTATTACCTGATGAATGAACTGATTGCTCTCTCTGTTTTCTCGGCTTGGGCAATACGGATTTCATAGAGCATTAGAGAGTACATCATACGGGGGAATCAATCCAAACTACTGGCACCACAGTTTCAACCTGCCCAGGAGCAAAGTCTTATCTATGCAAACAAGGCCATTAATGCCTTCTTCCCTTGACTGATCACTTTGATCAGAGAAGTCAAGGAAAGCATTTTACCACTTCCCCCCCAGCTCTTGATTGGTCACTCTAACACCACTGGAATCTGTGTTCAGCGAGTTTCCCTTCAATTATGGATATGCTCCTGGACTTTAGGGGTTAGAACTTCATCCCTGCTCAAGTAACATTGAAATGAAGTTTTTCCAGCAGTCTCTTGGCGCATGCGATGGTTAAGACTGTCATGTCATCCATGCAGACACAGATAGGAAGTAACCGTTATCTAGACTGCGGCCTCTTTTCTCCCACAACCCATCTGGATACTTCGATAACTAGTTCCATTGCCATGGTGAAGGCTGAAGGGGAGATGGTACACCCTGCCATTATTTCTACTTCTAATGATTGCGATGAAATAATGTTCTCTGATGTTGTGAGGGAGAATTACAGATCTTGGAATCAGTTTCTGACAAGATTTGTAATAGTTGCTTGCAAAAACTCAAAGGCTGTCCAGAAGAGAGTATGTGGGACAGATCCAAAGGCACTGGCTAAATCCAGGAATAAGATGTGCAGGTTTCTTCTTTCCTTTTTTGCACCTTGAATCTGATCCCATGTCATGTTTGTGTCTTCTAAGCAGCCCCAAAAGCCTGATATACTAGCTTTCTGTACCAATGTGTCAATCAAGTTTCGTTTCAGGTAGGTTGCCATCCTCAGAACGATAATGCTAAAGAGGATCTTCCCTTCAATATTCTGGAGTTGGATTTGTCCATGTTTGCGGCATCTTTTTCATTTGGGATTAATGCACCCCCTGTTCTTCACTTTTGCCTTCTGGATGTTTTGCTTTTTCTATACAAGCTTCATTTGCCTTAACAGGAACCTTTACACAGCCGATATTGAACTCCATTTGGTCCTGGAGTCGGAGTTATTCTTGCCTTCCTTACTGCTTCCTTAATCTTGCTCCATCTTTAAGGGCTGTCTGGAAGTATGACACTTTATTCATGTCTGTGGTCATCAGATGGTCTTCAAGATATCTCCTTAAGATTTTGAGTGACCCACTGTTTTCCTTTTGTGAAAGAACTCTTCACAAATCTAAGTGGATACTTGTAGAAAGATATTTTTACATCCTCTTTCTTTCTGGATCAAAGTCTGAGGTTTTCTGCACTCCACAGGCATTGCTTTAGATCAGCTTGCTCTTCCAGCAATGCTTTCCTCCACTGTTTCCTCAGGACCGTTCTCTCCTTGACAAAGCTATCAATTTTGTGTTGCCTTCTGGACTTGAGAGGGGCTGTTGTTTCTTTCCTCCTTGGTTGTTTTTCTCCAAACCTTTCTGCCCCGTAGTTGTATATCAGGTCGCCCATTTTCTCCAGCATCTTCTCTGCAGTTCCACTAAGTCCAGCCAGGATCCTGTTTAGGTCTGCATTGACTTCTGCCCACTCTTTCAAGCTGTGGAACTTTGGCCATTTCACTTGCCACAGCTGCATACTTGGAGCTTGTTTCCAAGAGTTACTGTCTCAAGTTCTCTGCTGATTGCCCCATTCATCATCGTGTTAGTTCCAAGATCCAGGGCCGTTTACAAAGTTGAGATAATTCAACTCCAAATTTTTGTATCACAAATTGTATTAATTCCATAGTTTGTTTTTGTTGGTCCATTTTGCGCAGCGATGCCCTCAGCTGATGTGCGCCAAGACGCCGGGTCATGATTAATAATATTGTGTAATTACCAATTAATCAGTTGAGTCTTTAAACTCGACTCACTCATTTTTGAGTCACAGAACAATTTTCGTTTTTCACACAACTGAATTCCAAATTTCCGTTTTGTGGGGCGTGAACCCCACAATCACTTTAATAAGTTATCAAATAACTTATTGGAAAGGAAATAAGTTTCTTTCCTTTTTCGGGGGGGGGGGGGTAACTTTAGTTTAAAATTGGTGACAAAAGTTGAATTCTGTTTTCTTCACATTTTGAAGAATGGATTTCAAAATATAATTATCTAAAAAAAAGACGATAGTAGAGATAACCATTCAAAATATAAATGAACAAAATTATTCAATATTTTTCATCAAGACGTACCTTGGTAGGGACAAAAACACGAGGCGACATGTTTTTAAACTTAAATGATTTAAACAATATCACAAAAATCAACAATACCACGTAATAATAATAATAATAATCGGATTTTGCATTTACACGACCAAACAAAAATGTTTTCTTTCAAAACCTTTACCTTAATTATTTTCTTTTCAACATTACAATAATAAATCGATAAACTAGACAGAACATACAAGAGATGAATAAATCAGTTTGAAAATTTTTAACATCCTGTTTCCAGGAAGTGAAGAAATATCGAAAGTTTTTTGCAATTATTTGAATCCCTATCTCTTTTCCCAAAAAGTCTTAGTCTAAAGACAGTTTGTATCACATTTTAAACAGGAAAAATTATATAACTTTTAAAAACAAAAAACACCAATCACTATTCAAGTTATAAAAGTTTTGTTTTTTTTTTTTTCAAACCAAGTAAAAAGTATCAATAAACCGTTAAGAATATTTATAATCCCGATGAAAAGCGTTGGATTTTAAGACCACCAATAAAAGAAATCTACAGAAAGGTAGATAAAATATAAATTTGTCCAAAATTATTTTTGAATTGAAATAGATTCAATTCGATAAAGAAATCACCTTTGAACAATGATGACGAAAGAAGGCGGAGAAGGAGTCAATCCGGGCGATAAATAACAATCATTAGATATTCTTCTTTTAAAAAAAGGAGATTGAAATATACGGAACTAACATAAATTGTACATAAGAAAAATTTAGTTTTACCTGATATGAAATATCTAGAAATAATGCTTGAATATGACGAATTTTTCCAAGCAATACTGTTACTTTGTAGATCCCGCCAATTCTTTTTGTTTATCATCAGCTGTTGAGCAGTAGTTACGTCCCCTTCATGGTTTCCAAATAGTTAGAGATGTTACTGGCTAAAAATGGTCAAATGCCAAACTTGTCTATAAAATTAAGGATTTTTTTAAAATTAATTTTATTAGATGAAATATTGTAAAGAGTTATTATTATTTTTCTTTTAATTTAAGTACTACTCCGCTTAATCATGATTCTTCAGTTGCTTCTTTATAGAAACTTTAGTAACTTCTCAGGTTTGACTTACAATGACGGGTGATGTAACGACCTGGGTTACGATTAAAAAATGAATGAATGAATGAATAGATAAATAGATGAATAAATTAATGATAATAGTTTTCGAAACATTGCAGTAATGAAGTGCACACACACAAAAATACAACTGCATTAAGTCAAAATCGCCAAAAAATTGACTACTATGGCCAAAACAGAAAGTTCATGTACAAATGCTTTTCAAAAAGACCAGATTTGCAAATTTGGCAATAGAATGGCCGGAATGTCTACTCAAGTCCCCCTGTTTTCTTCTCGTATTCTCAAGTTTTTCCGTCATCTCAACTGAATACTATTTAGGTGACCGATACATCGCTGGCAGGGGGCGCCTGAACCACGGGGCAGCTTTTACTCTCTACGGATAGGAGGAAATGAATCCTAGCAGCTGCCACGCACTATTTTAGCACTCTTTTTAAATGCATTGCAATAATTGAAAATCTTCTTTGAAAGTTCAATTTTGGAACCCTATCCTAGTTTTGGTAAATCAACTTTAAGAGAAAGCCGCAAACAAACAAACAAACAAAAGACAAACTATCTTTTATTGTCATATTTGTTGAATGAAAGAATATATTTATAGTATTTACCTCTTTGTAAAAAGATTTATTGAACATACTTTTTGAATTAGATTTTGTATATTGTATACATAACCCATATGTATTAAACCCACTGGCTACATAAATACTCTGGGCTAATTCAGTTCAAAAAAAGGGTAAGACAAGGTGATACCATTCTTCATAGCCTACCTTGAAAAGATCTTCCGTAGCCTGAACTGAGAAAATAAAGGAATCAGATAGCAAGATGAACTAGACAAGTTCAGAAGGTATTGGCTCTGCAAGGCCAATGATAGAGAGGTCTGGCAAATCTTTGGGAAGGTCTATGTCCAATGACAGACGCTGAAAGATTGATGATCCTAGTTTTATGGTCCTGCTTTTTGCAGCCCTTAGTTCAAAATTACAATGTAGTATCTGTTCTACTCATGTCAAAGGAAAAATTCCTGTTTTTCAATTTCAAACATCATGGTTTTAATACCTTTGTGGACCCTAGGTTGGGAATCACTCCATGCTCTTTTTGCCAAAACGTTGCATCCTCACAATAAAAATATGTCATAAAATGCTTTTTCTGAAAAGCTGACCCTATCCTCAAATTGCTTGCAGTGCCCCTGCCTCCTGGTCAACCATTGGAGATGAATACAATAGAATGAATTTTCCGTTTTTATCATTCATTGTTAACAGTTTTAAGCTACCAAGACTGTTCACTAGAGTGTGTTGATTTTTCACTTGGAAAAAAATCAACCTTGAACAAGTCCAGATAGTTGAGGTTCAATACAATGAGATTCCTAGCTTTCACCATCACTTGAGGAAACACCGAAAAATTGTCGGCTAAAATGCATGAAAAACACCCTAATTTTCACAGGATTTGATTGAGAATTATGGTATTTTTGCAATATGTCCAGAAAAAGCTATTTTATTTTCATTTTTTTAAAAGTATGATAGATAAAAGATACATTCAAATTATTAAGATATTTAAACCATAATATCAAAATGTTCAGTGTATCCCTTAGAGGAAAGAAAGGCCTTATTTACTGAGTAGAAGAAAGCAAATAAAAGAATGGTAAGATAACTAAAACTACACAAGATAAACATCAGACTGTTAAGAGGGAAAAATATTTATAAAACTTGGACAGGATTGTTCTAACATTTGTGCACCAAGTTACTCTTTAGTACAGAATACTTTGGCTCAATTATTGTTTCAAAAGAAGACTGTAATAATGTATAATTGAATACTTAACTCATTGAAGTAGTTTTCTCAAAGGACTTAAAAAGCTATGAATGAAATACTTTGTGTCAACTTTTATCATATCAAGTCCCAAATATCTGGACTTGTCTAAGACCATGGTTCTAAAATCAACCTACCCGAATGTTCAGATGCATAAATTGTAAAATGGAAAAAGAGTTAAGATTAGGGAAATTTGTTGTTGCCAGGGAAACAGAGAGACATTTACAAAGTACCAAAATCTTAAAAAACTTTACTTGAATCAGAAAACATCTTATTTTGTCAGTCTATAAATTCAACACAGGCTTTTGGGGATCTTTACATTTTTTTGTAAGTAAATTTTCAAACCTTTTTCATCTACTACTACAAGGTTAAATATATACAAGCTTGGGGGTGACCAGGGCTAGTCAGTCCCTAGGGTAAGTTGGACTACTGGCTTTCATTTTAAGCCTAAATTGTTTTCAGTCATTTTGGTTACATGACCAAGTCACATGATTGCTTGCCTTCTTGCACTGGAAATCTAATGCATATATGTTGCAGGCTGTCAAGGTGAGAGCCAAGTTTGAATCAGGTTTCAGAGCTTGAAAATGGTATCATCCAAATATACGCAGCAGAGAGCAAAACATGTATATTAAAACGTATCATTAGTGAATAACGCTTTTGCTCAATTTGATGACAGTGGTAACTGTCAACCCTCAAAATAAATACGAGAGAGTAAGTTGGTCCCTTTGCCACGGGATCAGTTGGCTGTTTAATCTTGTGCTGCTGTGTCAAATACGCACACAATTTTTATTTCATTTGCTGATAGTTAAAAGACGTGTTCAGATAAGAACTTCTGTTTCCTTTTTTTGAATTATTTTTCTAGTCATACAGTACCAGAGTGTTTGTTTTTATTCCGGATTGTTTTGATTATATGTCCTAGTTAGGAATGTAGCAAAATAGTTTTATTTCAATTTTTTTTGTAAATCTTTTACTTAACCTACTGAAGGTGTGCCAAATATCTTTATACTGTGTACAAAGCTCTTGTCGCTATTAACATCATAACTGAATGATTCTTACTCCTGGATTGGGGGGGGGCAGCATGAAAAGATCATTGTGAATTGTTTTCTGTTTATTGCAAATGATGCGCCGACTTGCCTCACATTGTGATCCAACTTACCAGCATGGGGGTAGGTTGGTCCATGTGAGTAGGTCAACTGTGAGCCAAACTGTGGGCTATGTTATAATAGTTTTACCATTTATTGATTTCACAAATTTAGACAAGATATTGATGTACAGTTTAAACCATGAATGGTTCCTCTAACTCCATTAGAATATTCTCCATATTGTGTTGAGGGTCCTGGTCTCTCCTACACTGATCAACAATTTGATCTCTCCAATATCGTTCATAAGCCTTACAGTGAATTAACAGTCAAAATTGGTTATTGTGGTCAACAGGATTGCCAATTTAGACGTTTTGTTTTTTTTTTGTTTCTATTTGTGCATCCAGTATTAACAATATTTGGATTTAAAAATTTTTTTTCATGTTTTCAAAGTCCAGCGTAGCCAATTTGGATGTTTTTTTCTTTAAAATTTTTTTGAATTTGAAAGAGACTCCCAGGATCGAAAAACAGAAAAATCACATCTAAATTAGCAACTCTGCCGTTATAGGGATACTTGAATTTGGTGGAAATTACAGATATTCTCAATATTCAGTTGTATTGTAAGTTTTTTGAGGTCCTTAACATCTTTTTTTTTATCAATCATGATATCTACATTTCAACATTTTAAGAGACACTAGTATGTCATGACGAACATCCTTTTGTTGGTTTGACGATATGCGTCCATTCATTTTCATTTCTCCAAATCAATTCATTTTATATTCCGAATGGATATGGGGTCATTCCCTACTTTACATTATTTCTATTTCCCTTCATTTACAAAGCTATGCTTAGTCTGGCACAAGGTCATTCACAAATTACCTATAGTTCCCGATGTTCCTAAGAGGTCACCTTTCTAATTACAGAAAAGGTTTAATGCCGCTTAACCCTGATCAGACAAGAACTGGTGTTTTTAGCAAGAATTTACCATTGAAGAACCCTCCTCCCCATCAGAATTGGCTTTATTTGATATAATTTTCATGTGAAGTTGAAAGAGACATATCATCATTTGCAAATTTCCAAGAATTATGAAAATTTCTTTCTTATTTCAGGAAAAAAAAAAAATTGTGGTTTGCTCATATTGGTTACGTATGTCAGCCCACATCTCAAAGCACATACTTGGAGGTGACCAAATGGTGTCATAAATAATGGAATAAAAGAAAACAATGTTTGAGTTGTGGCTACTTATGTTCACTTCTCCCCCCACCCCTCACGCTATGAGTAGATAGCAAGGTAATTGGAGCCCTTCAGGGCAGTCAAAGAGAAGATAACTCTGAGAGAAAACAAACCATGAGTGGAGTCCCTATGGCAGACTGGTGGTAAACTACCTCTTTACAAGCAACTCTAGCAGCTAAAAAAGGCAGTGTGTTTGTAAAGTCTTAACATACCACTGGAAGAGGATCTTGGAACCTGAGAGGGTGGGATCATCCCTGTTGCAACAACGCTCACACTTTAAAAACATTGATGCATAAGTTGCTATGCAAATCTTGTGGCAGCCACAGATTTTGGGACAATGGTTAACCAACTGAAAGCACAAAATAAATTTTTCCCTCTAAGTCACTAAGAACGAGATCATTGGAAACTGGAAGGAAGATGAACCTGAAAAAAAGTGGCTAGACAAATTGGAAAAAAAAAAAAAAAAAAAAAAATTTACAAGCCTGGCCACAGTACGGTCACTCTTCACTCTTATTCTGACTGATGACGATGATTACTGCCAGGTTTGTATTGTATCTATGATAAATAAATTCATAGATATGTAAGACTTGTCAATTTGGCTCAGTTGGTAAAAGAGCTGACTGACAATCACTAGGTTGTGTTTTCAAATCATGGTGGGAAAATATTAATTTTATATTTTTGCTTCAAAAAGAGCTTACTCCCTTAAATTAGGTGAAGATTTTTCTTGATCTTTTGTTGCGACTGAGGGGGTGGGGAAACAAAGTCAACTCCCATTTGGATTGGAATTTGACAAAATTTGAAAGATTGAAGAAAAGGCACAGATGCGAGTTATCTAGTTCACAGAAGATTAAACAAAACAAAAAAAGAGAAAAAAGAAAAAAAAAAAAACAATGATTGTGGAAAAGATATTTTATTTTGCTTTATACATATTTACACAAAAAGAATCCCTTTCTAAAAGTCCTGCTGCTTATAGTTTATTCTAACTCGGATTCAAGTTACACACATCCTTTCTCCTCTAGGGAAGCAATTTTTTTTTTTAATGTTAGGATAAATATAAACTTTTGAAATGTAATTTTTATTTTCTACATCGATTAAATAAACAATAACTAAGCACCAGTGACATACAAACTTGGAGCTAGACAAGTGATTTTTCATCCAATACCTTATCTAGATAAGTGACTTAAATAAAAGACCATGAATCCATACATATCACTATAATGTAATAAAAATGATAATATAACTTTTCAAAATGATATTTTTAGTATATTTGAACATCTTCATACTATATAATGACATGTCAAGTCCACACATTGAAATATCACTGGATCAATAATACATTAGATGATGAATTTCTGGATATTAAAGTAAAGCAGAAATATGCTATAATTATACTTATATATTAATTATCAGCTGAAATGGCTAAAGGTATTTTTTTTATAAGCAATCATTTGCATGATGATATATTACAGCAGCCAAGTCCCTTGATGATAATTGAAAAATGCAGAGAATGAAACATGGGAATTAACAGTCTTCAATAAATTAATGAATACAAAGTCTTGATAAAATATTTGTGCAGTTTTAGAAAAATATATAACTTCTGTTATTATCAAAAAGTTTTTAAAAACAATTTGAAATTGCTAAATAGAGATTATCATACTTAATTGCAACATTAGAGCAGATGTTATGGAAAAACAGGATTCTCAAGGCAAAAGAGATGCGAGTTTGAGTCTCAGGGGGAGCTTACTATTTCTAACCTGCACTGTTCACTCATGACTGATGGTCTGAGTAGTTGCAATAAAAAGCGAACAAAACCTAGGTGAAAAAATTACTAGTCAAAAATTAATGGTTGATGTTTATTATCATTGTTATTATTGATAGAAAGTATGATGCAATTATGAAAACTTGGAAATTACCCATTTGTGCTAAGGCACTAGTAGTATCAGTTATTCTAATATTAACTTTGAACACTCTTTGGATGAACATGCTTTTGGAAGTCCATAAACATGAGTGGCTGTTTTAGCGGCCACTGACACGTGAATTTCGTTTACAAATATCAATGCATTCCATTGATACAAGTATCGATACATCCAATGCCCACTGACCCTAATCTGACATGGGGACATTGATCAGACACAGCCCATGTTATATTTGCTGTTGGTCTGCCTATGTGAGCTTTTACGCACCTAGAATCGTGGCCGTCTCCGGCTCAGGGATATTGATCAAACACAGCACACAGGGGTAGTGTTCAAAGGATGGTTTAACAAATTGGTTTTAGTAATAGTAGCTTCAATATGTTCCTACAAAGAAATTCAGGATACAAATCTGTTGAGTAAACTAGTCAAGAAGCCGGCATGCTTCCTACAACCAACCTTATTGAGATATTACATAATTTAAACTACTTGAAGGGTAGGATGAAAAGCAAGTTAATCTATTTCAATTCAAAAAGCAAAAATTGGATAATTTACATATCCCAAAATAACATGATGCAGAAGTCAAAGATGAAGATGAATCATCTCATGGTGGAATATTCCCAAGAAATATAACCTGGATTTTATGAAAAAATTTTTTTAAAAATTAGTATGCCTAGGGACGATAAAGTATGGGTTATCTATAAAATGACGTGCTACCATCTTAGGACTTTTTGCCAGAAGCAGATGAAATCCATGGAAAATGTCTTCATTTTTTATGAATTTTTAATTTGGAAGCCAAGACCTCATTATGGTGTTTTTAATTTCTGTTGTTTGGGTGATACCATATCTGAGTGTGTCCATATATTTTACGGATTATTTTTTATCCTTTCATTATTTTATTGCATGACAACACATTTTATTTGAACTGTTCTAAGACTTTCTGGAAACTTCATGCTAATGCTGCTACTATCATGAGCATTACACATTAAACCTATCTCCCTTTCATTTCAAAATCCTATTGAAATACATTATTGCTTTAAACTTTAGATGCAAATAATTTTTACAAAGTAATGAATCTGTGAACGTCAACTGAATTTGCTGAGTTACAAGTCCAGTTTAAAAAGCCAGCTCCAGAGATTAAACCCTAGAACTATACCCCCAAATCCAATTACAGTCTAAAGTTCACGACATCAAAAGTGTCTCAAATCTAAAACTGTCAGCTGAGATACTTACTGGTAATTGGGGGAAAAAAAAAAAATTAGAACTTATCTTTGAAGGTATCATAATATGGTTCAACTTTTAGAAACCAAATAAGTTAACCAATGTGCACATTCATTGATGTGTGTATGCATAATGCTTGTTATTACATGGTTTATAAAATATATTCTTAAATTTCTGGCACTCCAGATTAATATCTAAAATATAAGTATTCAAACCCAACATGGTTTATTTGATAAAAAGAGATACTTTAAGAGAGGAGATGGCAATGGTCATCTTATGCATTATTAGCTTCAATATTGTATTTGGCTTTCCATTCTTTTTCTTTCTGCTCCATCAAATGTGCCTTGCGAACAGTTCTCTTCTGATCATCTTTTACTGCCCTCTTGCGCTTCATCACGTTTCCTGCACGGTTACCTCCCTTCATTTTATTCTTCAGCCTGAAATTGGTCTTTGGAGTAATCTAAACGAAAAAAAAAAAAAATTGTAACAAACAGGTTGATTACTCAATAGAAACCATAATGTGATCAACATCTTTTGGCCATGTAAGGGGTGATCAATTAATAAATTTGAAAAAGGGGTGATCATGGATAAGTTTTGTTGGGCAATGATCACTGGGAAATTTGAATTAAAAAAAGTGTGACTGTTGCCAGACACAAACAAAGGGACTGATTCAGCATAAACTTACATCATAAATTGAAGTCCCATTAAAAATCAAACCAAAAAAAGAAACAAAATTCTTCAAGACATAAGAACGAAATGCTTGAATTTTCAGTCCTCAAGCTCTATTAATGCAACCCGTATGCATAATACATGCACAGCCAGCCATACCCACTTAAAAACCAGAGAAATTTATATTAACAGTTTTAATTGGTCAAATAGAAAGATCAATAAGTTGAAATGTACCTGCATAAATTTCATTTATAGTAATATCAGTGATGCCTTTTGAAACTCATACTCAAACATTTTCAATTGCTGCCTCTTTTTGCTTTTGTTGTCTTTGTACAACCTTCATCCTCATTTTTGAGTTGAAGACAAAAGACAAAACTGATGTCAGGTCGTTTAGTTCATAACGTGAGTGGAAATTAATTTAACAAAACAGACGTTTGCAACTCTCCAGACTGAAGTTAGGAAAAAATTAAGAGGCAGGAAGAAGGAAGGAAGAAGGAAGGAGGGAGAAGGAAGAAGGAAGGAGGGAGGAGAAAGAGGAAAAAAATCAATCCAAAAAAGTAAAAGAAAAAAAAAAAAAAAAACGTAGATTTCTATCCATTAAATTGGGGGGAAATCAGCCAAATGTAGCCAAAAATTGGTAAATTTGGCAAACCTGGGGGGCCACTTACATAAACATGCACACATGAATTTTCCATCTGATGAACTTGGGTTTGTTTTTTGTTTTTTTTCCACCATGCTTCACACTTTATCAGAAAGCTTCAAATATTTTTCAGTGAAAAATTTGCATTCATCAGAAACTTGGAACTTTCTTGAGACCCTTTTCATGATTGAACTACTCTCCAAATAACCTTCTAGGATCCTCATTACGCAAATTAACAGCCAATATACACAGGTCCATGTCCTCTAATGTTCCAGAACCAGGTTGAGTTAGTGGTTTGGCTCTATAAGCAGATGTCATAAGGTAAAAATATACAGCAAAAATGTAGCCAATGCATAATCACCTACTATATCTTAAGTACTCAGGACTGAGAGAAACGTAAATGACATAAAACATTTTGATGAAATTGTTAAATTAAAAGGTCAGACTATTGGAGACCAGATCACAGGATTGTCAGGAAAACAAACAGCAAATGTGAATAGAACATTTTCATCAAATTTTGGTCAGATTAAAAGAGGGCCAGACTATTGAAAGTCAGACTACAGAACTTGGACCTGAAGCTTTAAAAATTTTGAATCTTCTAATGACTCAAGTTTCTCCAAATGAGATATAAACTTGTTTTTTTAATAAGGTTTTGTTTTTTTAATAACGTCTCAATTTTCCATAATTTTTAAAAGCATTTCAGTCACAGCCAAAAAAGAACAAAAAAAAAAAAAAAAAATCAATATTCAAAAATATGAAAAACCTTCAAGTTTAAACCTATCTTTAGGGTAATATTATATATACATTTTTTTTCTCTCTCAAATTTACATTAGATGATATAACATCAGGATTTTCCTAATCTTACAAAATATATTACAACTTCATAATCACTTTTCTTAATCATAAGTAAACATTATGATTCCCATACAGGAATGATAAAAAGATATTGGTGGATGAAATACATTCAATATCAAAACAATATTTCACTTTCAGTGTTAATGGTTTGAACTGTATTTCATCACACCTTTCTAGATTAAATACTTTCTCACTGTTGGAGTAGGCAGAAGTTGTGATAAAAAGATACAAATACATGAGGAAAAGATTAGCCAAAAATGAATCCTGATAATTTATCTACATGGGATTATTCAAGACATTGACTCATTTATAAAACATAAGATATAAATGGAGCCATTTTTTTCTTTAAAACTTACCCCCATCATCTGTTTCTTCTTCTCCTCCATAATTTCCTCAGTTGATTTCATGTTAGGTTCCAGAATCTTCTGACCATCAAGATGGATCATGCTTGGTTGGATCTGAAAGCAAAATGAAAATAAAATAAAATGATTGACTCATTATCAAATAAAAATCCCAACACGTGAGCCCCATAGTTGTAGCCTTGTGCCAAAACTAAGCTAATCTTTGTAAAAAATACAATGGTCAATGTTCAGACCAAATTCAATAATTAAGGTCAATGATGAAATCAAATTGAAAGTTCATCTGAAACAATAATAAATGGCCCTTTCACCAACAGTCAATATTATATCTGCAATACATGATGCTGACTGGATGAAATAGATCCATTATTAGTAGCATTATTTTAAATTTACTATTAGAAGATGAAGCATTATTAATTATTATTCATAGTATCATATATTACCAATGAGAAATGATGGGATTATTTATGTATGGATCAACTCTTTAGCCTAGGATCAAAGTAACAGTGCATTCTGCCTAGGATCAAACTGTCACTCCCTGGCTCTTTGCCCAGGATCAGAGTGTAATACCTGTGTGCTTATTGAAAAGTGTTACAAAAACAGAAACAACATATTCACACACACAAATATATAAAATGATGGATGCATCAAGATTTGCATATAATATTGTGTTTTATATATAATATTAGGAAAAATACTACTAGTGTATATAAACATTGAATGGAGATTGTGGTATATCAGCATTTGGATAAAAAAATCTTAAAAAGTGAAAGCTATATGGTCAGATTTGACGTTCTGTAACCAACATTCTTTATTAACTTATTGATAAGATAGCATTTCCCTCCACACACACTGGTATTAGAATATTTGAATGAGATTTTATTCGTTACTAATGATGAACACTTACTGTACATGAATATGAGCAAATTGTTAATATTTCAAAAAAGCAAAAATTATTTTATAAAAAACAGCCAATTACCTTATCCAAGAGCATCTTCACTTCAGCCTCACGACGTTGAGTTTTAGACTGGAATGGATTGACTTCAAATGCATCAAAGCTGGCCTCACCAGCACCTGAAGAAGAGAAATGAAAATAATCATCACTTAGCGACAATATACAAAATGACCACTAGGATAATTATTTGCAGCAAAATCTCATTTTGTGTTTTTTTTTAGGGATGATATAGCTTTTTAATAAATGATTAAAATAAACCTTCACTATAATTGTGCTAGTGTGGTCCCAATCCCAAGAAACTTTTACTTGTGTTCCCACTGCAGAACAAGAATTTTACCAAGTCAACTTTAGTAACAATGAACAGTCTGTGGAACTAATAGACAATTGGACAACCAAAGACAAGGACACAGAGATGAGAATTGGCTAATCAAGATTACACTAACATAAACGAGGCGAAATAGGAAAAATCAGCAAATGCAACACGTGTAAACAGTTCTTCCTTTCAATTCAGCTAAGCTGCATGAAAGCTTTAAGGAATATATACTTACCAGGTACAAGGAGACTTTGGAATCCTTTTTCATGTCCCACACCGAGGACATCTTCATAGGGGCAGAATTTCACTTGCTGAGCTCTGGACGGCAGAGGATGAACCAAGTAAGGGCTGGTCACCGTTTTTGTACAACAATCATCATAAACCTACATAACAAGATCAGAGACTAAGGAAACAGGTCTCAATAGAAAATGTTATGTTAGAGGTGATCAATTAAAAAATTTGGAAAAAAGGGGGTGATCAATGAATGAATTATTTCTCTTGCCTTTTGTTGGTTGGTGATCACTAAAACAAGTCTGAATTGAAAAAAAATTAGTAAAAAAAAAAAAAAAAGTGTGACACAAACCAAGGAACCAATTTAGCATAAACTTAAATTGATAATTGAAGCTAAACCAAAATTCTATTTTACAGCGGACTTGAAAGAAAAAAAAAACCCCAAAAAACCCTAAAATGTTTTTTTAAAAATTATAACAAAGTAAATGTTTATATTTTCAGCCCCCTAGCTCCATTGGTGAAGCCTGTGTGTGTGATAAATTGAGTAGACATGCAGTTGGACACCTGCATCCCCTGAGTGTCGCTTAGCTAATTTATGGAATATTTCAGGACAGATCCTCCAATGTAGCATTTGATACAACTCCCTCACTGATTGCATTGAGCCCAGGACTGTTGGGTTCATCCTGCAACAAGTATTTCATCAAGTAGCAAATGATTAGCGCATACCAAAACTTAATATTTGTTTGAAACTAAAACTTGAACAGTTTGTTTCAATCTTCACAGCACAAGTGAAATTACAGAAAACTGACATTCCTGTTTGGTTGGGCCATTGTCAGCAAAACACAACCTGATTTGAAAAAAGAATAAACAAACAAGATATGGTAATATATCTCAGAATTTTTTAGATGAGGTATTATTATTATTTCTATTGATATTCGGACCATCCCAAATCTACCAGATGATACCTGATGAAGGCCGTAGAGTGCAACGGCCGAAACGTTGTATGATAAACAACCAAGATGAGGATGGTCCGAATAATAATAGATTAAGATAATGAAATGAATTTAACAAAATGGACAGTAATTTGTAATTTTGAGATCTGCATTCAAGCTGTGCATCGACTTGCAAAATAAACACCATTTTCTTGTAGAAATCAATAGGCCTATATAAAAAGTGAAGCTTTGCTTTGTTTCACTTGTTGGCTCACTTGGATAAATAAAAACAGTGTTTAGAACATATAGACAGCAAAATGATTGGAAGGACTGAGCTGAAATTTGGCCTCCACATGCTTTGGGATGCCAACAGTTTAATAAGCATAATGTGATTATGCAGATTGCTCCTGAAAAGAAAATGTATTAACATGTATATAAGAAGCAAACAGTTATCATAGCAATAAAAACCGGAGTCACTTGACCTTTTACACTATCACCATTCATAATTTTAGATCCCTGCAGAAAGTATACTGTAGATGCCAGTCTATAAGACTGATATTTAATTGAGAATAAAGAGAAACTGCAAAATATTACTCTGTGTGTGTGTGTGTATAAATATATTGATAGTTATAGCTAAGTAATATATTTGATAGAAGTGGTGACCCACTTTTTCAAGTTTCTCCCATATTGAAAAGCAGATGAGAAAGAGGAGACAAAGCAGCAGGATGACTGATTATATATATATATATATATATATATATATATATATAATGAAAAGTCTGATGACTTTAAAAAAAAAAAAAAAAATGACAGGTTACTATAACATCCTTCACCAAAGTGAGCAGATTTTTTTTTATTCAACCATGCCAACCAAAAGCGAAATTAGAATGGGACAGAGATATAGTCTACTCTTCAGAGAATTCAAAATCTTTAAGCTTTAATGGCTTTTGTATCAACTCAATTGTTGAGTGAGAACCATTTTCAGAAGTAAATATCTACAGAGCGATCTTTTCAAGGAAGTTTGAAAATATTTTGACTACATTAGATAATAATGTTAGAAGTCAGCTACCTGAAACAAATCATTTTATTACAAGTTTTAGATTAAATCTTACATCATGATTTGATTTTATCAGATGAAGCATTGTTAACTATTATTAATTTTTACAAGTACAAGTATTTTCTTTCATCTTTAATTCTATAGTTGATCACAACTTGGATAAAATATAGGTAAACAAAAATAAATAAGTAAATAATGGTCGACAATGCTTCATTTGATAAGATAAATTGGGATAATAACTATAGATCCCTAAACAAAAATGGCACTGAAAAATCAGGGAAGAATGAAGGGAAAGTTTTAGGGTTAAATTTCATCTTCTGCTAGCTGCAAGAGTTCTAGTAGCTCAGTCAGGGAGAGTTGTGCTATTCCTAAACAGTTTCCCAAGGAAAATGGATGAAAGTTCGAGTCTCACCAAGAGCTTATTCTTTATTTATTTGCGCAGTTTACTCACTGTCATACAGCGATGGTCTGAATGAAGTTGCAATAAAAAGCAACTACAGAATTTGAGATGAAAGAAAATACTGGTCAAAATTTAATAATTGTTAAATCTTACATATTCAAGAATCAATAAATATTCTGAGTTGCTCCATGAAGGCATGAAACCCACATGTAAGGATAGAAAGAACTCGTAGGGTCTTACCTGTACTATATTTCCAACCCCTGCAGCCAACATTCCTCTCTGACTGAAGGACAAGCAACTGGCTCCAGCATTTATTCTGTACGATTGAAGGAGTCCATATGTTCTTAGATCCCAAACCTTTAACAAACAGTCATTACCAGATGTAGCCATGTACCTTGAAAGGAAAAACAAAATCATTATCTAGTATCTATCAGTAAAATGACCAGTGTGACTTTCTATATGTAAAATGAATAGTGTGACTTTCAATTTGTTTCTCTGTCTATAATAATGTATTCTTCCAATTAAAGGTAACAATATTGCCAATAAAAATATTAATCCATTGTTTGAAAGGATTGACTCTTCCACTATCACTTCTCAATGAAATCTCAGATGAAATCGATAAGACAAACATTTATTCACGGCTTATATATATAAGAATTACAAGGATATATACACAATGAATGTCAACATTTGTATTTTTACAAATTGAAAGCACAAATAAATAAATAAATAAATAAGTGTACCTAAAAATTCAGTTCTTTGTGGTGACTAAGTTTCATGCCTGTGTTGCAATTGTCAGACAGTGTACTATTCCCGAAAAGAAGCTCCCTATACAAATGACATTTGAGGTCATGTTAGGGTGGGTACTGGTGGGATACATGAAACATTTCGGGTAAAAATTTTAACTTTTAGTATATTGATTATATTTTTATTATTCTCTGTTGTATCTTTGTTATCATTTTATTTTTGGTATTGTTCATTTTTTATCATCATTTTGTGCTTATCATTTTCTTATATTTTTATTATTACTATTGAAAAAAAAAAAAAAAAGAAAAGTATTTTTCAGCTGGGGGGGTTGTTAATCTTTAGAGTCATGGTGTGGCTTTGGATATCTAATCTAATTGTAATTTCAGTGAAGTCATTTCATCTATCTTGTTAATCAAAAGACACTGTTTCAGTAAAACAGGTTTCGTTCTCTACTCAGTGAAAATGCATATTACACACAATTGTATATAATAAAATGCACCTCAAATCATACAAAACATAATTCTGTAAAATATCTTTTACTCACTGTCCTTGAGGGTCAACAGCTACTGCTCGTACATTACTGCGATGACAAAGGACTTTAGCAAGATGTGATTTATTATTGGGGGACCATAACGTAACCGTTCCTGAAAAGTAAACATGACATGAGTTCTGAAATAAACATGGCTGAAACAAAATTCGGGATAGTTAACATAGCTGGTGAATAAGTGAAAGTGTGCAAAATATAAAGATTAAATTATGGGTGGTATTTTCACTGTATACCAGCACATCAATCTAACAATGTTGTCAGCACTAAGAGACACCAGTGTAAAACACAATAATCACAACCAAATAGTTATCACTAAATATAGGAAACCACTCAATATCACCAAAGATTGAACCAGTAAGAGGGTACACCAGTTTGAAACTATAGTTACAACCCTGTGATTTAAACAATTTTTGCTTTTAAAAAAATTGAAAATTCTTTTTATAAATTATTGAAATTTAAAATTTATTAAAATTTAAGAGTTTAGCTAAAGCAAGCAAAATAAAAACTTACAACCAACAATGAGAAAAGTAAAAATGCTATATTCTATTTTATAAACAATAATTTAAAATGAAATACTTCTATCAGGGCAACAGACTAACTTTTTTTTTCACTGTCCCGCGGAGCCAGTATTTCCTGAATCTATCTAGTTCATCTCTCCATCTTGTGTTTTGTCAGCCTCAGTTTCTTATGTTATCTCTGGGGATTCATGTCGTTAGATGTGATGTCCATTGGTTATCTTTCATTTTTGCAACATGGCCTGCCCATTGCCATTTGAGTTTTTTAATAGTTTCTATGATGTCACGGACACCTGTTATCTTCCTTATATACTGTGCTGTCTTGTGATCTCCCCAGGTAAGGTTGAGCATGATTCTCTCATGCGCACATTGCATAATTACTTGACAAACAAGCATTGTATGAAGTTGACACTCGCCAAATATATCAGTCAGCACAAAAAGGCAGTGCAGGGGAGAGTTTGAATTTCGGGGGTTCAGCAGTTCTTGAGAAACCTTATAAAATATCTAAATAGGAAACACTGAATAGAAGTAACTGAAATACTTTGAAGCAGTAGTTTTGTCGGGAAATTATTTTATATGACAATTATGGCAGGCAGCTCCACACAAAATAAAGTTCCAAAAATGCATCTTTGGAATGAGAACTGCAGAAGTAAATTAAATTAGACACTTACCATTGTGATGTCCTAAGTGTATGATAGCATTTGATGGATTCTGACACATTATATTCAAGCTTCCTTGACACGTACGTAAACTGACGACTTTCTTTCCAATAGATGTATCCAAGTATGTTAGAAATCCCTTGGAATTCTGTAGTGAATAAAACGGGGGGGGGGGAGAGAGAAAAAGTTTAAATAAAACACTAAAAACATTCATATTTCATTAATACACATTTTTTTATAGTTTTCTTTATATCTAATTGCTTTTCATCACTAGGTCTTTTCAGACAGTGATATTTCTTAATTAAACTGAAGGTAGTCAGAAAAGATTTGAACTCAAAACCAATAATTCGGAAGCCCTTCTTTCACAGACATTTCGAGTCATCAAAGCTGTCCCCACACAGTGATAAGCAGCATTATAGTTGTTCTTGAAACTATGGATTAATGAGTCTTTGACAGAAAATGAATTAAAAATCTTTGTCACATTAGTGCCTTGGAACTGTAACCAGTTCATCTTTTATTGACAATGGTTTTGGCGGAGGTGTGTGCTCATTGATTACTTTCTAGTTTTTATTCATTTATTTATTCACCCATGTAACTATTCATTTAGTTTATATCTGAATGAATTCAAAGAGTAATACAAATTACACATCCTTATCATGGCTGCAAATTAAGATCATTCCAAATGGAGCAAAAACTATTCACTTTATTCCTCTTTGTACTCCAAACTGTGCAAAAATAGGAGTGAGAGAGAGAACAAGCTATTTGAGAAATTCAAAACATTTCCAAAATCAAGCCCATATGATAACATCCCCACTACAAAATGTATTTGTATGGCAAACCAACTGTAAAAATGAAATGAATTGGACAAAAATATTTCAGAAATCAATGTACAATTATTTTCTTAATTTGAGTTTTTCCTACTGAGAGCTTGGGTACAGGGTGTTTGAAGTTGCACATGTCTATGTTCTATTTGTTTTATTTTTCTTTACACTCTTTTGGGATATATTTTGCGAAGGAGTTTCAATTGAATAACAGTTTTGAGCACAAAAGTTTGGCTGATAAAAAATTTTAATACAACCTGAACAGTGAATGCACAAATGTCGATACCTTTGTTTTTATTTTTCCTTGTACCTAATTTATTGATATTGAAATAAATTAAGCATTGTAACAATTGTAACAATACACAACATAAAAATAGTGGGCACTTATTGTCTACCCTCTGTCTACCCTGGGTGAAAATCATAAAAGTTAATTATCAAATACAAAAAGTAAAGGATTTCTAGTTTGTTCATTCATCAATGGATTTGTAACTTACACTTGTATAGTGGATGTGAAGTGATCCGACAAAATGTAGATGAAAATGTCTATTGGGAGATGAAGAGAGAAATTCTATTTGTGATCTAATTTGCAACTTAATGCACTAAATTCAAATTATAATTGCAAATTCAAGTACCCTTTTTTATACAAGAGGCTACAATTTTATACCTATATTTTTTACTACATAATCTAGTACTTTTATCATACAAGAATTGGTAGTAGAAATAGCAGAATATCAAATAATTTTTCTATTTTGAAGATTAGCAAAGTATCAGCACTACTATTGTTAACTAATTGAAAAAAGAAAAAAGAAAAAGAAAAAAAAGAAAAAAAAGAGAAAAAAGAAAAAAAAAGAGAAAAAAAGAAAAAGAAAAAAAGAGAAAAAAGAAAAAGAAAAAAAGAAAAAGAAAAAAAGAAAAAGAAAAAGAAAAAAGAAAAAGAAAAAAAGAAAAAGGAAAAAAAGAAAAAAGGAAAAGAAAAAAAGAAAAAAGAAAAAAAGAAAAAAAGAAAGGAAGAAGAGAATCATCAAAACTCACACCAGCAACAAGCAAAAAATGGTAGGGAAGATACTCCATTTTGGTTGTATTGTCCAGAATTTTCAAACAATGGAGCTCAATGCCTTGGTTGTCATAGATGTAAGTCCATTGTTTTTGTGCCACAGCAAACATTGTCTCTTGATGCAGCCACCTGAAAAACATTGGTAAATTGTAGCAAAACAAACTACACAAATGCCTAATAGGACAAGTAAAACATACTAAGAAAAAGGAATTACAATTTTATCATGTACTTCATTAGATAATGCTGTTTGGTAATTGAGCTATCATCAATAGACAAAGAAATTATCTGTTTGATTCACAAACTGCTTGTAATTGACAGTGGAACTTGCAAAAGAATTGCATCAAAAATAGTAGAACTCTTCTGTGAATTGAATGTGAAAAAAAAATTACCAAATGGTCAAAATGAAATGATTTTAATCAGAAGCAATTCTCTTTTAAATTGACAATCTATTTTCTTTAAAGTTAATATTAGAAATGTTCAGAATTTCAGTTTCTAGAAGCATATTTTTAGGGGAGGGAGAGTATGAGCTTCATGATTCAATTTTCAATATTTTTGCAACAATATTAATAATGGTATCGGCAGCTATTTACTTTGTCTGGGCCAAATGATACATTCGGCGTGTGACGGGCCATTTAAAATAGAGTTTCAATATAACATGATTTATAATCATTCTGTCAGATCATATATCCATTTCTTAATTATATATAAATAGAGAGATGTTACCCTCAAACTAGCAAATAAAAATAGATCAAATAATATATCTCTTAAAACAACATTGCAATGACTTACTGTAGCAAAGATTCTCTGATATTCATTTCATCTAGCAAAGACAGGATTCAAAATGCTTCTATTCTCAGTTAATATATGTGGTTTGTAAAGTTATCCACTGCTCATCAGCAACTGATATAATTACATCTATTTTATACTGAATTTGAAAGGCAAAGGAGAATTATGCCCAAGATGAAAATGATACTGCATCTGTCCTATCATAATTGACGCATTCGGTTTATGAAGAATATTTGTAAATGTCACAACTATTATGGGACAGAGGCAGTAACCATTTTACTAAACTATAAATTGAATTTAGTGCATTATGTTGCAAATTAGATCACAAATAGAATTTCTCTCTTCATCTCCCAATAGACATTTTCATCTACATTTTGTCGGATCACTTCACATCCACTATACAAGTGTAAGTTACAAATCCATTGATGAATGAACAAACTAGAAATCCTTTATTTTTTGTATTTGATAATTAACTTTTATGATTTTCACCTAGGGTAGACAGAGCCTACCCAGATGACATGTCCCTAATATACACACACACACACACATATATATATATATATATATATATATATATAACAAAAATGTAAACTTACTTGATATCAGTAACAGATTCCATGACATTGAACTCACTGAGTAATTTCTTTGACTGCCACTCTAAAGTAGCAACATGGCCTTTTTTGCCTCCAAGAAGAAGAAATCTGCAAGGAAAAGATCATTAAACCATGACTATTAGACAATGAAAGTCCTCTGATATGTCAGTTCTTTTTGAGACTTATTCTTTTGGAACAAGTGGGTTTCATTATCACCAGACAGTACTATCTTCTAAAGCATGAAATTTTCACATGGCTAATGTCAACTTGGAATTAACTTTAGATCTTCTTATCAGCCATAATCTTGAATCAAAGATATTATGAATCATCAAAATAAATCTCTTTCAAGTAAATATTGATCAAATTGAGTACTTTTGATACATTTTGTGAATCAAAATAATCAAGAACGATGAGCGAGAGGAATATGCTTTACATTTTGGTTCTCAGGTGGGGATCCAATGTTTTGTAAATATCAATAGTCTGGGCACTCAGAATCCAATGTTTCAACAGTAGCTTTGGTAAGAAGGAACCGTTCCTCACATGGTAAACCTTCATTGCATCAAAAGAGCAAAGTCAAGGTTTTCCCTAATGTCTTCAGTGAGCAGCCAATTAATAGCAGATAACCAAGAGATAGACCCGTAAATTGAGAACCATGCAACGTGCACATGAAAGAATAATGCTGGGCCTCACATGGAGAGACCACAAGACAGTACAGTACATCCGAGAAAAGACAAGACTTAGGGACATCATAGAATCCATTAAAAATCTCAAATGGCGGTGGGCTGGCCATGTTGCAAGAATGGCAGACAATCGATGGACATCACGACTCACAACATGGATCCCCCGAGACCACATGCGCAACCAAGTGCAGCAAAGTGTTAGATGGAGAGACGAGCTAGACAAGTTCAGGAAGTACTGGCTCCGTGACGCCCATGATAGGGAAGTGTGGCAAATCCTGGGGAAGGTCTATGTCCAATGACGGACGCTAAAAGATTGATGATGATGATGAAATTGGCATTCCGTCCTCATTGCCAGATGTTATGTTGAGGGTTTTTGTTGCTGTCAAAATATTCTCATTTAGGTAGTTTCAAATGGCTTTTGGAACAATATGATTACCGCTCATACTAAGATGACAATTCTTCACAAGATGGCTTCATAGTAATTACCTCTCTTAAAGATCAAGAACACACTTCTATTCCCTAACAGATGTGCTACAAAACAGTGAAGCAAGATCACATTAAAGAGACTATGACCCATATTGATTATGAATTTAGTTGAGTACAACTCTCGAGGAGTCAGGCTTTCTTGACAAAGTTTTAAACTATTAATACCCTGCCCCTTTGTAACGTTTTCTGATTATTATCCATTTCTTCTTCAGTGTCTTCTCTCACCAATAAAAATTGTTGATTTATTTGTTTAATATGTTCTTGAATTTATTACTCTTTTCCCCTTTTGAGGTTTCACCACTTACAAAGTCAACAGGACACGACAACTAAAACACAGTATCTTACGACAATAAAATTTAAATTCTCCTCATATCTTTCATCTTTTCTCTTCTCCTTCCCTACCCAATCTTGCAATGTAACGAACAAGGGCAAGAATGGAAGTGGGTGCATATGCTTAAATGGGAGCAAAAAGGTATCAACCTTCTTTATAATTCAAAAGGAATATAGACAGATGGCAAGAGTGATCAATATTAGTTTCATTTGCTTTTGCATGTTATGATAGTTAATATAGATACATTCCATAGATAATGAATTACTTTAACAAAATGATAGACTTCAATTGAATAAACACACATGAGAAAATAATGATAACTTAGTTGTCAATACCTGTGGAATTTCCATAGGTCCAGATAGATACTTAGTGCTGAAAATATTAACCATTTTCAGTACCTGTACCTCTCAATTATGCAAAAAAAAGGGTAGGAGGAATGAGCCTCATTATATAATAGATTGGTTTATGAAATCAAGAAGAGATACCTACCGTCCATTTCTAGTGTAATCAGTCTTGTAGGGGCCAAAATCAAGGTTTAACTCAAAAAACTGAAAGTAAAAAGAAACAAAAATAAAAGAATTTTTTCAAGTGGGACAATTTTTACCAAACAAAATGTTTCACTGCTATAATAGCACATGTATGAGGTACTACTTAAAAGTTAGGAGAATTTGGATAGATTGATTTATTTGTTCATCTCTCCAAACATTTCAATCTTTTGGAATCACTCCACCAGGAAATAAATAACCAGATTTTATTCTTTGAATAGATATTAATCTATTAGCATGACATCTGTCAAAAATAACAGGATTACCTATGCATGGATAAATCATACAAATATGTATTTTAGTAAAAATGTATTTATTGCCCCCCCCCCCCCCCCCGGTCCCAATACTAAGATAATAGTAGTAGTGTTTGTTGGTTGATTTAACAGCATATCAACCCTTGATGAGTTATTTAATGCTGAAAACAGTTGTAAACTAAGGGGTTTGTGTGAGTATTTTTTAAAATTTTTTTTTACAAGGAACAAAATTTAGAATATAGGTTTTTTTTTTTTGTTTTTACAAGAAATATAGAATTCAGAATATAGTTTCTTACATATAAGAAATAGAGCTTGAGATATAATTCAGAAATTGGGAATATAATTTTTGGTTTTTAAATCTTTCCTTTCGTCCACTATTGGGATATACCTCCCTTTAGTTCCTCCATGTAGGATCTAGCGTGCCAGACAATTAATTCTGTGACAACTTGGAGACATCACCGAGCTATCTAAGCTGTCAAGTGACAATCTGTAATTTGGTGTAGGTTTATAAGAAATTTAATATTCTGCCTCAAAGATATGTGAAATTTCAAGGTTCATTTGAGGAAAAAACATTGCATCTTTAAAGTCAAGAAACATGGTAACTTCAGTTAGAGTTTAAACTCACTAATCTGTTGTCTTCTGTAAAATTATTTTATTCCTTTGTGGAAAGTAAATATTAAAACAACAGAGACATCATGAAAAAATATTTTTTAAAGAAAGATAAAAACAACATCGCTAAAATTATACAGGTATTATTATATATATATATATATATATATATTTTTTTTTACGTACCTTTGTGGCGCTTGTCACATCTACTTCTGATGCAATCTTTTGCTGAGTAACTAAAGTGGTGTCTATATAACTGTACAAGAAAACAACAAAAAAGTGTCAGCGGGAGAAGACAGAGTATGGACATTATTATACTCATCTGGCAGAAGTTTATGTAGATATTTACTCAGCTATTCCAAGAAGATGGTGCTGCATCATGTGAAGAGATATCTACCCTTCCACAAAATTTCATTGAAATTCATTGGGAATATATTGAAGATACTGCGTGGAAAGTCATGTGCATATACATGAATGTCTAAAGCGAAAAAAAAAAATTTCCAAATCCACATCTTCCTTACTCCATTATCTACCTTTCTACAAAACTTTACTGAAATCTATTGAGTACTATCATAGACATTATGTGGACAAACAGACAGACATAAAAGGCGGAAAGACCTGACTGAATACATATACTACTCCAACTTCATCGACATTAGTAATGATACAATATCATGGACATCTACATAGATCCATCATGAACATCAAATCATAAATCATCTTGAATCTGCAACAACCTAATAAAATGAACCTTCCCACAAAATAATCAATCGCTCACCCTGTTTCTTCTTGAAGGAGCAACTCAGATCTAGCAGACTGTTTGGCAGCAAAATCCATAAGTTTTTCTTTCCTGGCATAACAGGATTTGTGGAATTTAGTCTTCATATTTTGCTGAAAAAAAAAAAAAAAAAAAGGAAAATAAAAATCATTAAAGATTCACTAACAAAACCCACAGAAATTTCATGCAACATTTTTACAGAGTACAAACTGAACATCAAGTCATTTTAATCAAACAAAATGCTGAACGTGAAATTACAGATGAAACAGTTCATAATAATATGGATGAAGTTAGCAAATAGTTATTGTTATCAAAATCAGATGGTCCCAAATGCTTTATTCAAAATGCATAACAAATTCATACCAATTTTTACAAAAATTATTATAGTGCAAAGTTTCTTTTATAAAAATGAATCATTCCAATTTTCATATCCTTTACTTAACGTTACCATCAGATTACTGTTATCTAAATGATCCCGTCACAAAGTGATCACAATAAGAGACCTCTCTGGATTCACATTTTGAAATAATGGCTTCTATATTTTTAAATCTTGATAAAAAAAACACACCACCAGTCTTCATTTTCGACAACTTCATGAAAAACAAAATTCCTTCTAAAGAAGAATTTCTTTTCCACCTCATCATTCTTTGCTCAACTTTAATCATCTATCAGGACGGTAAAAGTGGCGCTGCATGACATGGCAAAAATCAAAGGATTTTAAATACATACAACCTCTAAAGCCAATGTCCTTGTTCTTAAATTGAATGATTTGGTTTAAACCCCCAGAGAATTCACCAACAACAAAATATTATGATATAAGGCAAAAGATTCTGGTGAGAAAAAAAAAAAAAAAAAAATGTTGAGCAGAAATATTTCAGCTCATGAAACTGAGATAATCTGAGTGTGTCCTGTCATAATTTATTAGTTGAAGTCTACAAGAGTTGAATTAACTCAACATCAATTTGAAGGGGGATAGCTTCAGATTAAAATAATATCCCTTTGACCATATGGTGAATTTTTAAAATTCAATTCACAAAAGAATTCCACTAATTTGTATGCTATTCATTGAAGAGTTCTGTCAGTTTCAATTTGAAACTTAATGAGATCAAAAGAAGTGAAATTTTAATACCTATTACTCTATTGTTAACATAATTATTCAGTTCATGCCAAGAAACATTTTTCAGAAAGGATAGGCATCTTAATAGAAGCACTTTAACCTTTAACGAAGAGTGACAAAATTTTGTGCACTTGGTAACTTTAAAAGCCTTTAACTCAAGTTTGCTCATATATGACAGAAATTGACAACTATGAAATTCAAACACGTTATCGGAGTCGCCTTTAGTGGCTAACAAAGTCTCTTACAGAGATAAGGTAAGCTTAGAAATGAATTTTATTAAAATGACTTTTCAAACAAAACAAGATTTTTTTTTTATTACAAATCTTTTTTAATCATAAAATGTCACAAAACCCAGAAATATAAATTTGTTCAAAATACTTGTATCAATGATATAATTGCACATTAACTTTTAAGCATAGGGATATGATTTTTATTTCTTAAAAAATAAATTCTGAAAGGTCAAACACTCACCAATTTAACTTTTTTCCCATGTCTATACTTCTGAATAACCTTTTCATCCACTGGTTTTCTTTCAGGGGCAGATTCTTTTTTCTGTACAAGTTCATGAAATTGAAACGAATTAAAAAAACAAATAAACAAAAACAAAAAAAACAACAACCTTTCATTGTATCTCATCAGAAACGAGAGCTCAAAATATCAGACAGTCTTTATTTCATTTAACAGCTAAATCTATTCTTTCAAAAGGTACTTTATTCATTTATTTAAATACAAAATATTTGAGTTTGAATTCATTCTTAATGTAAGTTTAAAATATTTAAATTTAAATTTAAGCCATGGTGCTATTATAAAATATTGTTATAAATTGGTTCAGCAGGCCAAATGAAGATTTATACCACTTCAGGATATTGTTGTAAAATGATTTGCAGGTGTTGTACATTGTTTCTGAACACTTACATTCAAGATTGCTTCTTTGGTTATTTTTTTTATATTCCTAGCCATGTCATTTTTCATTTTATGTTAATGTTAATCAGAAGTCATGATTAGTCAACATGAATTAATGATAAATCAACAGTTGACAACAGTTTTGAAAGGTAGAATTTTTATCATAATTCCTATTCATTTTGTTGGGGACTCATTTTTTTCATCATGAAAAGTGCTGGACAGAACAAAAGTGTTGCATGAAAAAAAATTTCAATAAACAAGAAAATTTTCCATAATATTACATTATATAAGACCAATAGACGAGTGAAAATATAAACAAGAATTTGATCTAAAATAGAGAAGGAGAGTGCTCAGTAGGACATTCTTCTCTGATGGCCAGTGAATTATCAAATGCATGTTAAACATTTTCTCCCAACAGCTTAGAAGATGACTGCATGAATATCAGCCCAGTTCATGCACACTATTCTAATAAGCTGTGGGCAAGATTGGAGAATGCATACTGAAAGAAAGAGCAAACAAGATAACAATTGCAGCATTGGCAACAACATCAAGAAAAGTGTAAATTTTACCGCTCGTAAAGCTTTGAATTTCCTTTCAAATTTCTTGTCCTTCCTTGGAACTCTCTGGCGCTTCCTGAAAGTATTTTGGTTACATGTAGAAGCAATGTCAAAGACCTCGACTGAGCTACCATCAGGCAAAGATTCTTTTACTCCAGAACTTTCAATCATCTTCTTGGGAAATAGTTTTGTCTTTTTCTTGAACATTTTATTTTTTGATTTTTTTGTAGGAACATTATTCTTCTTTGCAGCAGCCATTGTGGATCCTGAACAAAATCAAGAAAAAAAAATTAAAATTTGAATAGATTTCCTTTAGTTTTTGGTCACATAGTCAAAAATACTTCAATCATCAAGTAGATAACATTTTTCATGGAATTTCACTTTTAGCTTTATCAACATATTTGAAATAGAATAAGCAAAATTCATGTTCATCAAAAGAATTTATATTCTTGACATCTGGCACTAAGCTCAATGTTTTCACTATTCCTCATTTTGGGGATTATTATCTTTATCTCAGTCGGTTTTTAGTGGATTTCGACCAATATATTCTCTGCCTTTCAACATTGTCTGAAATTCTGAGATTGAAGTATTTCCATAATTCTAGAAGCATAGAAACCATTAAAAATTGATGGGATCATTTACATATGAATAAATTTTCACCGTAAATGTATTTATTCCAAACTAAAAAATGCATACCTCAAAACAAATTTATTTTTTGTTCAATTTTCTTCAACTATTCATATTTTGTTCTTCAATAATTCTAAAACAATAAAGCAACAGCATTGGGGGAAAAAAACAAGTTTCTGTACTAAGATAGTAATAGAAGTAGTGATGTACAAGTGAAAATACAGACATTTGTTTGCTTTAGTGTGACAGAGACCAACAAACAAACAAAATACATGACAAGAGCTTTTGTAATATAAAGCTCTCTTCAGTAGCAGTACCAGTAGTGATTTTGGAAAACACAGACAGCTGCTTTATCCCCTAGCTCTTTTTCTGTTTGCTTCAGAGGAATAGATATCAAACAAACAAAAAAAAAAAAAGAAGCGACTTGAGCTTTTATATCATAAGATTTTCAGTTGATTGTCCCTGTTTCTGTTATTTTTAACACTATGTTCCAGACGATATAATTCTCTAGCCTTCCACAAGCGTATGCTGAAAATAAATCTTGGAAGTCACTTACTACACAGGGAGGTTTCTATTTACAATGTAATTGTAATGCTAAACTGGACCCTTTCTGTATAGTCTTTGTAGAACAGTTTGATTTTTAAAAAGAAGCTGAGATAGTAACCATTACAACATGTGGAATCCATAAGGAAGGAATTGAGTACATTAGTACAAGAAAGGAACCAATTAGATTTTCAACAAGAACCATAATCTTCCTCATGTCCATATTTCAAAGGGATTCTAAACAAAGTAGTAGTAGTAGTAGAAACAGCATTACTACTTGTGGTAGTAGTAGCAGCAGCAGGAAGAGAAGAAAGAAGACAAAGATGATAATGGTTCACCAGAGGGTCTGGACCAAGTTTCATATTAGTTCAATATATTATGGCTAAGAAAATTGATATTTAATCAACAATTGGGACTGACCAACCGAAAAGTGTCTCGCAGACATATCTAAAAACAAATGCCCATTATGTTATCTACTTTTATATTATTTTGACATTTGATTAAATAATTGTTCTTTCATATCACATTGTTGTCTGACATAATACCAACTGGTAAATAAATCACATTACACCCATCCTTCCTCTTTCCATTATTCAACATATTGGAACCAACTGATTGGAATGTGTTTCGTAGAAAAAACAATTTTTTTTTTAATTATTCACATAGCAAAATTTTCTCAGCAGGAGTAGCAGCCATAGCATCTCTGTTGATTATATTCCTTGCCGAGTATCGGTATTTTGTTATATCTTACCTAATCCCAATTTTTCCCTAAAATAATTGCCGTAACAAATTTTGCTTCCTTGAGAACTCATTTTTCAAAAATACAAAAATTCATCTGGACGTATAATTGATTGGAAAAAAAAAATACAAGAAGGGAAGTCACCGAAATACATCAGAGCCGTTATTTTGTTAGGCGGACGGAAAATAAGGGTCCAATTCAGTATTAAAGATATATAAAAAAAAAAAAATCCGCCAAACCTCATTAATTTTTCTAAACTGACAATTTTCCAAAGGTAACAAAGACCTTATAGATACATTCAATAATACATTAAAAGTTCTTTGGAAAGAAATTTCAATGCGGTTTTCACCTTACAAGGGTTATTCTTTGGCTTAATATTGACTTCCCCATAAAAATCACAACTGAATTACAACCATAATGATAGTATGGGTAACATTTGAGAAAACATCGATTTTTTTTTTCATTGAATTTATCAAAAGCTTTTCTGATTTTGATACTTCATATCATACAGTTGTTCTTCCTCATGTTAATAAGTCGGTTAGGTGTACACCTCAGAAGAATGTTTTAATTACCTACCCAGTAAAACGTGATGGGTCCCTCCCAAAAAATTCAAAAGATTTTATACCAAAATGCATGCTTTTACGCTTTCATCTGTATTATGCATCAACTTCTAACACAAGATTAAATTTTTGTAATGGGGGTATTTTGATTTAGTTCAGTTCTTGTAGAGGTGTAAGTTTATTTATCAAGGATCTGATTCAGTTTTGTTAGGCACAAAACAATGATTGTAAAAGCTGCCTAAAGATCTTAAAACCACAAATACAAGAAATAATGATTATTTTCATGACACGACATTAAATTTGAAAAAGAATTTAGTAAAGAAAGATTGATCTTCTTCAATTATATTCACTCCCCGGCCGTTGCGTTAGAGAACGTATTCACGATAAACAACGCAATACATATTCAAATAAGCAAGAACTTTAATAAGCATAAGAGGGAAAACACTATACAAAACCATCTCAATTATCGGCATCTTCGCAATTTTAATCATAAGTGAAATAATTTGAAAGAAAAAACACTTACCACAAGAAACACGTGTTGGAAATCTACACAAATTCCGGTGTTGAAGTAAGGGAGATGATTCGCCTACCGTGAAATTTATTCCGTACCACACAAGAAAATTTATTGAATAGATTCCGTTTGTTAGCTTCTAATTAGGTAGTAGGGATTTTTTTTTATCTTTCTTTTTCAAAATGATGAGTTGCTGATGTACTATTGGGATTGCTATCATTGTGAAAGCTGGTTAAAAATTCGCGAAAAGGCTATTTTCACTTAATAAAATTTATTTATAAAATCTACGTTTAACTAACATTATAGGGCACATGTGCAGTTTGACAGAATCCAGATAGTCTACAAAATTCATGTCTAAACCCAGAATATGTACTGAATCTGATTTTGTCAACAATTTTGTGTTAAAATACAGATAATAAAACCCTTTTTGTAATATCCAGAGGTATCTTTTTAGTTTTTACATTTTTATATTGACGAGACACTGTTACTAAATGGAAATGATGTTTTACATAACACAAATATCAGAAAATTTTTCGAATGCCAAATTTATGTCACTTTAATGTTTGCAAATGTACAATTTTTCACGCAGTTAATTTTTTGAAAAATCTCCAATTCTATAGATCTTCTCAGAGAAAGATTATACAGGGGTTTACCCCACAATTTTTCTACTTTACAATAACACAAAGCATCTGAATTCATTTACTGGAAAGCGTGCATAGTTTCAAATGCTTGGTTGGAAGTATTTTTTCAGCAAAACTTTCACCTCCTTCCCTATGGAAGAGACTAACTTTATGGACAGTGAACCAGACCATCAATTGTGGAAGGTCCAATGAGGACTGAACCCACTAAAATGTCCAGGTAGCATTCGCTGTCCGTATGTTTTTTGGGTTTTTTTAATCATTTATTAACATATAATAATACGAAATCCTTTGAGGATTGAATCCACTAACAACTGCCAGCAAGATTAGCTTGCGGATCACTGCTTTACAACATGCATCCAGAATGATTTTCTTCATATTACTTATCAATGTAGAAGTTCTGTAACAGACCATCAATTGTGGGAGAGCCAATGAGAAGCGACCCCACTAATAATGGCCAACAGTTTTAACTTTCTGGTTATTACTGAATCAATAATTCCAAAATCATGGAAATTTGCTTTAGCCAGGCTCTAAAATCCCCTTTCTGCTTCCAGATTCACCGAATTCTATGGGAATAAAGTTCAAAAACTGCCGTATCGAATATCTAAACGACATCTTGGCAGATTATTCATAAAGGTTTAAATCTTTGAAAATGGACATGTATCCAGTTCCATATATAAGTTTACAGTGTTAGAATAATACACACACATGCGTTTTTTGTGTGAGTCAAGCTTACTGCTCACAATGATTACCTGTGCTTGTCAGGGAAATAAACTCGGCAATAAATCCTTCTGCTAGCAATTGTTCAATTTCTTGAGTAATTAACTGTTGATCCAGAACACTATACCCACGAGATCTTGTAACGTTGTTTTTCACATTTGACTTCATGCTTGCGAATAGTCGTAGCGCATCTAAACGAGTCACAACCAATTTTTTGTTCCAGGGTCGTTAAGCCTCGGGTTCAGGCACCCATACAAAATAATGCTGTTTCTGAAAGCCAAGACCAAGAATGATATTTCCATATAGATTTTCAATTACCTTCAAACAAGTGCTTTGATACTGTCTGCCATTTATTACAATGTCAGCATGACACTCACCTTTGACTGGAGCGCATTTGGAAGTCATGGTCAAAGTGATCTACCATACACTAGGCTGGAGTTTTAGTTTGAGTCTCTAAGCCAGCTTGTAGTCAATAGAGTTGTCAGAAGTAACTGAATCAATAAATGCTGCATGGCTCTTTATCGGCACAGGAATTACATTAGCTAATGAACAATGTGGCGCAGTGGCCAAAACTGCACATGACTTGCCTCGTTTAACAGGAACTGTTAAATTTTGTTTCTTCTCTGACTAATACACTTTTACCCATTGTCCACTCTGCAACCACTCAGAGCTGGGCAATATGAATGTGAGTACAGTTTTCCAACACAAAACCAGCACTGTTTCTTAGTTGTAGCAACTATCAGAGTCCACATGAGCATGTTGTTTAAATTTGTGTTGAGCGTGGTCAAGAGCCCTAGCAGTGTCACAGGCTTAGTCAAGTGTTAGTTTTTGACTTCCGAGCAATCACTGTCGTACAATAGTCGATTAGAGTCTGTTCATGAATGCATCCCTGACCAGATCTGGGCAGTTCTGTTTTGGGGCCACATTCACAAGTCGACAGTTTTTATTCAGCTTGTATAGTTCCTGAAGGAATTCATTGATAATTTTCAAGTTAGTTGTCATTTTGTTGTGAAAATGTATTTTGTCAAAAAACGCACTTTGTTCGGCACATTTACTCCGCATTCGACGATGACCTCCTTTGAGAGTTAACCTTCCAATATTTGAACTTTTTCTCGGAGTCTAGGGCATTCGGGGTGATATTTGATTTATCCGGACACAGAATACATTGATTTTGATAAATTGAAGCGGAATAAAATTTTATAAAAATGAACACAGTATTATGAACAATGACTTTATTCCACTTTAATTTGACACAGATTGCAATGGATTGAAACATGGATCATAACAAGGAAGCAAAGCCACTTATAATCATCATGTTCAGAATTGTATTGTTGGAATTAAGTGGATGATTGATCCAAATGACTTTCTGGTTTTTCGATGGTAAAAAAAATACATAACACGGCATGAGTGAAAGAGAAATTCATTTTTCATTCAATACTTTCTTTTCAAACTTCTAATGACATTTGAATCACACTTGTTGGAATTTCTGGTAGTTAACGAAAACAGAATAGCTACTTGCTTATATTTCAAAGGATTTTTGTTAAACATAGTAACACTTACATGTAAGTAAACAAGAAGATTCACAAACTGATTCTGTGAACTTCTGTAATTTTAGTAACTGGTTTGCATAAACCAGAGCGAACCCTTGAATCCCACCACTTGGTTTGACTGGAAAATTTAAATGAATTACCTCAGGTATATTTCGAACTGTGGCAACTGAAGGCTATAAAAAACGTAAGAGTATTTTTAAGTTATCGTTGTCAACACTGCTGATGATCCACAGTGTAGAGTCACATTGTCAACAAGTCCAAGAATGTCAATCTAGTACAGTGGTCCTCAACTGTTTCCTTACCAAAGACCGTTTTCGTTTTTATGAATTAGTCCGTAAATGGACCCAAGGCTTTTGAAAGGTCTGCCCACTTAACAAGCTCACAGACCTCCAGCAATAACTTTGTAGACCCCTAGGAGTCAACAGACCAGGTTGGGAACTGTTGTTCTAGAATGTTTTCATTTTTTGCAAATGGCAACCATACATAGAGTCATACTAGACGAAGAGACAGACCTGCATGAGTGTTATTGCTCATCGATGAGCAATTACACTCATTGCGCCAATATAGTAAAAATCTATAACCAAAGTCTGTTGCACCAACCTCTGGCTGAATTCCCATCATTTTATCTCCGCTGACTGTACTGACCCATGTGAGAACTCTCACAAATATTGCTATCTCTTCATTAGTCTTTTTCACGATGCCAATTCAAAAGAGCAGTAGACAAATTCTTTTTTTCCTTTCGTGGGGGCGTTTTTTTTTAACTCTATATTCATCTTTTTCTTTTCTTCAACCAACTGAACTGGGCGGGGGTATATAAGTTTTATTTTGCTGTTTACTCCATTAGGATAGGATTTAGAGTATCGTATCAGGAGATTCCCAAAGATGAAAATGAGTGTGCGCTTACTACTACTCAGAAGGAGATGTGGGTGTATTATTTAGTTAAGTGAAGAGAAGATTTGTAAGTTAGTGGGAGACAAATCAATGAGTAATAAACAACAAAGTTTTCTCATCTAAAAAATGCTACACTATTGGTATACATGAATTTTAAACTTACGAGAGAAATGATTTTGTGTAATGTGCAGTACATGTAAAATCTTTTCAAGGTGTATAGTAAAAGTCTGTAACCAAGATATTTAGCATGTTATTGTGCCGTTATATTGTTACATGCACCTGTTGTTTGTCAAAAGGATTTTGCCAGACTGTCCTGTTATCTCTTGGCTTCCCCCGAATAAATTTGGGGTTTTGTTTTCTCAGAACTTCATGTTTTTTCATTGGAATTCTCACCATTTATGGTAAAAGGGGATAATTTTCAGGTAAAATGTTTAACCTTCGGTGAATTCTCGTGTGTGTTCTGGTTCCAAATTGAGTTATTATCTTTTCAAGTAAATAGACAAATGAGAGATGGAGACTGAGAGAGAAAGAAAAAAAAATTTGTGTGTATTTGCAACTTAGATATTTAATTTAGCTATATCTTTTATTTTAATAAAATATCATATATATATATATATATATATATATATAGCATATGTGGTACAAATCTGGCTAGCAGTATAGCATAATATAATAATATATCAATAATATAAAGCCACTTCTGAAATGTAATGGATTTATTTCATAGAGTGCTCGACACATACAATTTTTTACTCTTGAAGTTTTAGAGTAGAGCTGGAAATAAATAGTAGAATGTGGATTTGCTACACAAACTAGCTCATGTTTCTGCCCTCGTCGGGCCTCATCAACTTCGCCTGATATACATATGTGTGTGTGTGTGTGTGTGTGTGTGTGTGTGTGTGTGCGTGCGTATGTGTGTGTGTGTGTGTGTGCGTGCGTGTGTGTGTGTGTGTGTGTGTTGAATGGGGATCATCACAACATTTTACTACCATTTTTAGATATAGACTGACTTGGAACTTCCATATTGGTGACAACACTTGATACAAGCACAAATAGACAATCACAACCAATTCTCTACTCAGGAGTGGCGCTGCGTACGATGACCAAGGGTGCTTAAACCTTCTTTCCAGTTCCACCCCTCCGTTTTCCTCTGCCCTCGTACGACGACCAGCCAAGGGCGATGAACACCCAGGTGCTGAACTTGATTCTACTACATACTTGTCTCATGTTACTTGGGATAGAAGGAGACAGACCATGTCCAAGAGAAGCTAAGAAGAGCTCAGCATGGCACCATGGTAATTTCCCAGATCATGGGACCAACCAACCAACCAATCAATTAAGATTAAAAGATCAAAAGTTTTTTGTTCAGATTTTAGAAAATTATGATTTAAATCTTAAAAATAAAAACAGCAACATATCAAATGCAAATGTAATAAGATAGAAAAAGCCTAGTATTCATTGTTAAATTTCCATATTAACACTCAAAGACAGGGAGGCTATGTACTGACATTAAATGTATTTATTCGGATAAATTACATGTATATATAAGCATCCATTCTATTTGCCGATCTCAGACACACTAGCAACAAATATGGCCTTCCTCAAACACATACCTATGTCCTTCGTGCAAGGGCCGTAACTCTGACAAAACTATATTTTAAAATTTGACATACACGGTCTGTCCGGAAAGTATCCAGCCATTTTGAATACCTCGAGAACCAGTTGCGCTGCCAAGCTGTAACTTAACAATCAACCAGACCCTTACTGCACCTTTTTTCAGTCAGAAGAGAGATGTTGCTGAGTGAGTTAATGACATTAATTCCAGGAACACGTGACCGATTTCAAGATACTCCATTGGCTTTTGTATCCGCCAGATCTAAACCCCATTAAATTCCCTGCAACAACACATTATTAGCTCTTCAATTTAATAATATCGGTCTGCAAAATGAAGGTCATAAAAAAAGTGTTTTGGTTATTCATTTATTTATTATATTTTTGGTCACTGAACTGAAAAAATTAAAACAATTTTTTTCTATAAATTATCATTTCCTCTGGTTGTTCCTCTGTTTTCTGGTTGTAAATTATAGGTTTTTGTGTGATTTTGCACTTCACATATTGATGCAGCAAGAACATTTTTTTGATTGCATCAGTTGATTTTTTATTCATTTTTAAGTGCAGAATTAAAAATGAGAAACATTTCCCCCATAATGTGATTTTTTTTCTCAAAATACGTTTTTTTAAATTTCAATCATAGCCTTTTTAATAATTTCGTACTTAGCATATTGATAATTCATTTCAATGACAATGTTTGAATTTGATACTTTCTAATGTTACAATCTATTTTTAAAACACCAGTTCTTTCATTAATAATAATAATTTATAATCTATGAGGTAAAAAAGAAAGAAAAACAATTTTTTGTGATTAATTTCTTGAAGCTTGTGTACACGAATGGTGGAACCTTTTTGAAAATAACCTTTTTCAAAACAGACAAATTTGCTTTGGAAAAAGCCATGATTGAAAGCACAAAAAATATCATAGATACGTTTTGTTTTGTTTTTTGTGTTTGTTTGTGTTTATTTGTTTCTTTCTTATGATTGGATGTGGATCCTCACATTTAAGCAACGCTCTGAAGTCAACCATAGCCTACTTTTGTACCCTTTTTCTCTCGTATTACAGTAAAATTGTTGTTTGTTTATTGTTACCAAGTCTCACCGTATCTTTCAGAATTAAATGGTTAAATGGGTTCCCATGAAAATTCAACCAATGGAAAGGGTTCCTCTTAGTGGTTAAAGTTTGAAACCAACGACATAATCCAGTTGAATTTCATCAGAAATATGTCGAACCCGGAAGTAGATACACCATTAACACATTTTATGTAGATTAACAGGAAAAAAAAAACCAAAACTTGAACCTTTGGTGATTTTTTTTTCATAAGCGCAGATGTGAAGGGAGCTATTTCTTAAAAATAGAGTATTTCAAAACCGCATTGTCATTCTGTATTTAGAATGATCGGCCACAAAGTTAAGAATGGAGAAAGAATTTGTGGTGCTGTTTAATTTCATGGTGGTTAATTCAAACAGCCTTTCGGTTGACTATAAAATGGCTATAACTGACTGTTAATGGCTATAAAATGACTAACCCAATTGTTTAAACAAACTACATAATTGAAAAAACATGGTATTGTTCTTATCTTATAATGCATTTTTGTTATTTTATATTAAATGAGCAAATTATTTAAAAGATACACAGAGTGTGTACGTTGCAGATGAAGTGGTCAATCAAGAAGTGAAACGATCGAAAGCGCTAATAGTATATCTGTTTCTGGCACATTTTCTGAGTCACGTCTTTTTGGAGGTAGAATCTTGACAACCAGGTTGAATCATATCTAAAGAGCATCCAAGTTTAGAAATCATTGCCAGTTTTTCAACGAGCTTTGAGGGTGACCATATTGAAACTCTTGGAGGTATCATGTAGACAGACAGAGGCGAATAGAGAAATGTGCAGAAAAAAAAATCAAATTACTGGGCCCACCACAAAATTTTATCACTTTTTTTCTTATGAAGAAGCTTACTTTTCCACGGAAGGTCAACGAAAGTCACAACGAACTTTCAGAGATTTTGTGTGAAAATACTGATATTTAGGGGGGGAAAAAGATATTTTGGCATTTTCTTTTCCATATTTGCTCCCATCTAACTGCATGATACCTCCAATATTTCCAAATGAATTTCAATTAAATTTCATGAAACAGTAAGCCTTGGGGCAAGTGAGGGGTGATCAAATTTTGGGATGGATCGAGATATTTGTTTTTGATTGAGAGATATTCTTCCGTTTTAATGTTCTATAAATTTCTGTTCTCACCTTTTGTCCTTGGTTGGGTGATATTTTGAGGGTTTTTTAAAAATACATTTCTGTATTCAACCCTGTCTCCGAAATTTAAGTATAAATCTCAATGAAATTCGAGGCACATGGCAAAGAAGAAGTCACATGAATTCGGAGCGAATTATCCAAGAAATAGTTTTTGATCGAGAGGTATATATCTGTTTCATTATTTTTGACGTTTTTATATTCGCTCCCGTCTGTCCACACGGTATCTCCAAAAGTTCTCAACGAATTTTAATGCAATCTTGTGGAACGTTATTTTTGCGTTTAAACAAATACCTTTCTGTATTCGCTCCTGACTGTCAATACGATATCCCTAATAGTTCCGAATAAACTTGTAGGGAATTCTATGGAACAGTAAGACATTGGGCAAGAAAGAAGTCACTGAAATTTTGAGTGTATCTAGGAATTTGTTTATGATTGAAAGATATTTTTCTGTCTAAGTATTTTATACATTTTTGTATTTTTGTCCACGCAGTTTTTCCGAAAATTCTCAGAGAATTTCAATATAATTTCGTGGAAGGATATGCCACCTTTGAAGGAAGAATTGGTTAAATTTTGGAACGAATCTAGATATTTTTCCTCGATTGGGAGATATATTTGCGTTTTGTGAAAAAAAAACCCATTTCTATATTCGCCCCTGTCTGTCCACAGAATATCTCCAAAATTTCAGATTAAATTTTGATGAAATTTTTTATAACGGTATGGAAAAAGTCACCGAATTTTAGAGCAGTTCTGGGAATTTGCTTTTGATTGAAAGATATTTTTCCGTTTTTGTTTTTTTTTGTTTTGTTTTTTATGTTACACATTTCTATATTCGCTCCTGTCTGTCTAAACAATATTTCCAAAAGTTCAGGATTAATTTCGATGAAATTTAGTGGAACGGTGAGGCTCGTATTAAGTTATCAAATTTTGGGGCGAATTAAGGATTTCTTCCTGATTGAGAGATTTTTTTTTTTTTTTTTTTTTTTTTCAAAATTTGTATATTCGCTTCTGTCTATCCGCACGACATTTCCACTTTTTCTAAATGAATTACACTGACATTTCGTGGAACGGTGGGAAACATTTTACGTATGAAGTGATCAAATTTGTGGACAGATCCAGGTATTGGTTTTTGATTGAGAGATATTGTTCTGTTTTTTCCTTCCAACATTTCTAATTCCCCCGTCTGTCTCAAAACGTACTCAATGAATATCAACGAACTTTTATGGAAAGGTAGGCCACAGGATAAAGAAGAAGCGGTCTTGTTCGTATATTTCTGCATTCACTTCTATCTGTCCACTCAATATCTCGAAAAGTTCTCAATAAATTTAAATGAAATTTTGTGGAAGAATGGGAAATAGGCCTCAGATCTAATCAAGTATGGGGATCGATCAATTCGCAATCACTCAGTCATAATTGGAAGAAATGTACATTCACAGTCGTCCATTTTGAATTTCAAAATGTCCGCCCTTAAAGTGCACGGAAAAACTGGCCACGATTTTCTCTCCAAATCTGTATGATTCTTAAATATTTAACCTAGTTGCCAAGATTCTACACAAGAATGTTAAGTGGATTGTTATTTTTTTTTTTACCATGGAACACCTGCAAAGAGTCATTCGATACTTGATACTCTATTTATATTACATATTGGTAAAGTTAGAATACTTCAGTAGCGATATTTGTATCATTATTGACGATTGGGGGGGGGTTGAATAGTCAAAACTGACTGAAAATACTAAAAATACTACAATTTGAAATGTGCTATACTTTTTCTCCTCAAACATCCAAGAATATGGTTCCTTGAGCGTTTTCTATGACCTAAAGTATGCTAAAATCGTCAATTTCATCCTGTTTGCTGGCTTGGTCTACAAGAATGAAGATTTTTCAGTGTCATACTTCATTTTGAATGCAATTTAAAGAACAAACCTAAGTATAAAAGCAATCTTTTTTAAAAAGTAAAGTTCAAAATCGGAATAAAAGCCAAAAAATCACTTAATCCTCTTACATGAATCTTTCTTTCTTCTTTTTTTTTTCGTGAGGGGGGGGGCAAATTCAATAATTTGCAGATTTGTGGCAGTCGTACCCAGCGCCAATGATATATACCTATGTGGATGTAACATGAGGGAACCGAATTCCAAATTTATTTAGTAAAAAAATCAAATAAATTTGATCCTAAAACCAAATCTTTAGGAAATGAAAATTAAGTGTACTTAGATCTCAACTTAATTAAAGCAAATTGGAATCCTTTACTGACTTTTAAAACACACGATTAAAAATGCGGCTATTGTTGGCTTTTGACTGATGTTGCCAAGTATGGTTTGTTATTTCTAGCTAAAACTGTCTTCCAAAATGTCTAAAACCATTTCCAGCTAACTTTATCATTAAAACTGTTATTTATATCCATTTGAAGCCCACATGAAAAGAAATAACTATTCAATAAGAGTCCAGAACATATTATCAATTAAAATTGTACGTTTACTTATATTAGACTGACTAAATTACCAGATTTTTGGCTACTATAATTTTTTAATGGCCAAATTGGGAAAAAAATCAACAGGATCTAGCCAGAAAATTGCTGATTTGACAATCCTGTTTTTGACGACACTTAATTAGAATTACTTCCCCTTTGTTGTTTTCCCTGCACTCAGCAGATGGCGCTGAAATTATACTGAATAATAACTACTTCAGATTCATAAATTGCCAACTTGTGTTTGATTTTATGCCAACTCCAGTCGATTGACGATAAGAATAAGATAAAGTCTAACAAACTTCTTGTTGGTGACAACACCTTTTGTCAGTTCTGCCCGAAATTTCCAAGTATCTATCTGCAGTTCGAACTGTTTCTCAGGTAAATACCCACTGAGAGAGATAGAGACAATCTCTTTAAACGTCTTTTTCTAGACGTTATTGTCTATTTTTTTTTAGTTTCACTTTTATTGAATTTTAACCCCAACTTTTTAGACCCAACTTTACGCCCCGTCGCTTCACCCCCCCCCCCATTAAGAAACCCCCTCATCGACCACCCAAAACTTGACGTTGGTATATATTTTTTATCATCAGTTTAATGACTTTAACTTAATTTGTGAATGTTAAACTTTGCCGTATTGACGTTCTTGAATTCAAGTTTGTTTTGTTTTTTTTTTTCGTAATTGAGATAAAATGACATTGAATGCGGCGTGTTCGTTATAAACAAAACTATAAGTATCTTGTACTGTGTTCTTTCGACCACAAACATATTGTATTTAATTTCAAGGTTTAAGACCTACGTCCCTTCGTTGAATTCAACCCATGAGTTTATTATTTCACTTTTCCTCCTACTTGTTTTCTGATTTAAACGAATACTTCAAACAGGTTTGCTGATTCAGTGGTTAGTTACTTACTACTGTCACGTGGATAATTTTGGCAGCATTCCGTGTTGGGGGTGGGTATTTTCTTTATTTTTATTTTTCTGAAATTGAAAGGTGGGTGCTGATCAATGAATAAATTACCTATCTCGCCTTGGAGTGATCCTTGAAAAAAAACCAAAATGGCTCGAACGCAGGGACCAATATATCATAAACTTGCATCATAAACTCCCCCCCCCCCCAATTACAGAGTAACTGTTTAAATTTTTAGCTCTCCAACTTTTCGTGCGGTCTGCGTGTACGACAAACACATGAGCCAGCTAAACTCGCTTAAAAACTGAATAAACCTATCTTGAAAGTTTTAACTGACAACTTAGTTTCATCGTATAATTTACGAAATTGATACTCCAGTCTTCTTTTTATTGCTACTTCTATGACAAATTGTCTTGAAATTGCGATTAGACTATTAAACTCTCTTGTTCCTCTAACATTTCGTTAACATTAACTTTTCGACTTCTGATATATATATATTTTAGACTGATTTGAAGCTCGGTAAAATAACGAAAAATTTCCCGAAGAAACTAAGGTCAGATTCCAGTTATACTATATCCATTACTATACCGTGTTCTTTTTGTCACTAGCTGGAGGAAATTTTAAATCCTTAGTCAAATTTATTCGAACGAAACCTTCTAAAACCTTAACTTCGAACTTTATTTTTTTTCAAGTTGCTGGACTTCCACCTTAAGTGCAAACAAGTCTTTCAACTCTGAAAAACTTTTCCTTACCCCCCACCCACACGAAAGCCCAATTTTATTGTTTTTACGACTTTCGTTCTCTTGGATTAAAAAAAAAATTTCATCTTGAAATTTGAATTAGGTAAAAGGTTTTTAAAATAGAACTTTTTTTTTTTTTCCATATTCAGTAAACAATCGTCTGTTCGAAGAAGTTGAAATATTTTCTCTACTAGAACTAAATTTTCTCAAACATCCTGTTGTAAATTAGTTTGTTGTACATTTAATTTTTTTTTCTCTAGGGATTCTGTTCTAGTATGAAAATGATAACTGGGTGGTTTTCATTTTCAGATGTGAAAATTTAAAAGGAAAATGATAGCCTCAAAGTTAGTATCCAGGTGGAATATTTTGGTTTTTGTAGCTCCCCCCCCCCCTCATCACAAAGAGGTGACGTGAATTCGATCCGAAGTGATCGGTTGATAATTACGACTGCTGGGGTGGGGGGGGGGCAGAGCAGGTAGAAAAACTTTACATGACGAATTGAGTACCAGTTGTCATTAGACTTGCTTTCCTTCAGCTACCAAGTCTTCCGCTTGGTAAGGCCCTTTTTTTTTCTATGAGACCGTTTCTTTTTAAAATTTCCACGTTAGGTAAGACTAGTTACCTAATAATTGATATGTATGTGTATACTGGGGTGAAAAATCTATTATAGAAACAACCCTTATTAATAACCTGTTCAATGCTATCGTTTACAGAGGTGTTTTGATGTGTATGTGTTTTGTTTTTTGTCTTTTTTTTTTTTTTTCCTTCCCTTGCTGAGAATTTTTACTTGAAAAGTAAAGATTAAATGTAATTTCGTTAGTCATGGCCCGGTGACTTGATGCTTACTTACAGGGCCGTAGGTGGTGTTTATAAAAGTGAAAGAACAAGCACTGTGAAAGTCACTCAGATTCAACTTGTGTACCTTCACGTAATAAGTGCTTTCATTTTCAAACCTGGTGGCCACAGATCCATTTCCTGATCGTGTTAGAAATTGCAGTAGGTGAAAAACTGTTCATAAGGTCTGGTATTTGAAATCGCCCCTTCCATCCAGAGCAGAACTACACTCCCGAGTATGTTTCTTGAGTGATTGTTACCTTATCCGTGTTAAATTCTGAACTCATGTACGGCCTAAACTATTTCCTCGTTGATGAAACTTGGACTGCCATCGTGTTGCATTTTTTTTCTTTCCCCATTTTGTTCTATAATTGATTTATACATAACCCTAATCCTAGCCCACCATCCAGATGAAGTTTTTTTTTTGTTTTTTTTTTGTTTTTTTAAACTTATCAGAAAAAATATCAATGTGAAAAAAAATGTTTTTGTGAGGTCCCTAGAAAAAACGGTATTGCGAAATTCAACGCTGTAATATTTTGAATTGAACGCAAAAGTATTTTTTTCTCTTCCCCTCTAAAAAGAAAGCAGCCTACCACCACCAAAAGCGTGTACATTGAAAGCAGTAATTTTTTCTTAAATTCTTATATAATAAATTAAACTGAACTTGTTCCATGGACTCTCCTTCAATACATGAAAAAATAACGAATGGTCCAAAATGCCAAGTAATTTATCAGCAAATAAATTAAGGGGGGAATTCTGGGTAATTACATTGAGAATTTTTTTTTTTACACAATATTAAAAAAAATGAAATGTTCTATTGCGAATTAACTAGTGTTCTGGACACCCCAAACAAAAAATGATCAAAACTTTTTAAGTATATTCCATACAAAGACGCATTCTTTCGGTTCTGACTTGAGGAATTCGGAGGAATGGTTAAGATTCAATCTCATCTTCACTATATTTCATGACAAAGTAAAGAATATTGAATCTGATGTTTTCATAAACAAATGAACAAAAAAAAACAACAAATGATCAATTATTTTGCGCCTTCCTCTCCCTCTCTCGAAAAATTTTGAGAATTTTATCTCTTCAACTAAATGCCTACATTTGTATCTCCATCCAAATGAGATATGGATTCATCATCATCATCAGTCTTTTAGCGTCCGTCGTTGGACATAGACCTTCCCCAGAGATATGGATACTAGTCAGTAATTCATGGATTGACAATAAATCCAATAACTCTTTGAGAACTTGTTTCAAGAACTTCAATCATACAACAAAATGGTTACTTTTATTTATTTTTAATTTCTTGGATTTTTAAAAAAATTTTCTGACTCCCTCACCACAATTGCCCAAATTTTTGCTTTAAGCCTTTCAAATAGGTAGCTGGTTTGCTTCAGTTTTTAAAGTTCTGGCTCTTGAATCTTTGAAACTATAACAAATAGCTATGTAGCATCTGCCATGCACTTTTTAATGCTCTTTCAAAACATATTGCAACTTTTTATTTTTTATTTTATTTTTTTTTTTTTTTTTTAGCAATTGCAGGAAAATAGCATGTTAAGGTTTGAAGAAAAATTGATTCTGCCATAATTGTTTAGTTTCAAAATTCTTTCAAAAAAAACAAACTTTACCTTGAAATTTGATTCAAAGAAAATTAACTTATTTCTGTATAGTTTATAATTCATATGGGAAATTAAGAGTCGGTTAATGTCTAAATCAAAAAGTAAAATGAAATTGGTGTTGAGATATAACAAATGAGTTATGCTGTGAAATGTACAATTCAGACCATTAACTATCAGGTTGGTGTAATTTTTTTCCTCGCTCAACTTTAAAGCAGTTATCTCGGCTTCAGATGAGTTATTAATTGAAATAACAATCTTCAGAATCTACACATTTTTGCCAATTAGAAACCAGCCTGGAGTTCTGAAACCAATGAATTCTTTAAAGGCAGTTTTTGAACTGCTGCTTGTTGACTTTCCCTTGCAGGAAGTGGCTGAAATACTTCTTTGGTGTCATGGTTTTGTCAGGATACAAGTTGTAATCGATGAGTCCACTTGCCAACCATAGTTTTGGGTGCTTCACCTCTGTTCAGCCACTATGCGGAATGCTGTCAATTGTTGTAGAGAATCTATTTTTCATGTCGCAAAGCGACCGAGAAATGGATTGTTTTTGTTGCGCGAAAGTGCAGGGAAGACTTTGTAACAGCAAATTATTCTGACATTTCATTCAGCTTATGCAGCACCCATTTGTCAGGCTTTTTTTGCTCTTCCTATTGGGGGCAAATATCAACTGTTAAATGGTCAATGATTAGTTCCTCTGCAATTCAGTTATTTTGTGTTGATTCACCTCGATGGCTAAACTCTCTTAATGGTTAAGCGGTTCAGTGAACAGGGTTACAAGTTTTGGATCTTTTTATGAACATGTGTTACTTTTTACCAAAAGTTTGTGGTAGATGCTAATTACTAGTAAGTTCTAAAACTATTTATGAAAGTTTGTTGGTAAACAAATGTTTTGTCTTTGAATTTCTAATTCTGTTTGGTAATCTCATCCTGACTTTGACAGCCATGTTCCAAGCTACACAGCAAGCCCATCAGAAGTATGAGATCAGACAGCAACCTCGCTATATTCCTGGCATGAATAAAGCCCCACCTGATATGCTTCCTGCTCGCAGTTCCAACTTGGGGAAGGCTTCCAGTTCTCTGGTCAAAGAATTTAAGACTGGGACCAAAAATCCCGCCCAGTGCTTACATGAATATGCAAGCCAAATGAAAGTCAAGGTAAGTGGGCTCCTTGGAATTTTTCAATCGGGTAATGAAAGTAATTCTAGAATTGTTTTGTATAGATAACTTTTTTCTCTTTTTCTTTCTTTTTTTTTTTTTTTTTTTTTTTTTTTTTTTTTTTTACCAAGCAAATTATCCAGTCCATGGAGTACACTTGTTTCTACATCTGTCAGCTGGGGCTTAGAATCTGCCCCACAAATAGGGGACTGGACTCTCGTGGCTTTGGCTTGATATCAATCAGTTTGAAGGACTCAAAACTATGACCTGGCTGCATATCACTAAAACTTGAATAGAGTAACTGCCTCATAGCTGCTTGTGGTTTCCTTTTTGATATGATTATGTTTGTGTATCCCTGACATGATGTGGCAAATGGGTTTCTAATATTGGGCTCCGAGGTGGGTGGAACATGCACTAAATCATCCTAGAAACTTCACATAGTTTTAGAATCGGATAGTGACACTGACCAAAATTTACTTTACAAGATTTGTTATTCTGGAATCAGTAGCAAACACTCCTGTCAAAATTGTCACCATTTGTTATTGAAAAGTTTATAACTTCCAAAGTAACTCCAAAGACTGGGGGGAGGGGGAATGAGAAATGGCACTCTATAGATTGAAAGAGAAACTGGCAGGAATATTACTGAAAATGACTCCAGAAGTAAAAAATTGGATATATTGCGATGAATGTGAAACGATACATTCAACCCTCTAATGCCAGAAATTCGGAATGGAAGTCAAATATAGCATACCATTCTTCGAGACACAAAATTGGAATCCTACACTAAAAAAAAAAAAGCTACAAAATACATCACTCACAAAATAATCTGGATCTGCCTGTGTTAAATAACCCAAACACCTTTACCTACTGAGTGTATGAAGAGAAAACAGTTGCCATTTGTAAGATATACACTCCTTGGACTGAGCTGTAGGACTGGTGTCTTCAAGGTGCTGTGCAGGCCTAAAAGTATATCACATTACAATGAAAAGTTCGCCATTTATAACTTGAACACTCCCAATGAAGTTCTAGGCATCAACTGCAGTAATGTCTAGTGTACTATGTGGGTGTTTTTTTTTTTTTTTTGTTTTTTTTTATTGTACTTATGACAACCATGGTATTGAAGTTGTTCAAAACCATGAAAATCCTGACCATAGTCAGTTTTCATGAATTACGATACCTAATTTTTGTTCATATTTGCTGTCATTCTTAATGTGTCATCTTGAATTGTAGTTGTCCTTTCATGATGTAGAGCTGATACCTGATCCTGACCACCCACTGGCAATATTTGCAGTTCAGGTTGAAATTAATGGTAGACGGTTTCCTCAAGGTGCTGGTAAGACTAAGAAAGAAGCCAAATTTCATGCAGCAAGCAAAGCCTTCAAGATAGCTGTGCTTCAAAAGAATGACAATGGTGAGCCTGTGTTTTCCAGTTCCCTTTTGAAGTTATGTCTCAAAAGCAGTTACCTGCATATTGGGGGTGGATCCACGGTTTTGAGTAGGGAGTGGGATCCTAATAGAAAAAATTGAGCAGGAGGGTCCAAATGGAAAACCATCTGTACAAATAATGATTAATTTCATACCTTTCCTTTCGGTGCTGGATTTGACATGAGTAAATGAATTACTCATTGAAATTTACCATCGAACCAATTGATAAATTTATAATAATGCTGTAAACACCTTACTTATATAATTTAAAAAAAAAAAAAAATGTTTTCCAGACTAGTTCGAGAGAACTCTGGATCAGTGTTCCTAGGAAAGTATGCAGCTGCTCACAAAAAAATAGATATGCTGCATAGTAAGATTATTAATAATGCACACAATATAGATGAATATAATTTTTTTTTTTTTTTTAATGAAAATACTGAGATTCCCCCAACAAATTCACATACATTCCTTCATTTGAGTATTCTATTTATTTACTTTTATTTTTTCAATTCAATTCTTTGTCTTATTTGGATGGAGTTTTGGATTCCCTAGACTCCTCCTTTGTATCTGTGCCTGTATATCAGATATATAATTGTCCGAGTTGTTTTAATATCAATATTTCTAGACTAGTTATTGTCACTTTAAGCAGTTTTAGGTCATGCATTAAAGATGTGCACTTGTGAAACCTTTTGAATACAGGTACCATTCCTGTGACACTCTAATATCTAACCAAAATTCAATCAAAATGTCTTTCATATTTGCCTTCTGTTTCTATCAATTTATGGTACTTAAGACACAAATGTAATACTGGACTGGGATATTTGATAATCCAACCAAATGGCTAATCTAAACTGGCTTTGACCATGAAGGTTGGACTGTAGGATTTGGGCTAGTGATGTACCTGTTATGGATTTTTGATACGCGGATTATCCAGATGAACAATATTAATCATTAATTTATTTTATTTTTTTTTTTTTTTTTTTTTTAATTCCTGTAAAATTCTTGAATAAATGATCTATATTGAAGATATAAAACTACAGATTGAGTTTACTTTAGATAATACCCATTTATATGATAGTCAATAACTCCTAACAAAACCATTCAATGCATTGCCACTGATTTCAGAACAAGTGTGCTATGTAGTAATGGATTTTAGAATGTACAATGTCCTGTTCACCATGGTTCAGTCTTATAAGACTAGATTAATTTCAAGTGTTCAAATGAAGTAATTCTTTTGATTTAATATGTAGTGTGTTTAAAGCAGGACAATATTAGGTTAGCAAGGTCAACCTACGGAGTCCTTCTGTGGTTTATTCAATGGCGGGGCTGGGCATTGAAATGATGTAAAAGTTGGCATTCAAAGATCTAAAATTTCTATGAAAAATATCTTTACATAACGGTACTTTGAAAATATAATTGAAATAAATTGATTTTGTAGATTTTATGACTTACAGTGTCTCAACATAAAAGATTGTTAGAATTTAAATGATATCCTGGGTATTGTTTAAAAATTCTGCAAATTGTTTGCGATTTCCAATATTTTTATGCAATTGTTGACAATTAGATTTAGCACTTATGATAGTTTTGACTGTCCTTGTAATTTTTCCACCATTATAGAATGTTTTAAAAGATGTGAAATGTTAGAATGAAAATAGGCAAAATCATTGACGCAAAACGAATACAATTTTATTTTCAGTCAAAAAATTTTTTTTTAATCATGTAACAAAAAATACTGTTGTACTGATTGTTCTATTATTAACCAAAAATTACTGTTAGTGTTCCTTTTTTATATGAAAAAGGAAATAGACTTACCAATTGCCTCCCTTAAAGTGATGCAACGTCAATTATTTACAATGTAACTGTACCCCTATTTTTGAACAACCATCCAGGGTACTAAACTAAGGCTTTGAAATATTTTGCTATTTTTTCTTTTCCATTTCTGAGTAGTAACTAAAAAAAAAAAGAATTTTTATATTTACTGAAGTAACTTTTTACAGACCTAAAACTTGATCTATAACCTGTTTAGAAAGATATTCATAAATGATAGGTATTTCAATGTCTCCTTTCTGTTGCATGCTCTACACTGATAGGTCTGTGTGTGTGTACTGTAAACCTTTGACTTAACAAACCCCTTTTTGTTTTGTTTTTTCTTGTTTCTATTCACTACTTGAGCCCTTTGACCCTATGAGGACCATGACACTCCACCAGTGTACTTGGCTCTGGATAGTTTTCTCCAGGATTCTCTGGGCTTTCCCCTCTTTCTAATGTTGCTGAAGGCTTTCTGGGAGTGTGGCTGATCCAACCCCACTTTCCGTTTGGTGATTGGCTCCACAATTCTCTACTGGATATTTTCTTTGGCCATTGAATATGGTGGATTCTTTGCAGACAACTGTTGTGGCTTTTATTAATCTTCACATTTCTGAACCACAGGAACTTTCACATTGGTATTAAATATCCTCAATTTGGATGATCTTTTCCTTCTAGATTTCAGTGTTGGTCATTTATAAAATGTTACACTTCGAGTAGTGTGGAAAGTAAAATCTACAATTTGTGGTCAGTTGGAACAAGACAAATTTTTTAAGTATAGTGTACCAATGGGATATACCTGAGACTTGGAGATACCTGAAGGATGTCTCTCTTTACAACAAAGGTTGCCATAATTTAGAGAGGCCACAGAATCTAGGATGTAAAATACAAAGATTTAGTAAAGAGTTTATAGGTGTTTGAATAGGTAGTGTATTGAGAACCAGTTGCTATATTCACATAAAGCAAAAGTTCTCAAATTATAAATCGCAATGAATCTGGGGTCAGATAGCCAGACATGCATGGAGGGGGGAACTATTAGACATTAGCTACTCATATTAGGGTTGATGACAGATGATCAGTCTTGGAATGAAGACCATTAATGTACACATTATGTAAAATAGTGTTGTCCATCCTCACAAGTATGCGTGTGTGGAATTTGGTTGGTTGTATAACTTGATTTGTAATAGAAAATTGACCAATAAAATCTCTCGGTAGTAAAGCAAGGGCTGAACTTCCTATGGTAATTTATTTTACTCATAGACTATTGGGCCCCCTTACCATAATTAGGGCTTTTTTTTTTTTCATCCAGCTTAACTGCAGTATGATTACTACCCAGACATGTTTGAGCCAGCATCACCAGTTATGCAGATAGAAAACCAGTAAGGGAACTGAGAGAGACAGGAAAAAGACCCAACTTGAATTCAAAACCAGCGACCAATCATAAATGTCGAAAGACAAAAAAAGCAGAGATTGGGGGATTAACAAGAAATCAGTGATAAAATTCAATGTAAGCAAGAACACATCAAGAGATGTGAAATATATCAAATATTTGATAGACCCCTTCCTTTTTATGTGTGTGTGTGTGTCCTTTTTTTTTTTTTTTTTTTTTTTTTTTTTTTTTACTATAAGTTTCCAATCAAAGAATGAATGAATAAACTTGGCCTTTGAAATCAAATGTGAATTTGTCTTGACTCTCATTTTGAGTTTTATTGCAATTCTTGTAACTGCCTACATCTGTAAAAAGACTGCATATCTTTTTTTCAGCTTCAAATGAACAGCTTCCTAGCCAAGAGTCATTTCCTTATACCTGCAGCAGTAGCTCTGACAGCCAACAAGAAAAGCATCCTGTCATGAGGCTTTATGAACTGATGGCTTCTATGGGCAAGACCTGTGAGGTTATTGTAGCTGATGAACGAGGACCAATGGGGTAAGGCTTTGCAACTGAGCCCTCGTTAGAAACTGTTAACATAGCCTTTTTAAGTGATTCTGGCTAAATGTTTTGGGGGGGGGAGGCAGGGTACAGTTCAAAATGCAAGTTGATGCTAAATTGGTGCCTTTTTATTTGTCTCTCAGGTTCTTGATTCTTAAATTCAAACTTTTTGGTGATCAAAGAAAAGTGAAGTAAATTATTCATTGATCACCCCCTTTTCCTAATTTCTTAATCACTCCAACACAATGAGTCCATCTCATGGACTGAAATGTTGAACCTTCAAGTTGTCTACTTGAGACAAAGCAATCCATTTCTATAACTATCAATTCCTTTCTTCAATTACCACATCTGAGCCTTTATTTTTCAGTCTGGGGAATGTAATTGTCCTCTTCACTGACAAAGAAATGAGGCTGGATTCATATTTCTACTTATCTTAAATTGTCTAAAGTAACACTGGACTCTTCCTCTCGGGTTACAAGGGTTCTCTGTGCCTAGGGGGGCAGTTGCACTATATCCTAGAAGGTATAATTATTAACCGGCATTATAGAGGAAATTTTTGCTATGCCTCTGTTTAAGAGTTTCAATTCCTGTTGGAGAACTGAACCTTTTTCTGATTAATGTACCTCTTTTTTTATGTTTGTTTCTGTCCTGCATAATAGAACAGGAATTGCATTCCTCTGTTGAAAGAATATAATCTCACTTGCTGTTTATAAACTTCTATTACTTGAATATAAAGTGATGCTTCATGGTTTCTGTATTAGAATACAAAACTCTTCTTTTTTTTTTTTTTTTTTTTTCTTTTTTGTGTGTGCGTGTATCTTGTAGATTCAAAGCTTGCGTAATGGTCGATAATGAATATTTTACGGAAGCAGTTGCTGGAAACAAGAAGGAAGCGAAGAAATTGGCTGGAATTGAGGCCCTCAAAAAACTAAACCTGACAATCCCAAGTGTAAGTTGGGGCAGTTTTTCTTCCAACATTATTGAACAACATATTAACCATTTTATTCCACTATTTTTCTGCCATTTTTAGCCAACTTCATAATTCTATGTTCCTCAGAGTTTATCTCTGAGCTAACTGCTCCTCCTAGATGCTTTTTGCAGTCTTCTTGGGAATCGAAATTCCAGATTCTTTTCATTGATTGCCTCCTTCAGTTGGTCTAATTGGGGGCATTATTTGTTCAAATAAATCGTTTTTCTCCAGGAAGAGCTCATAAAGATCACACCATGCACATACCATCTCCTTTATATGAAGATCAGTTTTTGGCACAGTTAGGGTGGTTTATTTCACTTTCCCCACGTTCTTTGGTATCCCATATTCCTCTAAAGTACCTGCTTTCTGTCATCTGGAAATGCAGTCCTGTAATTGGTTTTTTTTTTTTGTTGTTTTTTTTTTTTTTTTTGTTTTTTTTTTTTTTTTTTTTTTACACTTTTGATCATATACAGTACGTTTTCCTTAAATTGCATGTATCATTTTCTGCATTTGAGTCACACACTTTCATTTTTCCATCCTTAAAATGGAAAAGCATATATGGTAAAAATGCTGCTTATTTTCTTCCATCTTCAATGCATGACAGCTGTTGCAATATATTCTGGTGATCTTTTTGAAGGAAGTAGAGCCACTCAATTGAAAAGTGTAACAATATAGAAAACCTACAAGTATATTTGTTTCAAAGTGTATACATTTAATACTGAAGTGAACTTTAGTGATTGTTACATTCCTTAAATTTCTGTACTTCCACTGAAAAAGTAAATTGAGTCTTCTTAACTAAAATGAAATCGGGTCAAAAAAGACTAGCTACTTATATTCTCTTTCTAGAATCCTGCTCCTGAAGAAAAGAGTATGGGTCAAAAGATAACAGACCTTGTCTATCAACAACTATACATGTACCTGGAACAGTTTCCAGATCTTAGAAATAAAGAAAAGTCTGTAGCTGCTGTGGTACAAACAATTAGTAAGTACATACCAATCAAATTTTTGGAGACTGGCAAAGCAGCCTAATCTTGAAGTATTCATTTTTTCTTTCTTTTTCTTTTTTTTTTTTTTTTTTTTTTTTTTTCTCCCCCCCCCCCCCTTTAAGAAACTCCTGCTGGCAGCTGTAATGCATTAGGTAAAAATATCTACTCGTGTTTGGAGTTCCAGCAGTTTCATGTTCTCTTACTTTAAAACTTGATGGTTCACTTCTACAAAGCTGTTATTAGTCCAAGTAAATATTTACATCTTATCAACTTCGTTGGGTTTTATTAAAAACTGAACCGTCTCTTTGCTTATCAAAGCTTTTATTAATATTAGTGGTTACAACTTTCTAAAAAGCCTTAATATCAAACTAATCGACTAAATTGGCTGTGGCATAATTATTGAAGATGGGTCTTTATATCTTTCCTACTCAAAAGACTGTTCGCGTACTTGTATAGTGCACCACATGGTCTATATTTTCTGTCTGTTCTGGTTGAACAGGGACTATGTTGAGCAACATAGTATTATATTTTTCAAGTACAGCTCCATTGCAAAATGATTTTTGTTTTTTGCTTTGCCCCCCCCCCCAAACGAATTGGGTAAACTAATCTGATTTTTTAAATTGTATACTTCTATTTAAATTCCATT